>JALAZF010000818.1:0-1200000 GCA_022829125.1 Lathyrus tuberosus
GATGAAGAGGGTGACCATTGCCCTTTGGTAAGTTGCCCCCTGCGTTCTTTAGTCCGAAAGGCATCACCTTGTAACAAAAAGGTGCCCCAAGGAGTAATAAAGGTAGTCTTTTCCATGTCGAAGGGAGCCATCTTGATCTGATTATATCTGGAAAAACCCATCCATAAATGAGAATACCAAAAATTGAGTCGTGTTATCCACCAATACAACAATGTGAGGTAATGGGAAATCGTCTTTAGGACTTGCTCTATTGAGATCTCGGTAATCTACGCACATTCTGACTTTCCCATCCTTCTTTGGTACATGCACTATATTGGCTACCCACTCTGGATACTTTACTGCGGCTAAGAACCCTGCATCGAACTGCATTTTAACCTCTTCCTTAATCTTGAGAGTCATATCTGGTCTAGTTCGCCTTAACTTCTGCTTGATCGGAGGACATTCGGGTTTAAGCGGTAGCTTATGTTCCGCAATATCTGTGTCCAAAACCGGGCATGTCTTGATAGGACCAAGCAAAACACATCCACGTAGTAATTTGATCAACCTCTCCTTTACATCCTCGTCCAAAGAAGCACCCACTTTGACCTCCTTTTTGTCCTCGTCAGTCCCCAGATTGATCACATCCACTGGTTCCTGATGAGGTTGTATCACTCTATCCTCTTGCTTTAACATCCTGGCTAGCTCTTCCGGGAGTTCACAATCATTCTCATCACCCTCTTCCGCTTGGTAGATCGGGAACTCGAAGTTGTAAGGGATTATAGTAGTGTCATTTTCAATAGGTTCATTTTTAAATCTGCATGAGGAATATTTTTTATGCTTATTATTTTTTGAATTTGAGAAAAATGAAAGTGCTCGGAAAAGAAAAAAAAGTGTATTGCCATTTAAAAGAGGAATAACTAAGAAAGAAACAAGGATCTTAATTGAAAACAAAATGCAACTTTATTATTAAATAATTCAAAGAAACAAAGGGTGGCCCTACAAAGCTTGTCCATTTGCCTTGGGCATAGCAAAGGACTTATTAATATTTTTTAGAAAAAGTAAATTACTTTGAAACAATAATCATCTCGGGAATCTCAATGGCTCTCCAGTTGTTGAGAATTGTATCTGGAGAGCACTGGCATATCCAACCTGGTATCCCCTGATCTTCCTCTTCAATTGCGGTTACTTGGTCTTCATCTTTGAACCCAACACTATGGAAAGTTTCTTCAAGTGGAGGAAATATCATTGGACCAGTCTTGTGCTCTTCATTTTTTAGCCGGTTTGTAACCCAGCCCGAATTGATCCTTCTTTTCATGTATCTCTATCACCTTGCCCCAGCCCCTAGTGTCCCCCATTCTGAATCAAGTCTGTAATCCTTTTCGGCCTTTCCTCTTGTCTAACGACTTGCTTACGAATGACCGTCGCAACCTCCAAAGCTTGGAACGGTATTTCAAATATCTCTCCATCCACTTCTATGTATCTAAAAGATGCGAGATGACTGACGAACATGTCCTTCTCCCCCATCAACAATTATTAAGCTATCTCCTGATATGAACTTCAACTTTTAATGAAGTGTTGAAGTAACTGCGCCCGCGCAGCATGAATCCAAGGTCGTCCTAAAAGACAGGTATAAGAAGGATTGATGTCCATGACTTGGAAAGTGATCATGAAGGTATGAGATCCTATCACTGTAGGTATATCCACCTCTCCCAATTACCATTCTCTTTGAACCGTCGAAAGCCCTGACCACCAAAGAACTAGTCTTCATAAAAGTTCTCACCGATGTTAACTTCATTAGGGTATCCTTAGGTATGACATTTCAGAGCAGACCCTGTATCCACCAACACTCTTGAAAGGGACAGTGTCGTGGCATTTAATTGATATGTGTAAGGCCTTATTATGCTTTTGCCCCTCAGGAGGTAATTCCTCGCTACTGAAAACCCAGGCAAGTACTGGCAGCGATATTGGAGACCACCTCGTCAAAGTGTATCACTGAGATATCTTTAGTCACATGGGCCTCATTTAAGACCCTCAGCAAGGATTCCCTATGTGCCTTCGAGCATAACAACAAGGATAGAATAGAGATCTTGGATGGTGTTTGATTTAGTTGGTCCACCACCCTATAATCGCTTTTCTTTATAATCCTTAAAAACTCCTCAGTGTCTTCTGGAGATATGTTCTTTTTGGAAGATCCTTCTCCTGTGTTAGTGGTCTCTTTCCCCTTTTGAGCTTTCAGGAGTATCCTTCTTAGGTAGTTCAGATGAGTATTACTCTTCCACTACGGGTCATCCCCTCCAATACCAGCTATGTTAGTAACGGCTGGCGTTGGTGCTATAGTTTTTTCCTCCCACAGATGCAGTGAGGTCATATTTTCCATGGTACAGTCTTAGTACTTTCGTAAGAAAATGGTGCTGGAACATGGAAGATAATTGGGCCTTCAGATCTTGCAGGTACTTGGGATCTTGACAGGTGCAGGAACAGGTATCTGAATTGGAGTTCGTGCAAATTCTGGAACTGGTAGCTGGACAGGTGCATATGTAGGTCTTGGGACCTGAATTTGAATGGTCGTACTGTCTTGGAACCGGTATCGGGAATAGGCGCTTGCCTCGGAATTGAATTTGGAATGGGTGTCTGCCTTGGAACTGGTATCTGAATAGGAGTCGTGTTCTCCCTTCCTTGGTAATGAGCCTCAGAAGGTACATGCCCCTGACATTCGAAGACATCCACCTCATTTTACTCCCCTTGAATACCCAATTTGCACCATCCCTTGATCCATCAACTGTTGGAGAGTCCTCTTCATCTTTTCACAACTGTCAGGGTCAGAGGAGCAGACCTTGCAATTGCCATGTAGTTCCTCAAACTCTTCATACCCAATCAACATCTCCCTTACCTTAGTCAAAGAGGTCTTTACTTGTCCCACACTCATGATCAAAACATTCTCCTCCCAGCCCTTCAATGGAATTGACATTTGCCCCAACATGTCCGGGGAAAGGGTTATCACCTACGTTTGGAGTATCGTAAGTGAAGCTGATGACCTTTTGATCCAACAAATCCTGCACTCTAAACTTGAGAGCCAAGCATTTTTTCAGTTGTATGTCCTGGTAATCCAGCATGATACTCACATCTGGCGTTAGCATCATATCCTTTAGGAAGAGGCGTAGGAGGAGGTCCTAACGGTTTGATCTCCACCAATCCCCTTTGAATTAGCATAGGAAAAAACCTGAGTATATGTGGAAGGTATAGGGTTAAAGTCCTTCCATGGCCTCCTTTGTTCCCTCCGGGGATACCTTTGTTGTTGTTGATTTTGCGGAGGTGGCGCCCTTGGTTGTTGCACGTGTAGCGTAGGAGTTGCTTGATTTGGAGCCACAATAGCCACATGAGGTACTTGAGAATACCCATCAGCAGAAATGGCATTGGCCTCCCTCTTTGAGTTATTACCAGAATACCTTCGGTTGTTGGATTGACTGGAGGATGACTTTCCAATCTTCCCACTTTTCAAACCATTCTCAATTCTTTCTTCCAATGATAACTAAATCTGCGAATCCAGTTGAGACATATCCAATCATCTTCTTGTAATATATCCCTTGCAGCGTTCCCATAAATGTGTCTACTAGCTCACTTTCCCTTAATGGAGGTTGCACACGAGAGGCTAGCTCCCTCCATCTCTGGGCATACTCCTTAAATGATTCATTCCCTTTCTGAGACATGTTTTGCAACTGCATGCGATTATGGGCCATGTCTACATTGTATTGGTATTTCCTTATGAAGGCACTTGCCAAATCATCCCAGTTCTTGATGTAGGTTCTTTCCAACTGCATGTACCAGTCCAAGGATGCCCCACTAAGGCTGTCTTGGAAAATATGCATCATCAGCTTTTCGTCCTTAGCGTGTGCCCCCATCTTTCGGGAAAACATCCGAATGTGGCTTTTGGGACAACTAACCCCTTTGTACATCTCGAAGGTAGGCGCCTTAAAATTAGGAGGCACGACCACGTCGGGTACCAAACACATTTCCATGGCATCAATCCCAAAGACCTTGGATCCTTCCACAGCCCTTAACTATTCCTCAATTATCTTATACTTTTCATCCTCCTTTCTTTCTTCCACAGCAGCTGGTTTGGTTTCACGAACTATTTGCCTCGAGTCTTCTTCTCCATATTGGAGGTTCTAGTCATTAGAGACCTCACGGGTGACAGGTATCTGTATGGGTCGTGATTCTCCATTGTGCTCAAGTGGAGGAACAGACCCTACAGGATGTTGAGTGTTAGCCTTCCCTTTACTAGTCTCTAAAGCCTCACACGCTCAAAGTCAGCCACAAATCTCAAAAGAGGATTGCTATCTTCATATTGGGGAGGAGGGGTAGGAGCATTCCTACGGTTACTAGCCTCGGTGTCTCTTGCTATTAGATTCTGGATAGCTCGAGTCAGCTGGTCGATTTTGTCCTTCATCTCCTCCACATTTCCCTTGAAATATCCACATCTCCCTTTAGAAGCAGCGTGATTCTATTCCATTTGTTCCATAGCTTTCCTTTGGTGAGCACGGGGTGTTGGGTCGAGAAGTCAGATTGTTGCGAAGATTCTGAGAAACAAAATGATTTCCGTTTAATGCCCTTTCTTTTATATGTTATGCATGAATGAATGTATGAGTATTGCAAAATGTTTTTTTTTCGGGAATCTTAAATTTTTAACCAATTAAGAGTTAAACCAAAGATAATGGAAATTCAAACATTTTTATTAATGAAAGAGAGTACATAGGGTCGAAGCCCTATTTATTACATAAGCAAAACCAAATTAGGGATAACCCTTAAAATATTCATAACAAAATCCCAAAAAGTATGAAACCAAACATAAAAAGCCTAAATCCTTCTCCTAATTCTGGCTCTGAAGTCTTCCACCATCTCACGACAAAGTGTAAGGAAATCAGAAATCTCCTTTGCTGGCTTGAAAATAATGGCTATTTCCTCAGCTTCCCTTAATTTTCGAGGGATGTCATGTATAAGGTCATTGGTCAGAAAGACCAACTTATCATATCTGTCTTCAAAGTATGCCTTTTTCCCTTTGTAGATTATCCATGATCTCCAAGTCTTCTGCAACGGTGTGCTCTAATTGGCTATTGTGGACTTCAGCATAGTGGCCCCACTCTCTAAGCTCTTTATAGGATGCTTCCAATTCCTCAATAGGCTCTCTTAAGTGCCTGGTTTTCCTCTTGAGCTTGTAACCACCCTTCAGGTCGTTGGGCAAGAAGTTCTTCAGCCGTTCTCAACCGCACGATTGCATCCAACGCTTGGCTTTTATTCCTGAGGAGAGCATCTGCCCAAGCTTTGAACCTCAGCTTCTAAGTCAAAGATTCGCCTATCATACCCTTCTTTGACCTCCCTTTGTGTTGAGGACATCCATAAGTTTCTCCATTCGTCCCTTTGCCTCCAAGCCCTATCTAGGTCCGCTTGTTGAGTTTGAAGGCGTGAGCTCATAGCTTGAAGATCAGCATGGGCAAGCTCCTTCTTTTCCTCCTCCATTCGAGCTAATTCTTCATTGACCTTCGATCGTTCCATGGTTTCCTTAAGGCTCAACCTCAGTTGGCTACTTTCTCCAGTAGCTTGGTAAAATTTAGCGTCCCATTCATCTTTTTCTCTGGTCAATCTGGCAATGGTCTCCTTAAGCTTTTCACTTTCTCTTCCATGGAGATTGCGGTAGGTGGAGGAACCATGGGATCAACGGGACCATCTAAAGTAAAGGGAAGCTTTACCTTCCTTATCCTTTCCCTCCATCCATTGTGAATATGGGACCCTTGATTCCTCTCTTGGCCTTTTCAAACTGCTCTTTCCCTTTTATACTTTGCTTCCATGCTTCAGAAAATTCTTAGGACATCAGGATGATCTCCTTTCACACCTTGTAGGACGAAGCCTTTTTAGCAACTTGTCTTCTGGCTTGTAGGATAAAGGGTGTCCTAGCTGCCTCATCGCCAAGATAGGATTATAGCTTATGCACCCTCTTGAGCCAATCAAAGGTACATTAGGAAAGTTCCCACAACTTAAGATCACGTCATCCCTTTGGATTATTTGAGGAAACCATAGGATGTCCTTTACCAATACGAGATACCAGATATTGGGACCACTCATAGGCCTTCATTTGTCTCATGTCCTTTATGACTTTCACTAGATGGGAGCACAAGCACTTGTACAATAATTGAGGACAACACAGCATAGTCCATCCTTTCTTCTCAAATTTACAATGGAGAGTGAAGTATATATCTGCCAATAGAGCTGTTGAAGGGTCCTCCTCTCCAAGGGTAACAACCAGAAATAGATTGACAGCCGGTGATGTCTATGAAGTTTGGAACACTTGGGAATAGGACCAACCCAAAGATAAGTTAATACCATGATGGCGTCTAGGGCTACCCAATTCTTGCAAGCCGCAAAGTAACTAGCTTTACTTTCTAAGAACCATTTAGGGAACCCTTCGAAGTCATCTTTAATTTTCCAATGAGCTTGCAGGTCCTCTTCACGAATATACAAACAGCCTGCCATCTCTTTCAATGAAGGTCTATACCCCAATGCTTTGAATGAACCTTTATTGTTTTTGGGGAAATTCAGTATCTTTCGAACCTCTTCTAAAGTAGGTGCTATTTGGAAGTCCTTGAATTGGAAACACCTTAACTCGGGATCATAAAATTGGGCCAAGGCAGTTAGACCCTCCCCTTGCATAGGAAATATAACCAAGTCCAATATATCCCCATACCTACGAAGTATAGGTTTCCTTATTTCCTTGGGTAATTCAGCAGCATAAGTCTTTAGGCCCTTTATGTCTGATATCCTTACTTTAATGGGGAGAGTTCTCCTTTTTCCAACTTCCATTGTCCTTTGATTTAATCCTTTTTGTGAAATTTTAAGATTCCTGTGAATGCAAAAAAAGAAAAATTTACGAGGATGATGAATGCCCATGATGTCTTGATTAGGGTAAAGGTAAAGTGTAAGCATGCCCCTAGTAAGGTGGGCTTCCCTAAAACAGGCCGGGTCTAAGTTAAGACTACCCAATCCCCTCACAGGTAGGTTACCTAAATTTGGCCAGCATAACAACCCCAAAATGTTTAGGCCATACCCTTATTTTTACCATGAGAAGGAGCAAGCCTTCCTACGGTAATCCTTCGGGATAAGTCTCATTTGGGATAGGACCCTAGTAACAACCCTTGAGGGTTGAATACATAAGGTCCATGATTGGTGTAGGGTAGGTTAAGATTCTCAGAGTCTCGGACCATATCCAAATCATTCCACTACGAGAGGGGCTAGCCCTTTCGTGAGGACGACTTTGGAGGGATCTACTCTGAGTGTGGCATCAATGCATTTTAGGGGACGTTGCGTCCCCCACAAAAACATTTCCGTTCCACTTTAGGTTCTAGGGTTATCCTCCAAGCTTTGGGTTTTAGCTTCACTCCTTTTTCTTTTATTGCCCCCAATCCCTTGCATGATAACAAAATAAAACAAAATGTTAAATAAAAAATATATGAAATAAAAATAAATAAATAACAATAAAATAAAAACCAAAAATAAAAAAATAAAAAAATAAACATCCAAGACAAACAAAACCCTAAATCCTAAGGCTAGGATTGACTCTCGCTAGGAAGGAGTCCCCAGCAGAGTTGCCAGCTGTCGCGACCGGCAAAGATATTCGAGTCGCCATCATATTTTTTTTTAGGAAAATAATGATAAACCTAAAAAGTCCTAATCCTAAGGTAGAGATTCCTACGGTTCGGGAGTCATTTAAGTGAAGGGAAGGTGTTAGGCACCCTTCACTTCCATTGTACTCAATGGGATCCACCTTTGAGTTTAGGGTTTATTTGTCTAAGTGAAAAGAAAACCTAAGTTTTTTTTCTAATTATACTCGCTAGGGTTGGTTTACAACCCTATGCCTACGTACCCTCAATTTGAAGGATCAGAGTAACCGTAGTTCACCTCCCTTATTCCTACCCCCCTAATCCTATTCCTAAATCCCAAATCCTATCCCTAAATCCCATCCACTATTTATACTCTTGGATAAAGAGTTCTATCCCTTAAATCTAGTGTTTATACTCCTAGATGTGGAGTTCTATCCCTTAAATCCCTTTGTCCATTATTTATACTCTCGGAAGAAGAGTTTTTATCCCAAAAAAAATCCATATCCCTTATCCCTTATCCCATCTTTTATTTAGGCTCTCGGACCAAGAGCTTTTATCCCATGTTTTAATTCCTGAAATATCCCTTAGGATTTTAACCCTTAATTTTATCCCTTAATTTTTAAGTTATAAAATCTCACTTAAATTATAAAAATAACATGATTATAATATATTATAAAACCCCTTTATCCCTTATCCATAGTCGTTTATCTATCCCCAAATTTCTATCCTAATTAATTAAATATTAGAACTAAATTTAAAAACTAGAATTTATGAATAAATTAAATAGGACCCAAACCCATGGATTTTAAAACCCAAACTTGTATAAAAAAAATGCCAAAACCCACATTTTATACGAAAATAAATAAACGTCTATTTTATATGACAATAGAATAAATCAAAAAATTTATAAGACATAAAATAAGCTTATCATAAAAAATATAAACCTAAAGTCATAAGTTCCCCCCCCCCCCCCCCCCCCCCCCCCCCCCCACACACACACACACACACACACACACACACACACAAAACCCAAATTATTAATTATAAAATGATAAATTATAAACCCAACCCTCATTTATAAATTCAAAATCTATAAAATAACAAAACCCATTTTATTATAAAAATAAAATAAATAAGTTAAAATTTATTAATTATGATAAAATTACAGAATAACATCCATAAGGTAAAATTATAAAAATCAAATTAAAAAAAATCCAATAAATAAAATATAATAAACTCCAAAGTTATAACTAAACCCAAATTATTATATAAATCCCAAATAAATTAAATAGATAAGACCAACCCCCCCCCCCCCCCCCCCCCCCCCCCCCCCCCCCCCCCCCCCCCCCCCCCTAAAATAATAAATACTAAATCCTTAATTTAACCTAAATCTTATAATTAGCCCTTAAATTAATTAATAACTAAGTTAAATTAAGTGAAACAATTCAGTTAATTAAATTAATTAAAAACAAAACAGGGGGGGGGGGGGGGTGTAGAACCCCTTGAAAAAAACAAATTGGCCATTTAGTGGGGGGGCGAATAGCATTGGGCGCAAAGCCCAATGGCTAACCCTTCAGCAAAAAACCAAAAAAAACGAAAAAAAGCAAACGGAACTAGGACCGTTGGATTGTATTGACTAAATTCTCCAGATCAAATATCGCGCGTTGGATTCACATACTCCCAAGGTAAACCAAAAGGACGGTTGAGATGGAGAGTCAAAGGATCCCTACCGTACGGACATCACACGGGATCCTTTGGTTGACTGGATAGTCAACCAGATCAGACGGAGGGGCGAAGGCCACATGGCCTCAATCTGGGGCCGTTCGTGAGAAGGCATATAAATCCCATTTGCTTCAGAAATGTTCCATTTTCATTTCTTTTTCTCTCTCTATCTCTCGTCTCACTCACTCTACTCTCTCCCTTCTCTCTAAAATGCTCTCTCCTCTCTCTAACTCCCTCCCTCCGGTGAGCCTTCCGGCCACCGTGAGCCACCCTCCAAACCACCACCCAACCCCAGTTTCCCGGTTGAGATTCAACCTGCAACTTCAAACCTTCATCGTCCCAACCCAGAAAACCTAGATTTTCCCAAAAACCCCAATCCACAGCAAGAACCCTAACCCCAGAATAGGAACCCTAACACTTAAGTGATGAACCCTAGGGTTCATCACATGAGCCCCTAACCCTAAAGTCAAAGAACCCTAACCCCTAGAAAACACCCAGAAAAGCCAGAAACACACAAAAACAAATCTAAAAACATCTAAATAACAAACCAATGACGATTCAAGTTCAAAATTCCAGAAAAAAAGCTAAGTGGATTTTTCGGATTACCTCTCTTGCCGTGAAACTTTTCGTAAAAAACCTTATCCTTTTTTTCCTTCTCCGATCTCCACTTCTAATCTTTTCCTTTGTTTGTTTCGTAGGTCTAGCTCAAGGTAGCTTAGGGTTCTGATGATGAACCCTAAGTCCTTATTACGAGAGAGCTTTAGGTGAAAGGGTGGGATCGCGCAGCAGCAAAGAGTCTCGTCTGAGGGTCCTTTTTTCTTCAATTTCTGATTCTTTTCTTTTGTAATTAGAAATTAGGTCTTAGAAGTTTTAATTTTAGGTTTCGATTTAGGAAAACATGGATCCGATTTGTGTAATTTTTAGACTTTTTATTTGATTGTGATTTGTAATATAATCTGATTCAAAAAATTAATGAACTTGATTTGATTTTGATTTAATTGATTTGATTTTGATTTGCTTTGATCCAAAAATTCAATTCCGCCGCGGATTTAGGGTTTGGAGGTGGAAAAAGGTGACTGTACATGGTCAACAATTTGACCCAATAATTAAATAAATAAAAAAACAAATAAAATAAATAAAACAAGACATATTGTGACTAAAATCTTCCACAGTACCAATAAATAAAACCGTACCCTAATAAGTTAAAACACTAATAAATAAAAATTAATTAACACATAACCCTAATTATCAGGGTTAATCCCCTAATTAAAAAAGATCTAAATTTTAATAATTAATTAATAAAAAGATAAATAAAATTGACCCAATAAAATAAAATATTAATCATGAAATAAGTAAATGTTAATTGTGATGAAAAAAATAAAATAAATAATAATTAGTAATAATAAAACGTGAATGCCTATTTAATTAATAAAATCAAAATAATAATCTAAAAGCTATATTAATAAATTAACCCACATAATAATAATTAACCAATACCCTAATTAAGCAATATTATATGTTTAAAATCAAAACAAAATTCTTAATTTAATAAAAGGATATTAAAAATAATTAACACCTAATTAATTTCTAAGTAAAAATATAAAAACTAATATAATGCAAATAAATAAAAAAAGCCAAAAAAAAACCCTTAATATTTCAAATAGTTAATTCTAAAAAAACCTAAGACTATAAATCTCTTAATTATCTAAAAATAATTCTAAAATAAAAACCCCCTCTAAACCCTCAATGAAAATCATAAATAAAATTCTATATACATGTATATATAGAAATTTCGTTCTAAAGAGGGTCTAATTAATAAAAAAAAAAATCTATAAATAGATAAAATTTAATTAAGAAAATAATAAAGACCTTATACTAAATCAAATTTATAATGGGCCTAAAAGCACTAATACACCCCCAAAACCCAAATAACACCCCCTAGTAGCACAAAAAATCTAAAAACCCTTGGTCAAAATTTAGGGTACTACACCCATGATGAGACTGACTTATCCTTCTGTGGAGGGACTTGTTTACGACCGACCACCGCGATTTCCACGGCTTGGAAGGGTATTTCAATAGTTTCTCTTTCCACCTCTATGTATCTGAATGACGAGAGATGGTTGATAAACATGTCATCCTCGCCTTCAAAAATAATTAACTTGTCCCTTATTACGAACTTTAGCTTTTGGTGAAGTGTGGAAGTGACGACACCTGCACCTTAGATCCAGGGTCGTCCCAACAGACAACTGTATGAGGGATTGATGTCTATTACGTGGAAAGTAACCATGAAAGTTTAGTGTCCCACCATTACTGGTATATCAACTTCTCCAATTACCATTCTTGTTGAACTGTCGAAAGCCCTAAAAACCAATGAGCTAGCCTTCATATAGGTTCTCACAGAGGTTAGCTTCATGAGAGTGTTCTTGGGCATGACATTTAAAGATGAACCTGAGTCCACTAGTACTCTTGAGAGGATGCTATCTTGGCATTTGACTTATATATGTAAAGCTTTATTATGGGTCTACCCTTCAGGAGGCAATTCATCACTGCTGAAACCCAGACAACTGCTTGTGGTGATATTAACAACTACTCTATCGAACTGATCTACCTTTATATCCTTGGTGAGATGTGCCTCATTTAGGATATTCAATAGGGCTTCCCTATGAGCATCAGAACATAGTAATAGAGATAGTATGAAGATCTTAGAATGTGTTTGGATTAGCTGGTCCACTACCTTATAGTCACTTTTTTTATGAGCCTCAAGAATTCTTCAGCATCCTATTGGGATATAGACTTCTTAGAAGATCCTTCCCTCGAACTTATGGCCCCTTTTCCTTTTGAACTCTCTGGGGTATTCTTCTTTGTTGGTGTTTTAGGGGCGAACACTCTTCCACTATGGGTCATACCTCCAGTCCCAGCTATATTAGTAACTGGCAGTGCTAGTACTAGAGGCTTATCTCCCACATATGTCGTGGCGTCATAATTCCAAGGTACAGACTTAGTACTTTCATAAGGAAACAATGTCGGAACATGGAAGACAATTGGGTGTTCTAACTTAACTGGTATTGGAATTTGAAATGGTATTGGAACTGGTATTTGAATTGGTGCTTGAGAAGATGTTGGAACAGGTATTTGGAACGGTGTTGGAGCCCCCTTCCTTTGATAAGGAATCTCAAAAGGTATATGCCCCTGAGATTCTATAGCTGAAACATCACCTACCTTCCTCGATTTACCAATTTGGACCAAGCATTGGTCCATCATTTGTTGAAGACACATTTTCATCTTTCCACATTTATCTGGATTGAGCCGACAAACTTCACAATTAACGTGCAATTCTTTGAACAACTCATAACCAATTAGTATTTCCCGTATCTTAGTCATATAGGTTTTTACTTGGTCCACCCTCTTGATCAAGATGTCATCTTCTAACCTTTCAATGACATTGATAGTTGAACCAGCATGCCCCGGTAAGGGATTATCTTTCACATTTGGATTTTCAGGAGTGAAAGAAATAATATTGCGATCGAGCAACTCTTGTACTTTGAATTTAAGGGCCAAACACTTCTCAATAGTATGCCCCGGTGAACCAACATGGAAGTCACATCTAGCATTGGCATCGTAGCCTCGAGGAAGAGGTGTTGGTGGAGGTGCTAGAGGTTTAACCTCCACCAATCATTTTTGAATTAGATAAGGCAGGATTTAAGCATATGATGTGGGTATGGGGTAGAAATCCTTCCATGGCCTCTTTTGATCCCTTTGGGGATACCTATTCTTCTGTTGTTGATTCTGCAGAGGCGGTGCCCCAGACTGTTGGGTTTGAGGTGGAGGATGCGCCTATGGTGGATAATGATTAGGAGATGCTGCAACTATATAAGAATCGTAAGGTATCTGAGAATACCTATCAGTTGTGACAGCATTGGTCTCATCATTCTTTAAAAATATTGTCGGAGTACCTCTAATTGTTGTGTTGACTAGAGGATGACTTTCCAATCTTACCACTCTTCAGGTCATTCTCAATTCTTTTCCCAATTACTACCAGGTCAGTAAATCTAGTAGATACCTATCCAATCATTTTCTTATAATATGGGCCTTGTAGGGTGCCCATGAACATGTCAACTAGTTCATTTTCCAAAAGTGGAGGCTGCACGCGAGAAGCTAGTTCCCTCAATCTTTGAGCATACTCCTTGAATGATTCATTACCCTTTTGAGACATGTTTTACAGTTGTATGCGGTTAGGCACTATTGCATTGTCTTCTCAAGTCTTAATATGAGCCCTCTCCAACTGCATATACCACTCTAAGGATTCCCCACTTAGACTATCTTGAAAGATATGCATCATCATCTTTTCATTCATCACATAGACATCCATCTTCCTAACAAACATTCGGAGGTGGCTTTTAGGACAACTGACACCCTTATACTTTTCAAGGTCCATTGCTTTGAACTTTGGATGTATGACCATGTCAGATACTAAACACATCTCTACAACACCGACTCCAAAGATATTGAAGCCTTCAACAACCCTCGACCTTTCTTCTAGTATTTTGTACTTATCATCAGGCTTTGGTCTTTCCGTAGCATTAGTCAGTTTATTTCAGGGATCACCTATCTTGAATTTTCATCCTCATATTGAAGGTTTTAGTCCACATAGTTTTAATGGGGAACAGGTATTTGCGTAGGATGGGATATCCCATTAGGGATAGGTGGAGGAACAAATCCTTCAGGAGGTTGGGCACTCGCTTTTAGTTTGACAGCCTCAACTTCAGTACATTCAATATCTGCGACAAATCCTAATAGAGGGTTTTTGTCACCAGGTGGAGGGATAGAAGTGGGAATATCCCTTCTGTTGGTAGACTAAGTTTCTCTGGCTATCATGTTTTGAATGGTACGAGCCAATTGATCGATCTTATCTTTCATCTCTTCCACATTCCCTTTAACAACATCTATGTCTCCTCTGAGAGCGGCTTGATTTTGTTCCAGTTGCTTCATAGCCTTCTTTCGTTAAGCTTGAGTTTGGTCGGGAAGTCAGGTTGTTACGTCCGATGATTCTGAGAAAATATGGGAGAAGATGATTCTTGTTTCTTTTTATGCATGTATGTATGTATGTATGCTATATGAAATGTACATGCGTGCTAAATAATTTTACTTTTTTCCTTTTATTTAGGGGAATTTCAAAATTTATTGTCGCATGTTAGAGATATGAACACATTCAAAGAATAAAACCCATACAAATTGCGCAAACGAAAATAAATTTATTCATAAATCCAAGATATTAGGTTCATACAGGAAACAATCCCCAACGATAACGGTACACAAAACAATTAAAACTGAAATGAAAAACTCTTAAAAAATATAAAATAAAGTGGTGCTTCGATAGCCCTCTTCAAATGGGCCATAAACTCCTTCAATAGAATATCGCACAACTTAATGAACACAAAGACTTCTTGAGGGTATTGTCAAAGTTTTCAACACTATTGGCTCTTCTATGGATCCTATGGATGTCCCTAACCATGTTGTTAGTGAACTCTGCCAAATTAGAGTACTCCATCCTCCATGCTTCAGCCTTATCGCCTTGATCTTGAACTATAACTTGGGCAACATTGGCAAGATCCCTTAAGTACTAGACTTCTCCCTCTAATTGTAGGACTTAAGCTCTTATGACTTCATGAACTTGATCTTGGAGGCGTACACACTCTCTAAGGTTTTGCAACTGTCTGTAGGTCCTCCTCTAGTTATTGGGTAACATTTGCTTAACTTCGGCTCTAAGTTGTTATTGTCTAACAAGAGAGGCTTGAGACTCTGCAAGTGATTTCTCAAGTCCATAGATTTGAGCTTCTAATGCATCCTCAATCTCTTGTTGTTCCCATGTGGCCATATCCCATCATCTCTTCCACCTTTGACTTTCTGCTTGTGCCTCCTTTAACTTCTTATCAAGATTCTTGTAGCTCACCCCAGCGCTAAACAATCCTCCCAAGGTATTCTGCCTCTTACTCCTTTCGGACTAGACCTCCTCCCTACTTTCCAGAAGTTACTTCTCCTTTTTTTCAAGGTCGTAACTCACCCGATTCTTCTTGTAGGCCATGTAATAAAGATCATGCTCCAAGATTTCTTTTTCTTGTTCGAGCCTTGAGACGGTTGCTCTGAGGTGGTCGACCTCTTCAACTGAGACTGGAACAGCGTCAGGTATGTCTAGATGATAGGTTGGATCAATCATAAAAGACACCTTAACCAATTGGACCCTCTCCTTAACCCATTGGGTATAGGATTCCTTAGTCACATTATCTTTCCTCTTCAGCTTATTCTCTCTTACATGCACCTTCTCCTATGTACGAGTAATTCTTCTAAGCAATTCCTTGTGCGTGGTACCCCCACTATGCAAGATGAACTCTTATAGGTCTTCATTATTAGGCTTCTCAGATATAGGGTGGCCCAATTGTCTCATGGATAATATGGGATCATAGTTGATAAACCCCTTAGAGCCAATGGGGGGTACATTAGGAAAACTCTCACAATTGACAATTATATCCTTATCGTTTATCTTCTTTGAGTGCCATATGATTGATTTCTGAGTCAGAGACATAAGTTTTTGAGCCCAAACATGACCACCCTTGGTCTCTATCCTATAAATGTCCTTGTAGAGATGTGAGGCAAACCATTGGTACAACACAGGAACGCAACAACGTAATGACCCTTTCTTCTTATCATGGTAAACTGTAATGCCCACATATAATATATGTCTAGAATAAATCATATTATACATGGATGCAAGTTTGGTACTGAAATATACATAAGTTCCTAGTGACACATTGTACACATTACATGCCTTATAAACAAAACAACTAAGAGTGGTCTCAAAATATATACAAGATGCCCATAAATACTAAGAACTAGATCATATAGAATGGTCTCAAAGTAGAGCCTTCACAGCGAAAAAGCCAACCAAAATACTAAGACAAGTAAGGACATCAAACATTTTTGTCCTTACCCTTTGCCTAGACCGAACTACCTGGAAACAATCAACAACATGGGGTAAGATAATAATCCCAGTGGGTTCTCTATATTATGGATTCCCCCGGCTTTACAAGGTTCTAACTAAGCCTAGCTTGAGTTCTAAGGGGAAAAGAAACTCAAGTTCACAATACTTACATTGTATGGGAACATGCCTCATGCGTTCGACAACTCACTCAATCACTAATCAGAAACCAAACCATGGCATCCCCTTTTCCCGTCCTCTCCTACATCTAGGATTATTGGCACGGGTCATGGATCCTCGTATCACACTTCGGCTTTCATGAGCATTACAAGATCCTCTATGGGACTCTAACCCACTTGGTTGCACATATGGAACTTTAACCCACTTGGTTGCACATATGGGTCTTTAACCCACTTGGTTGGTTATATGGGACTCTAACCCACTTGGTTGATCATATGGGACTTTAACCCATTTGGTTGGATACGAAGTATCGGCGCCTTTATCCTAATATTACTCTATAAGAGTATTATGACTCGGAATGGCATAATTAAGAGTTCTTTCCGACTACGTGATTCACTAGGGAAATACGTGATTGTATTCGACAATTACAAGGTGGTCACATCACCTTAGCATTTACAACAAGGACCACATGTTCCATAAAATATCTTACCTCTCCATTAGACAAATACTCGTCAAAGATGCTCACCTAGGAATCAAATGTACAAGCATAATCATTTAAGTCATCTAGTACATCCTAGTAATCTTACTAGTTCATATTATTGATCCCATTAAGGGGATTCCTCACATTCCTTTATAATTTTCGCAATATCTTATCATTCTTCATAATCAAACAATCATCTATGGTAAACATGTAGAACCATCATAATAATCATGTAAAACAATCCATGGTACAATTAACATGCATATGAAATAATCAAACAATTAAACAAACAAAAGAAACAAAACCTGCCAGGCTCGCTGTGCGATGGGAAGGCAAGGTCGCTTCTCCTTGAGTTCGCTGTGTGAGCTCTGGGTGAGGAAGAGACAAAATCAAAATGCCTCAGTGGTCGCTGTGCGACCGCAAGGCGAGGGCTCGCCTACAGCTCGCTGCGAGCTTGTTGTGCGACTTTAGCAAAGTTACAGACCGTGTTGAGCTCGCTGGAGGCTCGTTGTACGATCACGTCAATTCTGAGACAGATACTTGCCGAAAAGATGTTGTACCAAAGGGGTTTCTATTCCCAACCCCTAAACAAGCTCATTCCCAACAACCATTTGCATATATTTCATCAACATAACACAAATAACATGATTAATGACATGTTCATATGAATCTCATGATATTGGAACCAAAACACATCAAACCCACCATAACTCATTCTATATAATAATCTTAAACTTAAAGCTTTTACCTAGAACCCACGTCAAGAAAGTGATGAAGAAGTTGTTAATGATGAAGATGAGATGATGAAGTGTGATGAATGAGCTTCTTCTTCTTCTTCTAGGGTTTCCTTCTTCTTTCTCCTTTTTTCTCTTCTTTCTCTCTACTATCTTTCTTTTCTATTCCTTTCTATCTTTCCTTCTTAACACTTCTCCCATAAAATTGGAAACCAAATGGCACATAGAAGTAACATTGAAAAGTTAGTAAGACTAACTTGGCTTGGTTGATGCAAAAAAATATTAATTGGTAAAATGTCCAATATCAAGGTTATCCAAAATGTCTTTATTCTACCAATTAATAAAAGGTCAGAGTCAAATAATATTAATTAAATCAAACTGAGCTCACTAGTTACTCTAATTATCCCAACAGATAATTCTCAAAGCACATAGAAACTCATCTGATCTCAACTAATATTATTTAGAACACTTTAGAATAAGACAAAGTATTACACAAATAGTCAAAGTGTAATACACGTCAGCTAACAGAGCGGGTACGGGATCAACCTCTTAATTCTTCACATCCCAAAAGACGCTAATAACGGCAGTATCGACAAAATCAACCATATTCAGGAAAAGGACTACCCCAAAAATTATTAAAGCTAAAACATCAACAAAAGACCCACACTTTTTTGTACCAACCAATTTCTGAGTTACTCCTTCTAGGTGACTTATTTTAAGACCTTGAATGTCCCTATCTTCTTTGTAGTGCATCAATAGATCTTTAGTGGATATTCCCAAGGTCGTAGCCAGTTCCTTAGGTTTCACCTTTTGCCTCATACCTATATAGGGTCCCCTTCTATCTTTTGGAAGGTCCAAATATAGCCCAAATTCTTCTAGCGTGGGAGCTAGTTGAAAATCTCGAAAAAGGAAGCATCACAGGGGTGGATCAAAAAATTAGGCCAAGGCAGTAATGGCCTCCACCTTCACAGGGACTCCCAAGAGATCAAGAATCCTTCCATACTTGAGTATGAATTTATTTCGAGCAGATCCAGACATTAGGTCTTGGAGAACCTTCAGGTTTTGTACTTCCGACATCTGTGCCTTAATGCGAAGGGTTGTCCTTTTTTCTGGGTTCATCTTCACAATGTACCTACAACAAAATTTGAAATTACCCACAAGATGATAAATATATGCAAAAAGTCTTGTTTTAATACACATGGTATGATGATATGAATGTTTTCTTTTAACTTTTAAGGTTGAGATAAGGGTAACTGCAAGCATAACCTAGCTAGGGTAGGCTTTTTATGATAGGATAACTCTAGGTTAAGACTACCCAATCCCCTCACTTGTAGGATCTAATTTTTTTGGATAATCGCCCTAGAGTCATGGACTATACCCTTGTTTTACCATGAGAAGGAGCAAGCCTTCCTAAGGTAATCCTTCAGGATAAGTCTCATTTAGGCGGGACCTTAGTAACGACCTTTGCAGGTTAATAACATAAGGTCACCATGAGTGGAATGGGTTCTAGATGAGGTTCCTAGAGTCATGGACCAAATTCAAGGTTTCATCATGAAGAAGTGCTAGCCAACTCAGGACAATCCCTTTGAATTGATCTACTCTAGGCGGAATCGTCATTAAAGACCCCATGAGATAAGAATCCATAGTGGCCAAAACAGGACGATCCCTTACTTAACTTGTTGTTTTTCTCAAGCCTGAGTTTTAGCTTCACACAGATGTATATCCCAACCAATATGACATATGAATAATAATGAAATATAAAATAAAACTGGAAGCATAATAATAAATAAATGAAAAGCAAGAAATAAATAAATAAAAAAATCAAACAAAGAAGAACACAAAACCCTAAAGTTAAAGGTTAGGATGAAATCTTTTAGAGAAGTATAGGAACTCCCCAGTAGAGTCGTCAGCTGTCGCGGCTGAAAAATTACAGAATCGCCATCATCCTTTATTTGTTCCTAAAGAACATGGAAACAATGATAAAACCTAAAAATTAAGGTGAGAGACTAGGTTCGGGAGTCAGCTAAGTGAGAGGAAGGTACTGGCCACCCCTCACCTCCATTGTATTTGATGAGATCCTCCTCTAATTTTAGGGTTATTGCTTGCTTAAGGGAATGTTTGCTTATATCTATTATTTGTTAATTATTTAGTTATTTACAAAATGTTTTTATTATTTAAGAGAAAATTGATTAATTGAGAAAGGGGGACCTAAAATGTTTTTTGATTATTGTACTCGCTAAAGTGCTACGACTCTATGCATATGTACCCTCATGTTGAATGAAGGATCAGATCACTGTAGTTCTTGTAAAAAAATGTTTATGTACTTGTTGTTTCTATCCCTTAAAAAGTTCTCAACACATCGGGAGCGGAGAAGTATTTAATTTTGAAAAATGCCTCAATGCACAAGAGTAAATGACTTTGGAGTTTGAGTGCGTTGAAATGATTTTAATCCCTTGGTTAATTGCAAAAATATACTGATTAATTTACTTAAGAAAATAAATTAATAATGATATTATATATATTTATTTAATAAGAAGATTGAAAGGTTAATTATATAGAACCAAATACAATATCCTTTATCCTTGATTTTTTTATCCCTAAAACCCTAGAATTTCCCTAGAAACCTATCCCATAATTATTCCAAAGATATCCCATAGGTCAACCCTAAATCCCTAATTAACTGATATTCACTAATTAATTATAGATATTTTTACTCCTTTATTAACATTTTTATTAATTACAAATAGATAAATAAAATTATGCTAATTAAAAAAACATAATTACCCTAATTATACTAATTTAATTAATTATTTAGATTATAATTCCAATTATGAATTAAATTGTTTAAATTATATAATTAAAAGGGGTTGGGGGTGTGAATTAAATTAAAATAACAATTGGGCTAAATGGTAGGGTGTGAAAAGCAACAGAAAGAGGCCTAGCGTTCCTTTGAGGCCCACGTGCAGAGGAAGGTCTATGGAAGAGAGAGTCAACGATTGACTCTCTCTGGATTATTTGATCAAAATCAGGTGGGCTACATGATACACCATCTCATCCCTTGATTGTGATGACCAGCCAGAGTATGATTAAGGAATGGCTAGGATGAAGAGTCAACAAGGGTGTACTGTATTCGCGCGTGCATCATAACTATTCATAGTAAGCATGTTGGTTGGCTCTGAGAGAGCCGCATGGTATTGACGTGGCTGAGCTCAGGGGGGTATATGAGTTCGACCTCCCTCAAAACTACTTCATTTCTACCTTTTCTTTCTTTCTGATTATTCCCCCCCTCTCTCTCTCTTGCTCTCAATTCTCTCTCTACTCTCCCAACCTATGAACTCCGACTGCCGTCTCCACTTTCCACCACCTCTAAAACCATTGCCCCCACCCAATTTGTGGTTGAAGCTCAACCGGAAACTTCATCCCTTAAGAACCCTAACTCCCCAGGTCCCCATCTTTGCCTAAATTTATTCATCCCTTCAAGAACTCTAGCAATACCCCAGGAACCATAACCCAACAATGTTGAACCCTAAAGTTCCCCATATGAACCCTAGGAACCCTAACCCTAAACTATTCCAAGAAACCCTTGAATCTACTCAATCCAAACCTAATTAAACTCCAAATCATTGTTTATCAAACCCTTAACCCAGAACAATCATAAACCTACCAAGTGATACTAACCAGAATCAAACAAAAGCCTAACCATTACAACCACACATGCACAACAAAATAATTAAAAGGTGAAGGTACAAGCGACCAACCTACGAAGACGGGAAACTCTCTTGTCAAAAGGTAATGATTTCGATCTCTTCTCCTTTCTTTTGATTCTGGTTGTCCTCTTCCTGCTTCCGACTTCACTCTTTCTCTCTGGTACGAGGTATCTTTGGCTTGGGGCTAAGCTCAGATGCTTAGGGTTTCAAGAAAAAACCCTAAGTATCCAAAATTTAGGAGCTTTGGTGGGGATCGGATTGCAGCAACAAGTATTTTCTTAGGATTTTCTTCTCCTTTTTTCTGATTTTAGTTTTAGGTTTATATAGATTATTTTTAGAGTTTAGTGAATTAATTAGTTGATTATGTAATAGGAACATTTTTATTTGATTGTTGTTAGATTGAATCAGATTTGATTTAGAATTAGGATTAGATTTAGGTTTTTTGGATTTGCAAATGCATATGGTCCGATTTCTCTTGTAAATTAAGTTTTTGCAATGTATCTATAATTTAATTTGATTGGAATTTAATTTTTAATATTTTATTCATTCTAGTTTTCAATCACACGCAATCTAAGGTTTGTGAATTAGGGATGTACTTGATTTGGTCAATATTTGACCAGATACGAAAAATTAATAATAAAAATAATAAAGCCTAAATAATAAAATAAAATTTAAGTAAAATAAACCCACATCACTTTACACGTCCCCCCGAATCGGAAATAATAAAAAATAACACTTTAATTACTCTGGATTTAATTATACTACTACTAATAATAATCCAACACTAATAATGTTTTTAATAATAATATCCTTTATATTAGTACTCTTAAATATTAATAACCTAATGTTCATGATAATAATAATGTTAATATTCTTAATAAAATCTAATACCCTAGTGATAATTCAAATGATAATGCTTGATAATTAATAATAATACTAATATTATATAAAATCAGCCTAATAATGATAAAACGTTAATTTAATCCTAGATAATAATATTATAAATTAATCTAATTAAAAACTTTTTAACTAAAAAATATTCCATTAAAATAACCCTTAAAGATTAATGCTAATAACACCCATTAATAACAATAATACCACTAATACACATTGATAATTATTAAAAGTGTATCAACCTAACTATAGAAAATAAAATAATAATAGCCATGAGGGTAGATATTATTTTCAAAGATCAATTCTGACCATAAAGTCCAAAAAACTATGCAGGATATCCTAATTTCTAGAGCCATGCTTGAATAAATCAAAAATATTATTTTAACTAGCTAAATAAACTATATAATCAAATCTAAAGTTTATTTCTAAAATAAGTTAAAATGGCCCCCTTTGACTTTTTAAATCATTGGGATATCAGATGACCGGTACGAGACTTTGGACAGGTTAGTGACTCGCATTCTCAGTTAGTAAAAAAGGAAAGAAATGATGGTCAAAATTTGAGGTACAACACTTATAATATTATCAGATTTTTCATGTAGAATAGGATAAGGTCGCAAAAGCTCATGATTCAAGCATTCCACTAAATCCAAACGAGTTTTTTTTTCCTTCAAAAGTCCTATATAAAAAGAAAATAAAATTTGAAGTGCAAGCAAAAGAGAATTAAAACTAAATCATCTGGGTTAGATAAAAAGTTTATTTTGATTGGCATATTTTATTTTCAACTCCACAAGTTGAAGAGATGTGACTTATAAATACAAATTATAACCAACGAAAAAATATTTTGGCATTACTTTAGATTTTGTTATGTAAAATTTTATACAAAACACTTAGATGATAAGTGTTTATGCAAGAAGCATCCATTTAAGTATAATAAACAAGCAAATAATCAAAATAATAATGATCAGGATTCATAGTCTCTCATTCAATATTGTGTAAAATGAAGGTTTGTTAGGCTCTTGGATATATTGTTACAACTCTTTTCTTTAGATTTATAAAGATGTCAATTGAAACTGTCATTCTCTCATTGTGTCAGGATTGTGAAGAGTATGGAACAACACAATATGGTCATCCCCTTGTCATTGAAACTCTTAGTGATCAAAATGAGATGCCAAGACTAACATAAGGATCCTATTAAAATATTTCCATGTATTCTATTCTCAATTGATTTTTAGCCATACTTATGTAATTAGAATCTAGTTAAGATGCTTATTTTTGCCACCTTAGTTAAGTTCATCCCCTTGTATATATGTTTTATACAATGTTGAAATCGGTAGCATTTTTAGTTATATTTGTTGTCAAATAGGTTCCAAGATATCATGTTATGGGCATAACTACATTGCCACCTACTTATATAATTATATGCTTATGAACATGAATATATTAAGCTTTTACCTTTCCAGTGAATTTTTTATGATTATGAACAGGAATACATTAAGCCTTTACTTTTCCTCTCATAACATAATCTGTAAAACGAGTTAGTTTTTCATGTTATTATCTATTAATCAAATATTGTTTTAAAAAATGCAAGATACATATTCAATATTGTTGGAAAAGAAGATCCAGACCTTAAATGGTAGTTCTAAACAGAATACATAATAACCCTGAAGCAAACATCAATTCAATAGAATTATCCACTATATTCCTCTAGTAGAAAAAGTAACACATCCAACTCTCCACTTAATAGAGGTAACTCATCCTAATAATGTTTGATAACAAGTTATAAAGTTGAGAGTAAAAAATATACAAATTAACAACAATAAAAAGAAATATAGTTTGTTATATCTATTGATTATAAATTAATTAAAGGAAAAAAGATGACTTATGAAATTGACTTCCTTGGTGAAGCTTGATTTCTCACACATGTTTAGAATCTCGAGAGCTGGTTCAATCGAGAGTGACACTTTCATGAAGAAATTCATATTTTAAAAAGCCAGAAACCAATGATAGAAAAGACACAAAAAACTAATTACAAACCTTGCTCAAACTGATGATTCTTGGATATAAAAATGAGGAAGAGAATGATGTAAGGAAAAAGAGACATGAAAAACCAGTCTAAATATCATTGAAAAATGATTTCTTGATACATAAAAGAGCACAATCGTAGTCATGATAATTTTGTGAACCATAATCTGTTACTTCTTCATAGAAGCCTTATCTCTTTGCATATCAAAACAATATAGCTAGAATAAAAAATCAATTTAGTAAATAGGGGGAAAGAGAAAAGGGGAAAGGGTTACCTCACTGACACCAACATAACAAATGGATCCAAGAGAATCGAATGGAGACTAGTTCCAATTAGGAAACCCTAAGACAAAATTCAAAAGGGACTCGGAGGAAAAGTTCTCACAACATAGAAAGACAGAGAACATAATTTCTGATATCCAAAGCCCCATCCTCGTCCATTCTATTGGATTGTTATTATAAATAGAGAAGATGAAAAGGTTTCTGTTGTGAATTAATGTTGTCAATAACATAACAAAGTTATGAGACAAACATTGAGTTTTTTGAACAAACACAAGAAACCCTATTAGGTTTCACAAAGGAATAAAAAAGAAGGAAGAAGAATAAAGAATTGGTTAAATCTATTCTACTATTCACTTTCTCAATAAGGGTTCAAAGATTACAAGTGAATACCAACAATTAACCTCTCTCACCCTAATTAGGAATTGCACCACTCCATAAAGATGAGAGACTAGCATGCTATTTATAAGAAAACTAACATACTAACCTAATGGATTTTTACACACATGCACTACGGCATACAAGACATTAGACAACGCTTTTTTTGGGAATAGACAGCGCTTAAAAGCGGTTCCTATACTGGCGCTGCTGTAGGTAAAGACATCGTTTTTTTTTAAATGCAAAAGCGTTGCCTTATGTCCCCTTTAGGCAGCGCTTTTTTCTTAAAAAACACTTTCTATTGTCCCCCTTTAGGCAGCGTTTTTTTCTTAAAAGCGCTGTCTAATGTATCTTTTAGTTATATTTTAGGTCCTTTTTAGGCAGCACTTTCTTTAAAAGTGCTTTCTATTCTCCACTATAGGCAACACTTTTTTTAAAAGCGCTTTCTATGTTCCACTATAGGCAGCGATTTTTTTTGAAAACGCTGTCTAATGTCTCATTTAAGAAGCATTTTTTTTGTTAAAAGCATTGCCTATTGTGCATGTATGGCAGCGTTTTTTTGTTAAAGCGTTGACCTAAGTCTCATTTTTAAATAAAATGGTAGCATATTTTTAAGAAGCGCTGGCGCAATGAAATCGTTATAGCAGACAGTTTTAGATATATATTCCAAATATGCATATTACCAATTTATATATAGCAACTAGTTTTTGATATATATTCTAAATTTGCATATTAGCAATATATATATATATGTTGCAGTGAGAATCGGATAACAAGCTATTAATTAACTTGCATCGCATTTCTTTAAATTCACAACCGACTTTGATTTATCCAAAGGAAATGTTCAATATCGAGAAAAATCTAAAGGGGGAGATCTAAGGTTCAGGGGTTGGTTACGCCTAGGGAAGGTATTAGCATCCTAAACGTCCGTAGTACTCTACGGGAACCTCTTGTTTTAACTTCTTACATCTTACTTGCTTGCTAAGGGTGCTAAGCTAAAGGTTGAAACCCTAGGGGTTAATATCTAAGTATACTCGACAAAGCATCGCACTTTGCGCCTACGTATCCTTACGGGAGTGGAATCAGAGTATTCGTAGTTCACCGATCTAAGGGTGAAGGATATGAACCATTGACTATGGCCTAAGTTCCAAGGGGAAATGAGTATGAGCTCATTTTAGAGTTCACGATAACTCTCTAAATCTAAGTTATAGGGGAAAAGTGAGTTCTCATGATGATGAGAATCACATAGAGTTCAGAACTCTAACCTACTTCTAAGTTATGATTTCACTGGCTCTCATGAGGCCAAGAAATAAGGGTAAACCTAAAAGGATAAGGTAGGGTGGTTGTTTAGTGACTTCATGAGTCAATTTTAGGAGGGTCTCCCTTTGGAATGGGGGAAAGATAACAGTTGTAAGATTACTAAAAGATAACAAGTTATAATTCAAATATGATGATGCAAAAGACATGAATAAGATATGAGATGAAATAAAATTATGATGTCAATGCAAAGTTAGAATCATACATGTTGGACAAAGATCAAACATGATAAGTAGAAATAACATGGCAAGATGAATAAGGAAGTGCAGTAAAACCCTAATAAGCATTCCTAATCTTATCATGAATAAAGGTCTCAAGATTGAATATTCTTACTAATTTCTTTTTATATTTAGAAAGTAAAATCAATTAGAAGAATATAGCAAAAAGAAGGGAAGAAAAAGGATGAAAAATGAGCAAGTTATGGAAATTAGAAAATGAAGCATAAACTTGAAAAATAAAATACCACCAACAAGTGATAAAAAAGTAAGGAAGTGGTACACCTAGGGATTGAACCCAGGCCTTCTCGCTTGCAGTGTAAAACTCATACCATCAGGCCAATGCGTGCACTTAGAAATATAATGGATAGCACAAATATATATGTAAAGAAAGCAAAAATCATGAAACAAAACAAAAGGACTGGAGCGAGGGGGATTCAAACCCCAGTCCTAAGGGTGGTAAGGCGTGTGATAATGTGTGCTTGCCACTGGGGTGGCTGTTACATCCGGAAGTAAAACCAACTCAATAAACATATGATCCTTTTATGCGCGCATTTTCTAAATAAGCCACAAACCAGCCAAACACGCAACTGCTCATGAAAATTCATTATGCCATGAACCAAACATTGCCAAACAACTGAAGCAGAAGCAACACAAATACCATCTCAAGACCAACAATGGCTACACGCATTAGAAACCAAGTAAGTGCTCATCACACGCATTGGACACCAAAGGAAAAAACACCATTCAAAGTCCAAATAGCAACTCAAATATGTCACAATGAGTGGTTAAAACAAGGACAGGGCAGATCAAGATAATTATAGATTCCTAACAAGTGGAGTAATGTCCACTGTCTTCAAGTATGATGACTGCCTTTCCTTCCAAAGCAACTCCAAAGCCAACTTCCAACTTGCTTGCTCGAAACTTATGGAACTTCAGAGGATTTTTGAGTACTTTGTGAGAATTGTTGGTGTCTTGAGGTATAGAAGCAAGTCCCTTTTATAGGCTGAACCCAAGGGTTGTGTGAGTCCAAAATACAAACACTTGGAGTGCTGAGTAGAAGCTAGAGTCACAACGTCTCTTTTGAATTCAAAAATGGTCCATTCCTTGGAGACAAATGCGCTGCTTATGCTGCCAAAATCTCAGAGGTGCAGAGTTCATTCACCACTTCATGTATTGCTTCAGAGCTCCTTACTTGATGTCATATGGAGGGGTATCAAATGAGGCAAAGGTTGGGGATGGCGTGAAGAGTTCGCAGGTGGTAGCAGGTTGAATGCTGAATCGAGCAACTCCTCTGAACCACTTTAAATGAACCATACAGTTGAGAGCTCAAAAGGGCAATGTTCTTGGAGAATTCAAATTGAGAAACCGCGCCAAAGGATTGAGGTTGAAAGGATTTTTGAATGAAATGGATTCAATCGTGTTTGAATTTCTCTTCTACCATTATGAATTTTGCAAACATGAACGAGGAAGAAGGAACCATTTTGGTTGCTTTTGCTTCTTTAACGTCCACGCGTCGCCTCCTCATTGGTTGGAAATTGAGTTGAAAAGTCAACACAATAATGCTTGATCCTTATTGGTCCTTGGCAATGAATTCCATTTCCATATTTGGTAGCATTTTTGGTCACGATGGGCTCATTGGTGGGCTTATGAATAAAAATTAGAATTGGTTTCTATTTTGTTTATAAAAGAAAAATGAGTAGGAATCGAACAAAAGATGAATAATAGGTGAATTTGGCAAAATTGGTTAAAAGATGACTAGTGAATTAACATTGAGAAATTGGATAAAATTGGTTAATGAAGGACTAATGAAATAGGTTTGGAATTAAAGGTGGCAATTAAGGGTAGAAATTTGGCTATGAGAGGATCATGGTTAGGGTTATGGAGACAATCTCTTAGAGACTTACTTGATTCAATGCTCCATCCAAAAAAACTTGATTAATCACCTCTTGAATCACCTTAAGATAACACCTGATAAAAATGAAACAAACACAAACAAAACCTGAATAAAAGGGTTAGCTATGCAAAATGATTGACCTAATATGACATGCATGAGATCAATGGATCTAAGGGTAAAATTTGGGGTACAACAGTTGCCCCTATTTAAATATCTTCACTTGATGACATGAGAGATAAAAATCCTCATGAAATCATGGTGAAAGATATTTAAATACAGATAACCGAAAATTTTGCCCTTAGATGCAAAGACATGCAATGCTACTAATATGATGATATGATGCCATGATAGATGCAAAAATGCAGACAAAATGGGACACCAAAGAACAAAGAGCTACCAAACACAGATGAGCTTCACTGGGGAAGCAAGAAGGTTAGTATTCACAAGGAAAACTCCTTGGGGATACAGGCTAACCAACAAAAGAGACTCACTGGGGAGACCCTGAGGCAACACCGGGGATAGAAAACAAAAGGGATTCTCCACTAGGGAAAGATCCAGGGAGGTGGACGGCAGGTTCAAATATGACCGGACGACACTGGGGAAAAGACACAATCTTACTGGGCATGAAACCAGAAAGAAAACATGATCTCCACTGGAGATCAGTTTGAAATAAAAGGATAAACACCCGAAGAAGAGATTTTCTGGGGATTTCTTTTGCTGAAGAGTTCAAACGGGATCTTCAAGAAAAGCCAAAAAAGACAGAGGCGAACTCTGCGCGCCAGATAAAAATACCTGGAGTTTAAAAGAGAACAAGGTTAATAAACCAAGAATAGACTCTGGTAACAAATAATTGCTTTATGAAGAAAAATAGTATGAATTGGATTTGTAATTAGGTTTAGGTTCATATTTGACCGGGTTTGAGCAATACAGGTTCACGATAACCTGAAATACAGAGCTGGCTCACGATAACCAGAAATAAACAACTGGTTCACGATAACCAGAGGTTGAGGTTCACGATAACTTGAAATAAAACGAATAGTTCACGATAACCAGAAATAAACAACTGGTTCACGATAACCAGAGGTTGAGGTTCACGATAACCTGAAATAAAACGAATGGTTCATGATAACCAAAAATACAGGTTCACGATAACCTGATATAAAGCAAATGGTTCACGATAACCAGAAATACAGGTTCACGATAACCTGATATAAGCAACTGGTTCACGATAACCAGAAATACAGGTTCACGATAACCTGATATAAGCAACTGGCTCACGATAACCAGAAATATAGGTTCACGATAACCTGATATAAGCAACTGGCTCACGATAACCATATGTTTATAATGCTTAGTGGTTACTGAAATGTTAGGTATCCAAACGAGGTGATATAGGTGATAAAATGGTTGCAGGTTAAACTTCCTAGGGAATACTGCACAAATGGTCAAAATCTGGCGCACAGAGGCGGAGAAACCGGACGCAAAACAAAGGCAAAGACCCATAGACCCACAAAAGGGGAAAGAGGAAAGAAAGAAAACAAAATCACACAAACAAAACACCCAAGTGCAAAGAATGCTCGATACTATGGTATGATGTGAATGTTAAATGATATGCAATAACGACTCCAACAGGAGACAACCAGCCAGGAACAACAAAAAAGAAAAACACCGTGTCCACCACAAGGAGTCACACTGAAATCTAAGCAGGCAATTAGTCTTAAAAGTCAACATGGGAACATCCTTAATTTACTGGGGAAACAACTTCTCATCAAACATCTTGTGTAGATAGTGGTGAGACATCCTTAGTGGTTAGCCATTGTTAAAGCATTTAAATCAGGGAGATATTGCCAATCTTCTTTTAGAGTTCAAAGTTTTCAAAACATTCCGCTTTTAAAACCATTATTAATAAATAAGTGAAGTTTTGCATAACAATGAAAATATCAGAGTAATGATAAGTATCAAACAAAGAATGGCTCAAAAATCTGATTTTATTAGAATGGTAACTTGCCAATAGCGAAGTTCCATGGATCATTACAATTGAAAAATGGAAAAAGGAAAGGATTACATCATATTCAATGACCTACTCCCTAATGACTAAAATCCTAGAATTCCTTTCAAGCATAATATTTCCGTACTGAGTCAGCATTCACAGGGTGTGTGAGTTGTTCACCATCCATTGTTGTGAGGAATAAAGAACCTCCTGAAAATACAGTCTTTACCACAAACTGACCCTCATAGTTAGGCGCCCACTTTCCACGAGCATCCCTTCGAGATGGCATAATCTTCTTGAGTACAAGTTCTCCTTCTCGAAATTCCTGGACACGGACCTTCTTGTCAAATGCTCTCTTCACTCTTTTCTGATATAGATGACCATGACACATAGCTGTCAGTCGCTTCTCGTCAATAAGGTTCAGTTGGTCATATCTCTCTCTAACCCATTCAGCTTCGTCAAGCTTATTTTCCATCAGGATTCTCAAAGATGATATTTCTACTTCAATGGGGAGTACTGCATCCATTCCATATACAAGGGAAAAAGGGGTTGCCCCTGTTGAGGTTCGAACCGAAGTTCTGTATCCGTGCAGAGCAACAGGTAACATCTCGTGCCAATCTTTATAAGTCTTGACCATCTTCTGCAGGATTTTCTTGATGTTTTTATTAGCAGCCTCGACAGCTCCATTCATCTTGGGACGGTAAGGCGAGGAATTATGATGCTCAATCTTGAAATTGTCACATAACTCCTTCATTGCTTTGTTGTTCAGATTTGTTCCATTGTCCGTGATGATCTTGCTGGGAATTCCATAACGACAAATGATATTATTCTTGATGAAATGAGCAACTACTTGCCTGGTCACATTAGTAAAAGAAGTAGCTTCAACCCATTTGGTGAAATAATCAATGGCCACCAAAATGAAACGATGGCCATTAGAAGCTTTCGGCTCAATAGCTCCAATCATATCAATGCCTCACATAGAGAAAGGCCAAGGGGATGACAACACATTTTTCTTCGTGTGGCTGAAGATCTGTGTACTGATACTCACACATTTCCGCCAAATCATCGGGGACCTCATAATCATCTTCTTCCTCAACTTGATAAATGGGTGAATCAAAGTCTATAGTGAGAGTAGGGTCATTGAATACAGCGGGTTTGGGAATCATTCTTCACGATGGAGGGATTTATTTTATTAAAAATGCACAAACATGAACAAAAGAAGAAATTTGTAGTTTTGAAAAGATTGCCATTTTTCTTGAAAATGAGAGCAAGAATAAAGACAAGGAACTTAACAAAACAAACACTTCATTGATTAATAAGATTTAAAAGCGGTGGCCCATACAAAATAATCCGAAAGCCTCGGGCAAGGCTGCGGAATTGAAAACATCAAAGCAAACAAACAAATTACTCTGGCATAAGGTACAATGTAGGTATCTCAATGGCTTCCCAGTTACTTAAAGCGGCATCACACCGAAACACCAAGTGATTGATATCTTCATCTTCAGCGTCTTCAATAATTGCATGGACTTGCTGTCCTCCACTGACGAACACTTCTTGACCCTTGGTATTTCTCTCTTTCGGGGACTTCGACGATCTTGCCCCAGCCTTCAGGTAATCCTCCTCGTAGAGCAGATTGAATGCTTTTGAAGGAAGCAAAAGATGGACAACCAGAGGCCACTGGTTCCTTGTCGTCAAGCATAACGACATTAGCTATTTCAAAAGCCTGGAAAGAAGTTTCCAAAGCATCTTCATCCGCTTCAATGTAACGAAACGAGGATAAATTACTGACCATCAGGTCCTCCTCACCATGTATGATAACTAACTTCTCGTCAGCCACGAACTTCATCTTCTGATGTAAGGTAGAGATTACAGCACCAACCTCGTGGATCCAAGGTCTACCCAGCAAACAACTGTAGGCAGGGTTGATATCCAAGATCTAAAAAAGGATGTTGAATGTTTGAGGGCCAATCAAGACAAGTAGCTCAATCTCTCCCATCACCGATCTCCTTGAACCATTAAAAGCTTTGACAATAAGAGAAGTGGGTCTCATTATAGTTGTAACACCCTTCTACCCCACAAGCAATTTTAGAAAAGATAATTCATATTATCAGAGTAACATCAATGAGAAAGGTGCCACATATATTCAAAAAAACATCATTTAGTAATCATTATCCTGTCCCGTAACATGGGTTACACATTCTTAATAATAAAATCCACAATTATGCAGCGGAAATCAACTTTTTATGTCAATTCAATAAAACACTTCATACTAAATGTATCCAAATCAAATCATCACCAACAATGTAAAAATTCAACCTAGAACAAAAGAACGTGAGGTTCACAACAAATCTCAACCCGATATTACATGACACAGAGCATGACACCTCTAAACTAAATAGCGATAAAGACACACTTCAGGGCTACATCCTCCATCGTCGCGAATCTACTCTTGGTTATCTGCAAGTTACCCACATAAGAGGCAACATTTCCAAGCAGGCAGGGTGAGAAATCACAATTCATTATAGTAATATAAGTACATGGAAAATGAACAGGAAGGCAACAACAACATCATAGCATAGCCAACAATAGCATCATAGCATAACCAATCAACAACATCATAGCATAATCAACCACAACATCATAGCATAATCAACACACAACATCATAGCATAATCAATAACAACATCATAGTATAATCAACAACAACATCATGATATAATCAACAACAACATCATGATACAATCCACATCAACATCATGATACAATCAACATCAACATCATAGTATAATCAACCACAACATCATGATACATTCAACATCAACATCATAGTATAATCAACAGCAACATCATGATATACTCAATAAACCATACATATTATTCGACAATCAACTCATACACATGCAATGCCACTTAGAATGAAATGCAACTTCATCGGAAACATGCATGTGGTACCAATTCTCAACGTGATGGACACTGGCCATCAACCCTCCACAAGGGAGCACAACATAACAACATATCACTTCAATCAGCACAATGGGATTGAAGCTACCAATAAGCCGAAGCCCCAACATAAAATGCTATGAAATGCAATGATGCTAATTCTCCTCAACTCATCAAATATCAACGTGTGCATCATTCATTTCATATTCAACAGTTAATCACCATCCATCATGTTTTATCATCCATACAGCGGCAAAACAACAAGACAACAACAATCAGCAAGAGAAAACATTAAAACAACAAAAATGCCTAAAACAGTTGTCTGACATGGCCGCCCGTGTCCTGTGACACGGCCCGTGTCAGAAGGCCTGCACGAACAATCCAAACCAGAAAAATTATAGCAGAAGCAGAGGCCTGACACGGCCGCCCGTGTCCTGTGACACGGCCCGTGTCGGAAGCTCTGTAACAAAAGTTTTCCTTTTTCCCAACCAGTAAGCTGACACGGGTGCCCGTGTTGTGTGACACGGCCCGTGTCAGGGTGCGACAAAACCCCATTTTCCAAAAAGTGATTTTTCTGCTGCGTTTTCGACTCAGAATACCCCAAAATTCAGTTTTGTCCAAAACGGAATTTGATCAAAAGACTCACACAATGCACATACATCAAATACACCAATTTGTTTCACTCATTCTCATCATAACACTCACTCCTAACACAATCTATATCATCAAACACCACCATTATTCAAGAATCTACAAAACCTAATCTATTCATAAACCAATTCTTATAAAATTATAATAAACCGTGAAAACTCCCCATACCTTAGAGTAATCCGAAGCTTTATCCTTCTTTCTCCAAGATTCTCCTAGCAATCCTTCAAAACCCTTGGTTTCCTCCTCCTCTTCTCTTCTTCAGCGTTCCACACAAAAATACGATCAGTTAGAAAATTGATCGATCTTTCTTCTTTAGTTACATTATCCCAGTTTATGAACTTCCAACTCTGCCCTTACTCCTTTTCCTTTATGACCATCTTGCCATTTTCTTAATATTTTTAAATAATAAAGAATAATCTAAATAATACATGATTATTCACTCTATTAAAATTATTTAAAAATACTCTTTTAATCCATAATTCTCCAAATTACCAAAAACCTCTTAATTGCTTCTAAATTAAATAAATAAATAAATAAATGATTAATTTAGAATTTTGGGGTGTTACAATAGCTCCTTGGTAAGACAGTTTATCGAGAGTTCTTTTTGGCAAAACATTCAATGATGAACCGGTATCTACGAGAACTCTGGCCATTGTATCCTCCTGACATTTTATGGATATATGTAGAGCAAGATTATGATTCCTTCCAGCTCGAGATAACTCCTCGTCACTGAAACTAAGAGTGTTACAAGCTGTAATGTTGGCGACGACATGGTCGAACTGTCCAACTGTTATATCCTGAGCTACATGTGCCTGAGCTAACACCTTCTGCAAAGCTGATATGTGAACTGGTGAATTAACTAACAGAGATAATATTGAAATCTTGGATGGTGTCTGATGGAGCTGATCTACCACTTTGTAATCACTCCTCTTGATGATTCTTAGGAACTCTTCGTCTTCTTCTTGAGAAATTACCTCCTTTCCTTTGTCTTTAGATGGTGTGGGGACAACAGTTTCCCTGGGTGTGGTTTCCTCGAAAGAATGAGCGTATACTCTACCGCTTCGGGTCATCTTTCCAGTTCCAACTATATTAGTCACATCTTCAATAGTAGTTCCCACCTCTTTCCTTAGAACTACGTCTTCAACAGCGATTCCCACCTCTTTCCTTGGAATCACGTCTTCTCGTTTTCTGCTACCCATGACATTCTCATAGACCCACGGCACTGCCTTGGTCCCTCTGAATCTAAATGGAACAGGTTGTCGGGTGTTACATTGTTTGGAATGATTAATAGTGGAAGCATCAGCCATTCCAGGATCGTTGAAAATTGGAATTGGCTTATTAAAGATGGGGACTACAAACCCAGACTTAGATGTGTTGGACCCGAATACCTGCCCTTTTGGCTTTGGTAGGTTGAATACAGGCTCGATTGCTGCAACTTTGTTTTCCTTTTCTTTTCTGAATACCTGTAGGAACCCTTCATTGATCAAGTACTGAACATCATCTTGGACTAAACGGCAACCCTTGATGCTGACATTACATTCTTCACAGTCATCATGGCAAACTTCAACTAACCCAGCCTTAAACAGCTTAGCATGAAAAGCTTTGATAGGAGTTTTGATCTTTGTTGCATCCAAAACTAATACCTCATCCTTCTCATCTTCTATGGCATTAGTGGTCCCATGGGTAGGCAAAGGATTGTTCTTCATATTCGGTTGATTATCAGCGAATGAAAGGATATTCTTTTCCATCAAAACCTTCACTACATTTTTCAATGCTAAACAACCCTCTAAGTCGTGACCAGCGCCTCCTTGATGAAAAGCACAAGTTGCATTTGGGTTGAAGAAAGGCATAGATTTTTCGGTTGGTGGTCCCAAAGGTCTAGTAACGATCAACCCTTGCTCCACTAAAGAAGGGTAGAGCTCTGTATATGACATTGGTATAGGTGGAAATGCTGGCTTTCCTCCTTGCTTCTTGTGGGGAGAATTCTGCTGTGGAACCTGTGGTCTTGGTTGTTGATAATTCTGGTTTTTAGGCCATTGCTGATAAGCTGTTTATTGATAAGCCGGCGCCTGCTGCGCAACTTGGTGGTTAAAAGTAGGTGTAACAGCAGCTACGTAAGGTTGCTGAACATACTGCATCTGGTAGATTGGATGCTGAGATAAGTTTGGTCTCTGCTGTTGCTGGTACATTGGTTGCTTCCATCGAGGGATCTGGGTCTTTCCTGCCATGATGGCATTAGTTTCTCCTTCCTTCTTCTTATGAGAATGACTAGGGGACTTCTTAGCACTGATGTCAGTTGAACTGCTTGGAGAACCGATTACGTTTCCACTCTTTAATCCTGCCTCCACCTTCACGCCAATTGCAACAATATCAGCGAAATTAGCACTGACGCTGCTGATCATTCTCTCATAAAATTCAGGCTTTACTGTGTCTACAAACCAATCAGCCAACTCTTTCTCAGTCAATGGTGGTTCAACTTGAGAAGCAGTCTCTCTCCAACGTTGTGCATATTCTTTGAAAGTCTCAGTACCTTTCTGGGCCATACTCAACAACTGCCTACGGTCAGGGGCTAAATCCATATTGTACTTGTAGTGTTTCACAAAAGCATCAGTCACATCCTAGAAACAACGGATCTGGGACTGGTCTAGACTCAAATAACACTTAGCAGCAGCCCCTTTCAAACTGTCCTGAAAACAATGGATCATCAGCTTGTCATTACGTATGTGCACGACCATTCTTCGATAGTACATGATCAAATGGGATTTGGGACACGTGGCCCCTGAGTATAACTCAAAGCTTGGTAATTTGAACTTGGGTGGGATTACCAAATCTGAAACCAAACACATGTCTTTAATATCAGTACTGAATGCATTACTCAACTCCATTGCCTTCATCTTCCTCTACATTGTTTCAACACTCTCTCTCAATTTCTCGTGTCTATCATCTCCTTCTTCTGATACAACAACGTAATCGTAGGGCTGGTGGTTTTGGAAAACCGGATGTACTTGCGTTTGCACTGCTGGTGGAGCATAGGTAGGAATAGCTTGAAGAATCTCATTAACCAAAGGAACTGCTTGCTGTGTTGTCAAAGGAACTGTAGCACGGATAAAATCTTCTGGCATGCCCAACGTGGGGGTTATGACAGGGATGGTAGGAGGTTCTACCGTTGTAGTGACGATTTCAGAGACCACAGTGGCCTGGGTGTCCATCTTTGCTTTCATAACATTAATAGCCTCGAGGATTTGTCCCATTCCTCCTCGTATCTCATTCAATTCATTGTTGACTCTATCCATTTCTCCGTATATCTCTGACATTCTGAATCGAGCTTGGGCCCGGGTGTTGTAATTGTGTCTGGGATTCAGTGTGACGGTTCTGGAGAGAACACGACGACATAAGACAAAGACAAGGAAAGAAATGCACATGAAGATGCAAATGAGGATGCAAATGCAAATGCAAGCTAGACTATCAAGAAACCAAAGAAATTTTGCAAATAGTATAGACAATAGACTTTTGACAAAATAAACTTCTTCATTCAAGAGTCTTGGTGAACATTACATCAGGAGCAGTGTATCCTCATACTCCAAGTACATAAGTAGAAATACATCAAAAGAGGAACATTAGCAACAAAAGAAACAACAACAGTAATACTAAGGATTGAATCCACTGGTTGATGATCCCTCTCCTCCATTAATCACTCTCATCAATTTGCTGATACGCCCTTTTGTCTCCTCTCTTGCAAGAACCAATTCTCCTAACTCTTCTACCATCTTCTGCTTTGTCTTGGAAGGTGATTCATGGTGAGGAAGTGGCTTCATCATTACACGAGCTATATCACGAGACCATTGCAAGTGAGCCTCTATGACTGGGCATTCAGCTTTCCATAATTGTCTGTTAATCTGGCGCCAAGCGCGCTCTAAAAGCATCTTCATTTCAAAACCTCCTCTTTCATCATAAAACATCATCTGCATATCCTCGTCGTCTGGAATTCCCTCCTTTAGATGACCCAACTGACGGCGTGTAAGGATAGGGTTGTAATTGATACAACTGTTTCTTCCCATGAGAGGCACATTGGGGTAATCCCCACAGCTATGGATTATGATAATTCCTTCTTCAATTGAATCATACCACTCGATGTCGGTATGCTTCAATTTCATTAGCTTTTTGGACCAAATCTTACAGTCTTCGACCTCCCAGAAAGTCGGAGTCTTTAGCAGATAAGAAATGGACCACTTGTAAAAGAGGGCTACGTAGCAAACAATTGGCCCACAGCCTCTTGTGTATCTGGTCTGTATGGCGTGGTAAACATCCGCTAGCAGTGTTGGGATCGGATTGTTGACTGTAAAAAGCTGAATGGCTTGTGTATCCACAAAGTTCTTGGCATTTGGGAACAGAAACAAACCATATATCATTAGAGCTAGGGTTGACTCAAACAAAGCCTCTCTTCCTCTGTTTTTGAAGTACAGAGCCTTTTCCATCAAGAATTGGGCAGGCAGTCCACGCTTCCCTCCTTTGTTAGTTAGGTTAGCCTGGATGTCAGATAATCTGATCCTGGTTACTCTGGCGATGTCTCTGGCGGAAGGCATTTCTTCAATCCCAGAAAAGATGGGAGCTTCTCTGACTGGAATTCCTATCATGACTGAGAACTCCTCTAAGGTCGGCACCAACTGGAATTCAGGAAATACGAAACAGCGGTACGCAGGATGATGCAACTGGACCAAAATTTCAAGGGGCCCTACAGTTACTGGTGTCTTCATCAGTGGAATGACACACCCATATCTGTCAGCGAAGGCTGACTGGTCTTCAACCATCTCTCCCAACCACAACAAACGCTCCACCTCTGGTAGTTCAAAGAAATAAGGCCAAAATCTTTTCCCTGTAGCATCCATTTCTACAAAATATGCAAAACAAAATTAGTATCTTGATAGTTTAGCAGGAATGCAAAATGCAATGCAAAGTTTCATGGAATTCAGACACTCGCAAAATATCAAGAGATATAAAAAAACCTCATTTTCATTAAATAAAAAGTGAATTACAAGAGTTGATACACTTTCAAAAGCCCTAAACATGAAGCTAAATAAAAGCTAGAAAGTTCTAAGGAAATTCTCCTAAGAGCCTTGTGTTGAGTCTTCTGATTTCTTTCTCCATCTGATCCCTTTCTGCGACGAGGTTGTCAAGAATGGATTTCCAAGCAGGAGGCTGAGTGTTAGTGGAACTTGGATCTTCCAGGCCTTTTCTCTTCTTGCATGAAAGTAAATCTTCATTCTTGATCTGTAGTTGCTTTTGGAGTTCTAGGTTTTCTTCAACAACCACTTGATACTTGAGCTTCCAGGCTTCTTCTGACTTTTGGGCTTGTCTTAAAGAAATCTCCAGCTCTTCTTCTTTTGACATGAAGTATAAAACAGGCTCCTTCTTCAAAGCAATTGGTTCCTGCCTCTTATAAGGCATCTTTAACTCTATAGCTCTTCTTCTGATCCATTGGAGGTAGGGCTCCAATGACACACAGTTAGGTCTCCCCAAAGAACTTCTTCCTCTTTTGTGCTTGCTACCCCAAGCGTTCAAGATCAGCTTCTTCTGTTCTTCGTTCTTGTCATATGCTTCAAAGTAGATGCTTTCCACATGAACACTGAGAGGTTTAACTTCCAAAGGATACCCTAATTGGCGTCGTGCTAATACATGGTTGTAGCTGATTCCTCCTTTAATGCCAAGAAGAGGCACATTGCCATAGTTTCCACAGCTATCTATAATTAGGATTCCATCATACACCCTATTATACCAGTCAATGTCTGCATGGGAGAGTGCCATAATCTTCTGAGACCACCATCCTTTCTTGGAATCCCAAAATATGTCTGCCTTCGGTAGATGCAAAATAAACCATCTATACAGTATGAGGACATAACAAGTAATCTGTCCATTCCTATGAGCGTTTCTTGTATGGATTGAGTGATAAGCTTCAGCAAGCAGGGTAGGTACTGGATTCTATTTCAAGAAGATTTTGATTGCATTTAAATCCACAAAGTTGTTAATGTTCAGAAACAAGAAAAGTCCATACATGAGCAATGCAAAAACAGCTTCAAAGGCATCCCGATTGGAGTGTTTAGCAAAATAACGAGCCCTTTCAAACAAAAACTTAGCAGTTAACCCAAAAATTCCTCCCTTAGAAGTTAAATTGCTTTTGATATCAACTAATTCCATATGAGTTTTCTTAGCTATTTCTTCTTCTTTAGGATCTTTCTCAAAGATAGGAAATGGAGACTCATCCTTGATAGGCAAACTAATTATCTGAGAGTATTCCTCTAGAGTGGGTAAGAGTTGATGGTCAAGAAACGTGAAGCAGTGATACTTTGAATCATAAAACTGAAGCAGAGTTGAGAGGAGTCCTTCATCAATGGTCTTCTTCAACAAAACCCACAACTTCCCATATCTGTTAATGAATCCTTCAGGGTCTGTTAGCAAATCTCCCAATTTTCTTAGGTCATCCAATTTGGGACTCTTGAAAGTGTATTTGATGGTATTTCTTCTTGAACTATCCATGATGTCCCTCTGATATAATAAAAGAAATCTGAGTTCCATGAAACAGGTGCAGCATGAATGCTTATGATGTATGAATGCAAAGCACACACAAAGACACACAAAGCACAAACAAAAGGGGATAGGTTTAAGCATGGAGCTAGGGTTCGCCCTTCCCATTGGTATGTACTATTGGTTTTCACCTGCTGGAAGGGGTTCTAAGAAGTTCCCAGAGTTTACAACCCATCTTTCGGATTTTAATGATTTCCCAGATGACTTGGTAATCAATAAAATTCTCAAGAGAATCTCGTCTGAGTGTAGTATCGCGTGACAACCAATTCATAAATAGACTCCATCATGGTCACCTCACTACATCCTAAAAGGCTTAAGTGGGGTTTGGTAACTACGGTTCTCAATATCAAGGGCTCCTAGGTCGAGAGTAGCATGTTTTCACGAATAGATTCGTTCAACCTAACTAGACTCTCAAGAGGGCCTCAACTGAGTGATGGTGTCTCAAGTTAACTTTTTCAGGATTCGACTCCCTCAAAGCCTCCTTGAATATACCATCGTCCTATCCTAATTGCACTCAAATCCGGGTTAGGATTTATCTCACCACTCAAGAACCAAGCCAACAAAAGATAATCAAGCAAAGCAAATATACAGGCAATCAAACAGATATACACAGATATAGCAAAATAAAACAAGCAAAAACAAGGTGGGCTTAACCCTCAAGCAGTCCCCAGTGAAGTCGCCATTTCTGTTGCAGTGAGAATCGGATAACAAGCTATTAATTAACTTGCACCGCATTTCTTTAAATTCACAACCGACTTTGATTTATCCAAAGGAAAGGTTCAAGATCAAGAAAAACCTAAAGGGGGGAGATCTAAGGTTCGGGGGTTGGTTACGCCTAGGGAAGGTATTAGCATCCTAAACGTCCGTAGTGCTCTACGAGAACCTCTTGTTTTAACTTGTTACATCTTACTTGCTTGCTAAGGGTGCTAAGCTAAAGGTTGAAACCCTAGGGGTTAATATCTAAGTATACTCGACAAAGCATCGCACTTTGCGCCTACGTATCCTTACGGGAGTGGAATCAGAGTATCCGTAGTTCACCGATTTAAGGGTGAAGGATAGGAACCATTGACTATGGCTAAAGTTCCAAGGGGAAATGAGTATGAGCTCATTTTAGAGTTCACGATAACTCTCTAAATCTAAGTTATAGGGGAAAAGTGAGTTCTCATGATGATGAGAATCACATAGAGTTCAGAACTCTAACCTACTTCTAAGTTATGATTTCATTGGCTCTCATGAGGCCAAGAAATAAGGGTAAACCTAAAAGGATAAGGTAGGGTGGTTGTTTAGTGACTTCATGAGTCAATTTTAGGAGGGTCTCCCTTTGGAATGGGGGAAAGATAATAGTTGTAAGATTACTAAAAGATAACAAGTTATAATTCAAATATGATGATACAAAAGACATGAATAAGATATGAGATGAAACAAAATTATGATGTCAATGCAAAGTTAGAATCATACATGTTGGACAAAGATCAAACATGATAAGTAGAAATAACATGGCAAGATGAATAAGGAAGTGCAGTAAAACCCTAATAAGCATTCCTAATCTTATCATGAATAAAGGTCTCAAGATTGAATATTCTTACTAATTTCTTTTTATATTTAGAAAGTAAATTCAATTAGAATAATATAGCAAAAAGAAGGGAAGAAAAAGGATGAAAAATGAGCAAGTTATGGAAATTAGAAAATGAAGCATAAACTTGAAAAATAAAATACCACCAACAAGTGATAAAAAAGTAAGGAAGTGGTACACCTAGGGATTGAACCCAGGTCTTCTCGCTTGCAGCATAAAACTCATACCATCAGGCCAATGCGCGCACTTAGAAATATAATGGATAACACAAATATATATGTAAAGAAAGCAAAAATCATGAAACAAAACAAAAGGACTGGGGCGAGGGGGATTCGAACCCCAGTCCTAAGGGTGGTAAGGCGTGTGATAGTGTGTGCTTGCCACTGGGGTGGCTGTTACATCCGGAAGTAAAACCAACTCAATAAACATATGATCCTTCTATGCGCACATTTTCTAAATAAGCCACAAACCAGCCAAACACGCAACTGCTCATGAAAATTCATTATGCCATGAACCAAACAATGCCAAACAACTGAACCAGAAGCAACACAAATACCATCTACAGACCAACAATGGATACACGCTTTAAAAACCAAGTAAGTGCTCATCACACGCATTGGGCACCAAAGGAAAAAACATCATTCAAAGTGTAAATAGCAACTCAAATATGTCACAATGAGTGGTTAAAACAAGGACAGGGCAGATCAAGATAATTGAAGATTCCTAACAAGTGGAGTAATGTCCACTGTCTTCAAGTATGATGACTGCCTTCCCTTCCAAAGCAACTCCAAAGCCAACTTCCAACTTGCTTGCTCGAAACATATGGAACTTCAGAGGATTTTTGAGTACTTTGTGAGAATTATTGGTGTCTTGAGGTATAGAAGCAAGTCCCTTTTATAGGCTGAACCCAAGGGTTGTGTGAGTCCAAAATACAAACACTTGGAGTGCTGAGTAGAAGCTAGAGTTACAACGTCTCTTTTGAATTCAAAAATGGTCCATTCCTTGTAGAAAAATGCGCTGCTTATGTTGCCAAAATCTCAGAGGTGCAGAGTCCATTCACCACTTCATGTATTGCTTCAGAGCTCCTTACTTGATGTCATATAGAGGGGTATCAAATGAGGCAAAGGTTGGGGATGGCGTGAAGAGTTCGCAGGTGGTAGCAGGTTGAATGCTAAATTGAGCAACTCCTCTGAACCACTTTAAATGAACCAAACACTTGAGAGCTCAAAAGGGAAATGTTCTTGGAGAATTCAAATTGAGAAATCGCGCCAAAGGATTGAGGTTGAAAGGATTTTTGAATGAAATGGATTCAATTGTGTTTGAATTTCTCTTCTTCCATTCTAAATTTTGCAAACATGAACGAGGAAGAAGGAACCATTTTGGTTGCTTTTGCTTCTTTAACGTCCACACGTCGCCTCCTCATTGGTTGGAAATTGAGTTGAAAAGTCAACACAATAATGCTTGATCCTTATTGGTCCTTGGCAATGAATTCCATTTCCATATTTTGTAGCATTTTTGGTCACGATGGGCTCATTGGTGGGCTTATGAATAAAAATTATAATTGGTTTCTATTTTGTTTATAAAAGAAAAATGATTAGGAAATGAGTAAAAGATGAATAATAGGTGAATTTGGCTAAATTGGTTAAAAGATGACTAGTGAATTAACATTGAGAAATTGGATAAAATTGGTTAATGAAGGACTAATGAAATAGGTTTGGAATTAAAGGTGGCAATTAAGGGTAGAAATTTTGTTATGAGAGGATCATGGTTAGGGTTATGGAGACAATCTCTTAGAGACTTGCTTGATTCAATGGTCCATCCAAAAAAACTTGATTAATCACCTCTTGGATCTCCTTAAGATAACACCTGATAAAAATGAAACAAACACAAACAAAACCTGAATAAAAGGGTTAGCTATGCAAAATGATTGACCTAATATGACATGCAAGAGATCAATGGATCTAAGGGTAAAATTTGGGGTACAACAATATATATATATATATATATATATATATATATATATATATATATATATATATATATATATATACCAACTCTAACTACAAAACTATGAACTTGCCTTCTGCATATATCAATAACTTAGTAACTTGTTATCTATATTTTGTCTTCTACACCTATCTGAAATAAAACCAACAAATTAAAAGGCATTAGAACCAAGCTATATAACACATAAACCTTATAAATATTGCTATATACCATTATACATCAAGAAAATCATATTTTTATCAAAATTTATCACAAACCTTTATAATTCAACACAAACCTTTAATTCAACACATAAACCTTATAACCTTATAACCATTATATATAACTCAACGCATAAAACTTAGAACCATTATAATTCAACACATAATTACAAAACCTTATAACCTTATAACCATTATATATAACTCAACAAATAAAACTTATAACCATTATAATTCCAAAACCTTTAACTTCTAAAGATTCACCAAACATAATTACAAATTCCATCAAACCCTTAATTCACAACAACTTTCAGAACTATTCCAATCCAATACAGAACATCACAACAACAAAAATCTCTAAGGACCATAAACTTCACACAAAATAAACAAAGACAATACCTTATATAATTCTCATCTCAAGAATGTATTGACACCATTCCTCCTTAATTTCTTCCAGTTGATCTTTCGAGTAAGTAGCACACTTGAAACCATCAAAGTACTACATAATATAACATAATATGATTTAGGTAAAACTAATTAATTAGATGAAATATCTGTTAAATATTAAAATAAATCCTAACTTATAAATCCATACCATGTTTGGAATCTCTATTTGATCCAAAAGAATGGGTTCTTTCATAAACCTCAATACGAAATAACCAAAATCTGTACCATTAAGCTGACGAGGACACTACACATATAAAAAATACGAATATATATCAGGATATATAGTTTAACTTGTTTTATCAAGTAACATCACTATTATAATCAAAATTGTGAAAATATACCTGCACTTTGATCCATGTAATGTTGTTTGCTTTACTCTTTGGTACTCGAGCTTTTCTTTGTGATCAGAATATTTGTATAGCTCTAACAAAATATAAACAAATATTTAGAACAATTTCACATAAAAAAATAAATATACACGCGAATATTTAGAACAATCTCACTTACGTATCAACCATCTTCTTCATATTTGGGTATTTTTTTTATCACCATCTAACGAATCCAGATAATATACAATTTCTCTCATTGGATTATGTAGCGTGCGATTTCTGTCGGTGACGCGACCACCTTATCGCCATTGGTTGGAATTGGGTGCTACTTTCTGATTTCTTATTTATCCTATGAAGTTGAAAAGGAAAGGGAAGCTATCTAAAACTAAACTTGCACGCAAATGTTTTCTTTAACAAATGCTAAGAGATTGGGGGGTCCGGGGTCAGGTTATACAACGGGGAGTTGTCAATTACCCATCCTATATATGGTTATCCATAGATCGTTTAGCAAATTCTAACTGTTATCTACTTACTGGTGTTTATTTGTCGTGGGTTGGGAAAGTTTCTCCTTTGGGAATGTTGAGAGAGTGTGTTTGTGGATTTTTGGTTTTTTTGATGTTTTTGGTAAGGTACTGGACCTAAGGTTTTTGATTAGTGTGCTCGCTAAGATTTCGTAATCTTATGCCTACATATTCCCGTTAAAGAAGATAGGGAAATTAGAGCAATCGTAGTTCCTTCTATTCTATGGGAGGAAAAAGATGTTTGGTGTCTTGTTCAAAGCCCAAGATTGAAGCTAAAGGTTATTTGTGTCTTGTTCAAAGCCCAAGATTGAAGCTAAAGGTTATTTGTGTTTTGTTCAAAGCCCAAGATTGAAGCTAAAGGTTTTGACTGAGAGAGAATTTGTCATCTCTAAAGGGAGATATCTCATCTGTTTATCACAGTTGTTGTTTAACTGATTATAAAGGAGAATTACTTTAACTGGGATGTGTGAATCCAACAATGCCATAATTTCCTTTATAAGGGATTTGTCCTAAAGGAAGAAACTTTAACTCAGTATTGAGCAATGCCATTTTTCCTTAGGAATCTTTCATGCTAAGAGAGAGACATTGGCTTGGATTTAAATAATCCAGAGGCTTGCTACTTATAGCAATTAGATGAAAGAGGATTTTACCAGGATAAAGAGGACTACAACTTGGATTTTTGAATCAACAAGTGTGCCACTTACAGCAGTTATCTGGGATTAGGGTTTGTTTGATTGTCTGTTTTGATGTGTGATGTACAGAGAAATGTCTTCCTACAGAGAGTTTTTTGATTTCCTATGAGGGGATGTTGATTTTTGTGTGCCTTGATCAAAGCCCAAGGTTGAAGCTAAACGGTTGACTCTACTAGGCAGTTTTATATCTGTCTTGTACAAAGCCCAAGATTGAGGCTGAAAAGAGACTGACTCTTTTGGAGAGATCATTATACAAAGCCTAAGAGGAGGCTGGAAGGAGTTGACTCTTCCGGGGAATATTTTGTCTGTCTTGTACAAAGCCCAAGATTGAGGCTAAAAGGGATTGACTCTACTGGTGAGAGGTTTTATCTGTCTTGTACAAAGCCCAAGATTGTGGCTAAAAGGGACTAAATGACTTAGTTGGAGAATATTTATAGGTGTCTTGTACAAAGCCCAAGATTGAGGCTAAAAGGTGCTGAGGGATGATCATTATACAAAGCCTAAGAGGAGGCTGGTTGGGGAATTTCTTATATAAAGCCTAAGAGGAGGCTGGTTGGGGAATTTCTTATATAAAGCCTAAGAGGAGGCTAACTTCTGCTGAGGATTAGTGAGATCCAGAGACAGGTCCAAAGTGGGGAATTAACTCTTGCTGAGGATTACAGAAGAGTTGACATATCAGAGACCATGAGGTTCTGATTGAGGGTTTATTGATAGTAATTTTGACCCTAGCTGGGGAAAATTAAAGTGAGAATTTAAAGATTGAGTTTTGAAACCTGTGGAGGTTTTAACTCTGTTGAAAATTGATGAAATTATCAGGGCTTTTCCTGTGTTTTTAGGAAACTTGAGGGTTTCTTTGAGATCCAAATTGAGGTGAGACTGTCCAAGTCTACTGGTATGAAAAGGTTTATCTTTGTATGATGCCCAAGAGGAGGCTGACGTTTTAAGGGATGAGAATCAACCCTAAATTGGTCTGATGTTTTGAGATTCTAACTCTCTGGAGGATTGAACTATCAAAGGATGACTAAGTTCTGTCCTATACCTGTAGCAGGTCTTTGGGTCCTTGTACTAAGCCCAAGAGGAGGCATGAGAACTTATAAGAAGCCTGAGGGTCCTTGTACAAAGCCCAAGAGGAGGCTAGGGATGCTTTTAGGAAGCCTGTGGGTCCAAACCTAAGAAAATTTCAAGAAAGGTTTCACCGGGAATAATCCTTTCTTTAGTGAACAGTTCTAGGGTTTGAAGAAATTCAAGAGAGGTTTCACCGGGAATTAATCCTCTATGGGGGAAATGAATTTCTTAGACAAATTTCTAGATAGTGACAGTCTTGAGAAAAGTTTCACTGGGAATAATGCCTTTCTCTGTTCCATATTGTATAAGCCCAAGAGGAGGCAAGACTGTATCTGGAATTTCCTATGGGGAACTAGTTTTGACTGTGTTGAAAGAGTGAGCACTGGTTTGATCTAATCCTAGACCTAGTTGTCGGGGAAAACTCTAAGCAAGATAATATACAGGTATATATATATATATATATATATATATATATATATATATATATATATATATATATATATATATAAGTATGGAAAAGAAAGCTGATAGAACTTACAGGTGAGCAAGCTTCCAGTGTTACAGCTGTATGGTTTGTTATTCAAGAAATTAAAGAAAGTTTTGATAACAACTATGAATTTGAATCTAAATCAAAAGGGAAAGTAGTTTTGAAAAGAAGATTGGGGCTTATATTCAAGGAGAGGCCCAAAAATAACAGTGATCACACCGTTGTTGTGGAAATTGTACCGGGACTTACACAATGACTGAGACCCAAATTTATTGTACTTATAAAAAGGGTTGGGTCTTACACTCTATTAGAGGCCCAAATTTTATTTTTATACAAGAGATGGGGCTTACAACTCAAGGAGAGGCCCAAAAAGAACAGTGATCGCACCGTTGTTTTGAAAATTGTACTAGGACTTATACAATGACTGAGACCCGAAAATGTTTTATTTACAAAAGCAATGGGTCTTACACTCTATTAGAGGCCCAAATTTATTTTAAAAGGGAAGAAAAATGGGACTTACAACACAAGAGAAGACCCAGATGAAAATGTTTTGAAAACGGCGATCGCGCCGAGATTTTTTAACGTACTGGGACTTATGCAATGACTGAGGCCCAAAAAGGTTTTTATGTACAAAGGATGGGTCTTACACTCTATTAGAGGCCCAAAGTGTTCTTGAAAAATATTTTTGAGGGTGTGAATGATCAAAACCCTAATTTGATAAAAATGTATTTTAATTTGAATAAAAAAGCAAATAAAAATGATCAAAATTAACAAATATGTGTAAAAACAAGTTATGTTCTAGGGTAAATGTTTAAAAAATCATGTTTTATCCCTAGAATGATTTTAAAAATCAATTGAGTTTGAAAAATCAAGAAAATAAATATTTTTAAAATGTTAAAAACAAGTAAAAAATAAATTCTTTATGAAAATATTAAATATATCAAATAAATAATATTTTTGTGAAATTTTTGTAGAATAAACTATTTTAGCATATTTATGAATTTTGAAAAAAAGAATTAATCCAAAAACGTAAAAATTCAGAGAGAAATTAATTTTTGAATCAATTAAATAAAATAACCAAAATTCAAATATTCAAAAGTTTGAAAAAGGGCGCCAAGAACAACTTGTTCTTGCCCGCGTGCCATGTTTTGCTCCAATTTGCATTTTCTCACTTTTGTCTCTGATTACTCAATAGTTTTGCATGATTCAAACACTAATCTTGCTCGTTTTTGAACAAGGATCACAACCTTATAGATTAATTGCATTTATATTAAGTGTGGAGTGAGAAATTAAAGGATAACCTCAAGAACCCTAATTTTAGCATGAACACAATGAAATTCCATACACGATTGTTTCATGGTAATTGATCGAGGGTTAACACTCTATATACATGCATAAACAAGATGGTAACTCAAAAATTCATTTATGATGCATGGAATATAGAGTTTGAGAGTGTCAGGCTTACCTCTTGCAGCTGGTGATCGAGCTTGATGATGGAGGTGTTACAGATGTGTTGTAAGGACCTGGACAACTTCACTATACCCTATGGAGTGTGTTGAGATGCTTAGCCTAGATTGGAGATGCTTGGATAACCTTCTGGTACCTCAACTGTAACCTTGTCAAAAGTTTGAGCAACTGACTGGTGATTTTGTGATTCAAGTGTTTCAGATGTGTTTCAAGGCCATGTATCACTCATATATGATGTATATGAGATGTTGGCATGATTGGTTTGGTTTGAATCACTTCCAATTTCAAAATTCGATAGTGACTTAAAATGGAAAGCAAATTTGGAGTGAAAGAGAGATTTTGAGGAAAGCATCAGTTTGGGTGCTTTGGTGTACTCAAACTGATCATAAATGAGCTCTATTTATAGTAGAGCAAGTTTGTTTTCCAAGCAATTGTGAATGGCAACTGGTACAGGTCTTTGGCCAATGTTTGCATAAAGGAATCCAAGTCTTCCATAGCCATTGACTTGAGATTAGAGCACAAACCTATGCTCTTCAGTTCCAGGGATAAGGCTTGACTCATTCAGTTGGGTTTGCTTTAGTCCATGCCACCTTGATGTATCCATTGAATGCTTGATTCCAAATTTGAATTTCAAGGTTCCTTTCATGATGATTTTGCATATGGAAGGCTAGATTCTTGGCATCTTGTGTTATGGATCAGATCCCTCATTCATTTGTGTTGTAATTGGACAGAAATTGAATGATCAAAGTGCCCAAAATTAGTCTAAGGAATTATGGGATGCAAGCTTGTACCAAATGCTGTCAAAAAATAGTTTGTGTTTAGGCAACTTGTGAGATCCATAACTCCTAGCTCAAATGGAGTTTGATTGAGTTCTTGGACATTTTGGAAAGCCCCCATGACATACTTTAACTTTTTTGTTCACCAATGGACCTGGTTTAACTTGGATCAAGGTGAAAAATGACCTCGAATTTTGGAAAAAGTGGAACAGATTCTGACTTGTTGAAAATTTCACTAAGTGTTGGAAAAAGTGGCCATTTCCCATTTTTGTGATTTTGATCAATCCATAACTCAAAATCCATGAGGATTTGGAATCTCTTGTAGTTGACATATTTGAAGTACGTAAGATGAACTTTCATTTGAGCTTTGAATGGGAGAAAAAGGCCTTATGGTTTAGGAGTTATGACCTTGCAAAGTTGGTACAAAATCACTTTTGTTCCATAACTTAGAAAAATTTTGGTTTCTCAAGGTTGCCCCTTTTACAAGAAACCTCACTTTTCTTTATTTTTCTTGATAAATGATGATCAAAATCATACATTAACATTGTTTTTGACTTAGGGGAACCATATTTGTGAAAAATTCCAAAAAGTCAAACTTGATTTTGGGCACAGTTGACTTTTTGTCAGATGAAATCCAAACTGTGTGATTCTTTGTGAAATCAAGTTCTTGACCTAATTTAAACCTAATGGATGGATTCCAGAGGTGTTGTAGGGTGTCTTGAATCATGTCCCAAGGTTTGGGAGCATGTCTTGGTCAAAAGTCAAAGATACAGTTGACTTTTTCTTCAAAACCCTAAATGTGGTCCAGATGAGATTGAAACTTGTGAATCAGGTTTCTTGGATCAATCCATTGTTGCAAATGGATCAATGTAGTGTATTTGAGACCCTCAAATCATGTTTTGAGGTCTTGGCTCATGCTTTGCTTCAAGATAAATTAACATTACATGAAAATCTGGGGTTCTTCGTTTGGATACAAAAGTTTCCCATTCTTCAGGTGAAATCAAGTACGCATACTTCTTTGGATGTTATGCTTCAATAAAATTTCCTTGGGCATCCTTAAGAAACTTGTTTGTTAAAGAAGGTCGAAACCCTCTGTGTCTTAGGGGTGAATTAGGTCAAGAAACCATAATTCCTGATTTTTGATGAATGCTTCTCCTGATGCTAATTTGACTTGATGATTGGATCCATGAGGTCCCTTAGAGCATTTTGGATCATTTTTTGGAGTATTGGCTCATGCCCAGAAGAAAATTTTCATCTGGAGGCCGTGGTCGACCAAAACCCTAATTTGGTGACACTGGCGATCTCGAGGCTTGATCCACATGGAATGCTGCAATATTGTGCTTGATTTTTGATGTGGGAGTCCTCTTGATCCCTTATGGGTGTTTGATAAGTTAGACAAGTTGAAGATCATGTCATTTCTTGATTGATCCTTTGTCTAAGTGCTCTGAGAGGGCTTAAAACCCTAATTCTTGATTGTAGTGAATGCTCAACCATCTTTGAGGAGATTGATGAGGTATGATGGTACATCCATATTGTGATGATGATTCTCACAATAATGGGAAATCTGGGTGGTCAAAATTTGGGGTATGACAGATGCCCCTATTTAATCTTCTTGGACCCGAAGGTGTGAATGACAAAGATATTCGGACATTCAGGGTGCTAGAGGATTAAATATCGGAATACCCGAAAGTTTGACGGTGGTTATGAATGTTAGCGGTTTGCTCATCCATCTTCTTTTGCTAAGTAATGATACTCAAAAAAGGGTAAAACTTCCCCTCGATCTTGGTCTTCAGCCATGGAACTGGTGTCAGTTTCTTCTGAACTAAACTTCCCCTCGTTCCTGGTCTTCAGCTACGGAACTGGTCTCAGTTTCTTTTGAACTTAACTTCCCCTCGATCTTGGTCATTAGCCACGGAACTGGTCTCAGTTTCTGAAATAAACTTCCCCTCATTCATGGTCTTCAGCCACAGAACTGGTCTCAGTTTTTGAAATAAACTTCCCCTCGATCCTGGTTTTCAACCAAGGAACTGGTCTCAGTTTCTTCTTGTCGAGTTTCTTCCTTGACAAGGGATGCTATGCGTAGTGGTTTTCATCAAACTTCTCGCCGAGCTATACTGGGGAGACGCCATTTGATTGAAAAATTTGATGTCATACTTGCTGGGGGTACCTATTTGTTTGAGCGGTAGAGGTGTGCCAACTTCTCTGTTGGAGACGCCATTTGTTGACTCTACTGGGGAAAAACAAATCTCTTGAGAGACTGCTTTTTGCTTAGGGATATTACATCATACTTTTCTTTGAGATCTTTTCGAAGAAATGTCATGTGATGTAATCTAATTTTGAGGTGTTGATGACTTCATTAACATCGACTTTCTTGGGAGAAAAAACTGATGTATTAGTGAGAGTCTTCAGTTGAGAGGCTTTCTCTAGGGATTTTCCTTAATTCGGGAAAGCAAGAAATATCATCTTCGATGGGGAAGAGTGACGTTCTAAAGGTGTCTGTCGAATGTCTTTTTGCTTTTCAGAGGTTCAAGTTACCAAAGCGATCGAGGACCGTCTCCAATCCAGAAACAAACTGGGGGAGAGATTGCTCAGACGATACATTTCCTGACGAGGAAAAGACTTAAACCGGGATTTTGTCTTATCCGAAACGGAAAGGACAACTGACAACTTGATTGACAAAAGGGTTTTATCACTTGGGAAATTAGTATGACCAGAGCGATATTAATGCGATATGATTATGGATGTGAATCAATTATGCATGATGTATGTATGTTTATGCTGACAAAACTGACGCGACATACAGACTGGTGAATGATAATGACTAGATACCCGACCACTGCGGGGGATAAAATGTATCATTGGTTCAAGATAGCAATCTCGCCTTGCTTAGGAGAGGTAGACCCTGTGGGGGAGCAAGAATCGTCAATCGGTCTTAAGAGGTATGAACTCTGCCGGGAATATCAGGTGGGAAATTCACATCTGAAACGGTTATTCCTTCATTCAAGTGCACTGGTTTAGAAGGAGTACTTTGATTTTGCACTTTGAGGTTCAATCACCTTTGGAGAAACTATCGATGTTATTTTTGATGTTCAAAGTCAAAAGGAATTGCCATCTTTATTTTAAAAGCAGAAATTTTTTTGACAATTAAATTCATTTTTGTTTTGTTTCAAGAATCATTGATCATGTTTAAAATGCCATTCTGAAAAGCAAAAGTAAATGAGAATTGCAAACAATAGCACTAGGGTTAAAATTTTATTGATAGAATGGAAATCAACCAAGTGCGTGATACCATAGAGCATTACAAAGTTTAGAAAATGGTAATTTACTGAAAAAGGGGCTACATTGAAACATAACGACTGTTATCCTTCTACCAACTTTTGATTCTGGACATCCTGAGCTTCTGTCAAAGATGACCTTGACTGTAATTTTTTTGCAGAATAGTGTTACCGCTGGGGATTTAACCTTGTCGGACATAGTTACTTGCCATAAATCCCTAACTTTTGCCTGGATTGTCTTTTGAGATTTCTAATCCACCGGGATGATTTTTGCTTGTGTCTCTAATTTTTGCCTGGACCGCTTTTTCAGGTTTTCAATCCACCGAGACACTTTTTCTCATTCATAATTTTTTTTATTTAGGCGAAGTATTTCTTGACTACGTCAACATTCGTGGGGTAGGTAAATTCCTCTCCATCCATGATTGCGAGTCTCAAGGCACCGCCTGAGAAGGCTTTTGTGACCACATAGGGGCCGTCATAATTCGGAGTCCATTTGCCCCAGAAATCAGTGAGGAATGATTGTATCTTCTTGAGTAGAAGGTCTCCTTTCCTAAAGACAGGAGGTCGAACCTTTTTGTCAAACGCCTTCTTCATTCTTTCCTGATACAACTGACCGTGACACAAAGCTGTCATTCTCTTTTCTTCGATTAAGTTCAGTTCATCGTGCCTGCTTTGACACCATTCAGCTTCTGTTAGATTAGCTTCCATCAATACCCAGATTGATGGGATCTCTACTTCTATGGGGAGCACTACCTCCATGCCATATACTAGAGAGAAAGGGGTTGCCCCTGTTGAAGTGCGAACAGATGTGCGATAATTGTGAAGAGCAAAAGGTAACATCTCATGCCAATCCTTGTAGGTTACAACCATCTTTTGCCGATAACTATTTTTCTGGATCCATCAAAGGCTTTAATGATGACCTCGCTGCCTCTCATCGGAGCTCCCTAAAATGATAGTGGCATCAGAGTTGATTTTGGCATAACATTCAGAGACGATCTTGTGTCTACCAGTACGTTGGCTAGAGCATCATCCTGGCAGTTGACCGTAATGTTAAGCGCCATATTGTGATTTTTTCCTTCTTCTGGCAGTTCTTCATCACCGAATCCTAAATTGTTGCAGGAAGTGATGTTGGAAATGATGCTGTCAAACTGCCTTACCGTCACATCTTGTTCTATGAAAGTTTGCTCTAATACTTTATGCAAAGCTTCCCTGTGAGCTTCGGAACTAAGCAGGAGAGATACACAGAGATTCTAGATGGAGTTTGCAACAGTTGGTCCACAATGTTGTACTCGCTTTTCTGGATGAGCTTCAACATCTCATCGTTGTTCTTTACGAGTTCTGGATTACTTGATTGCCCGACTAGTTGATTGGGAACTTCTGTTTGAGGTTCCTTCTCTTTGGTAGGTTCTCCAACTCCTCTGTTGAAGATTCGGCCGCTCCATGTGACTCGACCGATGTCGACAATGTTTACGACGGAGGGTAATGGAGTTTCCTTTCCATTTTTGATGGTTATTTCACCGTACTTGTAAGGGATAGCTTTTTCCGATTTGTAAGGTATTGGACCTGACAAGTAGATAACCGCAGGAGCTTTCTGGTTTCTCTGACCGTTATAAGCAACCTCAATCAGTTCCTGGTTGGGAACCTTTCAACTATCAAGAGGAATTATTGATTCGGTGAGTAGAGGGATTATGGCGCAAACGTCTTTGGTCCTTCCATGATCGGAGATTATGACAACGCCTTTGCTTTGATCAGGGAGATAGTTTTGTATCACGTTGATCTACCCAGAACTTGAACATGGTCGAATCTCTTTTTGGTCCAACTGATTTTGAAGAGTCGCTCATACGAGGTAGCATCCTTGGTTATTCTCTGAACAAACTCTACAGCGCTCATAGTTGTGGGGTGGCACCGGGTCACACCCGCTTTGTATGCAGTGCATCTTTACTAGATCTGTTTCCATCGAGCGGACATCCTGACTTTGATGCTTACCAGGATTCTCGTCAGTCATACTAATCTGTTGTGTAGCTTCATCCAAGTAGATTGGAAGCCACCAGTGGTCCAACAAGTGTTGAAGTGTTCTTTGGACAAGTGCACACCCTTGGTCATCTTCACGGCATTGTTCACAGTCCAGATAATCACGTGAAGCCAGAAAACTGAGCCTGACTTGCTTAGCGTGTAATTCTACCAGACTGGTACTCATCAAGCATATGTCAAAGATCTGAACCATATTGACTTGATGGTTATTTCTCTCACGGTAGTCTTGAATCAATCCGAAATCCATCTGACGTTGGAGGGCCTCTTGTACAAAAGAGCATCCCTGATTGCTTATTGAGCAGATCGGACAAGTGTTGTAATTGTGTCGTGGCAGATTATGATATTGACCTTGCCTCGAATGCATCGCCACCACATTGATGATCATTGCACGGACATCGTGGTTCTGAACAATGTTGGGATGGGCATGGGCCATGTGGACTTCACTGATTCGGTGATCCTGAATCCAGCTCAGATCCATCTGTTCTTGTAGAGCTGATTGCACTATGGAACACCCCTGGTTATTCTTTGAGCAAATATTACAGTGGTGATAATTGTGAGGCGGTACATGACCGTACCCATTAATAACAATAATACCACTAATACACATTGATAATTATTAAAAGTGTATTAACCTAACTGTATAAAATAAAATAATAATAGCCATGAGGGCAGATATTATTTTCAAAGATTAATTCTGACCATAAAGTCCAAAAAACTATGCAGAATATCCTAATTTCTAGAGCCATGCTTGAATAAATCAAAAATATTATTTTAACTAGCTAAATAAACTATATAATCAAATCTAAAGTTTATTTCTAAAATAAGTTAAAATGGCCCCCTTTGACTTTTTAAATTGTTGGGATATCAGATGACCGGTACGAGACTTTGGACAGGTTAGTGACTCGCATTCTAAGTTAGTAAAAAAGGAAAGAAATGATGGTCAAAATTTGAGGTACAACACTTATAATATTACCAGATTTTTCATGTAGAACAGGATAAGGTCGCAAAAGCTCATGATTCATGCATTCCACTAAATCCAAACGAGTTTTTTTTCCTTCCAAAGTCATATATAAAAAGAAAATAAAATTTGAAGTGCAAGCAAAAGAGAATTAAAACTAAATCATATGGGTTAGATAAAAAGTTTATTTTGATTGGCATATTTTATTTTCAACTCCACAAGTTGAAGAGATGTGGCTTATAAATACAAATTATAACCAATGAAAAAATATTTTGGCATTACTTTAGATTTTGTTATGTAAAAATATTATACAAAACACTTAGATGATAAGTGTTTATGCAAGAAGCATCCATTTAAGTATAATAAACAAGCAAATAATCAAAATAATAATGATCAGGATTCATAGTCTCTCATTCAATATTGTGTAAAATGAAGGTTTGTTAGGCTCTTGGATATATTGTTACAACTCTTTTCTTTAGATTTATAAAGATGTCAATTGAAACTGTCATTCTCTCATTGTGTCAGGGTTGTGAAGAGTATGGAACAACACAATATGCTCATCCCCTTGTCATTGAAACTCTTAGTGATCAAAATTAGATGCCAAGACTAACATAAGGATCCTATTAAAATATTTCCATGTATTCTATTCTCAATTGATTTTTAACCATACTTATGTAATTAGAATCTAGTTAAGATGCTTATTTTTGCCACCTTAGTTAAGTTCATCCCCTTGTATATATGTTTTATACAATGTTGAAATCGGTAGCATTTTTAGTTATATTTGTTGTCAAATAGGTTCCAAGATATCATGTTATGGGCATAACTACATGCCACCTACTTATATAATTATATGATTATGAACATGAATATATTAAGCTTTTACCTTTCCAGTGAATTTTTTATGATTATGAACAAGAATACATTAAGCCTTTACTTTTCCTCTCATAACATAATCTGTAAAACTAATTAGTTTTTCATGTTATTATCTATTAATAAAATATTGTTTTAAAAAATGCAAGATACATATTCAATATTGTTGGAAAAGAAGATCCAGACCTTAAATGGTAGTTCTAAACAGAATACATAATAACCCTGAAGCAAACATCAATTCAATAGAATTATCCACTATGTTCCTCTAGTAGAAAAAGTAACACATCCAACTCTCCACTTAATAGAGGTAACTCATCCTAATAATGTTTGATAACAAGTTATAAAGTTGAGAGTAAATGTTAGTTCCTGGATTGGCTGGAATTTTGGTAAAACAAGGTATATTCAATGTTGATGTCAAGGTGCTGATGTTGCAACATTGAAGTCTTAACACTGGGCTGTGTTAAGTAATTAATTGCTGAAGTTGGATGTCTGATGTCACATAGGTGATGTTGTAACATCAGATCTGCAGAATTAACAACAGCAGGCTGTGATGTTGTTAGGGTTGCGTATTAGCTGGAATTGTGGAGAGCAAGCTGTCTCGTTGGATGCGAATATCTTGGGATAGATATTTGCTGCTGCATAGGAGATCTGTTGCAGATTTGTAGGAGATTTAAAAGGTTGAAGATTTAAAAAGATTTTAGGAGAAAATCTGTTTTAAATATTCAGTTTTAAATAACAAATCTGGGAGATATTGTAGCAAGTCCAAGACCAATTCAAGGAGCTATATAAAGCGCACAAGACCAAAGGAAAAAGTGACAGAAATACAGAGGAAGATCAAGAGCATAGGCTGAGTGTCTTGAGTATTTTGTATGAGTTGTATAACCAGAATTCTAGGGTGAATTGCTGTGTCGTATTCTGTCCTCTCTAGAAGCTGTGAAGCAATAGAGAGTGGTTGATTAATCGAAGATGTGAAGTAAGATCAAGGTTACTTAAAGTGGTTTCTTTGAGTGTTTGTAAGGGATTGAGTGGTGTTCTCATACCTAAGTGGTTTCTTAGGTAGGAAGTCATTAGTAGAGTATAAGTTTAGGAGATTGTCAACGGGTTGTTGAGTATGTAAATTATATCTACAAGTAGTGAATTCCATCCCTGGCTTGGTAGCCCCCAGAGTAGGTTGGTTGTAACTGAACTGGGTCAACAATTCTTGGTGTTATTTTACTGTTATTGCTGTCCATTGTGCAGAGTGTGTTGTTGTGACATCACACCTTAACATCACACGTCTGATACCAGAATTTCAATTGGTATCAGAGCAGGCATCCTGTCTGTCTCTGGGTGAGATATAGGGAAGTTACTTTCTGGTGTAAAGATGGACAAAGAAGTTGGAGGATTCGTCAACAGACCCCCTATTTTGGATGGATCCAATTATGACTATTGGAAGCCAAGGATGACCACCTTCTTAAAATCCTTGGACAGTAGGGCTTGGAAGGCTGTTATTAAAGAATGGAAAGCTCCTGTCATGTGTGAGAAGGATGATGCTGGCAAAGATAAAGAAGGCACCTCTAAGCCAAAGCCTGAAGAAGAGTGGACCAAGGAGGAAGATGAGCTTGCCCTTGGAAATTCCAAAGCTCTGAATGCAATCTTTAATGGAGTGGATAAGAATATCTTCAGGTTAATCAATACCTGTGAAGTTGCTAAGGAAGCGTGGGATATCTTGCAGGCTACACATGAAGGAACATCTAAGAGTTAAGATGTCGAGACTTCAGATTTTAACATCAAAATTTGAAAGCCTGAAGATGAAAGACGATGAGACTATTCATGATTTCCACATGAGTGTTCTTGAGCTGGCCAATGCATCTAGTGCTCTTGGAGAGAAAATGTATGAAGAAAAGCTTGCGAGGAAGATCCTTAGGTCCCTACCTAAGAGGTATAAGATGAAAGTGACTGCTATTGAAGAAGCTCAAGACATCAGCAAGATGAGAGTAGATGAGCTCATTGGATCTCTTTAGACTTTTGAACTTGGTTTAAATGAAGAAGAACCAGAAAAGAAGCCCAAGGGTAATGCTTTGGTCTCCACTCCTGCAGAAGATAAGGTAGTCAAAGATTCTCAGGAAGATTTGTCACAAGCCATTGCAATGTTGGGAAGGCAGTTCAACAAAGTGTTAAAAAGATGGAACAATAACTACAAGCCTAGTGTCAAGAATAGTTCCTCTGACATCAGCAAACCAAAAGAGAAAGATGAAGAGAAGACTGCCCAGGATAGAGGTGTTCAGTGCTTTGAATGTGAAGGGTATGGACATGTCAAGAAAGAATGTCCCACATTCTTGAAGAAGCAGAAGAAGGGCATGTCTGTTTCCTGGTCTGAAACTGATAGTGAAAGTGATGGTGAGTCAGCAAGGCATGCTAGAGCCTTAACAGGAACTGTTGTGTCTGATGATGATAGTGATGAAGAAATAACTTATGAGGAGCTAGCTTCTACTTATCGAGAGCTGTGTTTGAAAAGTGCTGAGATTTGCCAAGAAAACAAGTATCATAAGCAATAGATTGCACAGCTTGAAAATGAAAAAGCTGATCGGGAAAACGAAGTTGTACTAGTTAAATCCCAACTGGATCAGATGACTAAATTCATTAGGATGATGAACAATGGTACTGCTGATCTTGATAAGATTATTCAGTTAGAGAAAGCCGCTGGAGATAAATCAGGCATAGGATATGTGGCCAGCACTTCAGGAACAAAAAGGGAGATGTCTCAACCGTTGTCTCAACATCAACCTACGAAACAGGGTCCTACCCCAAAGAAGGTTGTTCAGCCCCAGAATGCTGAGAAGAAGAATGGTCCTCATCAGAGGAAGATACAGCCCCAAGGAGCTAGTCAGTATATGCCTCCCCAATATCACCAGAGTATGCAAGCTGCCAGGTTCAAGCAGAACATGTCTCATCAGAGGAGTCAACATCAGGAAAACTGGTATGGTTATGCATACAACAATGCTGTGCCTTATTACTATGGAAGAAGGAAGCCTCATCACCATAGAAGACAGCCTAAGAGACAACATCATCAGTACAGGAGAAGACAATTCAACTATGGAATAAGGAGACAACAGTATGGGTGGCAGCCACAACATTATCAAAGTGGGAGAAGATTTAACCACTTTAGAAACGACAGAGTCAGATGCTTCTGTTGTGGCAGGATTGGTCATATGCAGTCCTCATGCTTCAAGCTTCACAGATATCCTAATTCTGCCCCTCAACCCAAACAGCTAGTGGTAAGGCCTAAGGTGATGAAGCAATGGATACCTAAAGTTACCAGCTTGATAGCTCACACTTCCTTGAGGGTTTCTACCAAAGATGACTGGTATTTTGACAGTGGGTGTTCAAGACACATGACTGGAGTAAAGAATCTGCTTGTTGATGTGAAACCTCAGTCTTCTGGCTATGTTACATTTGGTGATGGGATCAAAGGAGAGATAAAGGGGATTGGAAAACTAAACTGTGCTAGTACTCCTAAGCTGGAGAATGTTCTTCTTGTTAAAGGGCTAACAGCTAATTTGATTAGTATTAGTCAACTTTGTGATCAAGGATTCAAAGTAGACTTCACAAAGTCCGAATGTAATGTGAAAGATGACAAAGGAGAAGTCATTATGAAGGGAGCCAGATCTAAGGACAATAGTTATCTTTGGGTGCCGCAAAATTCAAATTCCTCCACGTGTGTGCTTGCTAAAGAAGATGATGTCAAAATCTGGCATCAGAAGTTGGGACATCTTCACCTAAAGGGAATGAAGATAATTATCTCCTCAGAAGCAGTCAGAGGGATTCCCAAACTTAGTATTGAGGAAGGTAAGGTGTGTGGAGACTGTCAAAAAGGAAAGCAGACAAAGATGTCTCATCCGAAGCTTCAACATGACACCACCTCCAAGGTATTGGAACTCCTTCATATGGATTTGATGGGACCTATGCAGGTTGAAAGTCTGGGTGGAAAGAAATATGCTTATGTAGTTATGGATGACTACTCAAGATACACCTGGGTGAATTTCATCAAAGACAAATCTGAAGTGTTTGATGTCTTTAAAGAGCTCTGTCAAAAACTCCAAAGAGAAAAGGAGAGTAAGGTCATCAGAATTAGAAGTGATCATGGAAGAGAGTTTGAGAATAGCAAGTTTGAAGAATTTTGCTCGTCTGAAGGTATAAGTCATGAGTTTTCATCGCCTATCACCCCTCAGCAAAATGGAGTTGTTGAGAGGAAGAACAGAACTATACAAGAGTCGGCTAGAGCAATGATTCATGCCAAAAAACTACCTTATCACTTCTGGGCTGAAGCCATGAACACTGCCTGCTACATTCACAACAGAGTTACCCAAGGAAGAGGCACTTCATCCACTCTATATGAACTATGGAAGGGAAGAAAACCTAATGTCAAGTACTTCCATGTGTTTGGTAGTAGATGTTACATCCTGGCAGATAGAGAGCAGAGAAGGAAATTAGATTCCAAAAGTGATGAAGGGATATTTTTGGGGTACTCCATCAATAGCAGAGCTTATCGGGTCTTCAACTCCAGGACCAAAGTGATGATGGAGTCAATCAATGTTGTGATTGATGATGAAGATAAGCTTGAAGTTGAGGATGTCATAGAAGATGTTGGAACATCAGCTGATGAGGTAGCTGTTGAAGTTGAAGAAATAAATCCCTCCCCAGGCGCTGCTGATACTGAGCCTAAGCAACCTCAAAAGGATCCTTCTATCAGAATTCAGAAGGATCATCCTAAGGAGCTAATTATAGGTGATCCAAATTCTGGAGTAAGAACTAGGTCCAGAGAAATCATAGCTAGCTCGTGCTTCGTATCCAAAGTTGAGCCAAAAAATGTCAAGGAAGCTCTGATAGATGAGTTTTGGATAAATGCTATGCAAGAAGAACTGGAGCAGTTCAGAAGAAATAAAGTCTGGGATCTTGTACCAAGACCAGAAGGGGTGAATGTTATTGGAACAAAGTGGATCTACAAAAACAAGTCAGACGAGCTTGGAGTGGTTACAAGAAACAAAGCGAGACTTGTTGCACAAGGTTATACTCAAGTTGAGGGAGTTGACTTTGATGAGACGTTTGCTCCAGTGGCGAGATTAGAATCCATCAGACTACTCTTGGGTATGGCTTGTAACCTAAGATTCAAGCTGTTCCAAATGGATGTGAAGAGTGCCTTTCTAAATGGCTATCTGAATGAAGAAGTCTATGTAGATCAACCTAAAGGATTCACTGATCCAAACTTCCCCAATCATGTGTTCAAACTGAGGAAGGCACTGTATGGCTTAAAACAAGCTCCAAGGGCCTGGTATGAGAGGTTGACAGAATTCTTAGTAGCAAATGGGTATAGAAAAGGAGGCATTGACAAAACTTTGTTTGTCAAGGAAGAAGGCGGAAAATTAATGGTAGCCCAAATTTATGTGGATGACATTGTATTTGGGGGGATGTCAGATGCTATGGTAAAACAGTTTGTCCAATAAATGCAATCAGAATTTGAAATGAGTTTGGTTGGAGAACTTAGCTACTTCCTTGGATTACAAGTTAGACAAATGGAGGATTCTATCTTTATTTCTCAAAGCAAATATGCTAAGAGCATAGTAAAGAAGTTTGGCCTGGATAAAGCCAATCACAAAAGGACACCTGCTCCCACCTATTTGAAGCTATCCAAGGATGAGAATGGAGTGAGTGTGGATCACAGCTTGTACAGAAGTTTGATTGGGAGTTTACTATATCTCACAGCAAGCAGACCTGATATTTCCTTTGCTGTTGGAGTGTGTGCTAGATATCAGTCTGATCCTAAGGTGAGTCACTTGAATCAAGTGAATAGGATTCTGAAATATGTGAATGGCACAAGTGACTATGGAATGTTATATAGCCATGATTCTGGGACTGACTTAAAAGGATATTGTGATGCTGATTGGGCTAGAAGTGCAGATGATAGAAAAAGCACTTCAGGAGGGTGTTTCTTTCTAGGGAACAATCTGATTTCCTGGTTCAGCAAGAAGCAGAATTGTGTATCTCTCTCAACTGCTGACGCGGAGTATATTGCAGCAGGAAGTAGTTGTTCTCAGCTGGTCTGGATGAAGCAGATGTTGAGTGAATACAATGTTAAACAAGATGTTATGACACTATACTGCGATAATCATAGTGCAATTAATATATCTAAAAATCCTATACAGCATAGTAGGACAAAGCACATAGATATAAGGCATCACTTCATAAGGGATCTGGTTGAAGAAAAAGTTGTTACCTTGGAACATGTAGCCACAGAGAACTAGCTGGCTGACATATTCACTAAAGCCTTAGATACAAACCAATTTGAAAGGTTAAGAAGCAAATTGGGAATCTGCATTTATGAAGACTAAATCTGCTAGAGGGGTTGTGGGCAATTGGAGTGTTTATGAAATTGTGTAGTCAACTGCCAGGTGAGGATTGTCTAATTGTGGCTAAAAAGGGGGAGAAAATAGCCAAGAGAGTCAAGAGTGTCAAAGAGTGTGACTGCCAAATGCTGCTAATGAGATGCAGATATTAAGGGGGAGTTTTGACTGAACTAGTGAAGATATGATGACATTTGAAGAGTGCAGCCAAGCAGACATCAAGGGGGAGAGAAGTGCTGCACATTGTGAGCTACTGAACAGCTGTGATGCTGGTTCATATTTTAGAGGGGGAGCACCAATTGACTATTGTCAACAATGAAGATGGTGCTGCAGCAGATCAAGTGATGAAGACTATGAAAATTATCAAACTGCTGCTGATGAGAGTCTCAAAATGATTTAGTGATTGAAGTTTTTCCGCTGCTAAAGTCTCTGAAGGTGCAGAGTGCAGAGTGCAGAGTTTGCTTGCAGAGTGCTGGAGTTGTTTTACCCAAAATTAGCCAAAGGGGGAGATTGTTAGTTCCTGGATTGGCTGGAATTTTGGTAAAACAAGGTATATTCAATATTGATGTCAAGGTGCTGATGTTGCAACATTGAAGTCTTAACACTAGGCTGTGTTAAGTAATTAATTGCTGAAGTTGGATGTCTGATGTCAGATAGGTGATGTTGTAACATCAGATCTGCAGAATTAATAACAGCAGGCTGTGATGTTGTTAGGGTTGCGTATTAGCTGGAATTGTGGAGAGCAAGCTGTCTCATTGGATGCGAATATCTTGGGATAGATATTTGCTACTGCATAGGAGATCTGTTGCAGATTTGTAGGAGATTTAAAAGGTTGAAGATTTAAAAAGATTTTAGGAGAAAATCTGTTTTAAATATTCAGTTTTAAATAACAAATCTGGGAGATATTGTAGCAAGTCCAAGACCAATTCAAGGAGCTATATAAAGCGCACAAGACCAAAGGAAAAAGTGACAGAAATACAGAGAGAAGATTAAGAGCATAAGCTGAGTGTCTTGAGTATTTTGTATGAGTTGTATAACCAGAATTCTAGGGTGAATTGTTGTGTCGTATTCTGTCATCTCTAGAAGCTATGAAGCAATAGAGAGTGGTTGATTGATCGAAGCTGTGAAGTAAGATCAAGGTTACTCAAAGTGGTTTCTTTGAGTGTTTGTAAGGGATTGAGTGGTGTTCTCATACCTAAGTGGTTTCTTAGGTAGGAAGTCATTAGTAGAGTATAAGTTTAGGAGATTGTCAACGGGTTGTTGAGTCTGTAAATTATATCTACAAGTAGTGAATTCCATCCCTGGCTTGGTAGCCCCCAGAGTAGGTTGGTTGTAACCGAACTGGGTCAACAATTCTTGGTGTTATTTTACTGTTATTGCTGTCCATTGTGCAGAGTGTGTTGTTGTGACATCACACCTTAACATCACACGTCTGATACCAGAATTTCAGTAAAAAATATACAAATTAACAACAATAAAAAGAAATATAGTTTGTTATATCTATTGATTATAAATTAATTAAAGGAAAAAAGATGACTTATGAAATTGACTTCCTTGGTGAAGCTTTATTTCTCACACATGTTTAGAATCTCGAGAGCTGGTTCAATCGAGAGTGACACTTTCATGAAGAAATTCATATTTTAAGAAGCCAGAAACCAATGATAGAAAAGACACAAAAAACTAATTACAAACCTTTCTCTAACTGATGATTCTTGGATATAAAAATGAGGAAGAGAATGATGTAAGGAAAAAGAGACATGAAAAACCAGTCTAAATATCATTGAAAAATGATTTCTTGATACATAAAAGAGCACAATCGTAGTCATGATAATTTTGTGAACCATAATCTGTTACTTCTTCATAGAAGCCTTATCTCTTTGCATATCAAAACAATATAGCTAGAATAAAAAATCAATTTAGTAAATAGGGGGAAAGAGAAAAGGGGAAAGGGTTACCTCACTGACACCAACATAACAAATGGATCCAAGAGAATCGAATGGAGACTAGTTCCAATTAGGAAACCCTAAGATAAAATTCAAAAGGGACTCGGAGGAAAAGTTCTCACAACATAGAAAGACAGAGAACATGATTTCTGATATCCAAAGCCCCATCCTCGTCCATTCTATTGGATTGTTATTATAAATAGAGAAAAATAGAGAAGATGAAAAGGTTTCTGTTGTGAATTAATGTCTTCAATAACATAACAAAGTTATGAGACAAACATTGGGTTTTTTGAACAAACACAAGAAACCCTATTAGGTTTCACATAGGAATAAAGAAGAAGGAAGAAGAATAAAGAATTGGTTAAATCTATTTTACTATTCACTTTCTCAATAAGGGTTCAAAGATTACAAGTGAGTACCAACAATTAACCTCTCTCACCCTAGATAGGAATTGCACCACTCCATAAAGATGAGAGACTAGCATGCTATTTGTCGCGGCCGGCAAAAATATCGAGTCGCCATCATATTTTTTTAAGGGAAAATAATGATAAACCTAATAAGTCCTAATCCTAAGGTAGAGATTCCTACGGTTCGGGAGTCGGTTAAGTAAGGGGAAGGTGTTAGGCACCCCTTACTTCCATTGTATTCAATGGGATCCACCTTTGAATTTAGGGTAAGTTTGTTTGTCTAAGTTACAGGAAAACCTAAGTTTTTTTATTAATTATGCTCGCAAGGGTTGGTTTACAACCCTATGCCTACGTACCCTCAATTTGAAGGATCAGAGTAACCGTAGTTCACCTCCCCTATTCCTACCCCCTAATCCTATTCCCATTCCTAATCCTAAACCCAATCCACTATTTATACTCTTGGATAAAGAGTTATATCCCTTAATCTATTGTTTATACTCCTAGATAAGGAGTTCTATCCCTTATCCATTATTTATACTCTCGGACGGAGAGTTTTATCCCTAAAAACCCTGTCCATTGTTTATACTCTCGGACGAAGAGTTTTATTCCTTAATCCCTTATCCCTTGTTTATACTCTCGGACGGAGAGTTCTATCCCTTATCCATTGTTTATACCCTCGGATGGAGAGTTCTATCCCTTATCCATTGTTTATACTCTCGGATGGAGAGTTTTATCCCTTAATCCCCTATCCCTTGACCTTTATTTATACTCTTGGAACCTAAGAGTTTTATCCCTTATCCCATCCCTTATTTAGGCTCTCGGACCAAGAGCTTTATCCCTTGTTTTAAATCCTTAAAAGAATCCTATTATAACCCTTAAGTTCTTAATAATCATCCCTTAAATCCCAATCCTTTAAATCCTTTAAATCTCATAAATCCTTTATATCCCTTATGTTAAAAATGAATTCCTAAAATCCCATAGAATCTAATAATAATCCAAAATGCCCTTATAACAAAATTAATCCCCCAAATTATTCCAAATAAAAAATAATTTCCAAATTCCAGGTAGTCCCAAAGATAAAAAGTTTTAATCAAAAATTAAATCAAGATAAGTCCCAAGAATAAAATAATTTAAATCCCAAGAATTAATTTATTTTACTTCCCAATCCCATATTTAAATCCAATTTAAATAAAAATCTAATTTCCTTAAAATAAATCCTAAGCTAATTTTAATAAAATTCAAAATTACCAAAATACCTTATCCAAAAAAAAAAAAAAAAACAGGAACAAAATCCTATTTTATAAAAAGAAATCCTTAAAAAAAAAATAGATAGATTATTTTACATATATAAAACTTTTTATTTAAATAAAACAAACCCAAAATTATCCCTAAAATATCCTAATTATTAATCCTAATAATTTTAGATCCTAAAATCCTATTTTAATAAAAGAATCAACCAATTATTTTAAAAATATAAAATATAACTTTAAAAATCCAGACCCAAAATTAACCCTAAAAATCCTAAATATACAAACGATTATCCCTATTTAAAACAAACCAGTTATTTTAAATGCATAAAAGAAAAAAAATTAAAAGAACCCAAACCCAACAAATAATCCTAAATTCCCAATTATATTTAAATATTAACCATAATCCCAATTTAATCCCCTTAATTATAGATTTTAATCATATACCTTCTTGAGTGAATATTATGTGAAAAAGTTAATTTGATATTATTAAAAGATTATTTTGATATTACCTTATGATTTGTTAATAATAATTTTTTTTATTATAAAATCCTTGGTATATTTTTATTTAAGAAAATTTAATTTAAAAAATTACATAATGACTCTTTAATTGAAAAAAAATTAATTTGTAATCTGTTTATCTATAAACATCTGATTCATGTACGACGAGTGAAAATCGAAATCAATTGTGTATATATAGAATTTTTGTTAATTGTTTATATATGAAATTTAAAACCACACAAAACAAAACTTTTCAAACAAGATCAAATCATACAAATACAGAAAAGTCATACATGTAAGTATCAGATCTAGTATTCGAGATTTGATTTATTAACCTGAACTGTCGTGACCAATTTAAGCTGGTTCCTCCTTTCTTTTCTTTATGTTCCTTGTCTATTCCTTCTCTCCCTTCTTTTCTTGGCTTTCTCCCTTTCCTCTTCCCTCTTTTCTTTTCTTCCCTTGCGTTCTCCTTTTTCTCTCCCAATTTTTCTACTTTTCCCTTAACGCAAGATTCCGACCCCTCTTCCCCTTTTAGTGTTGTTGTTCTTCAATGTGAAGAAGAACAACAACTTTTTCTACTGATTATTGTGAATTTGTGGGTGAGAAAATATGAGAAAATGAGGTTCTATTTATAGGGTAGAATTAGGTCAAAAAATTGAATGTCATTGTCTAATTTAGGAAGGATGCAATCTGACCTGATTTTCTCTATTTCTTAAGGCACAAGCCAATGAATCTGGATGGATTCATGGCTTGGTAAATTTGAATAAATAATAAAAATAAAAATAAAATAAAAAGTCTAATAATTAAAATGGAAAAAAGATTTGATTTGATTTGACTAATATGATTTTTTGAAGATATTTTCATAAAAACATGATTTTAATGAAAAAATCGATATTTTAAAATATTAATTAATTAAAATACGAAAATTAATATTAAAATAATAAAAAAACTATTTTTTGGTATTTTTTTATGGTTCAAAAATAAAATAGAAAAGTTAGTAATAAAGGAAAAAAAAACTAAAAGTGGAAAAGGTAGGATTTGAACTCATACACTTTCCCTTACAATCTTTAGGCCTACTTCTCTACCAAATGGACTATTGTATTTAGTTGAAATGAAATGCTCCTAATGACTTATTTAACTTTACTGATTAACCCTAATTAATTCCTAACTAATAATAATAGCCACTGAAAAACTTCTAAACATTCTTCTAATTAGTTAGTCCTAAATTTTTCTAAAATGATTATATACTATCCTAACTAGTTAATTAAAAGAAATTATATACCAAAATGAAATTAAAATTATACCCTAAAAAAAAGAAACTACACTATGACGGGATCAAAACTCCTAAAGAGTCAAAATGGTCCCTCTTTAACTTTTTAGGTCCTTCTATTTGACCAAATGACTCATATGGCTTATGGGATGTGTTAGTGATCTAAACCCTAAGTTAGTTAGTGGTCAAAATTTGGGGTACGACACTATTTATAAGAAAACTAACATACTAACCTAATGGATTTTTACACACATGCACTACGCCATACAAGACATTAGACAACGCTTTTTTTGGGAATAGACAGCGCTTAAAAGCGGTTCCTATACTGGCGCTGCTGTAGGTAAAGACATCGTTTTTTTAAATGCAAAAGCGCTGCCTTATGTCCCCTTTAGGCAGCGCTTTTTTCTTAAAAAACACTTTCTATTGTCCCCCTTTAGGCAGCGTTTTTTTTCTTCTTAAAAGCGCTGTCTAATGTATCTTTTAGTTATATTTTAGGTCCTTTTTAGGCAACACTTTCTTTAAAAGTGCTTTATATTCTCCACTATAGGCAACGCTTTTTTTAAAAACGCTTTCTATTATCCACTATAGGCAGCGATTTTTTTTTAAAACGCTATCTAATGTCTCATTTAAGAAGCATTTTTTGTTAAAAGCATTGTCTATTGTGCACGTATGGCAACGTTTTTTTTGTTAAAGCGTTGGCCTAAGTCTCATTTTTAAATAAAATGGTAGCATATTTTTAAGAAGCGCTGACGCAATGAAATCGTTATAGCAGACAATTTTTTATATATATTCCAAATATGCATATTACCAATTTATATATAGCAACTAGTTTTTGATATATATTCCAAATTTGCATAGTCCAGATAATCACGTGAAGCCAGAAAGCTGAGTCTGACTTGCTTAGCGTGTAATTCTACCTTATTGGTATTCATCAAGCATATGTCAAAGATCTGAACCATATTGACGTGATGGTTATTTCTCTCACCGTAGTCTTGAATCAATCCGAGATCCATCTGACGTTGGAGGGCCTCTTGTACAAAAGAGCATCCCTGATTGCTTATTGAGCAGATCGGACAAGTGTTGTAATCGTGTCGTGGCAGATTATGATATTGACCTTGCCTCGAATGCATTGCCTCCAAATTGACGATCATTGCACGGACATCGTGGTTCTGAACAATGTTGGGATGCGCATGGGCCATGTGGACTTCACAGATTCGGTGATCCTGAATCCAGCTCAGATCCATCTATTCTTGTAGAGCTGATTGCACTATGGAACATCCTCTGGTTATTCTTTGAGCAAATATTACACTGGTGATAATTGTGAGGCAGTACATGACCATACCCGCTTTGTCTGCAATGCACCCTGACCACATAGGTTCCTAATAAGAGCACATCGTGAATTTGATAACAACGGCTAAATTCTTCCTCTATTAAATTTGCTGCAGTCTTCTCATGTTGTGGCAACGGGTTCGTCTGAACATTCGGATTAGTATCTTTGAAAGATAGGATCCCGTTCCTGACAAGCTTCTGTACATCAGACTTGAAGCTGAGACAGTTCTCAATGTTGTGCCCTGATTCTCCTTGATGGTAAGGGCAAGTTTGATCCGCTTTAAACCAAAAAGGTGGATTTTCCGGTATTGTAAGAGGAGTCCTAGTTTGGACGTTCCCCTTGGCTAGTAAGAGTGGAAATAGTTCTGTGTATAACATAGATATATGGTCAAACCCTGATGGTCGTGTCGTATGATTGTTATTATTGTACTGTGGATGAGCCTGCTAAAGAGGCTGTTGTGTCCTTTGCTGATACTGTTGTTGACTTGGTTGGCTATGAGCAACCTGAGGTTGATAATTCGGAGCCTGCGCAGGGTTAGTAGCGGGAGTTATCGCCACTACTGGTTGATACCTCCGCCTTGGCTTTCCTAGAGAGATATTACCAATATCTTACTCTTTTTTCTTTTGGAAATCACTACCATATCTCTTAGTACTGCTAGATGGCTCTGCATCTTTGACCAATCATCCTTCTCGGACTGCTTCTTCAAGGCGTACTCCCATGTTCATCATTTCAGTGAAGTCACTGGGGGCTCTTGCAACCATTCGGTCGTAATAGAATGAGCTTAATGTTTTCAAAAAGATCTTGGTCATCTCCTTTTCCTCAAGAGGGGGACAGATCTGGGCGGCAATTTCACGCCATCTCTGAGCATATTCTTTGAAAGTTTCTTTGTCTTTTTGCAACATTGCTCTTAGCTGATCCCTATCTGGTGCCATGTCCAAATTGTATTTATACTGCTGAACGAAAGCTGCGCCGAGATCTCTGAAAGTAGTGATCTTGGTGTGGTTTAAACCCATGTACCATTTGAGTGCGGCACTGGTTAAACTGTCTTGGAAGTAATGGATCAATAGCTGTTTATTTTCTGTCTGGGTAGACATTTTTCGAGCGTTCATCACCAAATGACTTTGAGGGCAAGAGTTGCCTTTGTATTTTTCAAAGTCAGGCACCTTGAATTTTTGCGGTATCTTTACATTAGGGACCAGACAAAGGTCTGCGGCGTCCTTTCCGAATAAGTCTTGACCGCGAATGGCATGCAGTTTCTTCTGCATCTCCAAGAATTGTTCCTGGAACTCATTCATTCTTTCGTACATGTTTTCGTTTCCACCAGAAATTACTTGTGGAATCTGTCCTTCCGAGATAGTATGTACCACTGGTTGGGTTATAGACATTATAGCGGTGACCCTTGGTGCTTCAATGCCCTAAAGTTTGTAACCTTCAGGAGTTGCTGTCGTAACCCTTGCATCTTCACTTTCCCGAAGTTTGTAACCTTCAGGTCTAGTGGTTCCTGCTGCAGTTTCTTGGTCTTCAATGACCGTCGGGATATATCCTTCAGGTATAAGGTTGAGAGGCATGCCCCAGGGGAGACCTTTAGGCATGTTGTACCGAGGATGATTCTCATGTGTTTCTATAATGGGCGTAGATGTGATCTCTGAGATCACAGTCCTTTGTTGTTGCTTCTGAGCTGCTGCCACGGATTGCATGTCATTGTGAAGTTTTTCCAAACCTTCCTTTAGAGCGTCGATTTCTTCTCTCAGCTCTCTGTTCTCTTTCTCGAGATCATCCATTTTCTTTTGTCGATTGACCCGAGTATTGTATGAGTGAGACAATTTGACTCTAGAATCGTGACACATACGTGAGACTCAAAGATAATAAGAACGCGTTATGTGAGAATGATGAATGATATGCAAAGTCATGTTTTTTTAGTTTTTGTTTTAATCAAAAAGAACTTCAACAAATAGATTGCAAATATCATATAGTGGGGGGATACCCCTTTTATTGAAGTCGAAAGATTGCAGTATGTTACAAGGAAAAGTACAGTATTTTACAAAGTGCTGTAAGAAAATGGCTAAGCTTATGGATCCTGAGTCCTCTATGAAGGGATCTTAGATGTTGGTTCCGACATTTTCCTTTTGTTTGACCGGGGCTCTTCAGCCGTTGTTGGGTCGTCAGTCCTTTTCCAAGTGAAAGGAGCGAGCAAATTCCTTCGGTCTTCTTGACTCTCTATAGCATGCTGTTCTAATATTTTAATTAGATCATCCTTCTCCTTTAACAGTCCTTGAATCTTGGTACACTCCACATTGAGGATTCGGTACTTGTTTTTCCAAGAGCTCTTCTCACGTTGAACTTTGTTGAGAGCTACCTGGAGTTTTTCCGTATCAGACATGAAATAAAGGACATATTCCTTTAACGGAAAAACTTCTTGGCAAGGGTAAGGCATCCTCAGCTTGAGGGCTCTATTTTGCACCCATTGGAGATAAGGCTCCATGGAGATGCAATTTGGTCTTCCTAGAGACTCTCTTCCTTTCTTGTGAATATGTTGCCAGGCATGCACTATTTCCTTCTTTAGTGCCATATCATTTTCCCCTTCCATGAAGAAAAGACCTTCCAGATGAACATTATGTAGGATAATCTTCATCGGGTATCCGAGTTGACGGCGAACTAAAATTGGATGATAGTTGATTCCTCCTTTAGTTCCAATGATGGGTATGTTAGAGAAATTTCCACACCTGTCGATGATCTATATCCCCTCATAAATCCTATTATACCAATCTAAGTCAGAGTTGGTAAGGGACATAATCCTTTGTGACCAACGTAGAGTACTCTTGTGATCCCAAAAAGTAGCAGACTTGGGCAAATGGGAAATAAACCATTTGTAGAGTAAGGGTACACAACATGTGATCATTCCTTCGCTGTACAAATTCCTTAAATGTACAAAATGATAAGCATCTGCGAGCAAGGTTTGTACGGGGTTTCCAATCAGAAATATCTTAACAACGTTGGTATCAACGAAGTTGTCGATGTTGGGAAAGAGGAATAACCCATATGTGAGTAGGACAAAGATATCTTCTAAAGCAGAGAGATCGCTTTTGCAATGGCCTGATCCTTTGGAATTTCTTCCAGTCCAGAAAATGGAGCTCGATCAGTGATATGTAAATCAATCAGATGAGAGTACTTCTCTAGTGTTGGTGCCAGTTGGTAATCCAGAAATGTGAAGCAGTGATAAACTGGATCGTAGAACTGAATCAGTGTAGACAAGATTCCTTCAACTACGTGGACCCTTAATAGAGACAACAGTCCCCCGTGCTTAGCTCTGAATGCCTCAGGGTTGGTAATCATTCTTTCCAACCTCCTTAAATCCTCTAGTTTCGGAGCCTTGAAGGTGTACTTGTGCGTCTTTCTTCTACCGAAATCCATAACGCAATCTCTCTGATATTTGCAATTATTGTTTTAGTTTATTTCGAAAAAAGATTTTTCTTTCTTTAAAAAGAGTTTTTTAGATGAATGCATGAATGCAGCACATAAAAACATTGAAAAAACATGGGTTCAAAGGTTCAGCGTCACGAGCATGGAGTCATAGCTCTACCCATCCCCAAAGGTTGTACTATTTTGGTCAATTTTTGAACCTACAGAACGGGTTCTAAGGTTCCCAAAATCATTGACCCCCCTAGGGATATCAACAGCAAGCTGATTCACTCGAGCGAGCTGTAATATCCTAGTGTATATCTCATTTGAGTGTAGTATCGCGTATTAACTATTCCCGATAGTCACCGCACTACCAAATGATCATATGGTTAATGTCTACTAAATCCTTAGGGCCACGGGTACCGCACTGGGAAAACTTTGCTTTCACGACAATAGGTCGTTCAACATTTAGTATCCACACGAGTACTTTGCCTGATTTGGTGGGCTACCAGGATCGCTTGTTCGGGATTCACTCCCTATAAGTTCTCCCGTCTATGCCACCCCTTATCTTAGTGTTCTCTCAAACTTTCCACATGCGTATCAATTGCATTCCCAATGACAGAAAAATAAACACGGATATCAAGTAGGAATAGCAATATATATATATATATATATATATATATATATATATATATATATAGTATGTAATATGCTAAACAACCTAGACCTCTTAGGAATTCTAATCCTAGTTTGACTCCCCAGCAGAGTCGCCATTTTTCTGTAGCGTGCGATTTCTGTCGGTGACGCGACCACCTTATCGCCATTGGTTGGAATTGGGTGCTACTTTTTGATTTCTTATTTATCATATGAAGCTGGAAAGGAAAGGGAAGCTATCTAAAACAAACCTTGCACGCAAATGTTTTCTTTAACAAATGGTAAGAGATTAGGGGGTCCGAGGTCAGGTTATACAATGGGGAGTTGTCAATTACCCATCCTATATATGGTTATCCATAGATGTTTATCAAATTCTAACTGTTATCTACTTACTGGTGTTTATCTGTCGTGGGTTGGGAAAGTTTCTCATTTGGGAATGTAGAGAGAGTGTTTTTGTGGATTTTTGGTTTTTTGATGTTTTTGGTAAGGTATTAAACCTAAGGTTTTTGATTAGTGTGCTTGCTAAGATTTCACAATCTTATGTCTACGTATTCCCATTAAAGAAAACAGGGAAATCAGAGAAATTGTAGTTCCTCCTATTCTATGGGAGGAAAAAGATGATTGATGTCTTGTTCAAAGCCCAAGATTGAAGCTAAAGGTTTTGACTGAGAGAGAATTTGTCATCTCTAAAGGGAGATATCTCATCTATTTATCACAATTGTTGTTTAACTGATTATAAAGGAGAATTACTTTAACTGGGATATATGAATCCAACAATGCCATAATTTCCTTTATAAGGGATTTGTCCTGAAGGAAGAAACTTTAACTCGGTATTTAGCAATGCCATTTTTCCTTAGGAATCTTTCATGCTAAGAGAGGGACATTGGCTTTGATATAAATAATTCAGAGGCTTGCCACTTATAACAATTAGATGAAAGAGGGTTTTACCAGGATAAAGAAGGACTACAACTTGGATTTTTGAATCAACAAGTGTGCCACTTATAGCAATTATCTGGGATTAGGGTTTGTTAATTGTCAATTTTGATGTGTGATGTACAGAGAAATGTCTTCCTACAGAGAGTTTTTTGATTTCCTCTGAGGGGATATTGATTTTGGAGTGCCTTGATCAAAACCCAAGGTTGAAGCTAAAAGGTTGACTCTACTAGGGAGTTTTATATCTGTCTTGTACAAAGCCCAAGATTGAGGCTGGAAACAGACTGACTCTTTAGGGGAGATCATTATACAAAGCCTAAGAGGAAGCTGGAAGGAGTTGACTCTTCCAGGGAATATTTTGTCTGTCTTGTACAAAGCCCAAGATTGAGGCTAAAAGGGATTGACTCTACTGGTGAGAGGTTTTATCTGTCCTGTACAAAGCCCAAGATTAAGGTTAAAAGGGATTAACTGACTTAGCTGGAGAATATTTATAGGTGTCTTGTACAAAGCCCAAGATTGAGGCTAAAAAGTGTTGAGGGATGATCATTATACAAAGCCTAAGAGGAGGCTGGTTGGGGAATTTCTTATATAAAGCCTAAGAGGAGGCTAACTTCTACTGAGGATTAGTGAGATCCAGAGACAGGTCCAAAGTGGGGAATCAACTCTTACTGAGGATTACAGAAGAGTTGAAATATCAGAGACCATGAGGTTCTGATTGTGGGTTTATTGATAGTAGTTTTGACCCTAGCTGGGGAAAATTAAAGTGAGAATTTAAAGATTGAGTTTTGAAACCTGTGGAGGTTTTAACTCTGTTGAAAATTGATGAAATGATCAGGGTTTTTCATGTGTTTTTAGGAAACTTGAGGGTTTCTTTGAGATCCAAAATGAGGTGAGACTGTCCAAGTCTACTGGTATGAAAAGATTTATCTTTGTATGATGCCCAAGAGGAGGCTGATGTTTTAAGGGATGAGAATCAACCCTAAATTGGTCTGATGTTTTGAGATTCTGACTCTCTGGAGGATTGAACTATCAAAGGATGACTAAGTTCTGTCCTATACCTGTAGGAGGTCTTTGGGTCCTTGTACTAAGCCCAAGAGGAGGCATGAGAACTTCTAAGAAGCCTGAGGGTCCTTGTGCAAAGTCCAAGAGGAGGTTGGGGATGCTTTAAGGAAGCCTGTGGGTTCAAACCTAAGAAAAGTTCAAGAAAGGTTTCACCGGGAATAATCCTTTCTTTAGCAAACAGTTCAAGGGTTTGAAGAAATTCAAGAGAGGTTTCACCGGAAATTAATCCACTCTGGGGGAAATGAATTTCTTAGACAAATTTTTAGATAGTGACAGTGTTGAGAAAAATTTCACAGGGAATAATGCCTTTCTCTGTTCCATATTGTATAAGCCCAAGAAGAGGCAAGACTGTATCTGGAATTTCCTATGGGGAACTAGTTTTGACAGTGTTGAAAGAGTGACCACTGGTTTGATCTAATCCTAGACCTAGTTGCCGGGGAAAACTCAAAGCAAGATAATATATATATATATATATATATATATATATATATATACAGATGAAAAATATACAAAGTATATAAAAGAAAGCTGATAGAACTTATAGGTGAGCAAGCTTCCAGTGTTACAGCTATATGGTTAGTTATTGAAGAAATTAAAGAAAGTTTTGATAACAACTATGAATTTTAATCTAAATCAAAAGGGAAAGTTGTTTTGAAAAGAATATTCGGGCTTATATTCAAGGAGAGGCCCAAAAGTAACAGTGATCGCACCGCTGTTCTGGAAATTGTACCGGGACTTATACAATGACTGAGGCCCAAATTTATTGTACTTACAAAAGGGGTTGGGTCTTACACTCTATTAGAGGCCCAAAATTTATTTTTATACAAAAGATGGGGCTTACAACTCAAGGAGAGGCCCAAAAATAACAGTAATCACACCGTTGTTTTGAAAACTGTACTGAGACTTATACAATGACTGAGACCCGAAAATATTTTATTTACAAAAGGGATGGGTCTTACACTCTATTAGAGGCCCAAATTTATTTGAAAAAAGAAGAAAAATGGGACTTGCAACACAAGGGAAGGCCCAGATGAAAATGTTTTGAAAACGGCGATCGCGCCGAGATTTTTTAACGTACTGGGACTTATACAATGACTGAGGCCTAAAAAGGTTTTTATGTACAAAGGATGGATCTTACATTCTATTAGAGGCCCAAAGTGTTCTTGAAAAAAATTTGTGAGGGTGTGAATAATTAAAACCCTAATTTGATAAAAATGTATTTTAATTTGAATAAAAAATTAAATAAAAATGATCAAAATTAACAAATATGTGTAAAAACAAGTTATGATCTAGGATAAATGTTTGAAAAATAATGTTTTATCCCTAGAATGATTTAAAAATCAATTGAGTTTGAAAAATCAAGAAAAGAAATATTTTTAAAATGTTAAAATCAAGTAAAAAATAAATTCTTTATGAAAATATTAAATATATCAAATAAATAATATTATTGTGAAATTTTTATAGAATAAAATATTTTAGCATTTTTATGAACTTTGGAAGAAAGAACTAATCCAAAAACATAAAAATTCAGAGAGAAATTAATTTTTGAATCAATTAAATAAAATAACCAAAATTCAAATATTCAAAAGTTTGAAAAAGGGCGCCAAGAACAACTTGTTCTTGCTCGCGTGCCCTGTTTTGCTCCAATTTGAATTTTCTCACTTTTCTCTCTGATTACTCAATGGTTTTGCATGATTCAAACACCAATCTTGCTCGTTTTTGAACAAGGATCACAACCATATAGATTAATTGCATTTATATTAAGTGTGGAGTGAGAAATCAGATGATAACCTCAAGAACCCTAATTTCAGTATGAACACAATGAAATTCCATACACGATTGATTCATGGTAATTAATTGAGGGCTAACACTCTATATACATGCAGAAACAAGATGGTAACTCAAAAATTCATTTATGATGCATGGAATATAGAGTTTGAGAGTGTCAGTCTTACCTCTTGCAGCTGGTGATCGAGCTTGATGATGGAGGTGTTACAGATGTGTTGTAAGGACCTGGATAGCTTCACTATACCCTATGAAGTGTGTTGAGATGCTTAGCCTAGATTGGAGATGCTTGGATCACCTTCTGGTACCTCAACTGCAACCTTGTCAAAAGCTTGAGTAACTGACTGGTGATTTTGTGATTCAAGTGTTTCAGATGTGGTTAAAGGCCATAGATCACTCATATATGATGTATATGAGGTGTTGACATGATTGGTTTGGTTTGAATCACTTCCAATTTCAAAATTTGATAGTGACTTGAAATGAAAGGCAAGTTTGGAGTGAAAGAGAGATTTTGAGGAAAGCATCAGTTTGGGTGCTTTGGTGTACTCAAACTGATCACAAATGATCTTTATTTATAGTAGAGCAAGTTTGTTTTCCAAGCAATAGTGAATGGTAACTGGTACAGGTCTTTGGCCAATGGTTGCATAAAGGAATCCAAGTCTTCCATAGCCATTGACTTGAGATTAGAGCATAAGCCTATGGTCTTCTGTTGCAGGGATAAGGCTTGACTCATTCATTTGGGTTTGCTTCAGTCCATGCCACCTTGATGTATCCATTGAATGCTTGATGCCAAATTTAAATTTCAAGGTTCCTTTCATGGTGATTTTGCATATGGAAGGCTAGATTCTTGGCATCTTGTGTTATGGATCAGATCCCTCATTCATTTGTGTTGTAATTGGACAGAAATTGAATGATCAAAGTGCCTAAAATTAGTCTAATTAAGGAATCGTGGGATGAAAGTTTCTACCAAATGCTGTCAAAAAATAGTTTGTGTTTAGGCAACTTGTGAGATCCATAACTCCTAGCTCAAATGGAGTTTGATTGAGTTCTTAGACATTTTGGAAAGCCCTCATGACATACTTTAACTTTGTTGTTCACCAATGGACCTGGTTCAACTTGGATCAAGGTGAAAAATGACCTCAAAGTTTGGAAAAAGTGGAACAGATTCTAACTTGTTGAAAATTTCACTAAGTGTTGGAAAAAGTGGCCATTTCCCATTTTTGGGATTGTGATCAATCCATAACTCAAAATCCATGAGGATTTGGAATCTCTTGTAGTTGACATATTTGAAGTATGTAAGATGAACTTTCATTTGAGATTTGAATGGGAGAAAAATACCTTATGGTTTAGGAGTTACGACCTTGCAAAGTTGTTACAAAATCACTTTTGTTCTATAACTTAGAAAATTTTTGGTTTCTCAAGGTTGCCCCTTTTACAAGAAACCTTACTTTTCTTGATTTTTCTTGATAAATGATGATCAAAATCATACATTAACATTGTTTTTGACTTAGGGGAACCATATTTGTGAAAAATTCCAAAAAGTCAAACTTGATTTTGGACATAGTTGACTTTTTGTCAGATGAAATCCAAACTGTGTGATTCTTTGTGCAATCAAGTTCTTGACCTAATTTAAACCTAATGGATGGATTCCAGAGGTGTTTTAGGGTGTCTTGAATCATGTCCCAAGGTTTGGGAGCATGTCTTGGTAAAAAGTCAAAGATACAGTTGACTTTTTCTTCAGAACCCTAAATGTGGTCCATATGAGATTGAAACTTGTGAATCAGATTTCTTGGATCAATCCATTATTGAAAATGGATCAATGTAGTGTACTTGAGGCCCTCAAATCATGTCTTGAGGTCTTGGCTCATGCTTTGCTCCAAAAGTCAACTTAGGGGTGAATTAGGTCAAGAAACCCTAATTCCTGATTTTTGATTAATGCTTCCCCTGATGCTAATTTGACTTGATGATTGGATCCATGAGGTACCTTGGAGCATTTTGGATCATGTTTTGGAGTAATGGATCATGCTTAGAAGAAAATTTTCATCTGGAGGCCTTGGCCGACCAAAACCCTAATTTGGTGACACTGGCGATCTCGAGTCTTGATCCACTTGGAATGCTGCAATCTTGTGCTTGATTCTTAATGTGGGAGTCCTCTTGATCCCTTATGGGTGTTTGATAGGTTAGACAAGTTGAAGATCATGTCATTTCTTGATTGATCCTTTGTCTAAGTGCTCTGAGAGGGCTCAAAACCCTAATTCTTGATTGTAGTGAATGCTCAACCATCTTTGAGGAGATTGATGAGGTATGATGGTACATCCATATTGTGATGATGATTCTCACAATAATGGTAAATCTTGGTGGTCAATATTTGGGGTATGATAGATTAATCGCAACCAACATCCAGTGTCCACTATAAAATAAGACAAAAGTTTAGATGGAAATTTTCTACACAACGTCAAAAAACAAAATTTTTAATAAATGAAGTTAGAATGAAAATCTAACCCAGTATTATATGGTAAAAGAAACAACTTTTCTGTATCTTTGTTGGCCATAAATGTACCGACTAAGTACTCTTTGATTGGATTTGGATTTTGATTGATTAACTGTGCGTAGATACAGGTGGGAGATAAGAAAGAGAATTTTTCTGTCAATTGACGCAGGGGCATCAATTTCTCATACAAGAACCTTAAATAAAAACATAATTAACATAAGAATATTCATTGAAATGAGTAAATAAATTGTTCAATTAATTAAATAAAGTTGACTCGAGTACTTGATGTATGTATTGATAACACCGTTGCCTAATTGATCATGATGAAAAATCTGATCCATATCCTCTTTAGCAATTGTTTCGTTATAAGAAAAACCAAAAATACCTTCCTCCGTAGGTATTTCACGAATACCATCTTCCATCACATCTGTTGTTCCTACGTATGTTTCAAGACACAACCTAAATTTTGGAGCAGATTTTTTTTAGGCTCGGTCTTTGCAAGATCCTATTTTTTTGGACATGTTGCTACATTCAGGCTTCTTATTCCTACTGACTTGTTGCAACTCTTGAGCATGAATCTAAATATCATATAATTAGTTAGGTAATGTATAAGATCATGAAGCTTTTGATTTTGGATAATAGAATTAACATTTTCTATGCATATATATCAATGTACCTCTTTTTTTGATGCAACTGACTCGCTGTGCCGCATAATCGCCTTATCTTTTGATTTGGATTTTGTAGGAGTCTAGCATTACCATGTATATAAAATGTACGTCAATGTAAGAATAACTTACATAGCTCATAAAACATTTGAATACTCAAAGGTTCATAATGATTTTCAACATACCTCATCATCTATGAAAATGAGGTTTGACGGCCATGCAACATACGATCTTATTGCGTCTCCCACCAATGTTGCATCTGAAACATCGCCAGGTATAGGTAATAGTGCATCCCCCTCTAAAGCAATATCAATCGATACTTTCAAAAATCTAGCAGGGAGCGGTTTATGGTGAACTACATTTTCTAAAGTGTTATGCACTTTTCCCTTGCCAACCATGCGATAAGCCGGTGACGATAAATAGAGCTGACATGGTGAAATGCACTAAACCAATATTAAATATGAAATTGTTAATGTGTATATATGTCAATTAAAAAAATTATGCTAATTTAATTTCATAATAATATATATAATTACCTCGGGAAGTTTCTATTGAAAATTACAATTGATACTATCTTTGTCGCTAGTATCTTTAAACCCTGAACCTCGTCGTTATGACATTTCTTTATCCTTTTTCAATTCACGAACTTGAGATCGTAATTCTTCCAACATTTCCATCACTTGTTTATTTCTAAGACTTTTACTCTTTGGATGCTTATACAAGGATGTTGGAGTGACCCTAAATTTCCTACCCCTCACACAACCGGAATACTCAGGAACATTTAATACTTGACTTAGTATTCTTCTGCAATCCCGGCCTTCCGCTAGAGATAAAGACTGAGATAGATTCTCTTGAAATTCATATGCATATCGAAAAAGATTAGTGGGTATTAAAAAGTATAAATATTATATGTTAATAAAATTTTGATTTAATTAAAGAAATACTGTTTTACTTACACATTGCTCAAAAACTTGTTGAACATCTTCGTTAACAACTCCATCCTTACCCACACGAGCAGCCTTCCACAAAACATGTTCCGGAATAGATGTTTTTTCACTTTTCTCCTCTTCTAACTACACATTAAGACAAATAATAAGATCAATTATAACACATGGGGAACAAGTATATCATATCATTTATATATACTTACTATTTTTTGCCCTAACCGTGCATATCCCAAACACCTTTTTTTGTATGGATACGCGGGTTTTGATGCTCGTTGGCGATTTAGGTCACTAACTTTCTGGATAAACAAGTTTAGGTCATATCAGAACACCTGTGGAATAAGTATATAATTTAATATTAAAGATAAATTAACATTACATGGAAATCTAGGGTTCTTCGTTTGGATACAAAAGTTTCCCATTCTTTAGGTGAAATCAAGTCCGCATACTTCTTTGGATGTTTTGCTTCAATAAAATTTCCTTGGGCATCCTTAAGAAACTTGTTTGTTACAAAATCTCGAAACCCTCTGTGTCTTTTTCCGGCCAATTGAAGACAATATTTTTTCCATTCAACACCAATGTTAAAAGGCCTCTACAAAAAAAACATACATAGAGTGTGTTAGTATAAGTAACTTAAAGACATAATCATAAAAAAAAAACAAATAACATCACATATGGTACCTGTATCTCACTCTATATTTTTTCTTTATCGGGTTTCAACAATGGAGCTCGCCAATTATCACAAGTGATTGGAATTTGCGAACGAACAATTGCACCAATGTAACTTGTCAACATTGAAATGTTAGGCTGAATTAGTTGGTCTGTTGCATTTCAATGTACGTCATATTTTATTTCTTTATCTCTTGCACGGATGATTCCCTTCATAATATTTATTCCTCGTGTAATTTCTCTTTCAACGTCATGAACTGATTCATTTCCGTCATTCTTAGAAGTATCATGTGAGTTTTCTTCGTTAGTAGCCATTTGACCTGTAATAAAGAAAAACATAAACACAATATAAAATCCATAATCCGTAGAATATATTAAATGACAAATATATAATTTTATTTAATGACAGAATATAATTTTACTAGTACCTTTTTCACTACCATCTCTTTCTTTTCTTGGTTGGGATATGATTTACTTGTCTCTTAACAACGCGGATGGATGGATTGATTCAAATTCCCTCATTATGATCACTTCTAATATATGACTCATTCACTCTAATATTCTCATCTTGATCATTTGTAATATACAATTCATTCCCACAAATATATGACTCATTCACAACATCAATATCACCTTGATCTACAATGTTATCATCAATTACTTTGTTAGATAAAAGCACTATAGACCATTTCGTACTTGTCGGATCAGTGACATAGAACAATTGTTTAGCTTGAGAGGATAGAATAAAAGGCTCATCTTTGTACCCCACCTTATTAAGATCCACTTGCAAAAATCCTGACTTATCCATTCGTATGCCAATATTATTTTCAACCCACATGCAACCAAAGATAGGAATATGAAACTTCTCATAGTCAAACACCCAAATATGCTCGATAACCCCAAAATATGACAGATTTGCATATTTGGGGTTTAAGTCCTTCACACTTGAAATGTGCATTGCTCCAGCTTCCACGGTGACACCACTATTTTGCATAGTACTTTTATCATCTTGTTCTTTGGTATAAAATGTGTATCCATTAATTGCGTATGCGCTATTAGAAAACACATGCAAACTTGGACCATATGTTAAACATCTCAACCTTTCTATTATTGAAGCGGGATCTGAATAAAACTTTGAATAAATATGATTCTTAAACCATGGTATAAAACTTCGATTGTGCTCTCGTACTATCCAATTTTCATTTCTATTCAGATTTAAACCTCAGAGTTCATCCTTGTGCATTTCAACATACGGCTCAACCTCATTGTCATTGTGCAGAACATATAAATGCACTTGCTCCCGTTTAGCCCTTGATACTGTCACAATTTTATTTCCAATTAACTTGTTTCCTTCTTTTTTTCCGAAAATGTGAGATTTGCGGAGTCCAATGGATTGAACATTGGACAAATATTCAGTACAAAACTCAATCGCTTCTTCAACAATGTATCGTTCAACAATATAACCCTCTGGTCGACTTCAGTTTTTCACATTCCCTTTTAATATTTTCATATAACGTTCAGCAGGGCACATCCATCTCATATAAGCTGGTCCACACAATTGTGCCTCTTTCACAAGATGAACAACTAGATGTACCATTATGTCAAAAAATTAGGGAGGAAAATACATTTCAAGCTCATACAAAGTAATAACTATTTCTTTTTGCAATGTTGGTAAGATCGCAGGATCGATCACCTTACTACAAATTAATATGAAGAAAACACACAATTTAGTTATGGCGCTTCTTATTTTTTCTGGCAAAATAGAACGTATACCTATTGGTAGAAAATGTTCCATTATAACATGGCAACCACGTGTCTTTAAACTCTTTAGCTTGAGGTCTTTCATAGACACCAGTCTTCTAATATTTGAAGAGTATCCTTCTGGAACTTTAACTTCACTTAGAAACTTACACAATATTTTTTTTCTCCTTTCTAGATAGAGTAAAAGCAGCAGGTGGTAGATATGTTCGTTTTCCTTTCTTCAATGGTCCTAATTCATTTCTTATTCCCATCGCTATCAATTCTTTTCTTGCTTTAAGGCCATCCTTAGACTTTCCTTGTATATTGAGTAACGTACCAATAACACTTTCAAATACATTTTTTTCAATATGCATAACATCAAGAAAATGTTTTACATACAACGACTTCCAATATGGCAATTTGAAAAAAATTGACCTCTTCTTCCACCCACGTTTGACAAGCGTATGTGCAAAAGGCTTAACTGAGTACTCGCATCTTTCACCTTTTCAAAAATTTGGTCACCTGTCAATGTAGGTGGAGCTCTACCATGTTCTGGATTTCCATTGAATGCTTTTCTCCACCCATGGTAGTGGTGATCAGAATTTAAGAATCTACGATGACCGAGAAAGACATTCTTCTAACAAAATTCCAACCGCGTCCAATCTGTTTTTTCTTCACAAATAGGACACACACATTGACCTTTAATGTTATACCCTGATATATTTTCGTATGCTGGAAAATAATTAATTGTGCCAAACAACATCGCCCTCAAATTGAAACTTTCTTTCCTATATCCATCATAAACTTCCACACCGTTCTCCCACAAAATCTTTAAATCTTTGATTAAAGGTGCCAAGTATACGTCTATGTCATTTCCTGGTTGTTTAGGCCCAAAAATTAACATAGATAACATCATGTACTTACGCTTCATACATAGCCATGGAGGTAGGTTATAAATCATAATAATCATAGGCCAAGTGGTATGTGAGATACTTTGAAGACCATGTGGGTTCATTCCGTTAGTAGATAATGCCAAGCGAAGGTTTCTTGCTTCTTCTCCAAAATCAGGATAATCATTATCAATTTTCATCCACTGTGGTGAATCTTCCAGATGTCGAAACTTTCCATCTATAATTCTTTCATCTGCATGCCAAGACAAGTGTTTTGCATCGGTTTCACTATGAAACATGCGTCTAAATCTCAAAATTATAGGAAAACACCATAAGACTTTTGCTGGAGATAATTTTTTCTTATATCGAGAGACACCGCATTTAGGGCACTCATTTAACGATGCATATTCATTTCGAAACAAAATGCAATCATTTGGACAAACATGTATCTTATCATAGCTCATGCCAATAGAGCACAACATTTTTTTGGCCTCATAGGTTCGATTAGGAAGAACATTATCCTCCGGAAGCATATCTTTCATAAGGGCTAATAACTCTGTGAAACTTTTATCCAAAAATCCATTGCCCGCCTTTAAGTTGTACAACTTTAATACCGCAAACAATCTTGTGAATTTAGTGCAACCTTTATACAACGGTTTCTCTGCATCGCTTATCAACCTCTCAAACATTTTGGGACAATCCTGAAGATCTTCTTCAAGTGCATCTGTAATCTCTTTGACTCGATCATTATCGTATGTATCTGTCCCATTGTCGTTTGAAGCATAGGTCATATTATCCCCCCGTTCAACATTCTTGTTACTTATATCACCATGTATAACTTCGATCAATTCCATGCCTCATTAAATGCGATTCCAACTCAACTGCGTCAATCTAACGCCCATAACAGCAATCTAAGCAAAGACATGTGATTCAACTGGGATCTTTGGCATGTTCAACAGCAAACTTAACGAATTCTAATACCCCATTCTCGTACTCTTTTGACAATCGATTGGAAGACATCGATTTTCTATCCATGGTTTTACTAAGTAAACTAAACAAAAACACTAATTATTCACGCAACTATAGCAAAAGAACAACTAATTACCTGTAGAGAAGTCAACAACTTTTGGAACCACACAGTGTGAGATTCTTCTAAACGATCAGAATTTCACTCTTCACAAGTAACCCCTAGCAAAGATATTCCTGACCAACGTTTATCACGCTGAAAAAAAAAGGAATGAGAAGTTAACATGAATGAAACAAATAGCATGACATCGACGCACAAATTCAATCACATTAATTCGAGTAGCATGATATACTTTGATTCATCACAAATGACACATCAACACTTAATGTTTCAACTCAAGTAAGTCACAAAAAACAACTTCATCACTTAAGTTCAATTAACTTCAAAGTTCTATCCAACAAAGAATCATCAATTCGAGCATAAATCAATCACCAAAATTATCAATTCCATATTTAAACTCAATAGCAACTTCATCACTAATAAGAGTTCAAAAAATCAACAACATTACAATATTCAACAATTAATTCATGAATGTCATTCAAGTTTCAATCAACAACATCACCAATGACTATCAAAAATAAATTCACAATGTCATCACTATTATTCATCTTCAACCTCAACAATTAAAAATTAATTTCATTATCATTTTCAATTAACAATTAGATCAAAACAAAGTAATCACTAACAATTATCCATCAACAATGTCATTATCATCAATTAATTTCAATAATTCATCACTAACATTCAACATCAACTTACAAAATCAACACCAATTCTCAAAATAAATTCACCACAAATATGACTATTCATCATCTTCAACCTTACTACAACAACAATTTCAAAACCAAATTCCTTATAAGAACTAAGACTAAGGAACCCTAATACCAAAAAAAATCAAGAACTAAACTTGAATATAAAAATTAATAGAAAAAAGGTCAGAAATACCTTAAAAATATAATATGAACACTGCTGGTGGTGGTGATGAAATGAGCAAATCAGAAACAGAGGGAGGGAGGCCGTCGGCCGGAGGCTACGAACGGAAACGAACGTTCAACAGAAATGAAAACGAAAATGAACAGACGACGCCGGTCGGAGATGGTAGCTTGTGAAACGAAGAGAGGAAAGGCCGACATAGGGAGTTGCGAACGGTGGCAGTGAGAGTCGTTGGAAGGTTGCGAACGGCGGCGGAGAGAATATTTAGGGGTCGTAATGTTTGAAAACTTCTAAATGTCTCGTATGCTACTGTACATGTTTAATTAGATTTTAGATATTAAAGACATAAGGCAGTGCTTTCTATTCTATGGCCTATAGCAGTGCTTTCCATATAAAGCACTTTCTATTGTATGCCCTATAGTAGCGCTTTTATAAAATGCTCTCTAGATGTGGATTTAGCAGCACTTTTTCATAAGCGCTCTCTTAAGTGGCCCTATAGCAGCGCTTTCTAAAAGCGCTCTCGTATCTCTAGCTTTTAGCAGCGCTTTTCAAACGCACTTTCTTAAGTGGTCCTTTACCAGCGCTTTTTTTTCACTATTGTTTTTGTTTTAATTTTTTTTTGTACGTATAGCAGCGCTTTGGCCAAAAAGTGTTGTTTATGGTGTGCTGTCTTTTTCCAATTTTAGCGTAATGATGCCCATTACACAAGATAACTTAGGAAACAAGATAACTTAAATAATTGGACTTACAAGCAAGACCCAATTCAACATTCTAACTTAAATTACAAGTTAATATGTTTCGACAACATGCTTGAACAAACTTCGACTACAACATGCACAACTCCTATCAAAATATCAAGCTACCCCTTTTGACACTAGAGTTAGATCTAAAATACCACAAATTTTCACCTTGGAAGAAATTCTACACAAACAAGGGAACAAACTAGCTTCCATAATCTCTGATCCTTTAAGCGCTTCTAATAAACCCTTTTGAGTAAGAAGGGCTTGGATCTCCAAGCGCCATAAACCATAATCATTCACACCGGTGAATTTCTCAATCTCATACTTTGTTGGCGACATCTTCTCCTCCATACTCACCGCACCAGTTTGTTGTGAATTGATATCATCAATAACAGAACAGAGTTATGAGATAACGATTGAGTTTCTTGAACAAACACAAGAAACCCTATTAGGTTTCACAAAGGAAAAGAGATGAAGGAAGAAGAATAGAGAATTGGTTAAATCTGTTTTACTATTCACTTTCTCAATAAGGGTTCAAAGATTACAAGTGAATACAACCAATTAACCTCTCTCACCCTAGTTAGGATTTACACCACTCCACAAAGATGAGAGACTAGCATGCTATTTATAAGAAAACTAACATACTAACCTAATGGACTTTTACACACAGACCCATTACACAAGCTAACTTAGGGAACAAGCTAACTTAAACAATTAAGCTTACAAGAAAAACCCAATTCGACATACTAACTTAAATTACAAGTTAATATATTTCGATAGCATGCTTAAACAGACTTCGACTACAACATGCACAACTCCTGTCAAAATATCAAGCTACCCTTGTCGACACTAGAGCCCGATCCAAAATACCACAGTTTCAGTTTCTTTCTAGCTTGCTTGAATTTCATTGAGTCAGTGAGTTACAGTTATGGATGGCAAAAAAAATCTGTATCCACAGTATCCACGGATAAAATATGTCACGGGTACGAGACAGATCGCTTAGTGGAAATCCGCAAATAACATAAATGGATATTTAAATATTCATTTTTTAATGGATACATATGTAGATTTAGTGATACATGTGTCATCGGATATCCATATTCGTTAATAAATTATAAAAAATAAATAAATATAATTAGTTTATTATCTTTTCATCTTTTAAAAATGTTAGTATTCTCATTTTTTTAAAGTTTTTTTGAAGAAAATCTCACATTTCATACAAATCGTATTTGGTCATTTCATATTTAAACTTATTTTATACTTTAAACCTTATTTCAACAATTTAACCGTCCAAACAATCAGTATCGCCCTTGCTCTGTCCAACCAGTGGCTCTCATTCCACTCCTTCTTCGTCCACACTTCTACCATAATTTACAATTACAATAACTTTTATTTATTTTGATTAAAAATGAAATGTATGGATATTATGTTTGGATGTTACTATGTTTTGGTGAAAAAGAAGGAAATTAAAGTGATGATTTTTTGGGTTAAATTGAGAGAGAATTATATGGATGTTATATGAGAATAACATTTTTTGTCTTTAAAAGAAGCTAAAAATATTGTTTTTTAAAAAATTATTTTAGAAAAAATTGTTATCCATGAATGTCTGTACATATCTGCGAGTACCCGCTTAACGGATACCCGCACAGATATGGGGGAGATATAGATATCATATTTATCTAATGGAACTGACATGAATATCATATTATTCATCTTCATGGATATCCATTTACATCCCTAGTTAAAATTTAAGGGCTTTTTAGTTTGCAAATGGCAAAATGAGAAGGTTTAGCAAAATCAAGAGTGAGAAACGATAAACTTTTGGTGGAAAATGAAAAAAAATTCCCGGTAAATAAACATTAACAATATTTTTATAAATTAATTTTTTTTTGTTACACAGTTAATTTTTTATATATTTTTATTTAATTGATTTTATGTATTCTTGAGCAAACCTTATTAATTATAGTTTTATTTAATTTGATTTTTTATTTTATTTTAGTGTCTGCTTAGACTGACGCCACTTTTTAAATAAATAAATACATAAAAATAATAATAAATGGAGGCAAATGAAAATTGTGTGGGGAAATGAAATATTTTCCGATTCAATAAAATTTGTAAGGGAATAAGTTAGTGTCGACTACGTCTGCCGCTAATATTTTATTAAATAAATAGATAAATAAATAAATAAATAGCGTCTGCCCTATAAGTCACTAATGTTTTTATAAATAAATAAAAACATTTTCTAGCTTGGGAATGTAATAGCATCGACTTGGATCGACGCTATTGTTAAAGACAATTAAATATTAAATGAATAAACATGTTAGAATCCACTTTTGGTGACGTAAAACCGACGCTATTAGCGTCAGAGTTGGTTCTGGTGCTAAAATGTGTTTTTCTTATAGTGTGACTGGGAGATTAAGAGAGTGTTAATTGATCAGGGGATTTCTGCAGACATCTTCTACTAGAAAACTTTCAAGAGATTTCTCCTAGATATGGATGACCTTAAATCTTTCCAAGGCTCGCTGGTGGAATTCTTGGGCGAACAAGTGCAAATAAAGGGTTACATCACCCATAAGAATGTGTTTAGGAAAGAGGAAATCACGAGAATGATTAAGGTAAGATATCTCGTTATAAACTCCCTTTCCTCACACAACATTATCATAGGGAGTCATGTTTTCAACCTATTAAGGGCGACCCTGTCAACACTATACATGTTCACGAAGTACCTGCTATCCAATGGGGCATGTCGAGGTTATCCAAAGTGATTAAAATATTGTCAAGAGGTATTATCTGGATAACTCGAAGCTGGAGAGGGAGACTATGGTCGTGGTTCACGTCCAATAACCAAATGTGTAAGAAGTGAATATTATGGACCTAAAGCTAAGAGCAGAGCCTCAAGATGAGGAAATAATGCCCCTAGAAGATGAAGAGTTAGCCTCACTATTCCAGAGGAGAATGGAAGTGTTAGGTGAAAAGGCCAGGGCGAGTTCATAGATGTTGTTGGGCTTAACGTTGTGTTTTGTTTGGTTAGGTTATTAGTTGGATTAATTAAGGCGAGGTATCATCTCTGGCGATTGTATAATTTATTGTAAAATTATTGTTTGTGTAACAGGGCTACATGTAACACCCCAAATTTCGTAAGAATATTTATTTAATTTATTTAAATATAATATTTGTGAATTTTCGGTGAATTTTGGTGGTTTGGGTTGACGTTTGCATTTTGTGGAGTTTTAGTTATTTAATTAAATAATAGTATAGAATATGAATATATTAGTATTATAATTAATTTAAATAATATTAGAGGAATTAAGGGTAAGATGGACTTTTGAGGAGGATTAGTGAGGGTAGTATGGAGAAAGCCCATTTTAGAAGCCCAAGGATTAGGTTTAACAAAAAGGAGAATTTGAGAATATGTTTCATTTTGTTAGACCGTGAAAAGAAGGAAAGAAGTGAGAGCTCTGAGGAAAAAGGAGAAGGCTAGGATTCGAGAAGGTTTCCAAGAACTCAAGAAAAGATGCTTGGAATCGACAATCTAAGGTATGGGGAGTATTTCCTTTCATTGTTTTCGATATAGGAATTCGATGTGTTTAAAGCTGATTTTTGAGGCTTATGTGGGTTTATGGGTTTTATGAGTAAACTGATGATTTGAGGGTATTTTGTGAATCGATTATTAAGGGTTGAATTGAATCGGATTAAATAGGCCTTGAGGGTGATTTTCCATGTCGATGTTGTTTCGACCTTGTGGTGAAAGGGATTTATGGAGTTTATGGGAATCTTGAGAGTTTGGGAAGGTTTAGGTGATTTGAGGTTTTGAATAGTGTAATGAATCGACCTAATAGACGTAGGTTTTATGCCTTTGATTTCCACGATGCATTAGGAATGTTATTGGGATGTTTTTGGGGTAATTGGGATTGAAATCGTAAGGGGTTTTAGGCCTGTTGTGCTACTGATGCGTAGCTTCGATTTCTTGAAATCGCAGGTTCGCAAAGCGAACCATTCCTTTGCAAGGTGAACACTCGCCCCAGACTCGCAAAGCAAGCAGCGCAGCGAATGCGCGATAATTTGTGTGATGATACTAGGATGGATTCTGAAGGGTGATTTTTAGCTCGCACAGCGAATGTCCAAGCGAGTGGCTTCGCAAAACGAATGGAGGTAGCGAGGAGGGACAGAGGGGAAGCCTCTCTAGTTTTTGTATGGGGATGGGGATTCGCTGTCAGCTTGCAAAGAGAAGGTTCACACAACGAATAGGTTCGTACAACGAACTCAGTAGCGAACGCCTGCTGTTCGCGAAATTTTGTTATGATTCAGTGCTGTCTTGATTTTTTGATGCATGGATTTTTCTGATGCTTTACCTGGAGTATACTGATGATTATGAGATGATGTTTTATGATGTTTGACGAATATATGATGATATGATTTAACATGAGATATTGATGGATGATGATGCACATAATGGTTTTTATTGATGATGATGATTATTGATGTTGTGTATCATGCATTCATAGCATTTCAGTGATGATGTTATACTTCATTCCCATTGTGCGGATATGAGGTAAATTTTGACGTGCACCGGTTCTTGTGTGGAACCGATCCTAATGACAAGGATCTTTGGAGGGTGATGGCCAAGTGTCCATCGACTGTGATGATTGGTACCACATGCATGAGTCTTGTTGTGCATTGCATTTAATTGGCATTGATTTGACTTATGATGTTGTGATTTTGATGTTTTTCTTGTGATGACCCTGAAGATGTTGTATATGATGATGACGCCATTTTATGCATATCTTGTTTTTATATTGATTATAATGATTTGTGATTACTCACCCTGCCTGTTTGAATGTTGCCTCCACGTGGGTAACGTGCAGGTGATCAGGCTTAGCTGTGGATGCCTTCGAGGACTTTTGGAGTTTATTTACTTTTGGTCGATGTAGAGGGTCTTGCTCTGATATTGTAACATTGGGTTGGGTCGTTGAGTCGAACCATGTTGAGTTGTTATTTGATGTTATTTGATTATTATCGTTTTAATTGAAAACCTTTTGATTTTGGATTATTGTGGTTATGGTGGTTCCGCTGCTGTTTGATGGCTTTTTGATTTTTTGAGGAAAACCCGTTGTTTACGGAGTAAATGTTTTATTTTGATGTTTATTGAGAAATGTGCACCCTTCCGAGGTGATTTTTACTCTGATAATTTGTGTATTTTGCTGTGTGTATTCGTGGGGGTAGAAAAGGGTGTTACATTAGTGGCATCAGAGCACGTTAGTCCGTCCGACTAGGTTTTTACGTGATGTCAGTCCCCTGTCAGTCGACGAGTGTGTGTACACTATCGATGTTTTATTTCTTCTAACCTTGTTGACGGTGTGCAGGATGGCTGGAAGAAATGATCGTGCAATTGCTGATGCATTGGAATCAGTTGCTAATGTAGTGGCTCAGCTCAATCCGAATGGTGGAGCTCCAGATGAGTTTCGTGCTTTGGGGAAGTTTCAGAGGAACAATCCACCTACTTTTGTGGGTACGCATGATCCAGCAAGTGCACATAAGTGGTTGAAGGCGATCGAGAAGATCTTCCGGGTGATAGGGTGTACTGATGAGCAACAGGTTCAGTTTGGAACGCATATGCTGGAAGAAGAGGCCGAGAATTGGTGGGATAACACCCGTCAGAGACTCGCAGATGTTGGCACTGTGATAATCAGGGCTGTGTTTAAGTAGGAGTTTCTGGGGAAGTATTTTCCAAAGGATGCTCGTGGCAAAAGAGAAGTGGAGTTCCTTGAGCTGAAACAAGGAGATATGACTGTGGCAGAGTATGCTGCGAAGTTCGAGGCACTGGTGAAGTTCTGTCCGCATTACAACCGTGTTGATGCTGAAATGTCCAAGTGTCTCAAGTTTGAGAATGGGCTGAGATTGGAAATTAAGCAGGGTATTGGGTATCAACAGATCCGCAGGTATGCTGAGTTGGTGGACAAGAGCAGAATCTATGATGAGGATAGTCGAGCTCGATCTACTCACTACAAGCAGTTGAGTGAAAAGAAAGGGCAGTATATAGGGAAACCTTATACAACTTCAGTTGACAAAGGGAAGCAGAAGGCTTCAGATGGGAAAAAGACAAGTGGGGGAGCAGCCCCTGCTTCTGGGAAGTGTTATAAGTGTGGCGAGCAAGGCCACCGTGCTGATGTGTGCAACAATAATGTGGTGAGGTGCTACATATGTGGTAAGAAGGGTCATAGGGCTACTGACTGCAACGATGATGGTCCAACCTGTTTCAATTGTGGTGAGAAAGGTCATATCAGTACTTAATGTCAGAAGCCGAAGAAGACTGCGCCTGCTGCTCAGATCAGTGGAAGAGTGTTTGCTTTGAGTGGTGCAGAAGTGCCAGAGAAGGACAACCTGATTCGAGGTACATGTTTTATTAATAATATCGAATTGATTGCTATTATTTATACTATTGCTACTCATTCTTTTATCTCGCTTGAATGTGCTAATAGATTGGGTTTGAAGTTGGCTGATATGAATGGAAATATGGTAATAGAAACTCCAGCTAATGGTTATGTTACCCTTGTGTGTTTGAGATGTCCTGTGACGATTTTTGGGAAGAGTTTTGTGATGGACTTGGTGTGCCTACCCTTGCACCAAATCGATGTAATCTTTGGAGTGAACTGGTTGGAGTTCAACCGTGTTCATATAAATTTTTATAACATGACTGTGGAGTTTCCCGAGTTTGGTGATGCTGGAGAGTTAATGTTCTTGTCTGCTAAGCAAGTAGACGAACTTATGGAAGACGACGCCTTGGTGTTTGCAATGTTTGCATCGTTGCAAATTGAGCGTGGAGCTGCGAGTATGGAGTTGCCTGTTGTCTGTGAATTTTCAGATGTATTTCCAGATGACATCAGTAATTTGCCTCCAGAACGTGAAGTAGAGTTTGCAGTGGACTTAATACCAGGTACGAGTCCTGTGTTAATGGCTCCTTACCAGATGTCCGCTTCTGAGTTAAGTGAATTGAAGAAATAACTGGAAGAATTGCTTGAGAAGAGGTTTGTCCGACCAAGTGTTTCTCCGTGGGGTGCTCCTGTGCTGTTAGTGAAGAAGAAGGACGGAAGTATGAGGTTGTGTGTTGATTATCGACAGTTGAATAAAGTGACGATCAAGAATAAATATCCACTTCCGAGAACCGATGATTTGATGGATCAGTTAGTAGGTGCCTGTGTGTTTAGCAAGATTGATTTGAGGTCTGGTTATCATCAGATTCGTGTTAAGCCTGATGATATTCCAAAGATGGCTTTCAGGACGAGGTATGGTCACTATGAATACACTGTGATGCCATTTGGTGAATCCAATGCACCTGGTGTGTTCATGGAGTACATGAATCGGATTTTTCATGAGTATTTGGATAAGTTTGTGGTGGTGTTTATCGATGATATCTTGATATATTCTAGATCTGAAGAAGAACATGCTGCGCATTTGAGAACTGTGTTGCAAGTATTGAAAGAAAAGAAGTTGTATGCAAAGCTGTCCCAGTGTGAGTTCTGGTTGAAGGAAGTGATTTTTCTTGGCCATGTGATTTCAAGTGGTGCAATTGCCGTTGATCCTTCTAAGATTGATGCTGTGTTACAGTGGGAGACTCCGAAGTCTGCTACTGAGATCCGAAGTTTTCTGGGATTGGCGGGTAATTACCGCAAGTTTATCGAAGGCTTTTCTAAGTTGGCATTACCTTTGACTCAGTCGACTCGAAAGGGTCAAGCTTTTGTGTGGGATGTAGCTTGTGAAGAGAGTTTTGTGGAATTGAAGAAGAGGTTGATGACCGCTCCAGTGTTGATTTTTCCTAATCCGAGCAAATCTTTTGTTGTGTATTGTGATGCGTCGAAGATGGGTCTTAGAGGAGTATTAATGCAGAATGGACAAGTTGTTGCCTATGCTTCGAGACAATTGCGAGTTCATGAGAGGAATTATCCTACACATGACTTGGAATTGGCCGCTGTGGTGTTTGTGTTGAAGATTTAGAGACATTATCTGTTTGGCTCTAAGTTTGAAGTGTTCAGTGATCATAAAAGTCTGAAGTACCTATTTGATAAGAAAGAATTGAATATGAGGCAGAGAAGGTGGTTAGAGCTGTTGAAGAATTTCGAATTTGATTTGAGTTATCATCCGGGCAAAGCAAATGGTGGCTGAGTGGAAAATTCATTGCATATGTCGATGCTTATGGTGAAAGAGTTGGGGTTACTTGAACAATTCTGAGATTTGAGTTTGGTATGTGAAGCCACTCCCGACAGTGTGAAGTTGGGAATGTTGAAGTTGACGAGTGGCATTCTGGAAGAGATCAGAGTGGGACAACAATCTGGCTTGAAGTTGGTTGACCAGTTGACATTGATCAATCAAGGTAACAGAGGAGAATTCCGGATTGATGAGAATGGTGTAATGAGGTTCCGAAATAGGGTATGTGTTCCAGATGTTCTAGAAATCAAGAAGAGTATTCTAGAAGAAGGACATCGAAGTAGGTTGAGCATCTATCCCAGCGCTACGAAGATGTACCAAGATTTGAAAAAGTTGTTTTGGTGGCAGGGTATGAAGAAGGATATCGTAGAGTTTGTGTATGCGTGTTTGACGTGTCAGAAGTCGGAGATTGAGCATTAGAAGCCTTTAGGTATGATGCAACTGTTGAATATCCCAGAATTGAAATGGGATAGTATTTCCATGGATTTTGTGTCGGGATTGTCGAGGACTGCTAAGGGAAATGATTCAATTTGGGTGATCGTGGATAGATTAACTAAATCGGCTCATTTCTTGCCAATGAAGATTAATCATTCTATGCAGAAGCTAGCCGAGATGTACATTGAGGAGATTGTGAAGTTACATGGGATACCTTCGAGCATTGTGTCGGATAGAGATCCAAGATTTACATCTAGGTTCTGGAAGAGTTTGCAAGATGCTTTGGGTACTAAGTTGAGGATGAGTTCTGCCTATCATCCGCAGACGGACGTACAGACAGAAAGGACTATCCAATCCTTAGAGGATTTGCTGAGGGCTTGTGTGTTGGATCACGGAGGATCTTGGGATAGCCATTTACCGTTGATTGAGTTCACATACAATAATAGTTTTCATGCTAGTATTGGAATGACGCCCTATGAAGCTTTGTATGGGAGAAGGTGTAGGACTCCTTTGTGTTGGTAAGAGTCGGGCGAGAGTGCTGTACTCGGACCTGAGATTGTACAAGAGACGACTGAGAAGATTAAGACCATCCAAGAAAGGATGGGAGCGTCCCAGAGTCGTCATAAGAGCTACCATGATAAGAGAAGGAAGACACTTGAATTCCAAGAGGGAGATCACGTGTTTTTAAGGGTGACGCTAGTGACTGGTATGGGTCGAGCTTTGAAGTCTAAGAAGCTCACTTCATGGTTTGTTGGTCCATATCAAATCTCACAGAGGATATGAGAGGTAGCCTATCGAATCGTTTTACCGCCGTCACTTGCAAATTTACATGACGTGTTCCATATGTCTCAGTTGAGGAAGTACACTCTAGATCCGTCGCATGTGATACAGATGGATGATGTACAAGTGAGGGATAACCTGACAGTGGAAGCTTTACCTGTGTGGATTGACGGTCGAGAGATGAAGCAACTGCGGGGTAAGGACATAACATTGGTGAAGGTGTTGTGGGGTGGACCGGCTGGCGAGAGTTGGACTTTGGAGCGTGAAGATCAGATGAAAGAGTCGTATCCGACTCTATTTCCTTGAGGTAATTTTCGAGGGCGAAAATTCTTTAAGTGGGGGAGAGTTGTAACACCCCAAATTTCATAAGAATATTTATTTAATTTATTTAAATAAAATATTTGTGAATTTTCGGTGAATTTTGGTGGTTTGCGTTGACGTTGGCATTTTGTGGAGTTTTAGTTATTTAATTAAATAATAGTATATAATATGAATATATTAGTATTATTATTAATTTAAATAATATTAGAGGAATTAAGGGTAAGATGGACTTTTGAGGAGGATTAGTGAGGGTAGTATGGAGAAAGCCCATTTTAGAAGCCCACGGGTTAGGTTTAACAAAAAGGAGAATTTGAGAATAGGTTTCATTTTGTTAGACCGTGAAAAGAAGGAAAGAAGTGAGAGCTCTGAGGAAAAAGGAGAAGGCTAGGATTCGAGAAGGTTTCCAAGAACTCAAGAAAAGAAGCTTGGAATCGACAATCTAAGGTATGGGGAGTATTGCCTTTCATTGTTTTCGATATAGGAATTTGATGTGTTTAAACCTGATTTTTGAGGCTTATGTGGGTTTATGGGTTTTATGAGTAAACTGATGATTTGAGGGTATTTTGTGAATCGATTATTAAGGGTTGAATTGAATCGGATTAAATAGGCCTTGAGGGTGATTTTCCATGTCGATGTTGTTTCGACCTTGTGGTGAAAGGGATTTATGGAGTTTATGGGAATCTTGAGAGTTTGGGAAGGTTTAAGTGATTTGAGGTTTTGAATAGTGTTATGAATCAACCTAATAGACGTAGGTTTTATGCCTTTGATTTCCACGATGCATTAGGAATGTTGTAGAGATGTTTTTGGGGGTAATTGGGATTGAAATCGTAAGGGGTTTTGGACCTGTTGTGCTACTGATGCGTAGCAGCGATTTCTTGAAATCGCAGGTTCGCAAAGCGAACCATTCCTTCGCAAGGCGAACACTCGCCCCAGACTCGCAAAGCAAGCAGCGCAGCGAATGCGCGATAATTTGTGTGATGATACTGGGATGGATTCTGAAGGGTGATTTTTAGCTCGCACAACGAATGTCCAAGCGAGTGGGTTTGCAAAGCGAATAGAGGTAGCGAGGAGGGACAGAGGGGAAACCTCTCTAGTTTTTGTATGGGGATGGGGATTCGCTGTCAGCTTTGCAAAGTGAAGGTTCGCACAGCGAACAGGTTCGCACAACGAACTCAGTAGCGAACGCCTGCTGTTCGCGAAATTTTGTTATGATTCTGTGCTGTCTTGATTTTTTGATGCATGGATTTTTCTGATGATTTACCTGGAGTATACTGATGATTATGAGATGATGTTTTATGATGTTTGACGAATATATGATGATATGATTTAGCATGAGATATTGATGGATGATGATGCACATAATGGTTTTTATTGATGATGATGATTATTGATGTTGTGTATCATGCATTCATAGCATTTCAGTGATGATGTTATACTTCATTCCCATTGTGTGGATATGAGGTAAATTTTGACGTGCTCCGGTTCTTGTGTGGAACCGATCCTAATGACGGGGATCTTTGGAGGGTGATGGCCTAGTGTCCATCGACTGTGATGATTGGTACCACATGCATGAGTCTTGTTGTGCATTGCATTTAATTGGCATTGATTTGATTTATGATGTTGTGATTTTAATGTTTTTCTTGTGATGACCCTGAAGATGTTGTATATGATGATGACGTCATTTTATGCATATCTTGTTTTTATATTGATTATAATGATTTGTGATTACTCACCCTGCCTGTTTGAATGTTGCCTCTACGTGGGTAACGTGCAGGTGATCAGGCTTAGTTGTGGATGCCTTCGAGGACTTTTGGAGTTTATTTACTTTTGGTCGATGTAGAGGGTTTTGCTCTGATATTGTAACATTGGGTTGGGTCGTTGAGTCGAACCATGTTGATTTGTTATTTGATGTTATTTGATTGTTATGGTTTTAATTGAAAACCTTTTGATTTTGGATTATTATGGTTATGGTGGTTCCGCTGCTGTTTGATGGCTTTTTGATTATTTTGAGGAAAACCCATTGTTTACGGAGCAAATGTTTTATTTTGATGTTTATTGAGAAATGTGCACCCTTCTGAGGTGATTTTTACTCTGATAATTTGTGTGTTTTGCTGTGTGTATTCGTGGGGTAGAAAAAGGTGTTACACTACACTTTAACCCCTTGCGGATACACGTTTTTTTAATGAGACATCCCATGTTTCTTTATAAATTTTGGCTGACTCTTGTTTTGATGTTGCATGATTTGATGACTAGAGGTTGAAACCTTAACAAAGTCACCTAAGTGGAAATAACTTATGCTGGATCCTTACAGAGGAATCCTTATCGCCTAACTGGCAATAACTTATGATGAATCCTCATAGAAAATTCCTTGTCGCCCAAGTGGCAATGACTCGTGTTGGATCCTTATGGAGGAATCCTTTCAGCCCACAAGGTAATGACTTATGTTGGATCCTTATGGAGGAATCCTTTCCATCCACGAGGCAATGATTATTTTGGATCCTCATAGAAGAATCCTTTTCGCCCAAGTGGATATAACTTATGACAGATCCTCACAAAGGAATCCTTTTTTCCAAGTGGCAATGGCTAATTCTAATTCCTCATGGATAAATCCCTGCCTCTCATAAGGCAATGAATTATGATATATCTTCATGGAGGAATCCTTGCCGCCAAAAAGGTAATGACTTATGTTGGATCCTCATGGAGGAATCCTTGCCGCCCACGAGGCAATGACTTATGTTGGATCCTTACAAAGGAATCCTTACCAACCAAGAGATAATGACTTATCTTGGACCCTCATGAAGGAACCATTGCCGCCCATGAGGCAATGACTTACTCTAGATCCTCGTAGAGGAATCCTTGTCGCCCATGAGGCAATGGCTTATATTGGATCCGGAGGAATCCTTATCTCCCACGAAGCAATCAAAACTCATAATCATCAATAAGGAATCCTCTTCCTTCTAAGGTTCAATATATTATTGAGAAACCCGCTCAGGGTGTTCTAAAAAAACATACTCAAGAAAAATAAGCAGAACAATACAAAGAGAAAAAGGGGTGTCGTAAGGCTAAAAATATCATTAATGTAGCCCAAAGGGCATGCGTGCAAATTAAAATCCCTTAAGGGAATAGTTAATCATTATATAAAATCCCCCTAAGGGCATAATTATAAAGGCCGCAGAGGGAAAGACAACAAGAAACCCAAGGTAGAAACTGCAGGTTCACTAGCCATCCTCTCTTGGTAGACAACATCCTCCTTAGGAGTTTTTCTTGCCCCTACATTGGTGTCCTTAGGTTTGACCCGAACGACCCCATTAGAATATGGATCAAATGTTTTGGGGGTGGCACCTCCTATTCATCCTATGCTGACCGTCCCAGACCACCTTGAATAAATCCATCTGAATCAATTCTAGTTTGGGGTAGAGGAAGGTTATATGCTCATTTACCCGCTAAACATATTAGTCAGAAGTATCCACTAGTTTATTTTTATGGGTAGAAAAATATTTATCTAGCTTATTCTTAGAATGAGGGGCAACCTCGAGGAACTCCTCTAGACTTTTCTTTGAAAGGGAAACTATTTTTGCTTTTGATGCCACCTTTTTTAGGGCCTTTTTAAGTGTCGCTTCTATCTGCTTCAGCTCATCCCACTCTTTTACCATTTTTCTTCAATATCTCCTGCCTTTGGGTGAGATATTCTTTTGCATAAGTGAGTTTATCCTTCAGGCCGCTCACAGTTTTGGCATGATTCTCACAAAGCACTTACTCCATCAGAATTCCCTAAAGCATATGGTTCTCCACCATGTTAAACAGTTTCTTAGCCACCATCCGACTAATTTCCTTGAAGTCGTCGAGGAAGTCTTCATGGAAGGGGAGTCAATCACTGGTATATTTCCTTGCGTTAAACTTCACAGCAATCCAAAACAAAGATTGCAAGGCGAGTCAACACAAATTGGTAAACTCGTGTGTTATTCGTCCTCTTATCCCCCTTCAAGATCTATAGTAACCTTTTGTGCTGAGGAGAAACTCATGCCAAGCTCGTTTGGCTTCAAGACTTTGGGAAGGAGAGTTTCAATGGTTTTCCTTTTGTATTCTCTCTTTCCCCCTTTGGTGATGAGGCCGCCCGAATGACTTTTTGGACTATCAGCCCATTGCTCTTTAGGGTCTGCCTTCTTCTTTGCCATACGAGCTTTTCTCTCAACGACTTAGATTGACGACACATTTTATACAAAAGGGAAAAAGAATAAATATAAATAACCAGGCAAGTAAATAATCCTAAAAAAATGGGAATAACTAAACTCACAAACTTAAGCAAGTATTCATCAATCTTGCATTCATTTCCCAGGTCCGATTTAATCATTTTCCAGGAGCAAATAACTTTAAACTCATCCAGGAATTGAACCACCTCCCTCTTAGTGGGTGGGTGGGGTAAGATAATCAAAATTAATTCCATTGATCTCCATAGGGTGTTCCATCTGAGACAAAGGAAAGTGAGGAGTGCCATCTAGAGTTGTCAAAATGGGCTAGCCCGCCAGGCCCGAAAAATCATAGGGCTTAGGCCTTAAAATTAGAGCCAATATTTTTCTGGGATTTTTTAGCCCGACCCTTAAAATCCCACTACCCATTAACGCTAGCCCGTATGGACCGTGGGTAGCTTGTTAGGCCCGTATATCTATAAATTTTTAAAAAATATATTAACACTTATATTGTCTTACTCCAAAATAACACGTTGATTTTTCTCACTGTCATACCCCAAATTTTGACCACAAAGATTTCCCATCATTGTGCAAATCATTGCCACAATATGGATGTGCCATCATGCCTCATAAATTTTCTCAAGGATTGTTAAGCTTTCACTACTACCAAGAATTAGGGTTTAGGCCCTCTCTGAGCATTTAGGAAAAAGTTCAATCAAGAAATGACATGATCTTCAACTTGTCCTAACTCTCAAACACCCATAAAGGACCAAGAGGACTCCCACATCAAGAATCAAGCACAAAGTTGCAACATTCCAAGTGGATCAAGTCTCAAGATCGCCAGTGTCACCAAATTAGGGTTTTGGTCGACCAAGGTCTCCAGATGAAAATTTTCCTCTGGGCATGAGCCAATACTTCAAAACATGATCCAAAATGCTCCAAGGGACCTCATGGACCCAATCATCAAGTCAATTTAGCCTCATGGGATGCATTCATAAAAAATCAGGAATTAGGGTTTCTTGACCTAATTCACCCCTAAGTTGACTTTTGGAGCAAAACATGAGCCAAGACCTCAAGACATGATTTGAGGACCTCAAATACACCACATTGATCCATTTTCAACAATGTATTGATCCAAGAAGCTTGATTCACAAGTTTCAATTTCATCTGGACCACAATTAGGGTTTTGAAGGAAAAGTCAATTGTACCTTTGACTTTTGACCAAGACATGCTCCCAAATCTTGGGACATTATTCTAGACACCCTAAAACACCTATGGAATCCATACATTAGGTTTGAATTAGGTCAATAACTTGATTGTACAAAGAATCTCACATTTTGGGTTTCATTTGACAAAGAGTCAAGTGTGCACAAAATCAAGTTTGACTTTTTGGAATTTTTCACAAATATGGTTGCCCTAAGTCAAAAACAATGTTAATGTATGGTATTGATCATCATCCATCAAGAAAAATCAAGAAAAGTGAGGTTTCTTGCAAAAGGGGCAACCTTGAGAAACCGAAAATTTTCTAAGTTATGGAACAAAAGTGGTTTTTACCCAACTTTGCAAGGTTATAACTCCCAAACCAAAAGGCCTTTTCCCCCATTCAAAGCTCAAATGAAAGTCCATCTGACATACTTCAAATATTTCAACTACAAGAGATTCCAAATCCTCATGGATTTTGAGTTATGGATTGATCAATATCACAAAAACATGAAAATGATCATTTTTCTAACACTTAGTGAAATTTTCAATAAGTCAGAATCTGTCTTACTTTTTCCAAAATGTAGAGGCATTTTTCACTTTGATCCAAGCTAAACTAGGACCAATGTTGGACATCAAAGTTGAAGTATGCCATGAGGGCTTTCCAACAGGTACCAGATCATCTCCAAATTCAATTTGAGTAGGGAGTTCCAACCCTTGGAACATAGCATCATGGACTGATTTTGTTCAAGGCAGATTATAGGCCATTTGCTCAATTTGGACAAATCAGATAATTCCAAACCTTGTCATCCATTTGGACACCTCAAGGGATAAAATCAAAGAGAAATGATCTGATCCACAAGCCTCCCAAGTCCAAGGAACTACATATAGACATAAGTGCCCTAAAAAGGCTAAAAAGCTCAAAGACTCTAATTTTGTTTCAAAGCATTCAATGGATACATCAAGGTGGCATGAACTGAAGCAAACCTAACTGAATGAGTCAAGATTCCACTCTGAATCAAAGGACCATAGGCCTGTGCCCTAACCTCAAGTCAATGGTTAGAGGAGACTAAAGATGCCTTTTGCTACAATTGGCCAAGGGACTGTCCAAGTTTCCATTCACTATTGCTTACAAAAAAAACTCGCTCTACTATAAATAGAGCTCATTTGTAATCAGTTTGAGTATACCAAATCACTACAACACTTGCTTTCCTCAAAATCTCTCTCATTTTGCAAAAATGCCTTCTTTTGCAAGTCACCACTGAGTTTTTGAGTTAGAGAGCAATTCCACCATAACTCATGATCCAAACACATCCAATGTATCATATATAAGCTGTTCAAACACTCACCCTTGATCTGAAACACCAAAATCAGAAAGTCAACCTCCAAAACCTCAAATTTTGACTTTTCTGCATTTTTCAAGCCATGTCTTGATCTAGTCACTTCCAAAACCAAACAAGGCCTGAAACACACTCCAAATATCATCCTCAAACTATCCCAATTGGTTTCCCTCATCTGGAACACCATTTGAGAGAGTTACCATTTTGGTCACTTTTGCCACTTTTGTAAGAAAGGGCCAATACTTGTTCTTGAGGATTCTAGCTGGTTTTGATCATCCTAAAAGCTTCTAAGGGATCAATCAAGAGTGTCTAAAGCATCGGATTACTTCTGGCACAAGGAACTTGACAGATAGCACAAGGAGCTTCAAGAGGTAAGTGCATCACAACTTGAACTCTTTAAATCATGCATTGCTTTGATGTCCATTGATTATGGACATCTCATACATGTCATATATGTTGGGTTTGAACCAATTTGCCATGCTATTATTGCTTGTATAATGAGATAGCATAAAACATGCAAATCTAGGCCTATTTTGAAATCACTATCGGATTTTAAAATAGGGACCTCTTTAGAAAAATCTAAAAGCACCATTGGTTTTCTCATGAAATTCTAGGCAGGATGCACCTAAATTTTGTTCAAATCCATGGAGAATTGAGGAAGTTAGAGCCTTCATGCAAATCCACCAAAACTTGGTTTTTTGCCTTGACCAGGCCTAAAAACCAAGTCACCTTTATGTATTAATGGGGTGGTTTTGATACACGGATGTATCACCATCCCAGTGGTAGCGCGCATGTGTGTTTGGTTGGGAGGTCGTGGGTTCAAGACCATTTTGCCATTTTTGCATATTTTTCTATTTTTCACATATTTTATGGTTTTTATTAATTAATTCAAAAAATTAATTTCTCTTTCAATTTTAAATATTTTTGACTAGTTCTTTTTTTTTGTAAATTCACAAAAATATGAAAATATTTTATTCTACAAAAATTTCACAAAAATATTATTTATTTCACATATTTGGTATTTTTGTAAAGAATTATGTTTCATTTGTTTTTTTTAACATTTAAAAATATTTCTTTCTCTTGATTTTGCAAATTCAAATGATTTTCAAAACATTCTATGAATGAAACATGATTTTAAAAACATTAATCCAAGATCACAACTTATTTTTCGCACATGTTTAATAATTTTGATCATTTTAATTGAATTTTTATTCAATTAAAATACATTTTTAAATCAAATTAGAGTTTTTGCTTATTTTCACCCTCACAAATCTTTTTCAAAACACTTTAAGCCTCTAATAGAGTGTAAGACCCAACCCTCTTTTGTGCATAAATAATTTTGGGCCTCAGTCATTGTATTAGTCCTGATACGATTCTCAAAATAACGGTGCGATCGTTATTTTTCTTTGGGCCTCTCGTTGAATTGTAAGCCCCATCTCTTGTAAAAATAAACTTTTGGGCCTCTAATAAAGTGTAAGACGCAATCCCTTTGTACAGAAAACCTTTTTGGGCCTTAGTCATTGTATAAGTCCCGATACAATTTTCAGATCAACGGTACAACCACTGTTTTTCATCTGAGTCTCTCCTTGAGTATAAGCCCCAATCTTTTCAAAACAACTTTCCCTTTTGATTTAGGTTCAAATTCATAGTTGTTATCAAAACTTTCTTTAATTTCTTGAACAACTAACCATACAGCTGTTACAATGGAAGCTTGCTCACCTGTAAGTCCTCCTACCCTCTTTTACATACAGTATATATTTCATCTGTATATATATGCTTGTATATATTTGCTTAGAGTTTTCCCCGACAATTAGGTCAAGGATTAGATAAAGCCAGTGGTCACTCTTTCAACACAGTCAAAACTAGATCCCCATAGGAATTTCCAGATACAGTCTTGCCTCCTCTTGGACTTATACAATATGGAACAAAGAGAAAGGCATTAGTCTCGGTGAAACTTTTCTCAGACTGTCACTTTTAGAAAATTGTCAAAGAAATTCATTCCCCCAGAGAGGATTAATTCCCGATGAAACTTCTCTTGAATTTCTTCAAACCCTAGAACTGTTCACTAAAGAAAAGATTATTCCCGGTGAAACTTTTCTTGAACATTTCTTAGGTTTGGACCCATAGGCTTCCTAAAGGCATCCCAGCCTCCTCTTGGGCTTTGTATAAGGACCCTCAGGATTCTTAGAAGTTCTCATGCCTCCTCTTGGGCTTAGTACAAGGATCCAAAGACCTCCTACAGGTATAGAACAGAATTTAGTCATCCTTTGATAGTTCAATCATCCAGAGAGTCAGAGTCAAAACATCAGACCAGTTATAGGGTTGATTCTCATCCCTTAAAACATCAGCCTCCTCTTGGGCATCATACAAGGATAAGCCTTCTCATAGTAGACTTGGACAGTCTCATCCCCTTTTGGATCGCAAGAAACCCTCAAGTTTCTCAAAAGCACAGGATAAACCCTGATCATCTCACCAATTACTAACAGAGTTAAAACTTCTCACTTTATTTTTCCCTCGGCTAGGGTCAAATCACTATCAATAAACCTTTATCAGAACCTCATGGTCTCTGATATCTCCACTCTTATGTAATCCTCAGCAAGAGTTGATTCCCCACTTTGGACCTGTCTCTGGATCACAATAATCTTCAGCAGAAGTTAGCTTCTTCTTAGGCTTTATATAAGAAATTCCCCCCAACTAGCCTCCTCTTAGGCTTTGTATAAAGATCTTTCCTCACTCTCTTGTTGAGTCATTCACAACTAGCCTCCTGTTAGGCTTTGTATAAGAATCTTTCAACACTCTCTTGTTGAGTCAATAATCTTTTTTTGCCTCAATCTTGGGCTTTGTACAAGACAGATAAAAACACTCTCTTGTTGAGTCAATCATTTTCAGCCTCCTCTTAGGCTTTGTATAATGATCCTTCTTTTCCTCAGCAAAAGTCAGCCTCAATCTTGGGCTTTGTACAAGACACCCACATAAACACTCTCTTGTTGAGTCAGTCAAATATCTTTCAGCCTCAATCTTGGGCTTTGTACAAGACACCATATAAAATCTCCTTAAGCAGAGTCGATCCTCTTTTCAGCCTCAATCTTGGGCTTTGTACAAGACAAATTATACTCTCCAACAGAGTCAATCTTCTTTTAGGCTCAATCTTGGGCTTTGTACAAGACAGATAAAACCTCTCACTAGTAGAGTCAGTTTCCCATTTTAGCCTCAATCTTGGGCTTTGTACAAGACACATACAAATATTCCCCAGTGGAGTCAATAACTCTTTTTTAGCCTCAATCTTGGGCTTTGTACAAGACAGATAAAATATTTCCCTGGAAAAGTCAATGTTCAGCCTCCTCTTAGACTTTGTATAATGATCTCCCCAAAAGAGTCAGTCTCTTTTTAGCCTCAATCTTGGGTTTTGTACAAGACAGATAATAAGCCCCACCCAGTGGAGTCAATCAATCTCTTAGCTTCAACCTTGGGCTTTGATCAAGGTACACAATAATAAATAACCCCTCAGAGGAAATCAAAATCTCTCTGTAGGAAGACATTTCTCTGTATATCACACATCAAACAGAAAATCAAAATAAACCCTAATTCCAGATAACTACTGTAAGTGGCACACTTGTTAATTCAAATGTCTAAGCTGTAGTCCATCTTTTATTCTGGTAAATCATTTCTTTCATCTAATTACTGTAAGTGGCAAGCCTCTGGGTTATTTACATCCAGGCCAATGTCCCTCTCTTAACATGAAAGATTCCTAAGGAAAAATGGCATTGCTCAACACTGAGTTAAAGTTTTCTCCTTCAGGACAAATCCCTCATAAATGAAATTATGGCATTGCTGGATTCCATATTCCAGTTAAAGTAATTCTCCTTTATAATCAGTCACCCAACAATTGTGATAAATAGACGAGATGTCTCCCTTTAGAGATGACAAATTCTCTCTCAATAACCTTTTAGCTTCAATCTTGGGCTTTGAACAAGACACAAATACTCAACCTTTTAGCTTCAATCTTGGGCTTTGAACAAGGCACCAAACATCTTTTCCTCCCATAAAATAGGAGGAACTACAATTGCTCTGATTTCCCTGTTTTCTTTTACGGGAATACGTAGACATAAGATTGCAAAATCTTAGCGAGCATACATATTAAAAATTTTAGGTCCAGTACCTTCATACAAATCAAACCTTAGGTCCAGTACCTTACCATCGCAAAAAAACCGAAATCAACAAAAACTCTCTCTCTCAACACTCCCAAAGGAGAAACTTTCCCAACCCATGACAGACAAACACCAGCAAGTAGAAAACAGTGTAGAAATTGCTAACAACCTGTGGATAACCACATATAGGATGGGTAATTGACAACTCCCCATTGTATAACCTGACCCCGAACTCCCCAATCTCTTAAGCATTTGTTCCGTTAAACATTTACGTGCAAGGTTAGTTTAGATAGCTTCCCTTTCCTTTTCAGCTTCATAAGATAAATAAGAAATCAGAAAGTAGCACCCAATCCCTACCATTGCGGTGAGGGAAAACCCATGGCGATAAGGTGGTCGCGTCACCGACAGAAATTGCACGCTACAGAAAAATGATGACTCTGCTGGGGATCCAAACTAGGATTAGAATTCCTGAGAGGTCTAGGTTGTTAGCAATCATACTATATATATATATATATATATATATATATATATATATATATATATATATATATATATATATATATTGCTTTTCTTACTTGATATCCGTGTTTATTTTTCTGTCAATGGGAATGCGATTGATACGCATGTGGAAAGTTTGAGAGAACCCTAAGATAAGGGATGGCATAGACGGGGAAACTTGCAGGGAGTGAATCCTAAACAAGCGAACCTGGTAGACCATCAAATTAAGCGAGGGCCCGTGTGGATACTATGTTGAACGACCGATCGTCGTGAAAACAGACGTTATCTCAGTGCGGCACCCGTGACCCTGAGGATTTAGTAGACATTAACCATATGACCACTTGGTAGTGCGGTGACTATCAGAAATAGTTGATACGCGATACTATACTGAAATGAGATTACCCTAGGATGCTACAACTCGCTCGGTGAACCAGCTTGTTGTTGATATCCCAAGGGGGGGTCAATGATTTTGGGAACCTTTAATCCGTTCTACAGGTACAAAAATTGACCAGAATAAAACCTTTAGGGATGAGTAGAGCCATGACTCCATGCTCGTGACGTTGAACCCTTGAACCCATGTTTTTTCAATGTTTTTGTGTGCTGCATTCATGCATTCATTAAAAAAAATCTTAAACAAAGAAAAATCTTCTCTTTTCTCTGTTCTTCTTTTTTCAAAAGTAAACTAAAACAGTAATTGCAAATATCAGAAAGATTGCGTTATGGATTTCGGTAGAAGAAAGACGCACAAGTACACCTTCAAGGCTCCAAAACTAGAGGATTTAAGGAGGTTGGCAAGGATGATTACTAACCCTGATGCTTTCAAAGCTAAGCATGGAGGATTACTGTCTCTGTTAAGGGTCCACGTAGTTGAAGGAATCCTGTCTACGTTAATTCAGTTTTATGATCCGGTTTATCACTGTTTCACATTCCCAGATTATCAACTAGCACCAACACTAGAAGAGTACTCTCATTTAACTGATTTACCTATCACTGACCTAGCTCCCTTTTTTGGACTGGAAGAAATTCCGAAGGATCAAACCATTGCTAGAGCAATCTATTTGGACGAGTCAGAAGTCAGGACTCACATGACCAGTAAGGAAGGAATCTAGGGTTTACCAGCTAAATTCCTGACAGAGAAAGCTCTATACTTTGCCAGTATAGGAAACATAACTGCTTTCGAAGATATCTTGGTTTTACTCGCATACGGGTTATTCCTCTTTCCCAACATCGATAACTTCGTCGATACCAATGCCATTAAGATATTTCTGATTGGAAACCCCGTACCAACCTTGCTCGCAGATGCTTATCATTCTGTACACTTAAGGAATTTGTACAGTGGAGGAATGATCACATGTTGTGTACCCTTACTCTATAAATAGTTCACTTCCCGTTTACCCAAGTCTGCTGTATTTTGGGATCACAAGAGTACTCTACGTTGGTCACAGAGAATCATGTCTCTTACCAACTCTGACATAGATTGGTACAATAGGATTTATGAGGGGGTAAAGATCATCGACACATGTGAAAACTTCCCTAATGTACCCCTCATAGGAACTAAAGGGGGAATTAACTACCATCCAATTTTAGTTCGCTGTCAACTCGGATACCCGATGAGGCATATCCCGCATAATGTTCATCTGGAAGGTCTTTTCTTCAAGGAAGGGGAAAATGACAGGGCACTAAAGAAAGAAATAGTGCATGCCTGGCAACACATTCACAGGAAAGGAAGAGAGTCTCTAGGAAGACCAGACTGTATCTTCGTGGAACCTTATCTCCACTGGGTACAAACTAGAGCCCTCAAGCTGAGGATGCCTTACCCTCATCAAGAAGTTCTTCCGTTAAAGGAATATGTCCTTTATTTTATGTCTGATACGGAAAAACTCCAGGTCGCTCTCAACAAAGTTCAACGGGAGAAAAACTCTTGGAAAAACAAGTACCGAATCCTCAATGTGGAGTGTACCAAAATTCAGGATCTGTTAAAAGAAAAGGATGCTCTGATAGAGATTCTAGAATAGCATGCTACAGAAGATCAAAGGAACTTGCTCACTCATTTCACTTGGCAAAGGACTGACAACCCGACAACGGCTGAAGAACCCCGATCAAAGAAAAGGAAAATACCAGAACCAGCATTTGAGATCTCCTCAGAGAGGGCTCAGGATCCTTGAGCTTAGACATTTTCCTTACAATACTTTGTAAAATACTATATTTTCCCTTTTGCAATCTTTCAATTCAATAAAAAAGGGGGTTTCCCCACTGTATGATATTTGCAATCTATTTGTTGGAGTTTCTTTTTTATTAAAGCGAATATATATATATATATATATATATATATATATATATATATATATATATATATATGTATCATTGCATATTGTTGTACCCCAAATTTTACCCCTTAGATGTCATATTTTCTTGCACCTACATTAAGACCTCCATCATGTGTGCATTGTTAACTAACCATTTATTTTTGCAAGTTGTTTCTTTTTATTGTGGAAGATAGGGTTTACATAAAGAGGACAAGGTCTCCCTAAGACATCTTTTGACCAAATGCAACCATTTGAATCTACATGCATCCAAGAAGACTTTTTCGACAAGAAATCAAATGTTTCACCAAGACAAGTCAACCATTGCCTTTCATGTCAAGCAAAGTGTGATCCAAAGTCTTGAGAAATTATGCCATGTGTTAACAAACATCCTTGGAATCCACCTTTGAGCCTTAAAGATTTTTCTCTTAAGTGCAAGAATTTTTCATGGAGATAAAATATTCACCAAAGTGCAACATCTCAAATTGGCGTCATGGAGGGCTTAAAATTTGGTAACTTAGAATTTTCTAAGGATGTTCATGTGACATTTTCTTTTTGTTCACGGACATGTGATTTATTTCAATTTCCATGGGGTCTAAAAATGTGGTCATTTGAATTAAGGTCATAAAGTTGAAAGTCTAAAGTGGTACTCACGTAAATTTGTATTAGCAAGGCATATGGCACTTAATCCATCTCATGTGCCTCTTATTGTTATTTGAAAAAATCTGAAGATGCTTGCTTGTAAAACAAATCTCGTAAGGTCACTAAACACTACCTTTTTAAGCTTGCTCTTTCCTGACGAAGCCAAAAGCTTTCTGGGCTCCCATAGTGGATTGATGAAACAAGATGGCTCACCACAAGAGGCCTGTGTTCATGCTCAGGAATCCGTAATGTTCAAATTCAAAATATTACTTCTTTCCACCTTCTCTCTCATGACACAAATAAAGGAGATTTTGGAGTGAACACTGAAGGGTGAAAATAACAGACTGCACCACATCCTCCACTGCACTTGTTCAGCATAGTGATCTCCAAGGTTGACTGAGATCAACGGCTGAAAGGAGTGATACACAAACCCTAATTTTTTCTCCTGTGGGCAAATCAGTTACCCACTGTATCTCCAAGACACGGATCAACTTGCTTCGCCTATAAAAGGAGACCATTGCTCCTATGTTCAAACACATCAGAAATTACCAAGAAATTTCTCTCTACTTCTCTCTCTCCCATAATCCTGCAAGTAATCCTCAAACTTGAAAGGAATTCATCACTTTCCATTCCCTCTGTAAACACACAGAAACACTACAAAAAAAGCACATCGAAAAACTACAAAGAAACTCTCTCAAAATTTCTCTGCTTTTCCTTTTCTTAAGTTCTGCAAGTAACCTTCAGAGCTTGCAAGAAACTTATCATTTTTATTCTTTCCGGTAAACATTTCAAACCCTCAAACCTCCAACATCTTAACCACCAAAGTCTTGTGTTACTCTCTGAGAAAGTTGGCTCTGTAGCAGTTGAGAGAGGGAAGCTTATCCACCATTTCCAAAAACCCTCACCTGTGAAGAAGCAGTGGACTCTCTCCACTAGTTATCACTCTGTTTTTTGTACACGATGATCATTTGTTTCATGTTCGCACCATACTGTTATCATATTTGTTATCTCATTATTGACTGATTCCATGATCATTCCGCTCCATATGGTTATCATGTTTGTTATATTTGTTGTTGTCTGATTATTGATTGTTTTTGTGATGAAATCATTAACATGTTATTTTCATTTTGTTAATCGTCAACTGGGTTCGTATTCGTTTGAAAGAAAACTGAACAAAAAAAAAAGAAGTTGTGGTGGCACTCGCCTCGTTAGAAATATGGTGCTCGCCACACCATTAATACATTAAATAAATAAAAAAAAAGCATGATGCACCACTAAAAAAGAATAAAAAAAAAAAAAAGAGGACACCATGGCGTCAACCATGTTAAAAGGTGGCGCAAGCCACCATGGGAGGCACCATGGTGCCGACCATGCAATGAGTGTGGCGAGAGCCACCTTGTTTTTTTATTTATTATTTTTTGTTTATTTTATCATTTTATGTATTTATTTCTCATTTCACTTTTTATTTTTCTTTTCTTCTCCTAATATTTTCAAAAAGCATTAAAAATATTCATTATTTCATTTATTTTCTTAGACTTCTTTTTTTGTAAATAAAATCAACTCTTTTTCGGTAAGATGTTAATGTGCCTTTGAAGTATTGCTGTAACTTGCAAATTTGTTAGAACTTCGTTTCCAGATTTTAACAATTTCACCATTAGGATGTTGTCTGTTTTTACTTTTGTTACTGAACTTCAAATGTATTTGTTTTCAAAAAAGGAGAATGTTTTCCCTGCCATGCTTGACATATTTATGGGACCACTGACTTTAAAGAGTTTTTCTTGAGAGCATGCTGTAACTTGTAGATTTTATTGAACTTTGTTTCCTGACCTTAACAAAATCCCGTCATAAGAATGTTGTCTGACCTTTATTGCTAAGTTGCATGACTCTAAATACCTTTGTTTCCAAACTATGAGAATGCTGTTTGTTTTCTTATTCTCTGTTGAAGTTGCATCACCTAAATCCAAATGTTTCTTGTTTTCAAATTGTGAAGAGTGCCCTCTCTGCCATACTTGTCACATTTACATGATCACTTATTCTTGCTGTTTGCTATGTTCACATTTAAGAATTCACTTCATGTGTTGATTAAATGCTTACTGTTTGGAATTATTGAACTCATATGTTTCATTATATTTTAACCCCATTATAACTCTTGTTTACAAGATGTTATTCTTCCCCTTCCTTCCAAAGGAAAAGTTTTTCTATTGATTTCAAAGTCATAGAAAACTCATTGCTACCTTGGACCTCATAGTCTTAGGCAACCATCCCTCATTGACCTCATAGTCAATAGGACCCCCTCTTGACCTCATAGTCATAGAGTAATCATCATCACCTTGGACCTCATAGTCTTAGGCAACCATCCCTCATTGACCTCATAGTCAATAGGACCCCCTCTTGACCTCATAGTCATAGAGTAATCATTACCACCTTGACCTCATAGTCAAAGTCTCTCTATTGACCTCATAGTCATAGAAAGCTCATTACCATCCTTTGACCTCATAGTCATAGGATTCCCTCTTGACCTCATAGTCATAGAGCCATCTTACCTTAGACCTCATAGTCATAAGGCCACTTTACCTTTGACCTCATAGTCATAGGCAAAGCATTTGACCTCATAGTCATAGCCCCTCTCCCTTGGCCTCATAGTCATCCTCTAATGACCTCATAGTCATAGAAAAGCCTCTCTATTGACCTCATAGTCATAGATAGCTCATTATCACCTTGGCCTCATATCCATTTTACCCTTGACCTCATAGTCATAGGTAACCTTTGACCTCATAGTCCTTGGCAACATCTTTACCTTACCTTTAGCATGCAAACATAACATAACACAAACTAAACAAGAGGTTCCTATAGAGTACTACAGATATTAAGGGTGCTAATACCTTCCCTTAATATAATCAACCCCTGAACCTTAGATCTCTCCCCTTTAGGTTTTCTCGATCTTGAACCTTTCTTTTGGATAAATCAAAGTCGGTGGTGAATTCAAAGAAATGTGATGCAAGTTAATTAATAGCTTGTTATCTGATTCTCACCGCAACAGAAATGGCGACTTCACTGGGGAGCAGTTTGAGGGTTAAGCCCACCTTGTTGTGTTTGTGTTATTTATGTTTGTTTGTTATACTTGTACATATCTGTATATATCTGTATACCTATTTTGCTTGGGATCTTCTGTGTGCAGGGTGTTACTATTGAGTGGTGAGATAAGTCCTAACTCGGACTTTAGAGTACTTATGATAGGATGCTGGTATATTCAAGGAGGCTTTGAGGGAGTCGATTCCTGAAAAAGTTGACTTGAGACACCATCACTCAGTTTAGGCCCTCTTGGGAGTTTAGTCATGTTGAGCGAGTCTATTCATGAACACATGCTACTCTCAACGTAGGAGCCATCGATACTGAGAACCGTAGTTATTTCCAAACCCCACTTAAGCCTTTTTAGGATGTAGTGCGGTGACCATGAGGGAGTCTATTTCTGAAATGGTTGTCACGCGATACTACACTCAGACGAGATTCTCTTGAGAATTTTATTGATTACCGAGTCATTTGGGAAGTCGATAAAATCCGAAAGATGGATTGTCGACTCTGAGAACTTTTTAGAATCCTGTTCTGCAGATGATAAACCCATAGTACACATCTATTGGGATGGGTAGACCATTGGCTCCATTCATGAGACCTCTAAACCTAGGACTTGGGTGCTTCGTTGTATGTACATATGCATGTGTTTATGTGTACCCGTGTCTGTGCATTGCATACATCTCATTGCATTCATCGTTGGTTTCAAGGAATTTAGACATTCATTTCCTTTTCAAAAGACCCGCAGAGCTTGGATCTCAAAAATAAAAACTTCTTCGTTTTTTCCAAAAGAATTTTTTTGCAACTTGCCTTTGAGTTCCTTGAAACCATTTGGCTTGCATTAGCATCTTATTTGCATCATGTCATAGTATGTCTATTTCTTCTCTGTCTTATCTCATGTCACCGTATTCCCTTCAGAATCGTCACACTGAATTTCCAACACAACTACAACACACGAGCCCAAACTCGTCAAAGGATGTCTGAACAGTACTGTGAAATGGATAAAGTTAACAATGAATTGAGTGAGCTCCGCAGAGGAATGGGGTAGATTCTAGAGGCTATTAACATCATGAGAGCAAAGATGGACACACAGGCCACTGTGGTCTCTGAGATCATCACTACGACTGTGGAACCTCCTGTTATTCCTACTGTGAACCCTACTTTAGGCATGCCTTTTAATTTTATACGTGCTCCGGCCGTCACATCTACTCAGCAAACTGTTCCTTTGGTTAATGAAGCCCATCAAGCTATTCCTACCTTCGCACCAACAGCAGTGCAAGCTCAGGTGTACCCAATTTTTCAGAACCCACATTCGGTTTATGATCACGTTGATATGTCCGAAGAAGGAGATGATCGACATGAAAGGCTGAAGGAAAGTGTAGAGATAATTCAGAGGAAATTGAAAGTAATGGAAGGGAGCAATGTATTTAGTACTGATGCTAAAGACATGTGCTTAGTCTCAGGCTTGGTAATTCCACCCAAGTTTAAACTACCCTATTTCGACCTATACTCAGGTGCGACCTGTCCTAAGTCGCATTTGGTCATGTATTACCGACGAATGGCTGCATTTATGGATAATGACAAGTTGATGATCCACTGCTTCCAAGATAGTTTAAAAGGGGTTGCTGCAAAGTGGTATTTGACTTTGGACCAATCTAGGATCCAATGTTTTCAAGACGTATCTGATGCTTTCGTAAAACACTACAAATACAACATGGATCTGGCTCCTGATCGCAGGCAGTTATTGAGCATGGCCCAGAGCAATACTGAATCTTTCAAAGAGTATGCACAGAGATGGAGAGAACTGGCTTCACAGGTAGAGCCGTCTTTATCTGAAAAGGAGTTAACTGATTGGTTTGTCGACACGGTGAGACCAGAATTCTATGAAAGGATGATCAGTAGTGTGTCTGCTAATTTTTCTGATATTATGGCTGTGGGGGTTAAAATAGAGCTTGGTCTGAAGAGTGGGAAAATGAACAAGGGAGCTGGTAGTTCAAGCAACGATGCCAAGAAATCCTTCAAAAAGGAAGGAGATACCAGTGTGGTGATGAAAAACAAAGAGAAGAAAAATTAGTCCTAGAAGCGTCAGCAGCAACAGCACTGTTATGTTCAGCATCCTGTCTATCCTGTTCAGCAACCTTATGTGGCCGCCATCGCGCCAACATTCAACAACTGAGCTTCTGTTTATCAGCCGGTTCACCAACCACCAATCTATCAACGAGCGCCCAACGCTCCTGCTTATCCACAACGGACTTAAGCTTCTCGTCAGAATGTTCCAGGGAAAAGACAAGGTGGTAGGCCTTCGATTCCTCCTATTCCTATGACGTATACAGCGTTGTATCCTTTTTTGGTGCAATAAGGATTAATAACTACAAGGTCATCAGGCCCACCTCCTGATCCGCTTCCACCTTCCTACAATCCACTTGCTCATTGTGCATTCCATGAAGGTGCACCAGGCCACAATTTAGAACGTTGTTTTGCTTTGAAGCATATTGTGAGGGATTTAGTGGAGAGAAATATTTTGTCCTTCGATGGCCCTCAGCCTAATATCAAGAACAATCCTTGCCCGCTCATGGGATAATTAATGATGTGGAGGATGTATCAAGATGAAGATGGATTAGGGGTCTGCGATTGAGCTCCTCTTTGATTTTCTGTATTTGATTCCCTAAAGCTAGCAATCTTTGGCTGTTTCAGCGATTTTCAGTTGTATTTCCTTTGCATGTTTGAATTTGTCTTTGCTTATAAGCTGTTGTACTTTCAAGTTGGCAGTATTAATGAATTGTTTATGCATCTTTTGATTAAGTTCATTCGTTTCACTCATTTACTGTTATTTTCATAAAAGCAAAAAAAATATATCTTGTTCCACTCCCTTTATCAAACTGTTTGTTTAAACAAAGATTGGGGAGGATGATGAAAATATTATTCATAATTGTTGTGGTATGCTTTCGATTAAACCTTACCGAGGATGTAAGGCATTGTTTCAATTCCCAAACACTGGAGAAATAAGGAAGATAATCCCTCGTTAACCCTTCGAACCTAGAAGTAGGAGTTTTCTTTCCTTACACAAAAAGCCTTAAATCTCAACCTTGGGGTGGGTAGTTTCTCAGTTTAACTTGGTTATGCACTCAAATGCAAGCGCTTCATGCAAGACATCAGTCAGCTCTCTCCAAATTAAGTGAATAAATGTTGTACCAGTTGTTCCCGAAGCGACAAATAAGGAAGGATCATTGAGAATCCTTAATCAAAGGGTGAGCCGAGTCCCTTTCAAGGCAAAAGCCGAGAAAGATGGGAAGCCCAAAACTTCGCCTTATACAAGAAGGTTCGTACAACAATCAAGACAAAGCAGAATCTCATAATCTCAATCAAGCAAAGAAGAGGTCTCAAAAGCTCAACAAAGATAAGAAGAGGTCTCAAAACCTCAATAAAGACAAGAAGAGGTCTCAAAATCTCAGCATTAAAGAATAACCAAATACTGCAAGGGAGTAATGACTACAAAGGTGTCAGAATCATCGTCAACTATCATCAATTCAATTCCTAGCTTATAGGAACTTGAATGTATAGCCTAAGTTAATTGAGCGTAGGATTGGAGTTCATCACGAAGATTAGGAGGGACAAATAAACTTTGAGCCTTTATCTTTTATTTCATAAACCGTGAACTAAGCCACGTTACAACCCTTAAAAGACCTAATTGAGGTAAGGTTGTGTTGAAAAGCATACTACAGCAAGGTTGATTAACCTGACTCCTAATAATCTTTGTGAGTTGTATGTGTTGAGTACTTCATATACCAGGCCATAAGTGGCTAGATTCACTTTCGTTGTTGATTATTTAATCATTCCAGTGTGTGTGTTTCATCAATAAAACTTTGATTTCAAAAGCTTGCATGAATTTTGTATTAAAATTGCCAATTTTTAATGAACAATACTTATTTGTAAAATACAATTCAATATCAAAGAAATCCCAACAAACGTAGCCAGCTAGGGAATTTGACTTGATGAAGGAAGCTCAGTCAGGGGCAACCAAGCGGAAGGACCTGCCAATCCACCATTCCAAGAGCTATTGAATCAGGGGCAGAAATCTCCAAAAGTTCAGAATACTGGGGCAAGTCTTCTTGAGGTCATCTTATGACAAGTTTAGACTCCAACAGGGGCAAGTTTGTTCCCCAGTTATTTCTACCGCAGTCTGAGGACCTTGTATCGCGAATACCGTTAATCAGGGGCAATCAGATCGAGATTCGGTAAATCTCTAAAAGGTCAATCAGGCTGGAACATCTCCTTCACAGATCAACCAAGATGACAGGGGCAAGTTTGTTCCCCAGTTGTCGACAACCAGTCCGAAGCACAAGTTCAAAAACCTTGTTGTGTAAATACAGTTAATTTGGGGCAGTTATGCCGAAATTCATGAACCTCCCCAAGAGTTGGAAGATATTGAAACACCTTGTATGCTAATTCTTCTATAAAATCCTCTTGTTATTTTCTTTTGATAGAACACACACTCTGGGGCAGATGACATCTGTTACTAGCTCCCCAGTAAGCTGTCTCTCCAGCTAAATCTTGGCAATTATCCACTGACTTCCCTCCAATATAGAAATCAAGCTCATGATGGCAATCCTAGTGAAGTCATAGCGTTATACCCCGAGTGGATCACTTTTTTGCCCAGAGAAGTCTGTAATCTTGAAGTAGAACCACTAATCCTACTTGTTCATCCCCAGTAATGGCCCAATCTGAGGAGTTTGGCTGGGTATCCTTTGTCGAGATGTTTATTTCATCTCCAGTTTCGCTTCTTGTCTGTTTTATCAGCATAAGCATAAGTTTGGCATAAGCATTCATATGCATAACATCTTAGAATTTCTGCTTCCCTTCTGGTGTTTACCTGTTTTTGTTCACTTTGGCGTTTATCTCCCAAAGTGACTGGGTTTGTCTATTCTCTCCAATAGAGTTGTCATCCCTATGCATAAAGTGCCCATTCTTTCTGAATTCCTCACAGAGTTTGATTCTCGTGGATGATGATTGGTTTAGTTATCTTTTCCACATTTGGATCAGATAAATCCCCATTTGAGTTCATTCCTCAATTGGAGTCTTGTTTAACTGTTTCTTTCTAGCTTGTTCCTAGATTGAACTTTGGTCCCTAGCAGGTGTGGTTTCTAAACTTATCTTTGAATGTGCATTTATTTTGCACTATGTCTTGCAAGAAGAATCTTTTACAAGATCCTCATTGAAGACAAAATTATTTCTCCAACAGTGTTATGATATCAACATCTCTTTGGAATTTATACCCAACAACAAGTAGCAATCTCTTGAAGAAGCTTGTTTTTCTATGGCGATAAGTGGCAGTCTCTTCCAAGAAGCTTATCTATCTCTGGTGTTATCCAATCTTGTTTGCAACCGTAATTGGTATTCCCCAGAAAGTCTTATCTTCAGTTATGCAACCCCGGTACTAACCTATCAGATACTATACCTTTATTGGGGACCATCTTTTGGTTCTATCTCCAATGAGGTTATTTTTCCTTCTAAAGTGCCAATCGGTCATACTTGAACCTGTTGTTCCATCACTTTGGATGTATTTTCCCAGTGAAGAGCGTCTTTCTGGTTCAACCTTCATTGAGGATCTTTATTTCTGGAATTTCATCGTGTCATACTTGAACCTGATGATCAATCATTCTAGATACCTTTATTGGGGCCCATCTTTTGGTTCTATCTCCAATGAGGTTATTTTTCCTTCTAAAGTGCCAATCGGTCGTACTTGAGCTTGTTGTTCCATCACTTTGGATGTCTTAAATGTTTTTCTTTTCCCAGTGAAGACCGTCTTTCCGGTTCAACCTTCATTGAGGATCCGTTATTTCTAGAATGTCATCTAGTCACGTTTAGACTTGATGATCAATCCTTCTAGATACCTTTATTGGAGCCCATATTTTGGTTCTACTTCCAATAAGGTTACTTTCCAGAGTGTCGGCCAGTAACACATGGACTTGTTGATCCACTACTCTGGATTTTCCCTAGTAGAGACCATCTCTTGATTTTATCACCAGTGGAGATCATGTCTTCTTTCTGGTTTCAGGCCCAGTAAGAATGTGTTTCATTTCCCCAGTGTCGTCCGGTCACATATGAACCTGTCGTCCATCTCCCTGGATCTTTCCCCAGTGGAGAATACCTTTCTGGCTCCTATCTCCAGTAAGGACCTGTAGGGTTTCCTCAGAGTCTCCCCATTGAGTCTTTTTTTGTTGGTTAGTCTGCATCCCCAGTGAGTCTTCCTTGTGGATGCTAACCTTCATCCTTCCCCAGTGATGCCCACCTGTGGTGGTTTGCTTTTTAATCTTTGGTGTCTTGTTTTGTCTGCATTTTCGCACTATGATGACATCATATCATCATACTAGAAGTTCATGGCATGTCAGCATTCGCATGTTCGTCGCCTGTCCTTAGCATCTGCATTCCATCTAAGGGCAAAATTTCCGGTTTGCTATATTTAAATACCTTTCACCTTGATGTCCCGAGGATTTCCATTCCTCGTGTCATCCGGTAAAGCTATTTAAATAGCGGCAACTGTTGTACCCCAAATTTTACCCCTTAGATGTCATATTTTCTTGCACCTACATTTAGACCTCCATCATGTGTGCATTGTTAACTAACCATTTCTTTTTGCAAGTTGTTTCTTTTTATTGTGGAAGATATGGTTTACATAAAGAGGACAAGGTCTCCCTAAGACATATTTTGACCAAATGCAACCATTTGAATCTACATGCATCCAAGAAGACTTTTTCGACAAGAAATCAAATGTTTCACCAAGACAAGTCAACCATTGCCTTTCATGTCAAGCAAAGTGTGATCCCAAGTCTTGAGAAATTATACCATGTGTTAACAAACATCCTTGGAATCCACCTTTGAGCCTTAAAGATTTTTCTCTTAAGTGCAAGAATTTTTCATGGAGATAAAATATTCACCAAAGTGCAACATCTCAAATTGGTGTCATGGAGGGCTTAAAATTTGGTAACTTAGAATTTTCTAATGATGTTCATGTGACATTTTCTTTTTGTTCACGGACATGTGATTTATTTCAATTTCCATGGGGTCTAAAAATGTGGTCATTTGAATTAAGGTCATAAAGTTGAAAGTCTAAAGTGGTACTCACGTAAATTTGTATTAGCAAGGCATAGGGCACTTAATCCATCTCATGTACCTCTTATTGTTATTTGAAAAAATCTGAAGATGCTTACTTGTAAAATAATTCTCGTAAGGTCACTAAACACTACCTTTTTAAGCTTGCTCTTTCCTGACGAAGCCAAAAGCTTTCTGGGCTCCCATAGTGGATTGATGAAGCAAGATGGCTCAGCACAAGAGGCCTGTGTTCATGCTCAGGAATCCGTAATGTTCAAATTCAAATTATTACCTCTTTCCACCTTCTCTCTCATGACACAAATAAAGGAGATTTTGGAGTGAACACTGAAGGGTGAAAATAACAGACTGTACCACATCCTCCGCTGCACTTGTTCAGCATAGTGATCTCCAAGGTTGACTAAGATCAATGGCTGAAAGGAGTGATGCACAAACCCTAATTTTTTCTCCTATGGACAAATCAGTTACCCACTGTATATCTAAGACACATATCAACTTGCTTCGCCTATAAAAGGAGACCATTGCCCCTTTGTTCAAACACACCAGAAATTACCAAGAAATTTCTCTTTACTTCTCTCTCTCCCATAATCCTGCAAGTAATACTCAAACTTGCAAGGTATTCATCACTTTTCATTCCCTCTTTAACACACAGAAACACTACAAAAATAGCACCGAGAAAAAATACAAAGAAACTCTCTCAAAATCTCTCTGCTTTTCCTTTTCTTAAGTTCTGCAAGTAACCTTTAGAGCTTGCAAGAAACTTATCATTTTTATTCTTTCCGGTAAACATTTCAAACCTCAAACCTCCAACATCTTAACCACCAAAGTCTTATGTTACTCTCTGAGAAAGTTGGCTCTGTAGCAGTTGAGAGAGGGAAGCTTATCCACCATTTCCAAAAACCCTCACCTGTGAAGAAGCAGTGGACTCTCACCACTAGGTATCACTCTATCTCACTCTATTTTTTGTACACAATGATCATTTGTTTCATGTTTGCACCTTACTATTATCATATTTGTTATCTCATTATTGACTGATTCCATGATCATTCCGCTCCATATGGTTATCATGTTCGTTATATTTGTTGTTGTCTGATTATTGATTGTTTCTGTGATGAAATCATTAACATGTTATTTTCATTTTGTTAATCGTCAACTGGGTTCGTATTCGTATGAAAGAAAACTGAATTAAAAAAAATAAAAGAAGTTGTGGTGGCACTCGCCACGTTAGAAATATGGCGCTCGCCACACCATTAATACATTAAATAAATAAAAAAAAGCATGATGCACCACTAAAAAAGGTGAAAAAAGAAAAGAAAAGAGGACACCATGGCGCCAGCCATGTTAAAAGGTGGCGCAAGCCACCATGGGAGGCACCATGGCGCCGACCATGCAATGAGTGTGGCGAGAGCCACCTTGTTTTAAAAATTTTTTTTTTAGTTTATTTTATCATTTTATGTATTTATTTCTCATTTCACTTTTTATTTTTCTTTTCTTCTCCTAATATTTTTAAAAAGCATTAAAAATATTCATTATTTCATTTATTTTCTTAGACTTCTTTTTTTGTAAATAAAATCAACTCTTTTTCGGTAAGATGTTAATGTGCCTTTGAAGTATTGCTGTAACTTGCAAATTTGTTAGAACTTCGTTTCCAGATTTTAACAATTTCACCATTAGGGTGTTGTCTGTTTTTACTGTTGTTACTGAACTTTAAATGTATTTGTTTTCAAAAAAGGAGAATGTTTTCCCTGCCATGCTTGACATATTTATGGGACCAGTGACTTTAAAGAGTTTTTCTTGAGAGCATGCTGTAACTTGTAGATTTTAGTGAACTTTGTTTCCTGACCTTAACAAAATCTCGTCATAAGAATGTTGTCTGACCTCTATTACTAAGTTGCATGACTCTAAATACCTTTGTTTCCAAACTATGAGAATGTTGTTTGTTTTCTTGTTCTCTGTTGAAGTTGTATGGCCTGAATCCAAATGTTTCTTGTTTTCAAATTGTGAAGAGTGCCCTCTCTGCCATACTTGTCACATTTACATGATCACTTGTTCTTGCTGTTTGCTATGTTCACATTTAAGAATTCACTTCATGTGTTGATTAAATGCTTACTGTTTGGAATTATTGAACTCATATGTTTCATTATATTTCAACCCCACTATAACTCTTGTTTACAAGATGTTATTCTTCCCCTTCCTTCCAAAGGAAAAGTTTTTCTATTAATTTCAAAGTCATAGAAAACTCATTGCTACCTTGGACCTCATAGTCTTAGGGAACCATCCCTCATTGATCTCATAGTCAATAAGACCCCCTCTTGACCTCATAGTCATAGAGTAATCATCATCACCTTGGACGTCATAGTCTTAGGCAACCATCCCTCATTGACCTCATAGTCAATAGGACCCCCTCTTGACCTCATAGTCATAGAGTAATCATTACCACCTTGACCTCATAGTCAAAGTCTCTCTATTGAACTCATAGTCATAGAAAGCTCATTACCATCCTTTGACCTCATAGTCATAGGATTCCCTCTTGACCTCATAGTCATAGAGCCATCTTACCTTAGACCTCATAGTCATAGGGCCATTTTACCTTTGACCTCATAGTCATAGGCAAAGCATTTGACCTCATAGTCATAGCCCCTCTCCCTTGGCCTCATAGTCATCCTCTAATGACCTCATAGTCATAGAAAAACCTCTCTATTGACCTCATAGTCATAGATATCTCATTATCACCTTGGCCTCATATCCATTTTACCCTTGACCTCATAGTCATAGGTAACCTTTGACCTCATTGTCCTTTGCAACATCTTTACCTTACCTTTAGCAAACAAACATAACATAACATAAACTAAACAAGAGGTTCCTGTAGAGTACTACAGATATTAAGGGTGTTAATACCTTCCCTTAATATAATCAACCCCTGAACCTTAGATCTCTCCCCTTTAGGTTTTCTTGATCTTGAACCTTTCTTTTGGATAAATCAAAGTCGGTGGTGAATTCAAAGAAATGTGATGCAAGTTAATTAATAGCTTGTTATCCGAGTCTCACTGTAACACATATCATTCATCATTCTCACATAATGCGTCTTCTTATCTTCGAGTCTCACGTATGTGTCAGGATTCTAGAGTCAAACTGTCTAAATTCGTACAATACTCGGGCCAATCGGAAAAAGAAAATGGACGATCTCGAGGAAGAGAACAGAGAGCTGAGAGAAGAAGTTGACACTCTAAAGGAAAGTTTGGAAAAACTTCACAATGACATGCAATCCCTGGCAGCAGCTCAAAGACAACAACAAAGGGCTGTGATCTCAGAAATCGCATCTACGCCCGTAGTGGAGACATATGATCCTCGGTACAACATGCCTAAAGGCCGCCCCTGGGGCATGCCTCTCAACTTTGTCCCTGAGGGATACATCCCGTCGGTCACTGAAGACCCAGAAACTGTAGCAGGAACCGCTGGGCCTGAAGGTTACAAACTTCGGGAAAGCGAAGACGCAATAGTTATGATAGCAACTCCAGAAAGTTACAAACTTTGGGGCATGGAAGCACCAAGAGTCACCGCCGCAATGACTATACCACAACCAGTGGTACACACTATCCCAGAAGGACAGATTCCACAAGTAATTTTTGGTGGAAACGAAGACATGTACAAAAGGATGAATGAGTTCCAAGAATAATTCTTGGAGATGTAGAAGGAACTGCATGCCACTCCCAGTCATGATTTATTCAGAAAAGACGCCGCAGACCTTTGTCTGGTCCCTAATGTGAAAATACCGCACAAATTCAAGGTGCCTGACTTTGAAAAATACAAGGGAAAATCTTGCCCTAAAAGTCATTTGGTGATGTACGCTCGAAAGATGTCAACTCAGGTAGAAAATCAACAGCTACTGATCCATTATTTCCAAGACAGTTTAACCGGTACCGCACTCAAATGGTACATGGGTTTAAACCGCACCAGGATCAATACTTTCAGAGATTTCAGCGCTGCCTTCATTCAGCAGTACAAATACAATTTGGACAGGGCACCAGACAGAAATAAACTCAGAGCAATGTCGCAGAAGGACAAAGAAACTTTTAAGGAATATGCTCAGAGATGTCGTGAAATTGCCGCTCAGATCTGTCCCCCTCACGAAGAAAAAGAGATGACCAAGATCTTTTTTGAAAACCTTAAGTTCATTTTACTACGACCGAATGGTCGCCAGTCCGCCCAGCGACTTTACTGAAATGGTGAACATGGGGGTACGCCTTAAAAAAGCAGTCTGAGAAGGACGACTGGTCAAAAATGCAGAGCCATCAAGCAGTACCAAAAGATACGGTAGTGCTTTCCCAAAGAAAAAAGAGCAAGATATTGGTAATATCTCTCTCGGAAAGCAAATACGAAGGTATCAACCAATAGCAGCAGTAACTCCTGCTATCAACCCTGCGCCGGCTCTGACTTATAAACCTCAGGCTGCTTAGAGCCAACCAAATAAACAATAGTATCAGTAAAGGACACAACAGCCTCTTCAGCAGGCTCGTCCTCAGTACAACAATAACAATCGTACAACACGACCACCAGGGTTTGACTCTATATTGATGTTGTAAGCAGAACTATTTCCACTTCTACTGGTCAAGGGGCACGTCCAAACCAGGTCGCCTCTTACAGTACCTAAAAATCTGGCTTTTTGGTTCAAAGTGGATCAAACTTGCCCTTACCATCAAGGAGGATCGGGGCACAACATTGAGAACTGTATCAGTTTCAAGTCTGGTGTGCAAAAGCTTGTCAGGAACGGGGTCTTATCTTTCAAAGATACTAATCCAAATGTTCAGACGAACCCGTTGCCGCAACACGTAAAGACTGCCGTAAATTTAATAGAAGAAGAATTTAGTCGCAGTTATCAAATCCATGATGTATTAGGAACCAATCTGGTCAGGATGTATTGTAGACAGAGCGGGTACGGTCATGTACCACCTCACAATTATCACCAGTGTGATATCTACTCAAAGAATAATCAGGGATGTTCCATAGTGCAATCAACTCTACAAGAATAAATGGATCTCAGATGGATCCAAGATCGCCGAATCCGTGAGGTCAACATGGCCCATGTGCATCCCAACATTGTTCAGAACCACAACATTCTTGCAATGAACGTTAATTTGGTTGTGATGCACTCGAGGTAAAGTCAATACCATAATCTGCCACGACACGATTACAATACCTGTCTGATCTGCTCAATAAGCAATCAGGGATGCTCTTTTGTACAAGAGGCCCTCCAACGTCAGATGGATCTCGGATGGATCCAGGACTATCAGGAGAGAAATAACCATCAAGTCAATATGATTCAAATCTTTGACATACGCTTGATGAATACCAGTCTGGTATAACTACACGCTAAGCAAGTCAGGCTTGTCCAAAGAACACTTCAACACTTGTTGGACCACTGATGGCTTCCAATTTACTTGGATGAAGCTACATAACAGATCAGTATGACTGACAAGAATCCTGATAGGCATCAAAGTTAGGATGTCCGCTCGATGGAAACATATCTAGTAAAATTGCACTGCATACAAAGCGGACGTGGCCGGGTGCCATCACACAATTATGAGCGCTGTAGAGTTTGCTCAGAGAACAACCAGGGATGTTATCTTGTACGGTCAGCTCTTCAAAATCAGTTAGACCAGAAAGAGATTTGACCACGTTCAAGTTTTGGTTCGATCAACGTGATACAAGACTATCTTCCTGATCAAGGCAAAGATGTTGTCATAATCTCCGATCATGTGAAGACCAAAAATGTTTGTGCCATAATCCCTCTACTCCATGAATCAAGACTCCCTCTTGATAGTAGAAAGATTCTCAACCTCGAACCAATTGAGGCTGCCTACGATGGTCAGAAAAATAAAAAAGCTCCTGTGGTTATCTATCTGCCGGGACCAATACCATACAAATCCGATAAGGCTATCCCTTACAAGTACTGTGCAACTACAATCAAAAATGGAAAGGAAACTCCATTACCCTCCGTCGTAAACATTGCCGACATCAGTCGAGTCACTCGGAGCGGTCGGATCTTCAACAGAGAGTTGGAGAACCCACCAAGGAGAAGGAACCTCAAATAGAAGTTCCAAATCAACCAGTCGGGCAATCCAGTAATCCCAACCTTTCAAAGAACAATGATACACTAGCCACTCTCTCTTCCATGATTAGTGTAGGTCAATGGAATGATGTACCTAAGATTGACATAATGCACCTTGAAAGGCCTGCTTACATCTTCATGATTGAAGTAGTCATAGATGACAAACCTTGGTATCACGATATCAAATGCTTCCTTCAAAGACAAGAGTACCCGCCTGGGGCATCGAGAAAAGACAGGAAAACCATCAGAAGGCTGGCAGGCAACTTTTTCCTGAGCGGTGATATACTCTATAAGAGAAACTTTGACATGGTCTTGCTCCGATGCGTAGACAGACCAGAAGCAAACAAGTTAATGAAAGAAACTCACGAAGGATCCTTTGGCACTCATGCCAATGGGCACACAATGGCGAGAAAAATTCTGAGAGTAGGGTACTATTGGTTGACAATGGAATCTAATTGCTACAAGTACATGAGGAAGTGTCAATAGTGTCAAATATACTCAGACAAAATCCATGTACCGCTAACACATCTCAAAGTTCTCTCTTTCCCCTGGCCCTTTTCCATATGGGGAATCGACATGATTGGCATGATCAAACCCAAGGCTTCGAACGGACATCGGTTCATCCTGGTAGACATTGACTACTTCACCAAGTAGGTCGAAGAAGCGTCATACGCCAATGTAACCAGACAAGTCGTGGTCCGATTTATTAAGAACAATCTCATCTGCCATTATGATGTTCCAAGCCAGATCATTACTGATAATGGATCTAACTTGAACAACAAGATGATGAAAGAGTTGTGCGTCGAGTTCAAGATCGAAAACAATAACTCATCTCCCTACCGACCCAAGATGAACGGAGCGGTAGAAACCGCTAACAAGAACATCAAGAAGATCGTTCAAAAATGGTTGTAACCTACAAAGACTGGAACGAAATGCTGCCCTTTGCTCTTCACGGTTATCGCACATATGTCCGTACTTCAACAGAGGAAACCCCTTTCTCTCTAGTATATGGCATGGAAGCAGTGCTCCCCATAGAAGTAGAGATCCCATCGATCCGGGTATTGATGGAATCTAAGCTGGCAGAAGCTGAATGGTGTCAAAGTTGACACGATGAACTGAACCTATTCGAAGAAAAGAGAATGACGGTTCTATGCCTTGATCATTTGTATCAGCAAAGAATGAAGAAAGCATTTGACAAAAAGGTCTGACCCCGTGTCTTCAGAAAAGGAGACCTCGTGCTCAAGAAGATACAATCATTCCTCACTGATTCCCGGGGCAAATGGACTCCGAACTATGATGGCCCCTATGTGGTCAAGAAAGCCTTCTCAGGCGGCGCCTTGAGACTCGCAACCATGGATGAAGAGGAATTTACCTACCCCACAAATGTCGATGTAGTCAAGAAATACTTCGCCTAAATAAAAAAAACGTCTCGATGGATTGAAAACCTGAAAGGGCGGTCCAGGCAAAAATTAGAGACATAAGCAAAAATATCCCAATGGATTAGAAATCTCAAAGTACAATCCAGGAAAAAATTAGGGATTCATGGCAAGTAACTACGTCCGACAAGGTTAAATCCCTAGCAGTAATGCCATCCATCAGGAAAACTTCAGTCAAGGTCATCTTCGATAGAAGCTCAGGATGTCCATAATTCAAAGTTGGTAGAAGGATAACGGTAGTTATGTTTCAATGTAGTCCCTTTTCCTATAAATTATCATTTTCTAAATTTTGTAATGCTCTATGGGATCACGCGCTTGGCTGATTTCCATTCTATCAATAAAATTTGAGCCCTAGTGCTTTTGTTTGCAATTCTCATTTGTTTTAGCTTTACAGAATGACATTTTTAACATGATCAATGATTCTTGAAATAAAACATAAATGAATTTACTTGTCAAAATTTTTCTGCTTTTTAAATAAAGATGGCAATTCCTTTTGACTGTGAACTTCAAAAAGAGCATTAATAGCTTCTCCAGAAGTGATTGAACCTCAAAGTGTAGAATCAAAGTACTCCTTCTAAACCAGTACGCCCGAGCGAAGGATCAACTATTTCAGATGCCATGTTTCATCTGATATCCCCGACAGAGTTCGTATCTCTTAAGACCGATTGACTTTTCTCCTCCACAGGGACTACCTCTCCTAAGCAAGGCAGGATTGCTATTTTGAACCAATGGTACTTCTTTTTTCCCGTAGTGGCCGAATATCCAGTCGTGTTCATTCACTAGTCTGTATGTCGTGTCAGTTTTGACAGCATAAATATACATACATCATGCATCATTGATTCACATTCATAATCATATCATATTAATATCACTTTGGTCATACTCATTTCCCCAAGTGATAAAACCATATTGTCAATCAAGTTGTCAGTTGTCCTTTCCAAGTCGGATAAAACAAAATCCCGGTCTAAGTCATTTCCTGGTCAGGAAAAGTGCCACCTAAACAATCTCTCCCCCCAGTTTATTTCTGGATTGGAGACGGTCCTCGACCACTTTGTTAACTTGAACCTCTGAAAGGCAAGAAGACATTTGACAAACGCCACTCTTCACCATCGAAGATGATATTTTCGCTTTCCCGGATTAAGGAAAATCCCCAGAGAAAGCCTCTCAACCGAAGAATCTCAACAATACATTGATTTTTCTCCCAAGAAAGTCGATGTTAATGAAGTCATTAGCACCTCAAAATTGGATTACATCACATGGCATTTCTCCGAGAAGATCTCGAAGAAAAGTATGATGTAATATCCCCAAGCGAAAAGCAGTCTATAAAGAGACTCATTTTCCCCAATATATTCAACAGATGGCATCTCCAACAGAGAAATTTGTACACCTCTACAGCTCAGACAGATGGGTACCCCCAGCAAGTCAGACATCAAATTTTTCAATCAAATGGCATCTCCCCCAGTATAGCTCGGCGATAAGTTTGATAAAAACCGCTACGCATAGCGTTCCTTGTTAAGGAAGAAACTCGACAAGAAGAAACTAAGACCAGTTCCGTGGCTGAAAACTAAGATCGAGGGGAAGTTTATTTCAGAAACTAAGACCAGTTCCATGGCTGAAAACCAGGATCGAGGGGAGGTTTATTTCAAAAGAAACTGAGACCAGTTCCGTGGCTAAATACCAAGGATCGAGGGGAGGTTTATTACAAAAAGAAACTAAGACAAGTTCCATGGCTGAAGACCAGGATCAAGGGGGAAGTTTTACCCTTTTATAAGTAACATTGCTTAGCAAAAGAAGAAGGACGGGCGAACTGCCATTCATAACCACCATCAAAATTTCGGGTATTCCGATATTTAATCCTTTTGCACCCTGAATGCCCGAATATCTTCGCCATTCACACCTTTGGGTCCAAGAATATTAAATAGGGGCATCTGTCATACCCCAAATTTTGACCACTAAGATTTGCCATCATTGTACAAATCATTGCCACAATATGGATGTGCCATCATGCCTCATAAATTTCCTCAAGGATTGTTGAGCTTTCACTACTACCATAAAATTTGCCATGAACCAATACTTCATAAAATGATCCAAAATGCTCCAAAGGACCTCATGGACCCAATCATCAAGTCAATTTAGCCTCAGGGGATGCATTCATAAAAAATCAGGAATTAGGGTTTCTTGACCTAATTCACCCCTAAGTTGACTTTTGGAGCAAAACATGAGCCAAGACCTCAAGACATAATTTGAGGACCTCAAATACACCACATTGATCCATTTTCAACAATGGATTGATCCAAGAAGCTTGATTCACAAGTTTCAATTTCATCTGGACCACAATTAGGGTTTTGAAGGAAAAGTCAATTGTACCTGTCGTACCCCAAATTTTGACCACCCTTATATTTTTTTTTAAATATTAAGGGGATTATTTGGGTAGGATAAATTTATATGGGGATAAATTATTGTTATTTAATATATAGGGATTAATTAGGATTAGATTAATTTTTAATCAAAATTACATTAGGGTCATAGTGGGGTTATTAGAGTTTTAATATTAGTATTAATAATATTATTAATATTAATATTTATCACGGAATTATTATTAAATTATTATATATCACTAATGCTGTCTTATTTCGAATAAATAAAATATCATAGTTGGTAGCAAAAGTGTACAAGGAGTTAGAAGAGGGAGAGACCATGGGTTAGAATCCAACTTTAATCACTTTTAGAGTTTTTTTCTCTTTTTATAGTTTTACCTTCATTTTATAAAAATTGTTTTTTCATAATATAATTTTCAAAGTTTAAATTAATTTATTTTTCATTATTATTATTATTTTCCAAAAAAATAAAAAAAAAATCTGTTTTAAATTTATTTTAAAATAGTTTTTTTTAATTAATATATTTTTGAAAAAATAATTAATTTTCAATTTTTGCACTTCTTACTAAAAAAAACCCAAATAAGATATAAAAATATATCTTGTCTTAAATGCATTCTTATTTAAATTAATTAGATTAATTCTGTTTTTAATTATACTAAATCTAGGTTTTAAGTAAAATGATTTTATTTGATTATTACTTAAAATATAAAATCATAAAATTTGTATTTTTCATTTTTTAATTATTAATTTTCGTATTTATTTTTTAGGCATTTTTAAAAAATTTTAATTTTCACTTTTTTTCACTTTTTAGCAAAAAAATCCATAAATTAAAAAATAAAAAAATATTTGAAAAGATTTTGTTCATATTGCATTTTTGGATAATAATCCTATTTTTTGAAAGGAAAATTAATGTGATTGATCACTAAATCAAAATCACATAAAATTGATTTATGAACTTTTATTTTAATTGATTAATTTCCTTTTTATTTAACCTAATTGAGTCCATATAAATAATTATATAATTCATTCCCAAAAAGAGGCAATTACAAACCATACGATAAAAAGTTGTTGTTCTTCACACATCAAAGAACAACAACCCTAAACCTTCAACAACATTAAAACATTAAACCTTCAAGAACCCTAAACCTTCAATCCCTCCAAGCCAAAAAGAATAGGAGATCTCACACAAGGGGAAAAGGCACAAGGGGAAAAGGCAAAATAAGGGAAAAAGGCCCAGGGAAAAGGGAAAGAAGGGGAAAAGGAAAAAGAAGGGGAAAAAGCACAAAGGCAAAAGAAAGAAGGAGTGTGAAGCTGCTTAAATTGTTCACGGCACTCTAGGTTGGTACCTTTAAACTATTAGTACGAATTTCTTTTTGGATTACGATTATGATGCCCATGTATGTATATATAATCTGATGTGGTATATTTAGTTTTGTTTTTTTACGATTAAGATTTCTTAAGGTTATTATTATTATTGACGCAAAAAGGAGAAAAACTAAAAAGAAACCTTTTGTAATCAACATCGTAAACCGTTTTATATCATAATTTATAAATAATAAAACAACAAAAATGGGATAAAAATACAATATAATTGTAGGGTTTTAAATAAGGGTTAGGGTTAATTTCACAAATTCACATAATAGTAGGATTTATACTAAAATATTATAATAATAATTAGGATTACAATTTTAAATAATTAAAATATTTTAATTAGGAATTAAGGGATTAATATATGTATATAGATAATTAGGATTTAATAGGTTAGAGATCTATAATATTAAAATACTTTATTTATTAAGTTAGGATTTAATATATTAAAACTTATGGATTAATAGGGATAAGCTAGTATTTTCTTAAATTTTGGGTATTATTAATAAATTTGAATTATTTATAATTTTGGGATATTTAACTTATTTTTATAATAAAATAATGAGGATTTATAATCTTGGGTGCATAAAAATAAATGTGGGTTTATAAATGGGGGATTTATTCATTGGAGTTTATTTATAATAGTTTCAGGTTTAATTTATATTTACGGGTATTATAATTTAAATATTTTTACAATTAATATTTTTGGGTTTAACTTATAATTTTGGATTTATAATTTAGTTGTTTTTACGATTAATATCTTTGAGTTTAACTTATAAGTTTGAGGTTTATTATAAAATTTTGGGTTTAATTTATAATTTGGAGTTTATTATAATAAATTAGGGTTTATTTATATAAATTTGGATTTAATTTATAAATTGGGGTTATTTTAATCTTTATAATTAATAAATTTGGGGTCGATTTAAAATTGTAATCTATTCATTTTATTTAATTAATAAATATGGGTTTATTATAATAATGAAATATTTGGGGTTTTGTTTTATTTATTTTACTTGATAATTAAATTATTGGGGTTTAACTTGGTTATGTAATTTTTTTAATTAAGTTTATTTAATTAATTTTCATAATTGACTAAATTGGGATTAGGGGATAACTTACTTGGGATAAGAGGGATTAATTAAAATTTAAAATAACTTTACCTTTATTTAAGAGTTCCTCTTTAATATAAATATTATAAGGAATAAAAATATGGATTAATTAGGGAATAATAATCAATTTGGGAGATTGGAGTTAATTATTTGCGATTGATTTTAGGGATAAGTATGTGATAGTATTTAAATTGGGAAATAGGGTTAATTCCTTGGGATAATTTTGGGATAGTTTTAGGGACAATCCTTGGGATAATTAAGGGATATAATTCATAATAAATAAATAAGGATAAAAGGGGTTAATGAAAATCTAAATTAATTTTCTCTTTAATTAATAATTATAATTAGGGATTACGTGGGAACATTTAGGATTTAATAATTAATATTTTTTTTAAATAATTAGAATCAAGTTAATTGAGATCTTATTTTTTTATGTTCAATTTAATAATTTAGATTATTTTTATTTTTGGGATATTAAAGGTTTTAGGATCAAATAATTGGAATCTTAATAATTAGGATTTATTTTCATATTTTTTTATTATAAATTATTAAATAATTGGGATTAATTTAATGAGGGGATATTATAAGATTTAACTTATATTTTTTGGGATATTACAAGTTATTTAATTACGTAATTATATGATTATTTTGAGATATTATAAGTTTTTTGTAATTAAATAGTTATGATTAATTCATATTTTGGGGGCATTAAGATATTTATTTTTATAATTGAATAAATGGGGAATTAACTTATGTTTTAGGATATTATTTTTCACTTTTATAATTAATTAGATGTGGAATAAACCTATACTTTTTGGGATTATCATATTTTGGGATAAGGGATAATTACAAGGGATATTAGGGATTTAATAGGATAAAGTCTTGGGATAAAACTCTTAGGTTCAAAGAGTATAAATATAGTCCAATGGATTAGGATTTGGGATAAAACTCTTGATATCCGAGAGTATAAATAATGGATAGGATTTGGGATAAAACTCTTGATATCCGAGAGTATAAATAAATGGATTAGGATTTAAGGGATAGTACTCTTCGTCCGAGAGTATAAATAATGGATAGGAATTGAGATAAAACTCTTGATATCAGAGAGTATAAATAATGGATAGGAATTGGGATAAAACTCTTAGGTTCCAAGAGTATAAATATAGGCCAAGGAATTAGGATTTAAGGGATATAACTCTTTATCTAGGAGTATAAATAATAGATTTGGGGATAGAACTCTTTATCCAAGAGTATAAATAATGGATTAGGATTAGGAATGGGAATAGGGATAAGAATAGGGGAGGTGAACTACGGTTACTCTGATCCTTCAAAATTGAAGGTACGTAGGCATAGGGTTGTAAACCCTAGCGAGTATAATAATAAAAAACTTAGGATTCTTTTGTAAAATAAATAAAAAGTTAGACGACAAACAAACATACTCTAAAATATAAGGAGGATCCCATTGAGTACAATGGAGGTGAGGGGTGCCTAACACCTTCCCCTCACTTAACCGACTCCCGAACCTTAGGAATCTCTACCCTTAGGATTAGGATTTTAGGTTTATCATTTATTTTCCTTAAAAACATGATGGCGACTCGAATATTTTTGCCAGCCGCGACAGTACCTTTGACTTTTGACCAAGACATGCTTCCAAACCTTGGGACATGATTCAAGACACCTTAAAACACCTATGGATCCATCCATTAGGTTTGAATTAGGTCAAGAACTTGATTGCACAAAGAATCTCACATTTTGGTTTTCATCTGAAAAAAGTCAACTGTACACAAAATCAAGTTTGACTTTTTGGAATTTTTCACAAATATGGTTCCCCTAAGTCAAAAACAATGTTAATGTATGGTATTGATCATCATCCATCAAGAAAAATCAAGAAAAGTGAGGTTTCTTGCAAAAGGGGCAACTACAAGAGGTTCCAACTTTGCAAAGTCATATCTCCTAAACCATAAGGCCTTTTTCCCCCATTCAAAGCTCAAATGAAAGTCCATCTGACATACTTCAAATATGTCAACTACAAGAGATTCCAAATCCTCATGGATTTTGAGTTATGGATTGATCAAAATCACAAAAACATGAAAATGACCATTTTTCCAACACTTAGTGAAATTTTCAATAAGTCAGAATCTGTCTTACTTTTTCCAAAATGTAGAGGCATTTTTCACTTTATCCAAGCTAAACCAGGACCAATGTTGGACATCAAAGTTGAAGTATGCCAATAGGGCTTTCCAACAAGTACCAGATCATCTCCAAATTCAATTTGAGTAGGGTGTTCCTGTAACGCCCCAGTTTTGTCCGTTTTATTTAATCGAGTCGTTTTGATTATTTTATTATTATATTATTTTATTTTTGACTTTTATTGGATAATATATTATTTTTCAGTGTTGTTATGTTTTATCGCATTTTGGGAACGTTTGCGAGATATTTGAGTGTAGGGGTATTTTGGTCATTTCACTTTAATTTTTCTTAAGTTAATAGAAAATAGAAATAAAAAGAGAGAAAAATAGTAAGGAAAGAAAAAGAGAAGAAGAAAAAGAGAAAGAAGGAAAGGAAGAGAAGAAAAAGAGAGAAAACTTGGAAATTAAGAAATCGATCAACCGACTTTTCAAACACGATTAAATCGGGTAAGGGTGCGAAACTCGATTATCTTATGCTTGTGTATGATTATGTATGTATGTTTTTGGTTGTTATTGGATTGAAATTGAATATAGAGTAAAAACCATAATATGTTGAAAGTGTTAGAAATTGATCCGAAATGTGTCTGAAATCATGTTTTAGTGTTCCTTATTGTTGATTCATGATAGATACATGTTGTTAGGCATTCAATTGGTAATTTTCTGGTGTTTAGGTGAGATTGGGAGTGATTTTTGGTTGAATTTCACAGAAAAATTATGCAGGAAATTTCTGGTTTTTCCACTGCCCATACGCGTATCACTCAAGGCAATACGCGTATTGGTTAAGGCAATACGCGTATGGCATTGAAGGAGTGAGGGAAATACGCGTATGGAGTTTCATTTTCTCAGCCATCTGCCCATTTGCGTAATGGTACGCGTAAGGAATTGGGCAATACGCGTATCAAGTGAGGCATTACGCGTATTAGGGTTTTAGAGGAATTTTTGAAGAGGAATTGGTCTCTGCTCATACGCGTTTCACCTTGGGCAATACGCGTATGGTTGGGCGAGTGAGCTGGGCAATACGCGTATGGCTCAGGGCAATACGCGTAGGACCAGAGAGGGTGCAAAATGTGGTTTTTTCGCAATGTCTTTTCTGTTTAAGTCCGTAACTTGTGTCCCGTTTATCCGTTTTGAACGTTCTTGGTATCGTTGGAAAGCTAATAAAATGTTCTTTCTTATTAAAAAGATTTTGATATCGTTGGTCGATTTAATTATTTCGGGAATTTGGAATAATGTCGTTTTGTCGACTTTTGTCGTTGTAATTGTGCGTAATTGATGTGTATCATGCAATGTGCTATTGATATGGGTATTGTATGACTTGTGCGCTGTTGTGTGATGAAAATGCATGATTATGGATGTGTATATGTGTGCATTTGAATGTCATGAGTCATTGTATGCCAAGCATCATGATATGCATTCTGGTGATGTCGTGTGCCCTTGTGGGTGTGAGCGACGAATCGATTCCAGAGGGAATCAGCTATAACATCGTGTGCCTTATACAAAGAGGTGTGAGCGATGATTATGGACGATCGTGTGCCTTATACAAAGAGGTGTGAGCGATCGGGTCGTGTGACTTATACAAAGAGGTATGAGCGATCCATAAACGTCGTGTGCCTTATACAAAGAGGTGTGAGCGACGGGGAACATCGTTTGCCCGACGGTGAGTTACATTAAATAACAAGCGATGGTTCCAATAGTTCTTGAGTGAACTAGTGTTGAGATTAACGGATGGATGGTACCGCATATGCATTGCATAGAGTCATTGTGTCGGTCTCTGTGCATTTGCATAAATCAGGAATTGATTGATTTTGTGTGGAGTTGCGATTGGAATTGATGAGCTGAGATATATATATATATATATATATATATATATATATATATATATTCGTGTTGGTGATGGATATATGAGATATGCATTGTGTTGTTTTGTATTTGAATTCTGGTATAAGTTGTGGTGAGAATATTTTACATGAGTATTTTTGTGTTATTATATAATTATATGCAATTATATTATGATTGTGTTTCTCACCCTTCTGTTGTTTTAAATGCTCTATGAGGCATTGCAGATTAGATGCTGGAGGTTTTTTGTGAAGCTTAGGTCTTCATTCTTTTGTCGGTCGGCTCTGATATGTAGCACCGGGTAGTCGGGGAGATCGTTATGTAATTATTTGTATTATGTATACACGTATTTTGGATTGTACATGTAAGAATATGTATATGACAGACAAACTTGTTATGATGCATATATATGAGATTCAGTTACAGATTTTTCGCTTTTATTCTGTATCTGAATTGTGGGTGTTAGGAACTAAGTTCCTTTGTTATGTGCTACCTGAATTGTTGCATATCTATATGAGCAGGTTTATTGTGTTTTGTCTTAATTGATGTGACTCCTCAGTCTATGCCATGAATGTTTTAATTATACTCTGATGAAATTTTTATCGTTTTTATTATTTGGGGGTATAGATTGGGGGTGTTACAGTTCCAACCCTTGGAACATGGCATCATGGACTGATTTTGTTCAAGGCAGATTATAGGCCATTTGCTCGATTTGGCCAAATCAGATAATTCCAAGCCTTGTCATCCATTTGGACACCTCAAGAGATAAAATAAAAAAGGAATGATCTGATCCACAAGCCTCCCAAGTCCAAGGAACTACATATAGCCATAAGTGCCATAAAAAGGTTAAAAAGCTCAAAGACTCTAATTTTGTTTCAAAGCATTCAATGGATACATCAAAGTGGCATGGACTGATGCAAACCTAACTGAATGAGTCAAGATTCCTCTTTGAATCAAAGGACCATAGGCATGTGCCCTAACCTCAAGTCAATGGCTAGAGGAGACTAAAGATGCCTTTTGCTACAATTGGCCAAGGGACTGTCCAAGCTGCCATTCACTATTGCTTGCAAAACAAACTTGCTCTACTATAAATAGAGCTCATTTGTGATCAGTTTGAGTACACCAAAGCACTACAACACTTGCTTTCCTCAAAATCTCTCTCATTTTGCAAAAATGCCTTCTTTTGCAAGTCACCACTGAGTTTTTGAGTAAGAGAGCAATTCCACCATAGCTCATGATCCAAACACATCCAATGTATCATATATAAGCTATTCAAACACTCACCCTTGATCTGAAACACCAAAATCAGAAAGTCAACCTCCAAAACCTCAAATTTTGACTTTTCTGCATTTTTCAAGCCATGTCCTGATTCAGTCACTTCCAAAACCAAACAAGGCCTCAAACACACTCCAAATATCATCCTCAAACTGTCCCAATTGGTTTCCCTCATCTGGAACACCATTTGAGAGAGTTATCATTTTGGTCACTTTTGCCACTTTTGTAAGAAAGAGACAATACTTATTCCTGAGGATTCCAACTGGTTTTGATCATCCTAAAAGCTTCTAAGGGATCAATCAAGAGTGTCTAAAGCATTGGATTACTTCTGGCACAAGGAACTTGACAGATAGCACAAGGAGCTTCAAGAGGTAAGTGCATCACAACTTGAACTCTTTAAATCATGCATTGCTTTGATGTCCATTGATTATGGACATCTCATACATGTCATATATGTTGTGTTTGAACCAATTTGCCATGCTATTATTGCCTGTATAATGAGATAGCATAGAACATGCAAATCTAGGCCTATTTTGAAATCACTATCGGATTTTAAAATAGGGACCTCTTTAGAAAAATCTGAAAGCACCATTGGATTCCTCATGAAATTCTAGGCATGATGCACCTAAATTTGGCCCAAATCTATGGAGAATTGAGGAAGCACCCAGCCCAAATCCACGTATGTATCACCACCCCAGTGGTAGCGCGCATGTATGTTTGGTTGGGAGGTCGTGGGTTCAAGACCCACCCAGACCATTTTTCCATTTTTGCATATTTTGCTATTTTTCACATATTTTATGGTTTTTATTAATTAATTTCAAAATTAATTTCTCTTTCAATTTTAATTATTTTTTACTGGTTCTTTTTTTGAAAATTCACAAAAATATTAAAATATTTTATTCTACAAAAATTTCACAAAAATATTATTTATTTCACATATTTGGTATTTTTGTAAAGAATTATGTTTTATTTGTTTTTTAAACATTTAAAAATATTTCTTTCTCTTGATTTTGCAAATTTAAATGATTTTCAAAACATTATATGAATGAAACATGATTTTTCAAACATTAATCCAAGACCACAACTTGTTTTTCACACATGTTTAATAATTTTGATCATTTTAATTGAATTTTTATTCAATTAAAATACATTTTTAAATCAAAATAGGGTTTTTGTTTATTTTCACCCTCACAAATCTTTTTCAAAACACTTTGGGCCTCTAATAAAGTGTAAGACCCAACCCTCTTTTGTACATAAATAATTTTGGGCCTCAGTCATTGTATAAGTCCCGATACGATTCTCAAAATAACGGTGCGATCGTTATTTTTCTTTGGGCCTTTCCTTGTACTGTAAGCCCCATATCTTGTAAAAATAAACTTTTGGGCCTCTGATAGAGTATAAGACCTAATGCCTTTGTACAGAAAACCTTTTTGGGCCTCAGTCATTGTATAAGTCCCGATACAATTTTCAGATCAACGGTAGGACCACAGTTTTTCATTTGGGCCTCTCCTTGAGTATAAGCCCCAATCTTTTCAAAACAACTTTCCCTTTTGATTTAGGTTCAAATTCATAGTTGTTATCAAAACTTTCTTTAATTTCTTGAACAACTAACCATACAGCTGTTACAATGGAAGCTTGCTTACTTGTAAGTTTTAAACAGTTTGCTTTTACATACTTGCACACACACACACACACACACACACACACACACACACACATATATATATATATATATATATTTGTGCTGGAAGCTTGCTCAGCTGTAAGTCCTCCTACCCTCTTTTACATACAATATATATTTCATCTGTATATATATGCTTGTATATATTTGCTTAGAGTATTCCCCGGCAATTAGGTATAGGATTAGATAAAGCCAGTGGTCACTCTTTCAACACATTCAAAACTAGTTCCCCATAGGAATTTCCAGATATAGTATTGCCTCCTCTTGGGCTTATACAATATGGAACAAAGAGAAAGGCATTATTCCCGTTGAAACTTTTCTCAGGCTGTCACTATTAGAAAATTGTCAAAGAAATTCATTTCCCCCCAGAGAGGATTAATTCCCGGTGAAACTTCTCTTGAATTTCTTCAAACCCTATAACTGTTCACTAAAAGAAGATTATTCCCGGTGAAACTTTTCTTGAACTTTTCTTAGGTTTGGACCCACTGGCTTCCTAAGCCTCCTCTTGGGCTTTGTACAAGGACCCTCAGGCTTCTTAGAAGTTCTCATGCCTCCTCTTGGGCTTAGTACAAGGACCCAAAGACCTCCTACAGGTATAGGACAGAACTTAGTTATCCTTTGATAGTTCAATCCTCCAGAGAGTCAGAGTCAAAACATCAGACCAGTTATAGGGTTGATTCTCATCCCTTAAAACATCTGCCTCCTCTTGGGTATCATGCAAGGATAAGCCTTCTCACAGTAGACTTGGACAGTCTCATTCCCTTTTGGATCTCAAGAAACCCTCAAGTTTCCCAAAAGCACATGATAAACCCTGATCATCTCACCAATTACCAACAGAGTTAAAACTTCTCACTTTATTTTTCCCCCAACTAGGGTCAAATCACTATCAATAAACCTTTATCAGAAACTCATGGTCTCTGATATCTCCACTCTTCTGTAATCCTCAGCAAGAGTTGATTCCCCACTTTAGAGCTGTCACTGGATCTCAATAATCCTCAGCAGAAGTTAGCTTCCTCTTAGGCTTTATATAAGAAATTCCCCCCAACTGGCATCCTCTTAGGCTTTGTATAAAAATCTTTCCTCACTCTCTTGTTGAGTCAATCACAACTAGCCTCCTCTTAGGCTTTGTATAAGGATCTTTCAACACTCTCTTGTTGAGTCAATCATCTTTTTTAGCCTCAATCTTGGGCTTTGTACAAGACAGATAAAAACACTCTCTTGTTGAGTCAATCATTTTCAGCCTCCTCTTAGGCTTTGTATAATGATCCTTCTTTTCCTCAGCAAAAGTCAGCCTCAATCTTGGGCTTTGTACAAGACACCCACATAAACACTCTCTTGTTGAGTCAGTCAAATATCTTTCAGGCTCAATCTTGGGCTTTGTACAAGACACCATATAAAATCTCCTTAAGCAGAGTCGATCCTCTTTTCAGCCTCAATCTTGGGCTTTGTACAAGACAAATCATACTCTCCAGCAGAGTCAATCTTCTTTTAGCCTCAATCTTGGGCTTTGTACAAGACAGATAAAACTTCTCACCAGTAGAGTCAGTTTCCCATTTTAGCCTCAATCTTGGGCTTTGTACAAGACACATACAAATATTCCCTAGTGGAGTCAATAACTCTTTTTTAGCCTCAATCTTGGGCTTTGTACAAGATAGATAAAATATTTCCCTGGAAAAGTCAATGTTCATCCTCCTCTTAGGCTTTGTATAATGATCTCCCCAAAAGAGTTAGTCTTTTTTTAGCCTCAATCTTGGGCTTTGTACAAGACAGATAATTAACCCCACCCAGTGGAGTCAATCAATCTCTTAGCTTCAACCTTGGGCTTTGATCAAGGCACACAAAAATCAACATCCCCTCAGAGGAAATCAAAATCTCTCTGTAGGAAGACATTTCTCTGTATATCACACATCAAACAGAAAATCAAAACAAACCCTAATTCCAGATAACTGCTGTAAGTGGCACACTTGTTGATTCAAATATGCAAGTTTTAGTCCATCTTTTATCCTGCTAAATCCCTTCTTTCATCTAATTGTTGTAAGTGGCAAGCCTCTGGGTTATTTACATCCAAGCCAATGTCCCTCTCTTAACATGAAAGATTTCTAAGGAAAAATGGCATTGCTCAACACTGAGTTAAAGTTTTCTCCTTTAGGAAAAATCCCTCATAAAGGAAATTATGGCATTGCTGGATTCCATATTCCAGTTAAAGTAATTCTCCTTTATAATCAGTCACCCAAGAGTTGTGATAAACAGACGAGATGTCTCCCTTTAGAGATGACAAATTCTCTCTCAATAACGTTTTAGCTTCAATCTTGGGCTTTGAACAAGACATAAATACTCAACCTTTTAGCTTCAATCTTGGTCTTTGAACAAGACACCAAACATCTTTTCCTCCCATAGAATATGAGGAACTATGATTGCTCTGATCTCCCTGTTTTCTTTAACGGGAATACGTAGGCATAAGATTGCGAAATCTTAGCGAGCATACCAATCAAAAGCTTTAGGTCCAGTACCTTCATACAAATCAAAAACCTTAGGTCCAGTACCTTACCATCGGAAAAAAACCCCGAAATCAACAAAAACTCTCTCTCTCTCAACACTCCCAAAGGAGAAACTTTCCCAACCCATGACAGACAAACACCAGCAAGTAGAAAACAATGTAGAAATTGCTAACAACCTGTGGATAACCACATATAGGATGGGTAATTGACAACTCCCTATTGTATAACCTGACCCCGAACTCCGCAATCTCTTAAGCATTTGTTCAGTTAAACATTTGCGTGCAAGGTTAGTTTAGATAGCTTCCCTTTCCTTTTCAGCTTCATAGGATAAATAAGAAATCAGAAAGTAGCACCCAATCCCTACCATTGTGGTGAGGGAAAACCCATGGTGATAAGGTGGTCGCGTCACCTACAAAAATCGCACGCTACCCTTACCTCACTAAATTTTATCTCTATTATATTCAATCTCTCTCTTTTAAATTTTATTTATTAATATAATCAACACTCTTTCCTTGTACTTTATTAATTTCTCTTATGTTAAATATTCGAGATTATTTTATACAATATAGACACGTGTTATATTTAAAAGCATATTATAGTATTTATAAAAGCTAATATAGTACTTTAAAATGTATTTTGTTTAAATAAAATAGTTTTTAATTTAATTTATAATATATATTATGGGCTTTTATTTTATTTTATTTATTAAAAAATCCCGTTTAGGGTCGGGTAGCCCGAAGCCCATCTAAGGCCGGTCTCGGGTAATAATTTTCGAGCCCCTATTACAACAGGGCTTTTTTGGCCTAGTCCTAAAAAGGCCGAAGCCCATCTAGGGTCGGCCCTTTTAGGGTCAGGTAGTCCATTTGACAACTCTAGTGCCATCAACCCTAATTGTGATCATGGAGGCGACATCTCACCCTTTTACTCTAAAAAGCCATCATTTCAATTCTTGGAGTGGTTGGAATGGGGCTTGAATAATGTCCTCCCAAATATGACACACAGAGTCACTCATCCTCTTTTTGCTCTAGTCTTAGTACCATAGAAGGAAAATAATATCCCTATGGTAGGGTTGACATCTAATCGCCGACACATGATCTTGAAGGCCCTAATAAAGCCTATATTTTCTACGAGATCTAAGAGGGAGCAATGTTTGCAATCACAAAAACCTCCGCTTTGAACAAGGTAAAGGGAAATCGAACTCCCATATTCTGGACGATGGGATGGTGAAAATAAAATAAAGGATTGGGTGAGTAAGGGAGGGAGGATGTTGACCAACTTCTATTCAGAACACGCCTCTAGGATAACATCATATTTGTTACCAGAGCCAAAGAGATTGATATATCATCGAAAGGAGTCAAATCTCTCCTCCCAAGTATAAATGTTCATGAATTTCTCAATGCTCGTGTATTTAGGATCATCAGCCACCTTTAGTTTCTTGAGATTTATTGGGAAAGAACATAAAGAGAGTCATTATCACTCGCATCACTACTAGTGCTCTAATAACTCCCAAATACACCTATTTCTAAAAGCCTATAATCCATCAAATCATCTGTTTGCCCTATGTTTTTCATGCATGCATATACATTTTTTTTATCATTCTCTACCATTCAAAGGCTATATCACCTTACTACTCTCGTCTAAATCCTTAATGATTGCGATTAAATAAGAAAAAGAGAGAAGAAGAGTAAAAGCATATACATGTAAATGAAATAATGAAAGTTTAAATGTTTTGAAATGAGAGTTTGTAAGAGAAAGTATCCAAAAAGTGAAACAGTGGAGGTTGAACCCCTCTTTATAATGTTTTGAAAGCTAAGTCTATTAGGTAACGAGTAACCTCTCAATAAGTACACCAACGGTTGCTAAAGGATTCTCCAAGTCTCTGACACGTGCAAGGAGCCCATGCAGATTTAGCTTCCTGAGAAAAACCCATCATTAGCAGAATTTGACGATGCACGTGTATTTATCTATGATGCTTGAGGGACTCTCCCCAAGCTCTACTTAAGGTATTCGTCCTAAGGGTGACTTGAAAAGATCTTTGGGGGTTATCCCCAATGTGAAGATTGGAAATGATCAAACTAAATTATTTCATCCTTTACAAGCCCTGGTACTTGAGGGGGTGTGTACCGTTATAATTATATTCAGCCTAAGAAGAAACAACCCACTTAAAGAAGACAAAACACACTGATAAGGGTGCAAGTTTCCCTACAAAGCCATAAGCCGCCCAAAATAGGTCATGAGATCACCTAGATCTTAGTAGCCGAGTTTTTGTCCAGCCACCCTTCTAGTTAAACTTGGAACCCCCCCCCCCCCCCCCCCCCCAATTTTTCATATTGACAAAAATTCCTTTCTCATTATTTACCACATCACAAATTTACATTTTGATAAAAAAATGCACTCTCAAAGAAGCAGTAAAAGCAAAAAATTCAGTAGTGTTTTTTTCCGGATACAACTCAAATTCGTGCATCTTTATTAGATTTTTAAAAACCCAGTATGAATCTTTACTGGTTTTTAAAAATCCGATATGATTTTTTATCAAAATTTTGAAAATTTTGGTAAAATGCAAATAGATAACATTTATGTAGGAAATTAAATGTCCATTTATGTTAAGATTTCTGTTAAGCAATAGTGGTTGGAAGGCAACATTTAGAACTGGTGTTCACAATCATGAGCTAGCTAAGGAATTATGAGCAATGATATATTAGGCCATTTAAAACCTCATGTAAGAGAGTTTTTGAATGACATGACAAAATACAACATGGTGCCTAGGTACATAGTTGTCGCTTTGAAAGATAGAGATTCAAACAACCTAATAAGCGTTACATAGGTCTATAAGGCAAGATCTACATACCATACAAACAAGATATGTCCATGGTGATAGTTCGAGAACTTGCCTTGATAAATGTCATGGAAGTTGTGTTCCCATCCTAAATTCATCTATTGTGTGTGTTCCTAAAACACCCATATATAATACATCTCAAGAATATACATATCATACATGGTTGTAAAGTTGATATTGAAATACATAAGTTCCTAGTGATAACATTGTACATATTACATGCCTAAAATAAACATCTAACAATGGCACAATATATACAAGGGCGCCCAAAATATAAAACTAAGAACTAGATCATTGCAAGATGATCTCCAAAATAACTGCACAGCGGATACGCCATCCAAAATAACAAAAGAAGCAAGAACGTCATGCTACTTTGTCCTTACCCATCACCGAATCAGAACCACCAGAAAATAATAAAAAAATATAGGGTGAGATAATAATCCCAGTGAGTTCCCTATCTTATGGGTCCACTCAGCTCTACAAGGTTGTAATCCACCCTAACTCGAGTTCTAAGGGGTAAAAAGGGACTCAAGCACACAAAACTCACATTGTATGGAGACATGCCTCATGAGTTTATCAACTCAAACAATCACTAATTAGAAACCGTACCAAGGCATCTTTCCCCGACCAACCATATGTCTAGAGTTCTCGACACAGGTCACAGATCCTTGTATCATACTTCGACTTTCTTGAACACTTCAAGTTCTTCTATGAGACTCTAACTCATTTGGTTGCACTATGGGACTCTAACCTATTTGGTTGAACATATGGGACTCTAACCCATTTGGTTGAACATACGAGACTCTAACCCATTTTGGTTGTGTAGCTCGGTTTTTGTGACGCTGCCACTACCGCATTTAGTGCTACTTTATGATTTCTATATTTATCTTATGAAGCTTAAAATGAAGGGGAAGATATCTCAAACTAACCCTGCGTGCAAATGTTTTCCTTAACAAATGCGAAGAGATCGGGGATCGGGGGTTGGTTATACAAAGGGAAGCTGTTAACACGCAGAGTATCTATAGTAATCTATAGGAACCTTTATTTGCATATATTTCTACTGTTGAATTGCTTGGTTGCTTAAATCTATTTGTTGTTGAATGGGAAAGTTTCTCCTTTGTAAAGGTTGAGGAAATGTTTTTGTTGTTTTTGGGTTTTCTATTGTTTTTAGGAAGGTACTGGACCTAAGGTTTTTGATTAGTGTGATCGCTAAGATTTTGCAATCTTATGCCTACGTATTCCCGTAAAAAGACTTGGGGAAATTAGAGTGTTTGTAGCTCCTCCTATTCTATGGGAGGAAAAATGTTTGGTGTTTTGTTCAAAGCCCAAAATTGAAGCTAAAAGAGTGTTTGTGTCTTGTTCAAAGCCCAAGATTGAATCTAAAAGAGTGTTTGTGTCTTGTAAAAGCCCAAGATTGAAGCTAAAAAAGTGTTTGTGTCTTGTTCAAAGCCCAAGATTGAAGCTAAAAGTTTGACTGAGAGAGAATTTGTCATCTCTAAAGGGAGACATCTCACTTATGCATCACTAACATTGAGGAATTGATTATAAGGGAAGTTGCTTTAACTAGGATGTGTGGAATCCAGCAATGCCACATCTTCCTTTACAAGTCTTTACAAGTCTTTACATTCTAAGAGAGGGACATTGACTTGGATGTGCAGAATCCAGAGGTTTGCCACTTACATCACTTAGATGAAAAGAACTTTAGCCCTGATAAAGGAGGGACTCCAGCTTGGATTTTGAATCAACAAGTGTGCCACTTACAACAATTATCTGGAAAAAAAAGTTTAATTGTTTGTTTTGAAATGTGATGTATAGACGATATATCCTCCTATAGAGGGGACTCATGGTATCATCTGTGGGGATGATGGATTTTTTGCCTTGATCAAAGCCCAAGGTTGAAGCTGAAAGTTGAAAAATGACTCAACTAGGGGATTAATATATCTGCCTTGCACAAAGCCCAAGATTAAGGCTGACTGGGAAAATCATAATATAAAGCCTAAGAGGAGGCTGGCTCTTGCTGAGGATTTATTCAAATCGAGGAGAAGGTCTAAACTATTTTGAGGAATCAAAAGGGAAACTAACCCTTGCTGGAGATTAGAGAAGGGTTGAATTATTAGATGCCATAAGGCTCTTGATTCTTTTGGGGATTTATTGATGGTGACCTGGTTCTGGCTGGGATTTTAAAGATAAAAACCAAACTTTGTTGAGGATCAGAAGAGACTTAAAAGGATAAGCTTGAATGCCTTAGAGGCTTTTGACTCTCCTGGGGACTAGTGTACTATTAAAGATGACTAGGATCTATCCTATGCTTTTAGGAAGCCTGAGGGTCCTTGTATGAAGCCTAAGAGGAAGCTAGGGGATTGAGACTTTCCAAGTCTAGGAAGAGTTCAAGAAAGGTTTCACCAGGAAATAATCATTTCTTTGTTGAACTGCTCTAGGGTTAAAGGTGTTAAAGAAGAGGTTTCACCGGGAAATAATCCTCTTTATTGAACTGCTTCAAGGTTGATCAAATTGAACAAAGCCCAAGAGGAGGCTATCTTCTGGGGAGATTCATTGTATGATGCCCAAGAGGAGGCAATAATGCTTAGATAAATCCCAAAAGAAGGCTAATTGTATTCCTTTTCACAAGGGGAACTAGTTATTTGGACTAAGTTATACTTATTGAAAGGATCCTATTATTTGAACTAGTCTAAACTGAGGATGATTTAAATGCTAAGAGGAACTTAACAAGACATGCACAAGTGTATATACAGACATATGAACAAGTATATAAACAAGTACTGAATTGAGAAAGGTGGTGGGTCTTATTCTCTGGATAGAAGCCCAAGTATATTGTGATTGATTAGATGTTTTCTTAAGATTGGATTAGGTTTTTGAAGAAATTTAAAAAAAGTTTTGAATTTTGAAGATGACTTGATCTCAAGTAGGAGAAAAGCAAAGGTGTTGGGTCTTACACTCTAGATAGAGGCCCAGGTGATTATTTGTATCATGTACAAAGCCCAGGATGAATGCGGCTAACAGATTTTCTATTTACAAAAGGGTGTTGGGTCTTACACTTTATCAGAGGCCCAAAGATTGTTGTGAAAACAAAGTTATGTACAAAGAGATGGGACTTACACTCCTAACAGAGGCCCAAAGATTGTTTATGAAAATAGTGATCGCACCGTGATTTTTAAAGCGCGATGGGACTTATACTATAGCAGAGGCCCAGAGATTGGTTTATTTACAAAGAGGGTTTGGTCTTACACTCTAATAGAGACCCATGAAGTGTTGAAATGAAGTTTTGGAAGATTGAATCAAAGAAAAACCCTAATTTCATATTTTTAGATATTTTTAAAGAAAAATCAATAAAAATATGTATTATTTATCAAATAAAATCATTAATCATGTTATAAACAATGATTAAGGTTTATGAAAAAGTTATTTTATTCACATGAATATTTAAAATCATTTTGTTTTTAAAGAAAATCATGAAATAAATCATTTTTAAAACATTTAAAAACAATTTAAAATAATATTTTAAATATATTAAAAATATATCAAATAAAAATTATTTTTATGATTTTTTGGTGAATAAAATATTTTAAATATGTGAGTGACATTTTTGCAGAAATTCATTTAAAAATAATTAAAATTGATTTAGAAAAATAATTATTTAAGAATAATATGAAAAATGTCAAAAATAATGAAAATATGAAGAAAAAAAATAAAGGGAAGGATCAAAAATGGCATGGGTGGGTGTTGAACCCACCCCCTAGCACACAAACACACTTGAAACCACACACTGCAACCACTGGGGTGGTGATACATCCATGTATCAAACCAACCCCATAAATACATAAGGGTGATTGGGTTTTAGGCCTGGCCAAAGGCGTCATGGCCATCGCTGGCCAGGTTTTGGTGGTTTTGCAAGAAGGCCATAACTTCTTTATTTTCTCCATGAAAATGGGTGAAATAAAGATGGATCCTACCTAGAATTTCACGAGGAATCTAATGGTGGTCTTATATTTTTCTAAAAATGCCTACATTTTAAAACTCGATAGTGGTTTAAAAATAGGCCATGTTTTGCAAGTTCTATGCTACAACTCTATACAAGCAATAATAGCATGACAAAATAGTTCAAAAACAACAAATATGATATGTATGACATGTTCATGATCAATGTACATCAAAGCAATACATATTTCACAAAGTTCAAGTTCTTATGCACTTACCTCTTGAAACTCCACTTGCTAACCTTCAAGATACTTGTGACAGAATCAAACCAATGCCTTGGACACTTCTAATAGATCCCATGGAAGCTTTTAGGATGATCAAAATCCAAAAAAAACGTCTGGAACAGAATCTAGTTCTTTCTTGCAAAATTGGCAAAAGTGACCAAAATGGTAACTCCACCAAATGATGTTACAGTTGAGAAACTATGCTTGGAACACCTTAAGGATAAATATTAGAGCGTGTTTGAGGTGTTGTTTGGTTTTGAAAGGGACTGAATCAAGGCATGGCTTGAAAAACGCAGAAAAGTCAAAATATGAGGTTTTTATAGTTGATTTTCTGATTTTGGTGATTTAGCATGAAGATGAAGGTTTGAACACCTTCAAGGGATGATTTGTGATATGTTTGGATGGTTATTTGAGTGGTTTAGGCTCTGATTTTGAGAATTCCAAGTTTGCTCCTTTCAACTTTGAAATTTGAAGTAAGAGAGAGAGAATGAGAAAACAAAGCTTTGGTATTGTTTTGGTGTGATTGAAATGATCAGAAACAACTCCTATTTATAGGAGAACAAGTTTGTTTTGGGAGGAATAATGTTGGATGAGGGATCACTCTATTATCCAATGGATTTTGTCATGTAGCCCTTTCTTAAATGCCAAGGTACCAAAGTCTTCTCTTATCTTGACTTCAACCAAATTGCAGGTTTGAACACTCATGTTTCTTGACTCATCTTGACTGGTTTGTGACTGATTCATGCCACCTCTATGCATCACATTAATGCTTGATGCCAAAATTGAAATTCAAGGTTCATGTGATGATGAATTTGCACATGCTAAGCTAAGTTCTTGACTCTTTGGCATAAAGATGAAAATATCAAGTGATTCATCAAGATTCCTTCTGATCTTGGATGATGACAAAGCTTGTAAGATGACAAAATTGAAGATGATAATCATGTGGCACCAGAAATGCACAAAATCTGTCTTGAAAATCAGTTTGAGCAAGGCATGTTGTGAGGTTCATAACTCCTTGCTCAAGTTGAATTAATGGGAGTTCTTGTACTCTTTGGAAAGCTTGTATATCATACTTTAACTTTGATGTTTACATATGGTCTTGATTCCTCTTAGATCGTAATGAAAAATACCTCCAAAGTTGGACAAAACATGAGACATAATCTGCCTAAAAAATTATAAGTGTCAAAGTTCAAAATCTCATGAAACCCTAACTTTAATGCTTTATATCTTAAAACCTAAGCATTTTTGGGGTACTTCTGTTTTGCAATCTTGTTGTATGTAAGAAGATCTATCATTTGAGCTTCGGATGAAAAATTGGTTGCTTGGATCACAAGTTATGGCCTTGCAAAGTTGGGTAAAAACAATTATTTTCCATAACTTAGTGAAATGTCAAGTTTCTCAAGGTCGCCCTTTTTGCAAGTAACCTCACTTTTCTTGATTTTTCTTGATTGATCATGATCCAAATCACAATTTAACATTGTTCTTGACTTAAAGAGGCCATGTTTGCCAAAAAATCCCAAAAGTCAAACTTGGTTTTGATCATAGTTGACTTTTTGCATCAGATGAAACTTAAATCTTGTGATCCTTTATGAAATCAAATCCTTGGGCTAAATTGAACCTAATGGATGGATTCCAAAGGTGTTTTTGAGTGTCTTGAATCATGCTCCAAGGTTTGAGATCATGCTTTGCTCAAAAGTCAAAGGTATGTGTAATACCCTAATTTTTACCCCTAAGATCCCACATGTCTTTTTGCATTTCATACCACAAACAAGATCACAAGCTTTGGTTCTTTCGCCCTCCTCTGAAGGTTTATTCTTGAGTGAGATCGCCAAGCACCCGTGTTCTTTTGTTTGTTTGATGTCTGTAATTGATTATGTTTACTAACCATTAATTAAAATCCAAAAATATGTTTTTTCCTTTCCTAACTTTTTTAGGAAGAATTTGGACCAAGGATATCAAAATCAGTTCCTCAGCTCGAATGAATTTCATCTGAACAAATTCAAAGTTGATTTGCACGTAATTCAAAAATCATCTGATTAAGAGTTTCCAAGATTTAATCGATTATTATTCAAGAGACTCCAAGGTTCATGTGTTTATTTCCATGCCTTCTTTGACAAGTAAAAGAATCGAGCCGAACCACAACAGTGCACTCAAAACGGGCATTTTTTTCAAAATTTACACTGAGTAACCGGTTACCTCAATCAGAGTAACCGGTTACCGTCATGAAAATTTGAAAAAATGGCATCAAATTTAAATTCTGTAGCAATTTGCACCAATTTTCATCATTTTGATCACATGTGGAATATTCTAGATCACCTCATTTTAATTCCCCTACATCATCATAATTAATTCCCACCATGTACCTTCACTAATCACCACTCTTTTGATAATTTCCCTCCAAATTCAAATTTCTAAGCCTAATTTTGTTTCCAAACCAAATTCCAATCCACCAAAATTTCCAAGCCTAAATCCTATAAATAGAGGCCTTATTTCATTCATTTCACAAGCTTTTGAGAGCCAACAAACCTCTTGCAAATTCACTTCCCAACCACAAAATTTCACTAGAGCTCACTTTTCTTCTTTTGAAAGTTAACAAGAATTCACATTGAATCTTGTTCAACTTTGAGCTAAACCTTCATCCAAGCTTGTTTTCTTCATCAATTCTCATAGATCAAGGCTTTGGTGTTTGGATCTTGAAGCAATTTGGAATAATTTTCAGATTTGAAGTGGTAATTCATCTCTCACCATTGTTGAACTTCATCTTCATCTTCCATAATGTAGATCTTTGGAGATCCTTGTTACTTGATTCTTTGGATCTTGTAATTGTGTTTGATTGCTGGTTTTCACTGTTGTTTTACTTAAAAATTTGTGCAATTTTGATTCCATGATCACAAGGTGTTTGAAGAAAGTTTTGGAAGATGATCATGCTGAATTTTTGCACATTTTTTTCACTCTGCGTGCAGAGTAACCGGTTACCCTAATTAGAGTAACATGTTACTCTTAGTCAGAATGCAGTTTTTGCTTTGTTTTTGGGACAGTTTTGGTTCCTTTATCTCCTTCTTCCTTTCCTTCTGATTTTGGCTTTGGATTACACTTTTAAAGGTCTTATTCCTCTTTAAATTCATTGGACTTTGGGTGTAGATGAAGTCGGATAAACATTCACTAATTCAAATCTATCTTTAAAATGAATTGTTCAATTCATTTTAGGTGCTTTGAGTTAATGATATGTTTAGTGCTTTAATCCACCAAAATGAGTGGATGAACTTAAAGATGGAGTTGTAATTCAATTTGGCTTTCTCTTCATCTATTACCTTTTTTTTATTTTGATCGATGAAAGTCTTATGGATCTTAGAATTTCTTTATCGAATTCTTGATCAAGACTAGATCGCTATCTATTTTCTTTTCGTGCGGTATTGCTTTCGGATGACGATTTACATATCGTTCATCTAGCATGCATTAGCACAAAGATCACTATTGACCGGACTCGATTAGGGTGACTTCTTTATAAGTCACTTGGCGATTGCTTAACATAGCGCTACATTTGTCCCCTCCTCCAAATCGGAACTTGATCTTTCGTGGCCCAAACCTTTTGGTTGTGTAAGCCCAAGGATGGTTAATCTTTTGTATTAGGTTCAAAATATTTGAAGCTTGTTGCGTAGAGGCTTTGATTCTATCAATCTTCTAACAAGTCTTCATTAACCTTGATCTAAGTACATTGTTTAATCATTATAGTTCAAGACGCGAGATGGAATAATTGGTGTTTCCTTTTGAAGGCTTATGGCACTAGGGCCCTTGTGCTACTAATTAATAACTTCTAACCTTACCTTTATGCTTCCTTCTTGCTCCCTATCTCTCTTTATTTTATATGCTTTATGTCATTATATCATATCATATAATTGTTTATGCTTCCGCAATTTTTCCTTTGTCCACTTGGACCATATGTTTATGTTTATGTCCTTTTTTCTTTTGTCCATTTGGACTATATTATCTCGTGCTTTTGTTTTTCTTTTGTACATTTGGACTCAAAAACATTAATAAAGGCTTAAAACACTAAAATACTTGTGCTCTTAATGTTGGACTATGGCCACTATCCCTTGCATTGGAGGATCTCTACTCTTAATTATGGACTTATGGACTTAGAATTAGGATTCCTTCACTTATGCTTTGGATTATCATGGAGTTTGGTATTCTAGCCTTTATTTGGTTTGCTTATTGGCTCAAGAGGATGAAATTCTTTTCTTATTATGCTTTGAAGAGTGCCTCCATGTGGTTAAATCTTTCTTACCTTAGCTTTTATTTTATGCGCTAGGATAGTCACTTCTTCTCCACCCCTTCTTCAATTTTCTAAACCTCCTCTCTTTTTTTTCAAAAATCTTCTTGTTTTCAAACTCAAAACCACTTTCATAATAAAACCTTGACTTTGGTCAAGTGATTTTCAAACTTTATTTTCTTTAATAAATGTCAATCCATGTTAATCATACTTTGACCATTTTAAAAAAAACATAAAAATATCAAAACTCATTCAAACTTTTTGTGCTTTTATGCTCCTTTTCCTTTTAAACTTTTCAAAAGAATTAGACATGAGTCATTTTTTTGGTTGAAATGTAAAGCTCCTAACCATGGTATTTTGTGTAAAGTATGGTCATTTTCCACTTAGATGTTGAAGCAATAGTCTTGTTGATGTTAATCCACGCAAATCCTCCATCTTAATGTGATGCAAATGCCTCTTTCCAATACCTTTGGGTAATTAGTTGAGTATTCTTTCTTAAGAATGACGGGTTGTCTTTTTGAGATAAAATGAATCATAACCAATAATTTTTGTTATTTGTACCACGAACTACAAGGTTTTGATCCTACATTGCACTTCGTGGGTACGTAGGCATGAGGCGATAAGTCTCTTCAAACACAAAAATCTCAAAAAATACTTCTCTTCTCATCCCCCCAATCTCTTTCAAATAAACCATTTTCAAACCAAAAGCAATAGGTATTTCAAAGGGTTCCTATATAGGGGTAGCAAACGGGTATGCCCGCCCCGTTTAGGCCCGCCCCGCAAATGCCCGCAAAAAAAGGGGCGGGGTGGGACGATCATAGTTGATGATGCGGGCCTAAAACAAATGCCCACCCCGCAAAAACGTGAGGGCGGGGCGGAGAAAGCCCGCGGGCACTGCACTTTTTAAGCCTAAAAATGCAAAATTTTATGTAAATACTCGTGCCTGCAAAAGCCCACGAAGAAAACGGGGCGGGGCGGGGCGTGTAACGCCCTAGTTTTGTCAGTTTTTATTTAATCGAGTCGTTTTGATTATTTTATTATTATATTATTTTATTTCCGACTTTTATCTGAAAATATGTTATTTTTAGTTGTGATTATATTTTGTCGCGTTTTGGGAACGTTTGCGAGATATTTGAGTGTGGGGGTATTTTGGTCTTTTCATTTATTTTTTTTCTAAGTTAGTATGAATAGAAATAGAAAGAAAGAAAAATAGTAAGAAGAGAAGAAAAGAGGAGAAGAGAAAGAGAAGAGGAAAAAGGAGAAAAAGAGAGAAATCTTGGAAATCAAGAGAATGGATCAACCGACTTTCTAAAACACGATTTTATCGGGTAAGGGTGCAAAACTCGATTATCTTATCATTGTGTATGATTATGTATGTGTGTGTGCATGTTGTCTTGCCTTTTTCCATAGTTTTTCGGTTATAGGTCGAAAACGCGTAAACGAGTAGAAATCGATGTTTTCACGGACAAAAATCGATATGAATCTTGTAGTATGATCATGTGACATGTATGAACAATTGCTGAGGTTTGTGTTGCTGTTGGAAATGGTTTGGTTGGGAAAAATAGGGTTTTTGGGGTTATGGAACAGTGTAACACGAAGCAGAATTTTTCTGCATCTGGTGTAAAGTGCCGGGCGGTCCTATGATTTCGTCGGGCGGTTCGTGATTTCGCCGGGCGGCTTTTGAGAGGCGCAACCTTTACACGATTCTGACTCTATTGAGTCATTGGGGGGGAATTGGTGACGCCTCTGCTTCGCCGGGCGAAGTAGCGGCGAAGGGCAAGTGTCGGGCGGTTTTTGGGTTGCGCCGGACGGTTTTTAGGGTTTTTCACATTTTTATTTTCTTTTTAATTCCATAACTTTTGATCTGATTATCCGTTTTGAACGTTCTTTATATCGTTGGAAAGTTTATGAAATATTCTTTCTATTAAAAATGATTTCGAGATTGTTGGCCGATTAAATTATGTCGGGAATTTGAAATAGTGTCGTTTTGTCGACTTTTGCCGTTTTAATCATGAGAATTGATGTGTATCGTATAATGTGCTATCTCTATGAATGTTGTATGACTTGTGTGCTGTGGTGAGATGAAAATGCATGAAATACATGTTGTGATGATGAATTGTGGCCTAAGGGCAAGTAAATGCAATGTGTTGTATTTGATGATATATATGCATGATTATGGTTGCGTATATGTGTGCATTAGAATGTCATAAGTCATTGTATGCCAAGCATCATGATATGCATTCTTGAGATGTCGTGTGCCCTAGTGGGTGTGAGCGACGAATCGATTCCAGAGGGAATCCGCTATAACATCGTGTGCCTTATACCAAGAGGACCTAAAGCAATGATTATAGACGATCGTGTGCCTTATACAAAGAGGACCTAAAGCGATCGGATCGTGTGCCTTATACAAAGAGGACCTAAAGTGATCCATAAACGTCGTGTGCCTTAAAAAAAATAAGAGAACCTAAAGCGACGGGGAACATCGTTTGCCCGACGGGGAGTTACATTAAGCAACAAGCGATGGTTCCAATAGTTCCTGAGTGAACTCTGTGCATTTGCATAATTCATGAATGGATTTATTTTGTGTGGAATTGTGATTGGAATTGATGAGTTGAGATATATATTGTGTTGTGTTGTATTTGGATTGTGTTGCACGTTGTGGTGAGAGTATTTTACGTGTGTAATGTGGTGGTATTATATAATTATATGCAATTATATTATGATTGTGTTTCTCACCCTTCTGCTGTTTTAATGCTCTATGAGGCATTGCAGATTAGTTTACTGAAGGTCTTTTGTGAAGCTTAGGTCTTCATTCTTTTGTCGGTCGGCTCTGATATGTGGCACCTGGTAGTTAGGGAGACAGTTGGTGATTTGTGTGTATATGTATATGTTTCTTTTGGGATTATACATGTATGATTGTATTTGACAGCCAAACTTTTCATGATATATATATATATATATGAGATTCAGTACAGATGTTCTGCTTTTATTCTGTACCTGAATTTATGGGTATAAGGAACTGAATTCCTTTGTTAATTGCTACCTGAGAATGTTGCATATCTTTATGAGCAGGTTTATGTTTATTTGTTTCAATTGATGTGACCCCTCGGTCTATGTCGTGAATGTTTTAAATATACTCTGATGAAAATTTGATTATTTGTTATCGCTTTAATTGCTTGGGGGTATAGATTGGGGGTGTTACATTAAGTGGTATCAGAGCCAGTCCGTGTCAGTTTGTGTCAGTCCTTGTAGGTGTTGGTGTTTGGGGTGAGCTGTTGTTTAACCATAGTTGCTGTTATTGGAAATGAACACAATATGGCTGGAAGGAATGATGCTGCTTTGGCTGCTGCTATGCAAGCTATGGCTTGGGTTGTGCAGGGTGCACCTCATGCTGCTGGTAATGATGAGTTCAGGAAGAACAAACCGCCTGTCTTCAAAGGAAGATATGATCCTGGTGGTGCTCAGTTATGGCTTAAAGAGATTGAAAGAATCTTCTGAGTAATGGATTGTGCTGAGGATCAGAAGGTGAGACTGGGTACTCACATGTTACTGGAAGAAGCTGATGATTGGTGGGTTAGTACACGTCATGTGTTGGAAGCTGCAGAGGAAGAGATCACTTGGGCTGTGTTTAACATTGAGTTTCTGAGGAAGTATTTTCTCGAAGATGTAAGAGGAAAGAAGGAAATTGAGTTCTTGGAATTAAAACAAGGTAATATGTCTGTTGTTGATTATACTGCTAAGTTTGTGGAGCTTGTGCAGTTTTATCCACATTATGCTGAAGGGACTACGGAGTTTTCTAAGCGTTTAAAGTTTGAGAATGGATTGCGTCCTGAGATAAAGTAGGCAATCGGTTACCAAAGGATTAGAAGGTTTTCTGATTTGGTAGATTGCTGTAGGATTTTTGAAGAAGATAGCAAAGCCCGTTCTACTCACTATAAGAGTGTGAACGAGAGGAAAGGGAAGCAACCATTTCGTAGTGGTCCTTATGTAACACCAGCTGATAAGGGTAAGCAAAGGGGGAATTTTGAGAAAAGGCCAAGTGGGGGAGGAATGTCTAATTCTCTGAGATGTTTTAGGTGTGGTGAATTAGGACATCGCCAGTTCGAATGTAGGAAAGATATGAGAAAGTGTTCTAATTGTGGAGGTTTAGGACATATTGCAGCTGATTGTAAGAGGAACGTGGTGAAGTGTTTCAATTGTGGTGAACCTGGGCATGTTAGTACAAAGTGTCCGAAACTGAAGCAAGCTCCAGCAAGTGGGAAGGTATTTGCATTGGCAGGAACTCAGACTTCAAGTGCAGATCGTCTGATCAGAGGTACTTGTTTTATTAATAGTACGCCTTTAGTTGATATTATTGATACCTGAGCGACTCATTCGTTTATTTCGTCTGAGTGCGCGAAGCGTTTGAATCTTGTGTTGTCTTCGATGGATGGTGTCATACCCCAAATTTTGACGACTAAGATTTCCCATCATTGTGCAAATCATCATCACAATATGGATGAACCATCATGCCTCATCAAATGCCTCAAGGGTTGTTGACCATTCACTACAATCAAAACTAGGGTTTTAAGCCCACTCTGAGTGCTTAGACAAAGGATCAATCAAGAAATGACATGATCTTCAACTTGTATAACCTCTCAAATGTCCACAAGGGATCAAGAGGACTCCCACTTCAAGGATTAAGCACAAGGCTGCTCCCTTCTAGGTGGATCAAGTCTCAAGATCGACAGTGTCACCAAATTAGGGTTTTGGTCGACCAGGGCCTCCGGATGGAAATTTTTCATCTGGGCACAAGCCAATGATCCAAAACATAACCTAATATACTCCATGGAACCTCATGGACCCAAGCATCAAGTCAATTTGACCTCAGGGGATGCATACATCAAAAATCAGGAATTAGGGTTTCTTGACCTAATTCACCCCTAAGTTGACTTTTGGGACAAATCATGAACCAAGACCTCAAGAGAGGATTTGAGGGTCTTTAATATACTATATTGATCCATTTGCAACAATGGATTAATACAAGAAGCTTGAGCAACAAGTCTCAATTTCATCTGCACCACAATTAGGGTTTCACGAGGAAAGTCAACTGTAGCTTTGACTTTTGACCAAGACATGCTCCCAAACCCCAATACATGATTCAATATACCCTATGACACCCATGGAACATGTCCATCAAGTTTGATTTAGGTCAAGGACATGATTTCCTGAAGAATTGCACAGTTTGGAATTCATCTGATAAAAAGTCAACTGTGCACAAAAGTCAACTTTGACTTTTTGAGATTTTTCACCAAAATGAATTTTTAACCCTAAAATGATGTTAATGTATAATTTGAATCATCATTCATCAAGAAAAATCAAAGAAAGTGGGATAACTTGTAAAAGGGGTAACCATAAAAACTTAGAAAAATTTCTAAGTTATGGAAAAAGTGACACTAATGTGCCAACTTTGGAGGACCATAACTCCTAAACCACAAGGCTATTGTTCCCCATTCAAAGCTTGATTTGTAGATCACATTTCCCTCTACAAAAGCTTCATACTGCCCTATGTCCAAATTCCTCATGGATTTTGAGTTATGGAGTGATCAAAATCAAGAAAAGTCACTTTGTTCCAACACTTAGTGAAAATTTCACTAAGTCAGAATCTGCCTTTACTTTTTTCCAAATGTAGGGGTATTTTTCACTTGGATTCAAAAGAGATCAAAACCAAACATGTTCAAACAGTTGTTGTATCATGTAAGGGCTTTCCAAAATGGCTAAGAACATTACCAAATTCAATTTGAGCTATGAGATATGACATTGGCAAGATGCCTTGCTGAAATCTGCCAAGGCAAGGCAGATTTTTGTACTTTTGGTCGATTTGCCAAAATCAGCCAAAGCCAAACACTCCTATCCACTTGGACACATCTGAGGATTAAATCTAAAGGGGACAATCACTGAGCCAAGCCTCCAAAGTCTTTGGAACAATAAATAGCATGTTGAACCTAGAATTGCCAAAATAGGGACAAGACTCCAATTTTGGATTGGAGCATTCAATGGAAGCATCAAGGTGGCATGGACTGAGCTCTAGCAACTGAATTCAGTCAAGAATTATCCAAGACCAAGGGAACCAGCAGCCTGTGCCCTAACCTATAGTCAATGGCTAGAGGAGACTTGGATTTTCATTTGCCAACATTGGCCAAACCTACTCAGCAGTTGCCATTCACTATTCCTTGCAAAACAAACTTGCTCTACTATAAATAGAGCTCAATTGTGATCAGTTTGAGTACACCAAAGCCATCAAACAGATGCTTTCCTCAAAATCTCTTCTTTCACTCCAATTTTTCCTTTTAAGGCAAGTCACTATCGGGTTTTGAGTTTGAGGCCTTTTCCAATCAAACCAATCACACACACACCTCATATACATCACATATGAGCTGATCAAACACTTAAACAACAACTGGAACACTGATTTCTCAGAATCACCAGTCAATTGCTCAAGGTTTTAACCAAGTTGCAGTTGAGATGCCATGAAGTGATCCAGCCAACTTCAATCAAGTCCAAGCATTCAAACACACTCCATAGGGTGTAGGGAAGCTGTTCAGATCATCACAACTCATCTGTAACACCTCCAACACAAATCACGATCACCAGCTGCAAGTGGTAAGCATGAGCTCTTCTAACTCTATGATCCATGCAATTTTTGCTGCACAATAATCTGGCTATATGTTTATAATCATGCATGGAATGTTTCCCCTCAATTAATTGCATTGTTTGAATCATGTATCAAAAATCCCAGCCTTCATGCAGAATCTAGGGTTCTTGAGGATTGTTCATGATTTCTTGTTTTATGTTTAATTTAAATGAAATTAATTGTCATAGACATGATCGTGAGGTTGAAATGAGTTGATTGGTATGTGGATTGCATGATATGATTAAGTATTCAGTGAGATTGGATAGAAAATGCAAATCTGGGAAACTCAGAACACGCGCGTGTTCTTGCCCTTGTTCTTGGCGCCATTTTCCAACATTTGAATATTTGAATTTTGTGATTTTTATTTAATTGATTCAAAAATTAATTTCTCTCTGAGTTTTAATGATTTTGAGTTGATTCTTTTTTTAATAATTCACAAAAATGTTAAAATATTTTATTTTCCCAAAAAATCCCAAAAATTATATTTATTTCATATAATTGATATTTTTGCAAAGAATTAATATTCTAATTGTTTTTGACATTTAAAATATTTTTTCCCTGTTGATTTTGAAAAGATTAATGGCTTCTAATTATTTTGTAGGTCAATACTTGATTTTTGAAGCATTAATCCAAGATCATAATTTGTTTCCCACACGTTAAACAATTTTTGATCATTTTAATTGAATTTTTATTCAATTAAAATACATTTTGGAAATAAATTAGGGTTTTTGATTAATTCAACCCTCCCAAATCATTTTCAAACACTTTTGGGCCTCTATTAGAGTGTAAGACCCAACCCACTTGTACAGAAATATTTTGGGCCTCACTTATTGTATAAGTCCCTCTGTACATTTTTAAATTCGGCACGATCGTCGCCAGTTTAAAAATAAACCACCTGGGCCTGTCCTTGAGCTATAAGACCCATTCAAAACTTTTGGGCCTCTATTAGAGTGTAAGACCCAACCCCCTTTTAACCAAAAACAACTTTGGGCCTCAGATATTGTATAAGCCCATTTGCGTTAAAAGAAAATCTCGGCGCGATCGCCATTTTAAACAAAAAATCATTTGGGCCTACCCTCGTGTTATAAGCCCCACTCTTTTTCTTTAAAACTTTTTGGGCATCTTGAGAGAGTGTAAGACCTAAATCCCTTTGTACAGAAAATAATTTTTTGGGCCACAGTCACTTGTATAAGTCCCTCTGTACAAATTCAAGCAGTGCGCTCACTGATAAAACCCTGGGCCTCTCCTTGAGCTGTAAGCCCCAAATCTTTCTTTTTCAAAGCACTTTCTCCTTTGATTTTAAATATATTGTTGTTTTCAATCTTTCTTTGTTAAACAACTAACCAAACAGCATGGAAGCTCTACAACCGAGTAAGTGTTTATATGCTTTCATTTACCGCTTTCATATACATATAACTGTATTGTGGGGCTGTTTCGCTGTAAGTCTTCTTTCATAAACTCATATCAACTGTGTAATAATAGTATAGATATTTAGAGTTTCCCCGGCAACTACGTCTAGCATTAAGCCCGTTGATCACTCTTAAAAATAGTCAAAACTAGATCCCCATAGGATTACCAGACACAGTCTTCCCTCCTCTTGGGGTTAAACAATATGGAGATATGAAAGGTATCATTCTCGGTGAACCCTTTCATAGACTGTCACTCGTAGAAGTTGTCAAAGAAACTCTACTCCCCAGAGATGATCTCTTCTCCATGAATTGCATCTCTTGAGTTTCTTCCAAATTCTCGGACTTTCCTGGCTTGATCTATTCTCGGTGAATGGCATGTCTTGAACTTCTCGGGGTTTGGGGGACCCACAGGCTTCTTAAAAGCACTTGTCAAGAAACTCTATTCCCCAGAGATGATCTCTTCTCCGTGAATTGCATCTCTTGAGTTTCTTCCAAATTCTCGAACTTTCCTGGCTTGATCTATTCCTTGTGAATAGTCTGTCATGAATTTCTCGGGGTTTAGGGACCCATCGGCTTCTTAAAAGCATCGGCCTCCTCTTGGGCATCGTACAAGGACCCACAGGCTTCCTAAAATCATCCCCGCCTCCTCTTGGGCGTTGTACAAGGACCCATTGGCTTCTTAGAAGTATCCACAGCCTCCTCTTAGGATTCGTATAATGATTCTTCCTCCGGGAATGATAGCCTTCTCTTGGGCTTCATACAAGGACCACTCGACTTCTTAAAAGTTTCCAGCCTCCTCTTAGGCTTCGTACAAATTGTCCTGACGACCTCCTAGAGGTATAGGAACAGAACTTAGTCATCTTCATAGAACAGTCCTTTCCAAGAGTCTACTACTGTTTCTCAAAGCATAGTACAAAAGATGAAACTCTAGACACAGACAGTCTAACATCCTTGAGTCTCAAAGACATTCTCAAGTTACCCCTTCAAAAATAGGAAGGAACCCCGTGGACTCGGATAGTCTCAATACCCTTTGGATTTCCCATTTCCTTAAAGAACAGGAAATAACCCTGATCCTCGAATCAAATCCCTGAGTGCAAACATTACTCCTATAAGAACTGATTTTCTCTTTAAATCAGCATACTGGACCTGTCACTCAACTGAAACAGTAACCATAGCCTCCTCTTGGGCTTTGTACAATGATTCTCCCCAGCGGAGCTAACAATTTTAGCCTCCGTCTTGGGCCTCGTACGAGATACCAGAGACTCCCTCGTTGAGTCAATCACCCTTTTCGCCTCCATCTCGGGCTTTGTACGAGATACAAAAACTCTCTTGTTGAGTCAAATAGCCTCCATCTCGGGCTTTATACGAGATACCAAAAGACTCCCTCGTTGAGTCAAAAACCTTTTAGCCTCTCTCTCGGGCTTTGTACGAGACACATATCAGCCTCCTCTTAGGCTTTGTATAAGAAAACCACTGGTTGATCCAATCAACCTTTTAGCATCAAAGTTGTGCCTCGTTCACAGTACACAAACATCAACAACTTCTTCCCCTTCATCTAATTGCTGTAAGCGGCAAGCCTCTGGATCATCTATATCCATGCCACTGTCCCTCTTTTAGCATGAGAAATTCCTAAGGAAAGATAGCATTGCTCTACACTGAGTTAAAGTCTTCTTCTTCAGGTTAAAAATCTCCTATAAAGGAAATTATGGCATTTCCGGATTCACATATCCCGGTTAAAGTAATTCTCCTTTATAAACAGTTGTGACATACAACCCCCTCTTTAGAGATGACAAATTCTCTCTAAAGTCAACACCTTTTAGCTTCACATCTTGGGCTTTGAACAAGATACAAACCACCTTCAGCTTCACATCTTGGGCTTTGAACAAGATATAGATCACCTTTCGCTTCACGTCTTGGGCTTTGAACAAGACACCAAAACAACAATTTCCTCCCATAGAATAGGAGGAACTACGAACGCTCTGATTTCCCTGTTTCGGTAAACGGGAATATGTAGGCATAAGATTGAAAGAAAAGATCTTAGCGAGCACACTAAACAAAAACCCAAAATCCCATACTTCCACACATCCGTCCTAACCTCCCACCAATCGACCGAACATCACTTTTAAAAAAATACACCCAATAGAGACCCCGAATCTTTGTAGCATCTGTAAACCAACAGTTTTGACTGTTTAACCTCAGTTTGCAAGCAGGGTTAATTTGAGACATCTATTTCCCTTCCTTCATCAGCTTTAATAGGATAAAAAATGAATCGAGCTGTAGATACCAAAGAGCGATAGTGCTTCGCAACCACATCCAAAATCGCTCGCTACAGATGGAGAGATGGTTATTGATACTCCAGCAATGGGGTCAGTAACTACTTCTTTGGTTTGTTTGAGTTGTCCTTTGACCATTTATGGTAAAGACTTTGAGATGGATTTTGTGTGTTTGCCGTTGGAGGGTTTAGATGTGGTTTTGGGAATGAATTGGGTGCAATTTAACCGGGTCCATATTGATTGTTATCATAAGCTGGTAAGATTTCCTTCTCTGGAGGAAGACGAAGACTCGAGTTTCTTATCTACCAAAGAGTTGAAGAAACTTTTGGCAGATGAAGCTCAGTTGTTTGGGTTGTTTGCATCGTTGACTGTGAATAGTCAAGTTTCACTTGATGTGTTTCCTGTTGTGTGTGATTTTTCGGAAGTGTTTCCTGAGGATATTTCAGATGTGCCGCCAGAGAGAGAGGTGGAGTTTTCTATAGATCTAGTTCCTGGTACTAGACCTATATCGATGGCACCTTATCGAATATCGGCATCTGAGTTGGTTGAGTTAAAGAAGCAGTTGAATGAATTGCTAGAAAAGAGGTTTGTGAGACCAAGCGTTTCTCCTTGGGGTGCTCCGGTTTTATTGGTGAAAAAGAAAGATGGAAGTATGCGATTGTGTATTGATTATCGCCAGTTGAATAAGGTGACGATTAAGAATAAGTTTCCTCTTCCGAGAATTGATGATCTGATGGATCAGTTGGTAGATGCTTGTGTGTTTAGTAAGATTGATTTGAGGTCGGGGTATCATCAGATAAGGGTGAAAGAGGAAGATATTCAGAAGACAGCCTTTAGGACACGTTATGGTCATTATGAATATTCTGTGATGTCGTTCGGGGTTTCTAATGCGCCAGGTGTGTTTATGGAATACATGAATCATATTTTCCACGAGCATTTGGATCGTTTTGTTGTTGTGTTCATTGATGATATCTTGATTTATTCTAAGTCTCGGGAGGAGCACGCGGAGCATTTGCTTATTGTTTTGCAGGTTTTGAAAGAAAGAAAGCTTTTTGCCAAGTTGTCCAAGTGTGAATTCTGGTTGTCGGAAGTGAGTTTTCTCGGGCACGTGATTTCAGGTAATGGTATTGCTGTGGATCCATCTAAAGTAGAGGCAGTTCTACAATGAGAGGCTCCTAGATCTGTTACTGAAATTAGAAGCTTTTTGGGTTTAGCCGGATATTATCGAAGGTTCATTGAAGGTTTTTCTAAGCTAGGACTTCCTTTGACCCAGTTGACTTACAAAGGTCAAGCGTTCATTTGGGATATTCGGCGTGAGGAAAGTTTTAATGAGCTGAAGAGAAGATTGACGATAGCTCCGATTTTGATTTTGCCGAATCCTACTGAACCGTTTGTGGTTTATTGTGATGCGTCTTTGATTGGTTTAGGTGGAGTGTTGATGCAAGAAGGTAAGGTTGTGGCTTATGCTTTGAGGCAATTGAGGATTCATGAGAAAAATTATCCTACTCATGATCTTGAATTAGCGGCTGTGGTTTTTGTGTTGAAGATTTGGAGGCATTATCTCTATGGTGCAAGATTCGAAGTCTTTAGTGATCATAAAAGTTTGAAATACTTGTTTGATTAGAAAGAGTTGAATATGAGGCAACGTAGATGGTTGGAATTTTTGAAGGACTACGACTCTGGCTTGAATTACCATCCTGGTAAAGCTAACGTGGTAGCTGATGCGTTGAGCCAGAAATCGTTGCATATGTCGGTGTTGATGGTTAAAGAGTGGGAACTTTTGGAATCGTTTAGAGATTTGAGTTTGGTATGTGAAGTGACGTCGGATAGCGTGAGGCTTGGAATGTTAAAGGTTACTAATGATTTTCTGTTGACCGTAAGCGAGAAATAGAAGTTGGATGCGAAATTTGTGGATTTGATGACAGTTGGGGATAAAAGTGAAAATGAGGACTTCAAAGTGGATGATAATGGTGTTTTGAGGTTTCGCGGTAGAATTTGTATTCCTGATGATGCGGAGTTGAAAAGGATGATTTTGGAGGAAGGACACCGGAGTAGTTTGAGTATACATCCTGGAGCGAATAAGATGTATCAGGATTTGAAGAAGATTTTCTGGTGGTCTGGATTAAAGAGAGATGTGGCTCAGTTTGTGTATTCATGTTTGACGTGTCAGAAGTCAAAGGTTGAACATTTGAGGCCTAGTGGTTTGTTGCAGTCGTTGGATATTCCTGAGTGGAAATGGGATAGCATTTCGATGGATTTTATGACAGGGTTGCCGAACACTCAGCGGGGACATAACGCGATTTGGGTGGTGGTGGACAGACTGACTAAATCGGCGCACTTCATTCCGATTGACATCAGTTTTTCTTTGGAGAGGTTGGCGGAGATTTACATCAGTGTGATTGTGAAATTACATGGTGTTCCGTTGAGCATTGTTTCGGATCGAGATCCGAGGTTTACCTCGAGATTTTGGGAAATTTTGCAAAAGGCTTTGGGATCTAAATTAAGGTTGAGTTCTGCTTATCATCCTCAAACGGATGGACAGACTGAGAGGACGATTCAGTCGTTGGAAGATTTGTTGAGGGCTTGTGTTCTTGAACAAGGTGGTGTGTGGGATAGTTATCTTGCATTGATTGAATTCACGTACAATAACAATTTCCATTCAAGTATTGGAATGGCACCGTTTGAAGCGTTATATGCACGAAGGTGTCGAACACCGTTGTGTTGGCACGAATCTGGTGAGAGTTCGGTGGTTGGACCGGAGTTGGTACAACAGACTATGGACAAGGTGAAACTTATTTGTGAGAAAATGAAGGCTTCTCAGAGTAGGCAAAAGAGTTATCATGATCGAAGAAGGAAAGATCTTGAGTTTCAAGAGGGCGATCATGTATTTTTGAGAGTTACGCTGGTGACGGGTGTTGGTCGTGCATTGAAATCGAAGAAACTTACTTCTCGGTTTATTGGTACTTACCAGATATCCGCGAGAGTGGGTGCTGTGGCTTACAGGGTGGCGTTGCCTCCGAGTCTGTCGAATTTGTATGATGTGTTCCATGTTTCACAGCTTCGGAAGTATGTTCCGGATCCGTCGCATGTGATTCCGATGGATGAAGTTGAGGTAAGGGAGAACCTTATGGTTGAGGCATTACCCGTTAGGATTTTGGATCGCGAGGTGAAGCGGTTAAGGGGCAAGGATATTGCGCTTGTGAAGGTAGCGTGGGGAGGTGCTGCTGAGGGCAATTTGACTTCGGAGTTGGAGAGTTGGATGCGGGAGTCGTATCCAGAGTTGTTCGTCTCAGGTATATTTTTGAGGACGAAAATTTCTAAGTGGGGGAGAGTTGTAACGCCCCAGTTTTGTCAGTTTTTATTTAATCGAGTCGTTTTGATTATTTTATTATTATATTATTTTATTTCCAACTTTTATCTGAAAATATGTTATTTTTAGTCGTGATTATATTTTGTCGCGTTTTGGGAACGTTTGCGAGATATTTGAGTGTGGGGGTATTTTGGTCTTTTCATTTATTTTTTTATAAGTTAGTATGAATAGAAATAGAAAGAGAGAAAAATAGTAAGAAGAGAAGAAAAGAGGAGAAGAGAGAGAAGAGGAAAAAGGAGAAAAAGAGAGAAATCTTGGAAATCAATAGAATCGATCAACTGACTTTCTAAAACACGATTTTATCGGGTAAGGGTGCGAAACTCGATTATCTTATCATTGTGTATGATTATGTATGTGTGTGTGCATGTTGTCGTGCCTTTTTCCATAGTTTTTCGGTTATAGGTCGAAAACGCGTAAACGAGTAGAAATCGATGTTTTCACAGACGAAAATCGATACGAATCTTGTAGTATGATCATGTGACATGTATGAACAATTGCTGAGGTTTTTGTTGCTGTTGGAAATGGTTTGGTTGGGAAAAATGGGGTTTTTGGGGTTATGGACAGTGTAACACGAAGCAGAATTTTTCTACATCTGGTGTTAAGTGCCGGGCAGTCCTCTGATTTCGCCGGGCGGTTTTTTAGAGGCGCAACCTTTACACAATTCTGACTCTATTGAGTCATTTGGGGAGAATTGGTGACGCCTCTGCTTCGCCGGACGAAGTAGCGGCGAAGGGCAAGTGTCGGGCGGTTTTTGGGTTGCGCCGGGCGGTTTTTAGGGTTTTTCACATTTTTATTTTCTTTTTAATTCCATAACTTTTGATCTGTTTATCCGTTTTGAACGTTCTTTATATCGTTGGAAAGCTTATGAAATGTTCTTTCTTGTAAAAATGATTTCGAGATTATTGGCCGATTAAATTATGTCGGGAATTTGAAATAGTGGCGTTTTGTCGACTTTTGCCGTTTTAATCATGAGAATTGATGTGTATCGTATAATGTGCTATCTCTATGAATGTTGTATGACTTGTGTGATGTGGTGAGATGAAAATGCATGAAATACATGTTGTGATGATGAATTGTGGCCTAAGGGCAAGTAAATGCAATGTGTTGTATTTGATGATATATGCATGATTATGGTTGCATATATGTGTGCATTAGAATGTCATGAGTCATTGTATGCCAAGCATCATGATATGAATTCTTGAGATGTCGTGTGCCCTAGTGGGTGTGAGCGACGAATCGATTCCAGAGGGAATCCACTATAACATCGTGTGCCTTATACCAAGAGGACTTAAAGCGATGATTATAGACGATCATGTGCCTTATACAAAGAGGACCTAAAGCGATCGGATCATGTGCCTTATACAAAGAGGACCTAAAGCGATCCATAAACGTCGTGTACCTTAAAAAAATAAGAGGACCTAAAGCGACGGGGAACATCGTTTTCCCGACGGGGAGTTACATTAAGTAACAAGCGATGGTTCCAATAGTTCCTGAGTGAACTAGTGTTGAGATGATGGATGGATGGTACCGCATATGCATTGCATAGAGTCGTTGTGTCGGTCTTTGTGCATTTGCATAATTCATGAATGGATTGATTTTGTGTGGAATTGTGATTGGAATTGATGAGTTGAGATATATATTGTGTTGTGTTGTATTTGGATTGTGTTGCACGTTGTGGTGAGAATATTTTACGTGTGTAATGTGGTGGTATTATATAATTATATGCAATTATATTATGATTGTGTTTCTCACCCTTCTGCTGTTTTAATGCTCTATGAGGCATTGCAGATTAGATTGCTGGAGGTCTTTTGTGAAGCTTAGGTCTTCATTCTTTTGTCGGTCGGCTCTGATATGTGGCACCGGGTAGTTAGGGAAACAGTTGGTGATTTGTGTGTATATGTATATGTTTCTTTTCGGATTGTACATGTATGATTGTATTTGACAGCCAAACTTTTCATGATATATATATATATATATATATATATATATATGAGATTCAGTACAGATGTTCCGCTTTTATTCTGTACCTGAATTTGTGGGTATAAGGAACTGAATTCATTTGTTAATTGCTACCTGAGAATGTTGCATATCTTTATGTGCAGGTTTATTTTTATTTGTTTTAATTGATGTGACCCCTTAGTCTATGCCGTGAATGTTTTAAATATACTCTGATGAAAATTTGATTATTTGTTATCGCTTTAATTACTTGGGGGTATAGATTGGGGATGTTACAGGGTGGACGCATTAGAGGGTGAGGGCCTAAACCTTTAGCCCACCCCTCACTAAAGTGCGGGTAAAATGGGCATGCTCAACGGGTCTGGCCCATTTTGCCACCCCTATTCCTATAGAGTACTATAGACGTTTTGGGTGCTAATACCTTCCCTTAACGTAACCAACCCCCTTACCCAGTCTCTGTTTATGTGTTCTTGTTTTAGAACTTGTTTAGGTTTTGTTCGCTCTTTTTCCTTTCCTTTTTGGATAAAATAAAAGTGTGGTGGCGACTCTCGTTTTATGAGTTAAGTTAACCAATAGCTTACACTCATAATTTTTACCCCTACAGAAAAGTGGTGACTCTGCTGGGGAAACTCTGGTTCCTAGTGGGTTTAGCCTACTTTGATTTATTTATCGCTTTTTGTTTGATTTGTGTGTTATTGATTGTTCTGTCAGGGTGCTTGGTGATCTATGTGGTGAGATAAGTCTTATACCCGAACTTGAGTGCACTTATGATAGGAGGGTGGTATAGTCTTGTTCGGCTTACATGGAGTAGTCCTTACTAAGCTGACTTTAGATCCCCCACTTAATGGAGGCCCCTTTGGAATTACTGATGTCATACGAGTAGTCGTGAATGACGTTACTTTTTCCGACCTGGGAGCCTGAGAAGCTGAGGACCGTAGAACCCTTAACCCATCTTGGCCTTATTAGGACGTGGTGCAGTGGCTATTCAGGTGTACACTTGAATTGGTTGTTACGCGATACCACACTCAGACGAGTTTCTCTTGAGAATATTATTGGCTGACGAGTAGTCGTTTAAGCCGATAATATCCGAAAGATGGATCTATGACTCTGGGAACTTTTTAGAACCTTGTTCTACAAGTGATATAACCCTAGTACATACCATTGTGGGAGGTTCTTAACCCTTGGCTTCATGCTCGTGACTCGAAACCTTGAGTCCGTGTGATGTGTGTGATCTTGTTTGTGGTTGTTGCATCATGCACGCATACATTCATGGACATTTTGTTTCCATCAATTTTCAAGGATCTTAGAGATTTTCCTTTGCAAACATTACAGATATTGTGATCATGCATATTGGAAGGAGAAACACTCAGAAGTATTATTTCAAAGCTCCTGATCTTACAGAGTTGAAAAAGCTAGTGTCCTTGGTAGTTGATCGTGCTGGCTTCAGATCTCGTCGTGGGAGACTTCTATCTATTATTTCTACCAACATTGAAGACAGAATTCTGAACACCCTTATACAGCTCTACGATCCTATCTACCGATGCTTCACTTTTCCTGATTATCAACTCATGCCGACTTTGGAGGAGTATGCTTATCTGTTGGGTATACCAGTTTCTGATAAGGTTCCTTATACTGGTTTGGAGGAAGCTCTTAAGCCCCAAGAAATTGCTGCAACCACCCATTTGATGAAGGCTGACATATATGCTAACCTTAAGGTCGAGGGAGGCGTCAAGGGTTTGACCTTTAAGTTCTTGATTGGGAAAGCCACTATGTTTGCTAATGATGGTAGCACATTGGCGTTTGAGGCTATATTTTCTTTGCTTATCTATGGACTAGTCTTATTTCCTAATGTTAACAACTTTATGGATATAACGCTATTCAGATTTTCTTGATTGGGAACCCTATTCCGACTTTACTTGGCGATACTTACTTCTCCATCCATCATAGGACTTCTAAGGGGAATGGTACCATTGTTTGTTGCGCACCTTTGCTGTACAAGTGGTTTATTTCGCACTTGCCATAGTCATCGACTTTCAAGGAGAACAAGAGTTGTTTAAGGTGGTCTCAGAGGATCATGTCCCTTACTCATGCTGACATTACTTGGTATTCTTCTGTTTATGATGGTGTCCAGATTATTGATAGTTGTGGGGAATTTGCCAATGTGCCTCTTCTTGGCACACAAGGTGGAATTAACTACAACCTGAGTTTATCTCGCCGTCAGCTTGGCTATATGATGAAGGAAAAGCCTAAGAATATTCATTTATAGGGTTTATTTTTCCAAGGAGGGAATGACTCTCTTGGTTTGAGGAAAAGAATGGCTTATGCTTGGACTAAGATTCATAGGATGGGTAGAGGAAAACTTGGGAGACAAGTTTACATTGCTTTGGAACCTTTTACGCTTTGGGTGAAAGAGAGAGCTAAGGTGCTCAAAATGCCTTATTCTTTTGAGAAACCCATGACTACAATGGTCGCTACACCGCTCCATATTCCTTCTGATGATATGAAAACTCTTCAAGATGCTTTGGCCAAGACGAAGGAAGAAAAAGATCTTTGGGAATCCAAGTTTCATGCTTCAAACCTTGAGAAGTTAGAGTTGCAAAAGCAGATGAAGGAGAAAGATGACTTGATTGAGTTGCTTGAGCGACGTGCTATGAAGAGACATGTAGAGGATTTATTTTCCTCTACTACTTCATCATCTCATCCTCCTACTTCCGGTGCTTGGAAGGATATCGTGGATCGGCTCGTGTTAGAGAAGACCGCCATGAAGGACAACTATTAGAGAGAGATTAAGAGACTCCGAAGGAAGTATCAGCTTGGATTGTCATCAGATGCTCCTTAGGATCTAGCTTTTTCTTATTGTATTTTGATCCTTTGTAACTTGAACTTCCAAGTGTAGCTCTTTCCAATATTCAATAAAATGAGATGTTTATCAGTATTTCAAAAAGTGTTATTTCTTTATGATGTTTGCAATTGCTTTATATTTTAAAGATCCTTGAATGTTGAATGAAACATTTGCATTTTGCATTAGCATTCACATCATTGTGCATTGTTTCTTGCCTTTTCCAGGTGTCTTATGTTTCCCTTTGGTCTTCATTCATCAAAGCTGTCGCACCAGTATAATACTTGGGCTAATCTGAAGAAGAAGATGGATCAGTTGCAACAAAAGAACCGTGAGCTTCGTGAGGAAGTGACAACTTTGAAGGATAGTTTGGAGAAACTCACTGCTATGATGGAAGCATTGGTTGCTGCCTAGAATCAGCCACCTCCTCCTCCTCCATGTTCAACTCCTGTGCAAAGGACAAACATTTCAAAGATTGTATCTAAGCCCATCTCTGTGGTGCCTGCTAGTGTTCCTCAACACTCCATGCCTCCTGGCTTCCCCTGGGGCATGCCCCTAAACTTTGTTCTTGAAGGTTATCAACCAGCACCACCTCTTGAAGTTCCAGTTGTTCCTACCGTTCAACCTGTGATGACTGTACCACCGCCTGTGGTTCATACCGTTCCTTTTGGTGAAGAACATATTTTCCACACTGCTCCGAGCGAGAGTGTTGATGCTTTTGATAGAATAGAAGAGATTCAAGACCAGTTTGCTGAAATGCAGAAAGAAATCAAAGCTTTGAGGAGTAAAGAGCTATTTGGAAAGAATGCTCATGAGTTATGCTTGGTTCCTAATGTGAAGATCCCACATAAGTTCAAGGTCCCTGACTTTGAAAAGTATAAGGGTAATTCTTGTCCATTGAGTTACTTGACTATGTATGCTCGTAAGATGTCGACTCAAACTGATAATAATCAGCTTCTCATTCACTACTTTCAAGATAGCTTGTCTGGTGCAGTGTGGAAATGGTATATGGGACTCGACAGTACTCGAATTCGCACTTTCGAAGACTTGGGTGAAGCTTTTGTAAAGCAGTATAAGTATAATGTGGATATGGCTCCCGATCATGACCAACTTCGAGCAATGGCTCAGAAAGGCAAGGAAACATTCAAAGAATACGCGCAGAGGTGGCGCGAGATTGCTGCTCAGATTAATCCTCCTTTGGAAGAAAAAGAGATGACCAAGATTTTTATGAAAGCTCTGAGTCTTTTCTATTATGAGCATATGATTGCTAGTGCCCCGATCGACTTCGATGAGATGGTTAATATGGGGATGAGATTGGAAGAAGGATTCCGTGAAGGACGTTTGTCAAAAGATGGTAATTCTACCGGTAATTCCAAGAAATATGGGGGAGGACTTGCCAAGAAGAAAGAAGGTGAGACCAATGCTATCTCCCGTGAAGGACGCAAAAAGAGTTATGGTAAGAATAATCAATGTCAGCAACATGTTGCATATGTTACTCCTGTTACCAATTCAACTCCTATTGTTCAGGCAGCTCCTGCTCATCAACAACGTTTTAATCAACATAACAATCAACGGGGACATTTTCAGAAAGATTTTGATCCGATTCCGATGACCTACACAAAATTGCTTCCTTGTTTAATTCAGAAGAATCTTGTTCAGACCCGTGCGCCACCTGTTGCTCCAAAAGATTCGTCATGGTGGTATAAGCCTGAAGCTCATTGTGTTTTCCATCAAGGAGGAGATGAGCATGATACTGAGAACTATTATCCATTGAAGATAGAAGTGCAAAGATTGGTTAGAAGTGGTATTTCTGTCTTTTAAAGACTCCAATCCTAATGTACAATCGAATCCGTTGCCCAATCATGGCAAGGCGTCTGTCAATATGGTTCAAGATTATCCTAGTAAAGATCATTCTACAGTTCTGATTCTCAAAGAAGACTCTGAAGGCTACATCCCATTTGGTTCTGAAAGTGATGTCATTCCTGCTCAAGATTGGGAAACTTATTTGGAAGACCCCGGGTATATGTCCCCAGAGGATGCATATGTGCCCTTTTCTTCCCCCCGGATGAAGTTTAAGGAACCTGAATATGAAGTCAGTGCCATCATTGAAGATGATGAAGAGGAAGAACTTCCCAATTTCGTGACACATGGACAAATCTGCCGGAATTGGATAGTTATAAATGTTCCCACTGTTATTCATATTTTAAAGTAATTTGTTTTTGTTTCTTTCAAAAATCCTTTCACTTTGCCCAAGGTGAAAGTGAATTTGTGAGGGCTTTGTTTCAAATTTTATCATCATCAATAAAATGTTATTTTGTTTATCCATATTATGTTTTCCCTTTTCCATTTATTTCTGAAAAATGGTGACATAAAAAACCGAAAAAATAATAACAATGTGATAATCATTTTTATCTGCATAATACTTACACTTCTTGTTCATATTCTAAAATCAAACATAAATCATTGTGCAGATTGATTGTTAAACCCATTGAAAACAATGACCCTATGCCCTCTCCCAACTTTGAGTTCCCTGTGTTTGGAGTTGAAGTAGAGGGAATTGAGGAAATTCCAGATGAAATTTTTAGGTTGCTTGAGCATGAGGAAAAAGCCATTCAGCCTCATGAAGAGCCGGTGGAATTGGTTAATCTAGGTTCAGAGGATGATATAAAAGAAGTCAAGATTGGGGCACTGCTTCAGTCAGATGTTAAGAAGAGAATGATAGAGCTTCTCAGAGAATATGTTGACGTGTTTGCTTGGTCCTATCAAGACATGCCTGGTCTTGATACTGATATTGTGGAGCATAGATTTCCGTTGAAGCCTGAATGTCCACCTGTGAAATAGAAATTGAGAAGAACTCATCCCGACATGGCTGTGAAGATCAAAGAGGAGGTTCAAAAGTAGATTGATGCTGGTTTTCTTGTGACTTCTGAGTATCCTCAATGGGTGGCCAATATTTTGCCTGTTCCAAAGAAAGACGGAAAAGTCCGAATGTGCGTTGACTATAGAGATTTGAATAAAGCGAGTCCGAAAGATGATTTTCCACTGCGACACATTGATATATTGGTAGATAATACTGCTAAATTCAGTATCTTTTCTTTTATGGACGGATTTTCTGGATATAATCAAATAAAGATGGCACCCAAGGATATGGAAAAAACAACATTCATTACACCCTGGGAAACATTCTGTTACAGAGTGATGCCCTTCGGTTTGAAAAATGCTGGTGCAACGTACTAAAGAGCTATGACTACTTTGTTCCATGATATGATGCATAAAGAAATTGAGGTCTATGTGGATGATATGATTTGTAAGTCAAATACTGAAGAAGATCATATTGAGTACTTATTGAAGTTGTTTCAACGTTTGAGAAAGTTTAAGCTCCATTTGAATCCAAATAAATGCACTTTTGGTGTCCGTTCTGGAAAGTTGTTGGGCTTAATTGTCAACCAAAAACGCATTGAAGTTGATCCTGGTAAAGTTAAAGCTATTTAGGAAATGTCTGCGCCCAAAACAGAGAAACAAGTAAGAGGATTCTCTGGACGTTTGAAATATATCTCCCGATTTATATCCAATATGACTGCCACTGTGCACCGATCATCAAGCTTCTTCGCAAAGATCAGGGTTGTGTATGGATAGAGGATTGTCAGAAAGCTTTTGAAAGAATTAAAGAGTATCTGCTTGAACCTCCGATTTTGTCTCCTCCTGTGGAAGGAAGACCTTTGATCATGTATTTGACTGTGCTGGAAGAGTCTATGGGTTGAGTTCTTGGTCAACAAGATGAATCTGGTCGAAAATAATTTGCCATTTATTATTTGAGCAAGAAGTTCACCGATTATGAGTCTCGGTACTCGATGCTTGAAAAGACATGTTGTGCTTTAGCTTGGGTTGCCAAGCGCCTCCGCCAGTATATGTTGAATCATACTACTTGGTTGATATCCAAGATGGATCCAATCAAGTATATTTTTGAAAAGCCGCCTTGGACTGGGAGGATTGCTCGTTGGCAAATGTTGTTGTCAGAATATGATATCGAGTACCGAACTCAAAAAGCCATAAAAGGAAGTGTTTTGGCTGACCATTTGGCACACCAGCCAATTGATGATTATCAACCTATCAGGTTTAATTTTCCTGATGAAGACGTGATGTACCTAAAGGCTAAAGATTGTGAAGAACCATTACCTGATGAAGGGCCTGAGCTTGGATCCCGTTGGGGTTTGATTTTTGATGGAGCTGTTAATGAGTATGGCAATGGTATTGGGGCAATAATTGTTACTCCTCATGGTTCTCATATTCCTTTCACTGCAAGGTTGATGTTCACTGCCGTACCCCAAATTTGACCTCCCTCTTTTGCCTTTTGCATAAGCACGCGCATTCGCATCGTTAGTATACGCAGTCGCACTTTTCTTTGTGTGTTTCTTCTTGCAGGATATTCAGGTTTTCCAAGCTCGATTAATTGAATCCTCACAAGATCATCACATCATCAAAACAAGCTCAAAATAAAGGTTTCCATGTTTATTTATTAAGAAAAGAGATGGAAAATCGGAATCGTGACTTCAGCACCATCTTTTTGCAAATTTGTGGAAATTTGGCTGAAGTAACCGGTTAGCACATATGCTGTAACCGGTTACTCAGTGTATTTTTCACCAAAAACGCAAGTTCTCAAGCAAGTAACCGGTTAGCACATATGCTGTAACCGATTACTCTGTGCAAAATTTCAGTTCCTGCTGCATTTTTGCGACAGCCTCCTGGCACACTCTTTGGTCATTGATTCTACAATATTCTAGCAGCATGTTGAATATTCTAGACTTCTCTAGACATTTCTAGACTATTCAATTCAATCCAAGTGCATTTACTCTAATGCTTCACTCCAAATTAAGTTCACCATGTTCCTTGTTTTACAAGCATGCCAACCTTTGGATGAGGAAATTCACATTGGGATTGTCACCGAGTTGGTTCTAACTAACCGAGTTAACCACCTTGACTCAGTGAGTCAAGCCCAACTAACTCCTAGCCTAGCTCCAAACCCAAATCTAAGTCCAAACCAAATTCCAAACCTCTCATACTCCAAACCTAAAGTCTATATAAACACACCTTCACTCACTTTTCAAGGATCTCTACCATTCTCTCCATCATTTCTCACATTTCTCACACAAATCCTTCACAATTTCACTCTCAATTCTCTCACATTCTCTCTGAATTTCTCTACTACTTCTTCATATTCATCTCAATTCCCTTCCAAAACCTCACCAAAAGCTCTTAATTCTTGAAGGATAATCACTTTTCACATTGAAAGTGATTATTTCTTGAGCTCAACCTTCATCCTTCTTGCTATTCTACTTGGATTTCTGGAGTTATTTTAGCTTGTGGATTAATCTCAAGTATTTGCTTCTACATTCAACGGATCGAATTCGCATTTCGGAGTTTCGACGTATTTTGCTCGGTTTCGACACGTTTCGTCTACCAATTGAAGCTTCCTCTGGTTTTCTTTGATTTTCTGCATCAAGAATACTTTGCAACAATTACCAAGGCATATCTCAGCCCTGTAGGTTGGTAGTTCTCTTTCATTTTTCTATTTCGATCGTTTTCGTATCATTCGCGATGTAGTCTCGATGTTTTTGCGTGTGAATTGGTTTTACCATTGCTTGATCCATGATCTTGATTGTTTAATTGATTCTATTGTTGATCATTTGCTATTTCTGAACTTGATTTTTCATACACAAATGCGTGCCCTAGCATGTGATAGTTTGGATAAGTGATTATGTGTTGAAAGTTGATTTTGAAAAGCTGTTTTTGCTGTTATTTTTGCATCTGTTACAGTGGTAACCGGTTAGCAGATATGCTGTAACCGGTTACACAGTGCAATTTTCACTAAAAACGCAAGTTTTCAAGCATGTAACCGGTTAACAGATATGTCGTAACCGGTTACCACTGTACAGAATGGCCATTTTCTTGCATTTTCAAGTGTGTTTGCTATGCTTTCTTTCTTTTAACCTCCATTGATTATCATGCTTGATTTTATGGATGTTTTAAGTGTCATTTAACTTCTGATCGAAGCTTATTCATGAACTTTTGTCGCGCCCTTTCGATTATTTAAATTGTTCATGGTTTTGGCATCATGTGAACATTATCATTCTTGCATTTCTCTCTGATCACATGACATGACTTTGTGTTGTATATTTGTTGATCATTTGGTAATGTTTTGTACTCCCTTTCTTGGGTTTGCATTAAGTTCATTCTTCATGGATGAGCTTAATCTTGCTTAATCAATAACTCACACCTATTACTTTAATGATTTTCCATTCTCTTTGGAAAATTGTTAGCATGGCGTGTCCCTTTGATTAATTGATCGAAACCATGTTTCGATTGGTTGATTTTCCCCTTCCTTCTCTTTAGGCTTTCTTTAGAGCTTTCTCTCTCGTTACCCCGCGGAGTTGGAGTTTTGCGCTGCGCCCTGCATCGGAGCATTGTACAATTTGAATTTGTTACGCTGTCTGTTTCCTCATGCAGGAGCACTGTACAACTTGGAGCTGTTGTGCCGTCTGTTTTAATTTCTGCATTACACCCTGTGTGTTAGAGAAGGAATGAGAGGGGAGAATTCCTACTCTCACTCTGACTACTTCAGGTAGGGGATGAATGACCCTGTGCTTGGCTTAGTCATCTCTATCTCCAGGCGGTAGTGCGTTTTCTTGCCCCAGTCGAGTCGATCCTTGATCACTCTTTCCCCTTTGCAATCTCTTTTGATCCTTGATCACTCTTATCTCTTTCAACCTATCTTTTGATCAATCACCATTTTTCTTGGTTAAGATCAGTGTTCATTGGGTTAGCAAGCTCTCTTTGTTTCAATACCCTTTTCTTTTCTTGCGGTCAATCATTGCTTTTTGATTTCCCTGGAGAGTCTATTTTCTCTTTCTTCGGTTAATCACAGTTCTCCTATTCAAACCGAATCCCTGGCAGTTGGCAACCTTTCTTGGTTCAAATACTTGCACCCTTGGGTTAGCAACCTCTTTTGGTTCAATACCCTTCTTCGTTGGTTAAGTGATGTTTATTCAGTCAATACCAACACCCTTTTGGGTTACGACCTTCGATCGGTCCTACACCCGTTATTCTGGTTAATCACAGTTTTCTCTGTTAAAACCAATGCTTCTCTATTCCCACAGAGTTGCAATCCTTGTTCCCTCGGTTAACCATTGTTCATCAGTTAATATACCGATGGCCCCTGCAGAGTCAAACACCTTCTCTTGGTTCAGTACTCTCTCTCTTGGTTTATCACAGTCCATCTGTTGACACCAGCCTCTTTTCCCCGCCAGAGTCTTACTCTCTTTCTTCAGTTAACCACTGCCAGCCAGTTAATATACTGAGTCTACCTTTTCTCTTGGTTTTGACACCATCCCTTTATTTGGATCCCCATCGGAGCCCTTTCTATTCATTTTGTTCTTACTTTCTTGGTTTCGACACCAATCCTCTTTGTCATGCCCAGCGGAGTTTCTTTCGTTCTTGGTTTTGACACCATTCTTTTTCTAGTCTCTTGTGCAATCGCCCTTACTGCATGGTCTTCCCCAGTAGAGTTTTTCTTTCACTCTTGCTCTTGGTTTTGACACCACTTATTTGGTTTTCCTATTTCTTTCTTGTTTTGTTTTCCGTTTGGTTCCCCGAACTACGGAAGCTCTGATTCTGCATTCTTTCGGATGTCAGATACGTAGGCACGAGACGCGATGTCTTGGCGAGCACACTTCAACCCTTCTTTCCTTCTCCCTTTCTTCCTTCCTTTCTGTCCCTTGGTTCCATGAACTACGACGCTCTGATTTCCTCATTGCACTATGAGGGTACGTAGGCTCGAGGACCCCAATCCTCCGCGAGCACTTTCTTTCTTTTCTTTCTTTTTCCCCTTTCTTCTCTCTCTCCTATTCTTTTAGCTAGAAGCCTTTAGATAGATAACCCATCCAAGCCTAGAAGCAAGCGAAATGGTTCCCGTCGAGTACGACAGATGCGTTAGGTGCTAGTACCTTCCTTTCGCATAACCGACCCCCGTTCTCATTTCTCTTCCCCTTGGGGTTTATCGATATTTTCCCTGTCCTTCGGGACTAAATAAAGTTCGGTGGCGACTCTGTGTTATTTTTGAGTGTGCGATTCACTCAGGATGTAAACCAGCCATCTTCAGCTGGCGACTCTGCTGGGGAATCCTTGCTTGCAGGTTGGGGTCTCGCCTAGTTTTGTTTGCTTTCTTGCTTGTTTGGGTGTTTATCTTTCGCGCTTTACTCGCTTTATCTTTATGCTTTAGCTTTATGTTTATTTATTGCATTTCTTTACTGCTTTGAATATTCATATGCTGCATATTCTGGATATCTGCTATTTTCTGCTATTGTTGGGATGGGTAGATATTATTGGAGAGAAATGTCCTAACATCGGGCCTAGTATACACATAGGATAGAACGTGGATAGTCCGAGGCCTGCGTTTTGCGCATTGGGATATCATGAGACCCACATCCCAGATCGTGATTCATTTGAGAATACTTCCGTCCTGTGAGAATTCACTACGGCGGGGGGTTTTCATCCTGAGTCCTATGGTTTGGGCGACCTTTCTAGGGACCACCTTGTTGTGTCTAGATCACACCTGTGAGGGGGATGGGTTTTGTAGGAAAACAAGCTACTTCATACCTTTGTTCTCTAACGCACGTTAGATTTCTTCACCGACACATCAGACTATGTTGGACCGACACATAATTATATGCAGATATCCGGATTGTTCAGACTTGATTATTCGGGCAGTGCTGGCTTCTTGTTGTTGTGTTGCATATCATTTCATCATGTAAATTAATTTTTACATGTGCATTTCCAGGTTTTCGAGGACTTGTCTTTTGTTGACATTATCATAGAGATGAGTACTGGTTGTCGTGGCATCTTCAGTTACAAGTATGTGGAGCCTAAGCTGGGTATTTTGAGAGGTTTGGCATCTTTGTTGGTTGGAGATCACAAAGGGGTATTCATAGATACTTATGGTAATCTGTTGACCATCCTCAATACTGAAGTCAACATCACTGCTATCCACACTCTGGTTCAGTTCTACGACCCGCCATATAGGTGCTTCACATTTCAGGATTATCAGCTAGCACCTACACTTGAGGAGTATGCTTATATTCTGGGGGTTGAGATCAAGAAGAAGGCTCCTTATGTCTACACTAGCGGTTGTCCGAAGCTTCATCTTATTGCTGATGCGCTTTGCATTAGTAAGAAGGATGTGGAGGATAATCTCAAGACCAATGGGAAAGGTATTCGAGGATTCGCTTCGAAGTTCTTGGTTGACAAGGCCACTTCTTTTGCTAAGGATGGACACTGGAAGGCTTTCAATGCCGTTCTTGCTTTGCTGATATATGGGATTGTCTTGTTTCCGAACATGGAGGATTTCGTAGATCAGGCTGCCATCAGTATCTTCTTGTCCAAGAACCCTGTTCCGACACTTCTTGCTGATACCTACCATTCTATTCATTCCAGGAATGAAAATAAGAAAGGAACCATTGTCTGTTGTGCTCCTTTGTTGTACCGGTGGTTCATATCTCACCTTCCACAGAAGGGTCCCTTTGTTGAGAATAAGGGTAATCTCAAGTGGTCTCAACGAAACATGTCTCTTACTGCTGATGACATTTCTTAGTATTCTCGAGTCTTCGACGACATTCCAATCATTCTTCATTGTGGGAAATTCTCCAATGTGCCTCTCTTGGGTACAAAGGGTGGAATTAACTACAATTCGAGAATGGCCTTCCGACAGTTAGGATACCCTATGGTTGCCAAGCCTGGTCCTGAGGTAGTGGAGGAGTTCATCTTTCATGAAGGGGTTAATGACATGGGTTTGTTGAAGAGGTTTATTGCCGCTTGGACTCAGATTCATCTCGAAGGAAGAGCCGATTTGGGTAAGAAGAATTGCGTAGCCAAGGAAGCTTACACACTTTGGGTCAAAGAGCGCGTCAAAGAGATCTTGTTGCCATTCTCTCCCGAGCCTTCCATGAATGCCAAGCTTCCTGAACTTGCCATTGTTCCTCCGTCTGAGGTCGATCAACTCAAGATGATTATTGAGAAGTTGAAGAAGGAGAATGTTGATCTTCGTCTCAACCTTGATAGGGTCACTTCCGAGAAGGATATCCTACAGATTAAGCTCCATCAGAAGCACGAGCGCATGCTCAAAGAGGTGGAGGTTGGACAAAACAAGCGTAGAAAGGTGGGTGATGCTTTAAAGAGCACCTATGAGGGACTTGCTTCAAAGAAGAGAGAACTTGCTGATGCTCATTATCAAGCCTACAAAGAGGAGTTGAGCTACAACAAGCAACTTGAAGAGCTTCGAGGGAAGTTATCCAAGTTCAAGACAAAGTGGAAAAGCGAGCAAGACCGTGCTAATCAGTTAGCAAAGGACTTTTCTTGATGTCAAGCTAAGCTCGACAAAGTCTTCAGTGAGATTCAGAAGCTATAGGATCAAGCACATCAGAGCAGAGAGCAGATTATGCAGCTCAACACAGAGAGCACTCATTGGGAGCATCAAAGTTGTCATCTACAGAACCTCCTGGATCAGAAAGAGGCTTTTCTTCAGGACATGCTTCAGGGACCTAATCACTCGTTACTGCATAACCTCATGAAGGATATGAAGTATTGGAGTGAGAGGCATGGTCGTCTAGCCAGATTTGCTGAGCATGTATTGGAGGACCTACCTGGGTTGTTGAGGAACGCATATGCTGATGCATTGCCACACCGACTTCCTTGGGCTGTTTTCCATTTCTTGTCTATGTGTAGGGTGGTATTTGATAGAATCCATGCGGATCTTGTTGTAGCCCAAAAGGCAGATATTTGACTTGTATTCGACTTATGCTTCTTTCCTTTATGGCTGAATGAATAAAGATTCTTGCTCACTCTATCTTTTGTGCCTTTACTTGTATGCTTTATGATTATTGTCAACAAAGATAAGTTTAAGAATTCCTGGAATTTAAAACTTTATTTTTGTATACATATCATACATTCATTTGCACACATATGCACGTCCCTTCATCCGAAACCGTTGCTCATCCTTGTCCGCCTTCCTTGTAGCAAGACGACGACTCGACATCGGTATTTTACTCGCTCAAACAAATCTAGAATCATGGCTGACTTTGAAGCTGAGAACGCTGCTTACAAGGAAACTCTGGCTCAATTCCAGGGTCAGATGAATCAGTTCCAGATGAACATGGATGTCATTATGGAACTCCTTCATGCTCAAAGGGACGCCACTGCTGCTGCCACTGTTGTTGCAACCCCTACTGATGCAACTGTTGTCACTCCTGTTGTGACTGTTCCTCCTGTTGTTACGGCTACTCCGACTGTCGTTGTTCCTTCTCCTACTATTGTTGAAGTTCCAATTGAACCTGTGAATCAGCCTGTTGTTCATCCGACAAGTTCTCAGTTCGGTTTGAACCAGATGCCCGCTAGTTTTCCTTGGGGTATGCCTCTGAATTACACTCCACAAATTGTGAATAATGGTAGTACCTTCATACAATATTAGCCTTTTGTTGCACCCATGCCTAATGGGAATACTGCTGCATATCCATGGGTCATGCCTACTCTAGTCCCGCCTCCAGTGGTGAATGATGATCCTGAGAATCTTCAAGTTCAAACTCATCAAACTGCCGGATTGGCTGACACTGAAACTCCTAATGAAGAAGAGCATGTGTATGGGGGTCTTCCTATTCGTGTTCTAGTTTCATCTCAAGCTGCTCAAACTGCTGTTCAGAATGTTCATCCTGGGGTGTTCTATCCTGGGGCACCTTCCTCATCTGCTGTGATACGTCCTCTGAGTTATCCATATGGTGTTCTGATAGGTCAGAATGCTGGTCAGATGGTTAATCCGGGTTTGGTGTATCCTTCTCAGTTTGCTACTCCGCAAGTGCGCGCTCCGGCCGCTTCCCAGCTGCCAAATCCTCAGATTCTTGTCAGGCCCACTAATCAAAGTAGACCTACTGACTACAAGTTGTTAGAAGACCGTATCAGAGCTATTGAAGGGTTTTCTACTCTTGGCATGGAGGCCAAAGACTTGTGTTTGGTTCCAAATGTTGTCCTGCCGCAGAAATTCAAGATACCGGATTTGCCAAAATATAACGGTTTGAGTTGCCCACGTAGTCACATCACTATATACTACAGAAAGATGGCATCCCATATTGATAATGATGAATTGCTTGTTCATTGTTTTCAAGATAGTTTGTCTGGTGCTTCATTGGATTGGTACATGGGCTTGGAGCGCAGCAAAATCCGTACTTGGAGGGATTTGTCTGAAGCATTCGTGAAGCAATACAAATATAATCTTGATCTGGCGCTTACTAGATTGAAATTGCAGAATCAGTCCTAGGGCTCAGCTGAAACATTCAAGGAGTATGCACAAAGATGGCGTGAGATGGCATCTCGTGTACGACCGGCTCTCTCTGACAATGAGTTGGTTGACATCTTTATGGGTACCTTACAAGGATCTTACTACGAGAAAATGGTGGGTAGTTCTTCATCAAACTTCGCTGATGTTGTAACGATTGGTGAACGGATTGAAAACGGTTTACAGACTGAAAAGATTCCTGGAGCTGCTTCCCAGCAGCCAACTACTAGAAAATCTCAGAATAGTCAGTCCAAGAAAAAGGATGGTGAAGCCAACGCTGTGACAGCTCAGGTTTCTCCTCAGTATCAAGCTCTCATGGCTCCTATGCCGTACTATCCGTATCCATACATTGCTGCTGCACAGTATCAACAAACTCCGTATCAGTATTATCCGCCATAACCGGTTCAGAATGCTCAGAATCAGCAACAAAATCAACATAACAACAAAAATCCACAGAATCAGAACCGGCAGAACAACAACAATCAAGGAAACCGTAAGCGTCCAAATTTTTATAGGATTCTGGTGTCATACACGGAATTGTTTCCTTACTTGGTTCACCAAGGGGCAATTGTCCCCAAGCAGATTGCACCTGCAATTCCTCCATTTGGCCCGAAGCATAATCCAAATGCATCCTGTGCTTATCATGCTGGATACATAGGACATGCAACAGAGGATTGCTTTGTTTTCAAAACCAAAGTTCAGGAACTCATTGATAAGAAGGTTTTGAATTTTGCTGAGGAAGGACCTAACATTCAGAATAATCCGTTGCCGAATCACAATGGACCTGCGGTTAACATGATTGAGGATAGTTCAAGGGCTGAATTGATCATGGATGTCGCTGAGGTAAAGACCCTGATGACTGTGGTTTTCAAGAAATTGAATGAACACGGGCTGTTGAAAGGGTTGCATGGTAAGTGTCAAATTTGTGACGATAATCCCAACCAGTGTCGAAGGCTGAAGGGTTGTGTGCAGATTCTGATGAACCGTGGCGAAGTGCAATTTGCTAGATCTAAACCTGTTGAGGAAGTTACTGCTATCGAGCCGTTCACCATCGTCAATAGGAAGGTTCTAGTTGAATCCCCTAAGCAGAAGAAGGTGCAACCCATCGTTGTTTGCCCGCCAAAACCGTTTCCGTACCAGAATTCTAAGGAGGTACCTTAGAAGTATGGGTCAACTGTGTTTTCTGGAGGTCAAGAGATAAGGTTCGCCGAATTTGAGATCATAAATGTTACAGCCGCTGGAGGTATGACTCATAGTGGACGTGTGTTCGCTCCGAAGGTTACTACGAAGCCTGTGCAAGTTCCAACTGTTGTTCCTCCTAAGGAGACACCTACAACTGCAACCCCTGTTGTTCAACAAGGGGAATATACTGCCATTCCAGTGCCGACTATCCCGTCAGAGGATGTTCCGAAGAACAAATAGACCCTAGATGATCAAGAGTTCCTTAAGTTGATCAAGAAAAGTGACTTTAAAATTATGGATCAGCTGGGTCAGACTCCCTCGAGGATCTCAATTTTGTCCTTACTTATGAGTTCGCCTGCGCACAGATCAGCTTTGTTGAAAGTATTGAACAATGCTCACGTTATGCATGATATATCTGTCGTCGAGTTTGATGATGTAGTGGCCAACATGACCGCAAGTTGATATCTGGGCTTTAATGAATCAGAATTGCCTTCTGAAGGAGCTGCCCACAATAAAGCGCTGCACATATTCGTAACTTGCACAGACATCCTGTTATCTCGTGTTCTAGTGGATACTGGTTCTTCCCTCAATGTGATGCCCAAGGGCACATTGAGTTAATTACTGGTGAAAGGAAACGAGATGAGACCAAGCGCCTTAGTTGTCAGAGCCTTTGACGGGTCTCAAAGGCAAGTTATTGGAGAAGTGGACTTACCCATCAATATTGGGCCGTATTTTTTTACCATTACTTTCCAAGTGATGGATATCAATCCAGCGTACAGATGCCTACTGGGTCGTCCGTGAATTCACGCTGCAGGGGCCGTTACCTCCACTTTGCATCAGAAGTTGAAGTTCATGTTTGATAATCAGCTTGTCATCGTCTGTGGTGAAGAGGATTTGATTATAAGCAAGTTATCATCTTTTCGATACGTCGATACCGAGGAAGGCATAGCTGAGGCGCCGTTGCAGTGTCTCGAGTTCGAAGATGTCAGCTCTGCTTCCACTAGTCAAAGTAGATCACCACAACTGACTTTAGCGTCTGCTAAGAGTGCTAAGGAGACTATCCATAAAGGTGCTTTGTCAGGCTGGGGGCAGGTGATTGATGTGGTAGAGAAACATAATCGTTTTGGATTGGGTTATCGTCCTGGTCGACAATCTAGTTCACCTAGGTCAAAGCAGTGCAACTTGATCAAGTTCAGTAACGCGGGTTTCCAGCAAGGTGACATTGTGGCAGTCATCGATGATGCTGGTCCCAGTAATCAGACTTCAAGCCTTGTGCGTAAGTGTCCGCCAGGTTTCAAGCTCAACAATTGGACATCTACCGTGATTCCTGTGGTTTTCTCATATAAAATGTAATGCATTTTGCTTTCTCATTCCCTCGTCCTCGCCCGAGACGAGTGGATAGCTTGTAAAGGGCCTCACGTTTTTGCAATATTATGTGATCAATAAATAAAAGTTTTTTGCATTCAAAATCATGCTCTATTTTGTTTCTTTATTTTAATTTTTCACAAATAAATGACAAAAGTTTCTTTTCTCTTCACTTTTCAAAATAGCTCATTCTAAACATATTCATAAACATGCAGAACTAATAAAAGCATTGATAACAACATGGCAAACATCCATTGTAATTCTGGGATTCCAATTAACCAAGCCAAAGAAGATGGTGAGGAAGATTGTGAATTACCAGCTGAACTAGCAAGGCTCCTTGAGCACGAGCATATAGAGATTCAGCCACACAAAGAGACAGTGGAAGTTGTCAATCTTGGTACTGATGAGGACAAACGAGAAGTCAAGGTTGGCGCGTCCCTCGCTAAGCATGTACACTCCGAGTTGGCCAAGTTGTTGAAAGAGTATATTGATATCTTCGCCTGGTCCTATCAAGATATGCCTGGGTTGGATACCAACATCGTTGAACATCACTTACCACTCAAGCCCGGATTTCCTCCTGTCAAGCAGAAAATCAGAAGGACTAGACCCGACATGGCACTCAAAATCAGGGAAGAGGTAAAGAAACAGCTTGATGCTGGGTTCCTAGCCACTTCCGAATATCCTGAATGGATTGCCAACATCGTCCCAGTTCCTAAGAAAGATGGTAAAGTCAGAATGTGTGTGGATTATCGAGACCTCAACAAGGCAAGCCCGAAGGATGATTTTCCTTTGCCTCATATTGATGTCTTGGTAGACAACACAGCACAGTTCTCTATCTTTTCTTTCATGGACAGGTTTTCAGGGTATAATCAGATCAAAATGTCCCCAGCTGATATGGAGAAGACTACGTTCATCACGCCATGGGGCACATATTGCTACAAGATCATGCCATTCGGTCTAAAAAATGTAGGGGTAACATACCAACGTGCCATGACAACCCTCTTTCACGATATGATTCATAAAGAGATTGAGGTTTACGTGGACGATATGATTGCCAAGTCCAAAACTGAAGATGATCACCTGGTTCATCTGAGGAAACTGTTTGACAGACTCCAGAAGTTTAGATTGCGGTTGAATCCTGCGAAGTGCACCTTCGGAGTTCGATCTGGTAAACTGTTGGGTTTTATTGTGAGTGAGAAGGGCATTTAAGTTGATCCTAATAAGGTTTGGGCAATTCAGAACATGCCGCCTCCAAAAATAGAAAAGAAGTCCATGGCTTTCTGGGCAGACTCAATTACATTTCAAGATTCATTTCCCATTTGACGGCTACCTGTGAACCAATGTTCAAATTACTAAGGAAAAATTAATCGGTTGAATGGAATAATGATTGTCAGGAAGCATTTGACAAAATAAAACAATACTTGCAAGAACCACCGATCTTAGTACCGCCGGTTCCTGGTAGGCCTTTAATCATGTATTTCACCGTTCTCGATGAATCAATGGGATGTGTATTGGGTCAACATGATGACACTGGCAGAAAAGAGCATGCAATACACTATCTGAGCAAGAAGTTCACTGATTGTGAGACCAGATACTCACTCTTGGAGAAAACTTGTTGTGCTCTGGTCTGGGCTGCTCGACGCCTACGACAATACATGATTTACTATACTACTTTGTTGATATCCAAAATGGATCCGATAAAGTATGTATTTGAAAAGCCTGCTGTCTCTGGAAGGATTTCTTGGTGGCAGATGCTGTTAACCGAGTATGATATCCAACATGTTACCCAGAAAACAATAAAAGGGAGTGTCTTGTCTGACTACCTTGCTCATCAACCTGTAGAGGGTTATCAACATATGAAGTTTGACTTTCTCGATGAGGATGTTCTGTTCATCAGAGATTATGAGACTCCAGACCCTGACATAGGACCCAAACCAGGGGTGCGATGGACGCTCGTGTTCGATGGTGCCTCCAATTCTAAAGGTCGTGGAATCGGTGCTATCCTTATCTCTCCGACAGGTTTTCACCTTCCCTTCACTGCTAGATTATTATTTGCATGCACCAATAATATGGCTGAATACGAAGCATGTATCTACGGTATTGAAGCGGATATTGACATGAGAATCAAGATTCTTGAGGTCTATGGAGATTCTGCCTTGGTCATCGGCCAAGTCAGAGGGAATTTTGTGACTCGGGATTCCAAGCTGGATCCGTACTAACAACACATTGCGAAGTTGATTCCTTACTTTGATGAGATTTCTTTTCATCATATCCCCAGAGAGGAAAATCAACTAGCTGATGCTCTTGCCACCTTAGCATCCATGTTCAAGGTCAAGTGGAAGAATGAAGCTCCTTATATCCGCATTGATCACTTGAACGAACCAGTACACTGTTTAGCAATCGAGGATGAGTCTGATGACAAGCCTTGGTTCTACGACATTAAAAGATATCTGGAAAAACAGGAATATCCTGAGGGTATCACTATCACTGATAAGAAAGCTCTTAGGCGGCTTTGCGCCAAATTCTTCTTAAGTGGTGGTATACTGTACAAGAGGAATTATGATTCCGTGTTGCTCAGATGCGTGGATAGACACGAAGCAAGCACGATCACAAGGTCCATACATGAGGGCTGCAAGGGTGTACATGCTAAAGGTCTTGCTATGGCCAAGAAGATCCTTTGGGCTGGGTATTACTGGACAACAATTGAGGTAGATTGTTACAACTTTGCCAAAAGATGTCACAAATGCCAAATCTACGGAGACAAGATCCATGTGCCTCCAACTCCATTGAATGTTTTGACTTCACCTTGGCTATTCTCTATGTGGGGTATAGATATAATTGGAATGATCGAGCCGAAGGCTTCCAACGGTCATCGATTCATTCTGGTGGCTATCGACTACTTCACCAAATGGGTTGAAGTTGCTTCTTATGCAAACGTTACACGACAAGTGGTTGCCAGATTCATCAAGAAAGAGATAATCTGTCGTTATGGAATTCCTAGCAACATTATCACGGACAATGCAAGCAACCTAAACAACAATATGATGAAGGAGTTGTGTCAAGAATTTAAGATCGAGCACCACAACTCTTCACCATATCGACCCAAGATGAATGGCGTCGTTGAAGCAGCAAACAAAAACATCAAGATGATTGTCCAAAAAATGGTCAAGACTTACAAAGATTGGCATGAAATGCTTCCCTTTGCACTGCATGGCTATAAAACTTCAGTTCGCACTTCTACTGGGGCAACTCCGTATTCACTTGTGTATGGTATGGAGGTAGTTCTACCCATTGAAGTCGAAATTCCTTCGCTCAGAGTCATCATGGAAGCAGGTGTTGATGAAGTTGAATGGGTTCAATCTAGATACGACTAGATGAATCTCATCGAAGAGAAGCGACTTACAGCCGTTTGTCATGGTCAATTGTATCAGAGACGCCTCAAGCGAGCTTTTGACAAGAAAGTTCTTCCTCGAACGTTCTGTGAAGGCGAGCTTGTGCTCAAGAAATATTCACCTGTTCACTCGGATCCACGAGGCAAATGGACTCCCAACTACGAAGGACCCTTTGTTGTCAAGAAGGCCTTCTCAGGTGGAGCCCTGATCCTCACCACAATGGATGGGGAGGAGTTTCCATCGCCCGTGAACTCCGATACAGTCAAGAAATATTATGCCTGAAAAAAATGGATAAAAGTCCGCTAGATTGACATCCGCAAGGACAATCTAGGCAAAAATGGACGTCCCGATGGACCAAAAAAAGAAATGTCTATGCAAAAGTTAGGGACAATGAAAAAACAATAATGGTCCGCCAAGTCGAAAACCCAAAAGGGCGACTTAGGCAAAAATGGGTATCCCGGTGGACGAAAAAAAATAGGAAAACATGTACAGGCAAAAATTAGGGATAAAAGCATTGACTGTGAACACTTGAGCCCCTCTTCGTCACATCTAGACCTCAGATGGTAACAGAGCAGTCAAATCATCATCAACTGGTGCAAGGCGTTGGAACCTAGACTTACAGTGGATGGTAGCCAATGTTGTAATCAATGCAAAGCATGATTTCCCTTTGCCATTTACATTTGTTTTTAAATTTTATTGCAAATTTCCTCATCAAGGATTTTGCATCCTTGTACACATTTTATGAACAAAAATTTTACACTCAATAAAATGCAATCTTTGGTAAGCCTAACGCCTGGCCGGCAATGTGATGGTTATGTGAAGAAGTTGTTGTTTCCTCAGCAATTCCTCAGCAGAGTCATCATTCTCCCCAGCAAGCGCCATTATGATTTGTCAAAAATCTTGTTTGTTTACATCTCTTTTCTCCGACAGATTTGTAATGTCGCTAGGTAGGTTGCCAAAGTGTTCCCAGCAGAGACACTTTGCTCTCTTTCCCCAGCAAGGGTTGTACACCATCTCCAATAATTTGAAACTACCTGTCCCCAGCAGCAATGGGTTCTCCTCAGCTGAGTCAACGTGATTTGGAAGGATGTATTTCCCCACGCAGAGTCAGCCTTGGTATGAAGGATCGATTTGATTCTTTCATCCCCAACAGAGACAACTATGGTGATTTAGAAACCTGAGATGTTCTCGGTTTCTTTCCTCAGCGGAATCATCATCCTGTGTGAACTCTCTTCTCCAGCAGAGATTGTCTTTATCTGCGGGTTCTCTCCCCGACCGAGGGTGTCGAAGTCGTTTTGCTACGATTTCTGCATAACCGCTTCACGCTATGCCTTACCTTACACATTTGCATTGCATGGTATCAAGCATCATGTAGAAATGCATACATAGCATATGCATCGATCATACTCCCCCTCTTTTTGCCTGACTTATCTCTCAGCAGATTTTCAGCCAAACTTTGCACTTATCTATTCTACCTTTGCACTCTCCTTTTACTGTCGTCGGCCAAATTTTTGAGCTACTCTTTTATTTAATCCCCTTTTACCTCGAATCCTCGAAAAGCTAGCGCAATTTGTACATTCAGGTCCAAGAGGATTAAATAGGGGCAGCTGTCGTAACCCGAAATTTGACCTCCCTCTTTTGCCTTTTGCATAAGCATGCGCATTCACATCGTTAGCATACGCAGTCACACTTTTCTTTGTGTGTTTCTTGTTGCAGGATATTCAGGTTTTCCAAGCCCAATTAATTGAATTCTCACAAGATCACCACATCATCAAAACAAGCTCAAAATAAAGGTTTCCATGTTTATTTATCAAGACAAGAGATGGAAAATCGGAATCAGGACTTCAACATCATCTTTTTGCAAATTTGTGGAAATTTGGCTGAAGTAACCGGTTAGCACATATGCTGTAACCGGTTACTCAGTGTATTTTTCACCAAAAACGCAAGTTCTCAAGCAAGTAACCGGTTAGCACATATGCTGTAACCGGTTACTCTGTGCAAAATTTCAGTTCCTGCTGCATTTTTGCGACAGCCTCCTAGCACACTCTTTGGTCATTGATTCTACAATATTCTAGCAGCATGTTGAATATTCTAGACTTCTCTATACATTTCTAGGCTATTCAATTCAATCCAAGTGCATTTACCTTAATGCTTCACTCCAAATTAAGTTCACCATGTTCCTTATTTTACAAGCATGCCAACCTTTGGATGAGGAAATTCACATTGGGATTGTCACCGAGTTGATTCCAACTAACCGAGTTAACCACCTTGACTCAGTGAGTCAAGCCCAACTAACTCCTAGCCTAGCTCCAAACCCAAATCTAAGTCCAAACCAAATTCCAAACCTCTCATACTCCAAACCTAAAGTCTATATAAACACACCTTCACTCACTTTTCAAGGATCTCTACCATTCTCTCCATCATTTCTCACATTTCTCACACAAATCCTTCACAATTTCACTCTCAATTCTCTCACATTCTCTCTGAATTTCTCTACTACTTCTTCATATTCATCTCAATTCCCTTTCAAAACCTCACCAAAAGCTCTTAATTCTTGAAGGATAATCACTTTTCACATTGAAAGTGATTATTTCTTGAGCTCAACCTTCATCCTTCTTGCTATTCTACTTGGATTTCTAGAGTTATTTTAGCTTGTAGATTAATCTCAAGTATTTGCTTCTACATTCAACGGATCGAATTCGCATTTCAGATTTTCGACGTATTTTGCTCGGTTTCGACACGTTTCGTCTACCAATTGAAGCTTCCTCTGGTTTTCTTTGATTTTCTGCATCAAGAATACTTTGCAACAATTACCAAGGCACATCTCAGCCCTGTAGGTTGGTAGTTCTCTTTCATTTTTCTATTTCGATCGTTTTCATATCATTCGCGATGTAGTCTCGATGTTTTTGCGTGTGAATTGGTTTTACCATTGCTTGATCCATGATCTTGATTGTTTAATTGATTCTATTGTTGATCATTTGCTGTTTCTGAACTTGATTTTTCCTACACAAATGCGTGCCCTAGCATGTGATAGTTTGGATAAGTGATTATGTGTTGAACGTTGCTTTTGAAAAGCTGTTTTTGCTGTTATTTTTGCATCTGTTATAGTGGTAACCGGTTAGCAGATATGCTGTAACTGGTTACACAGTGCAATTTTCACTAAAAACGCAAGTTTTCAAGCATGTAATCGGTTAGCAGATATGCCGTAACCGGTTACCACTGTACAGAATGGCCATTTTCTTGCATTTTTAAGTGTGTTTGCTATGCTTTCTTTCTTTTAACCTCCATTGATTATCATGCTTGATTTTATGGATGTTTTAAGTGTCATTTAACTTCTGATCGAAGCTTATTCACGAACTTTTGTCGCGCCCTTTCGATTATTTAAATTATTCATGTTTTTGGCATCTTGTGAACATTATCATTCTTGCATTTCTCTCTGATCACATAACATGACTTTGTGTTGTATATTTGTTGATCATTTGGTATTGTTTTGTACTCCCTTTCTTGGGTTTGCATTAAGTTCATTCTTCATGGATGAGCTTAATCTTGCTTAATCAATAATTCACACCTTTTGCTTTAATGATTTTCCCTTCTCTTTGGAAACTTTTTAGCATGGCTTGTCCCTTTGATTAATTGATCGAAACCATGTGTCATACCCCAAATTTTGACCACTAAGATTTCCCATCATTGGGCAAATCATCATCACAATATGGGTAAACCATCATACCTCATCAGTCTCCCCAAAGATGGGTGAGCATCCACTACTATCGAAGATTAGGGTTTCAAGCCCTCTCAGAGCTCTTAGACAAAGGATCAATCAAGAAATGACATGATCTTCAACTTGTCTAGCCTCTCAAACATCCACAAAGGATCAATAGGACTCCCACTTCAAGGATTAAGCCCAAGGCTTCTCCCTTCTAGGTGGATCAAGCCTTAAGATCGCCGATGTCACCAAATTAGGGTTTGGTCGACCAGGGCCTCCAGATGGAAATTTTCCTCTGGGAATGAGCCAATGCTTCAGAGCATAACCTATGATGCTCCAAGGGACATCATAAACCCAATCACCAAGTCAATTTAGCCTCAGGGGATGCATACATCAAAAATCAGGAATTAGGGTTTCTTGACCTAATTCACCCCTAAGTTGACTTTTGGGACAAATCATGAGCCAAGACCTCAAGAGATGATTTGAGGGTCTCTAATGCACCACATTGATCCATTTGCAACAATGGATTGATCCAAGAAGCTTGAGCAACAAGTTTCAATTTCATCTGAACCACAGTTAGGGTTTCGCGGAAAAAGTCAACTGTATCTTTGACTTTTGACCAGGACATGCTCCCAAACCCTAGGACATGATTCAATACACCCTATAACACCTATGAAATCAATCCATCAAGTTTTATTTAGGTCAAGGACTTGATTTCATAGAGGATCACACAGTTTGGAATTCATCTGACAAAAAGTCAACTGTGCACAAAAGTCAAACTTTGACTTTTTGAGATTTTTCACAATTATGGTTTTTTAACCCTAAAATGATGTTAATGTGTGATTTGAATCATCATTCATCAAGAAAAATCAAGAAAAGTGGGATAACTTGTAAAAGGGGTAACCATAAAAACTTAGAAAATTTTCTAAGTTATGGAATAAAGTGGCTAGCGTACCAATTTTGGAGGATCTTAACTCCTAAACCACAAGGCCATTTTTCCTCATCCAAAGATGGATTTGTAGCCCTCATGGCCCTCTACAAAAGCTTCAAATACACCTCATTCCAATTCATTATGGATTTTGAGTTATGGAATGATCAAAGTGGCTGAAAACATGAAATGCCACTTTTTCCAACACTTAGTGAAATTTTCACTAAGTCAGAATCTGCCTTCACTTTTTTCCAAATGTAGGGGCATTTTTCACATGGATCCAAAAAGTATCAAAACCAATTATGATCAAACAGTTATTGTAACATATGAGGGCTTTCCAAAATGGCCAAGAACATCACCAAATTCCACTTGGGCCATGAGATATGATAATGGCAAGATGCCTTGCTGAAAACTGCCAAAGCAAGGCAGATTTTGGAGTTTTGCTCGATTTGCCCAAATTTTGCAAAGGGCAAGCAACTCTATCCTTCTGAACACCTCAAGGGGGGACCAAGGAGGAACCAACTCTGATCCCAAGCCTCCCAAGTCTTTGGAACCAAAAATAGCATGCCAAACCTAGAAATCCCTAAAAGAGGGACAAGACTCCAATTTTGGATTGGAGCATTTAATGGATGCACCAAGGTTGCATAGACTGACACATTTGCAACTGAATTCAGTCAAGAATGATCCAACAACTAGGGAACCACAACTCTGTGCTCTAACCTCTAGTCAATGGCTAGAGGAGACTTGGATTCTCATTTGCCAACATTGGCCAAACCTCAGCTGCAGTTGCCATTCACTATTGATCCCAAAACAAACTTGCTCTACTATAAATAGAGCTAATTTGTGCTCAGTTTGAGTACATCAAAGCCATCAAACAGATGCTTTCCTCAAAATCTCTTTCTCTAGGCAAAAATACCTTCTTTAGCAAGGTAACTCGGAGTTTTTGAGTTTGAGAGCAATTCCAATCAAACAAATCACACACACGCCTCATAAACATCACATGGAAGTGATCCAAACACTCAGATAACATCTGGAACACCAAAATCACAAAATCACCAGCCAATTGCTCAAGCCTTTGACAGATTTGCAGTTGGGGTACCATCTCAAGTTCCAAATCATTTCAATCCACTCCAAGCATCCAGACACACTCCATGGCACCTAGGAAAGCTATCCACATCATTGGAACCTAGCTGTAACACCTCCAACCTAGAACTCGATCACCAGCTGCAAGAGGTGAGCATGAGCTCTTCTAACTCTATGATCCATGCATTTTTTGCTGCACAATAATTTGGCCATATGTTCATAATCATGCATATAGTGTTTACCCTCAATCAATTACTTTGTATAAGTCGTGTATGAAATTTCTGAACCTTCATGCAGAATTTAGGGTTCTTGGGGTTTCTCTTTGATTTCTTATTCCATGTTTAAAATAAATGAAATTAAAGACCATAGACATGATCGTGAGGTTGAAACGAGTAGATTGATATGTAGATTGCATGATATAATCAAGTATTCAGTGAGATTGGATATAAAACGCAAATCTGCAGAAACAGAGGGTGGCAGGTGTTCTTGCCCTTGTTCTTGGCTCCCTTTTTGAAAATTCAAATATTTGAATTTTGTGATTTTATTTAATTGATTCAAAAATTAATTTCTCTCTGAGTTTTAATGATTTTGAGTTGATTCTTTTTTTAATAATTCACAAAAATGTTAAAATATTTTATTTTACCAAAAAATACCAAAAATATTATTTATTTCATATAATTGATATTTTTTCCAAGAATTAATATTTTAATTGTTTTTGACATTTAAAATATTTTTTCCTTCTTGATTTTGCAAATTTTAATGATTTCTAATCATTTTGTAGGTCAAAACTTGATTTTTGAAACATTAATCCAAGATCACAATTTGTTTTCCACATATTAAACAATTTTGATCATTTTAATTGAATTTTTTATTCAATTAAAATACATTTTGAAAACAAATTAGGGTTTTTGATTAATTCAACCCTCATCAAACTTTTTTTCAAAACTTTAGGGCCTCTAATAGAGTGTAAGCCCCAATCCCCTTTTAACTAAAAACATTTTGGGCCTCAAATATTGTATAAGTCCCTCTGCGTTAAAAGAAAACCTCGGCGCGATCGCCAGTTAAAAAATCAAACCCTTTACCCTCGTGTTATAAGCCCCATTTCTTTTCTTTAAATTACTTTGGGCCTCTAATAGAGTGTAAGACCCAATCCTTTGTAAATACAAACCTAGTTCGGCGCGATTATCGCCCGGTTAAAACAAACCATCTGGGCCTCTCCTCGAGCTATAAGACCCATTCAAAACCATTTTGGGCCTCTAATAGAGTGTAAGACCTAATCCCCTTTTGAAACCAAAAACGTTTGGGCCTCAGTCATTCTATAAGACCCACGGTGTTTTCAAAACCTCGGCGCGATCGTCGCCCTTTTCAAAATAAACCCTGGGCCTACCCTCGTGTTATAAGCCCCATTTCTTTTTATTTCAATCATTTTGGGCCTCTTAAGAGAATGTAAGACCCACCCCTTTGTACATAAAACCTCTTTGGGCCTCAGTCACTTGTATAAGTCCCACTGTACAACTTCAACAGTGCAGTCACTGATAAAACCTTGGACCTCTCCTTGAGCTGTAAGCCCCAACAATCTTTTCAAAGCACTTTCTCCTTTGATTTTGAATATAATATTGTTATCAAAGCTTTCTTTGTTGAACAAACTAACCAAACAGCATGGAAGCTCTACAACCGAGTAAGTGTTTACCCGCTTTCATTTACCGCTTTCATATGTATATAACTGTACTGTGGGGCTGTTTCACTGTAAGTCTTCTTTCATAAACTCATATCGACTGTGTAATACTAGTATAGATATTTAGAGTTTCCCCGACAACTACGTCTAGAACTAGACAAAACCTCATCTCCTTACATCCGACGTTCTCCCGGATATTTCAACATAACCTAAACCATGAGAATTCTCTTTTGCGAAAATTTTAGATAACTAGATCTAAGAAATCTCCCCCCCCCCCCTTGAACAGTTCATATACAGAAGGCCAATGTTCCAAGTGAAACCCCTTCTGGAACTATTCATCAGCCTCCTCTTGGGCTTAGTGCAAGAACCCACAGGCTTCCTAAAAGCGTCCCCACCTCCTCTTGGGCGTTGTACAAGGATCCGTCGGCTTCTTAGAAGTTTTCACAGCCTCCTCTTAGGATTCGTATAATGATTCTTCCTCCAGGAAGATAGCCTCCTCTTGGGCTTCGTACAAATTGTCTCGTCGGCTTCTTAAAAGTTTTTCTCGCCTCCTCTTGGGCTTCGTACAAATTGTCCCGACGACCTCTTAAAGGTATAGGAACAGAAATTAGTCATCTTAATAGAACAGTCTTTCAAAGAGTCTAGATCTTCCTACTGTAAACGTATCGTCTCTTGATCTCTATTAAGCATAGTACAAAAGATAAAACTCTAGACTTGGACAGTCTAATCTCCTTGAGTCTCGAAGACATTCTTAAGTTCCTTTCAAAAAATAGGAAAAAGCACCCGCAGACTTGGGCAGTCTCAATACCCTTCGGATTCCCCGTTTCCTTAAAGAACAGGAAATAATCCCGGTCCTCAGATCAAATCTATGAGTACAACATTACCCATATAAGAACTGATTTTCTCTTTTAACCAACATACTGGACCTGTCACTCAACTGAAACAGTAACCCTAGCCTCCTTTTGGGCTTTGTACAATGATTCTCCCCAACAAAGCAAACCTTTGAAGCCTCCATCTTGGTCTTCGTACGAGATACAAAATCACTCTCTTGTTGAGTATAAAAGACTCTCTTGTTGAGTCAATCATTTTTTAGCCTTCATCTCGGGCTTTGTACGAGATACAAAACACTCTCTTGTTGAGTATAAAAAGACTCTCTTGTTGAGTCGATCACCTTTAGCCTCCATCTCGGGCTTCGTACGAGATAGAAAAACACTCTCTTGGTGAGTATAAAAGACTCTCTTGTTGAGTCAAACCCTTTTAGCCTCCGTATTAGGCTTCGTACAAGACACATATAAAAACACTCTCTTGTTGAGTCAACCCTTTTAGCCTCTTGTTGGGTCAATAGCCTCCTCTTAGACTTTGTATAAAGAAATCCTCGTTTGATTCAACCAACCTTTTAGCATCAAATCATACTTTGGACGCAGCATACAAACATCAATAACTCCTTTTCCCCCCATCTAATTGCTGTAAGTGGCAAGCCTCTGGATTATTTTACATCCACACCACTGTCCCTCTTTTAGCATGAGAAATTCCTAAGGAAAAATGGCATTGCTCTAAACTGAGCTAAAGTCTTCTCCTTCAGGTTGAAAATCCCCTATAAAGGAAATTATGGCATTGTTGGATTCACATATCCCAGTTAAAGTAATTCTCCTTTATAATCAGTCACCCAACAATTGTGATAAACAGACCCCTTTAGAGATGATAAATTCTCTCTAAAGTCAACACCCTTTTAGCTTCTCATCTTGGGCTTCGAACAAGATACAAATAGACCCTTCAGATTCACATCTTGGGGTTTTAAAAATATAAACCAACTTTAGCTTCATGTCTTGGGCTTTGAACAAGACACCAAAACACCATTTCCTCGCATAAAATAGGAGGAACTCGATCGCTCTGATTTCCTTATCCCGGGAATACGTAGGCATAAGATTGAAAAAAAATCTTAGCGAGCACACTAATAAAAAAAACCCCAAAGTCCCCTACCTCCAGCCAATCTAGCACAGTATCCAAACAAATTCCCCATGAACAATCCCGGTATTTCGTTCTGAACAAAATAAGCAGAGAGAGACCCAAGAACTAAAGTCGCATCTATAAACCAACAGTTTTGACTGTTTAACCTTAGTTTGCAAGAAGGGTTAATTGGAGACATCTATTTCCCTTCCTTCACCAGCTTCAATAGGATAAAAAATGAATTGAATTGTAGTACCAAAGCGATAGTGATTCGAAACCAAAAAAACCGCGCTACAGAAAAATGGCGACCACAGTGGGAGCGACTTGGTAAGATCTTGTCGTCCCCATTTTCCACAGAAAATGGTGCCCACCGTGGGGCTAAACAAAGGAATCTTGTCTCTCTTATCTCTCGGGTTGAAACCTTCTCTTAGGACGAGTCCTTGGGTTCACAAGATATCACCGAATGACAGTTCCATCAGGGAATGTCATTATTGCTAGGATCGACCCTCACTAGGATCTTAGGTCAAAACCTTTAAGTTGGGAAGGTACCACAGAATGGCGACTCCGTCGGGGAGCCATTTTCTGTTAGGATCATAGGATTCATTGCTCTTAAAAAGTCTAGGACATTAGGACAAATATATATACTGCTTTTCCTAATTGATATTTATGTTTATTTTTCTGCTAATGGGAATGCGTGTGATGCCGCATGTTGAAAGATTGAGTATACACCTAGGAAAAACCTCTTTCAGCAGTGCAGAAGCTATCAGAAATAGTTGTCACGGGATACTACCCTCTTCTGAGATTCTTCGAAATACATCACCTAGCATGGTTCCCGGTCCGCTGATGTTATCTCGACAAGAATCAATGATTTTGAGAGACAGGTACAAAAATCACTAGTATAAACCTTTGGGGGGGGGGGGGGGGGGGTAGAGCCTTGACTTCATGACACCGACCCTTTGACCCCATGTTTTTTCTATGTTTTTGTGTGCTGCATTCATGCATTCATTTTAAAAAAACATTAAGCAAAGAAATATTTCTCTTCTAGTCTCTCTTTTTCAAATTAAACAAAGACAATGATTGCAAATGTCAAAGAGAAAAGGATTGCGCTAATGGATTTCGGTAGAAGAAAAACTCACAAGTATACCTTCAAGGTTCCAAAACTAGGGGATTTGAGAGGATTAGCAAGGATGAACACTAACCCTGACGCTTTCAGAGCCAAGTACGGAGGTCTGCTACCTCTGTTAAGGGTCCATGTAATTGAAGGAATCCTGGAGGCACTCATTCAGTTTTACGATCCGGTCTATCACTGTTTCACATTCCCGGATTACCAGCTCGCGCCAACGCTGGAGGAGTACTCTCATCTGATTGATCTACCCATTACTATTCAAGCTCCCTTTTCTAGACTGGAAGAAATTCCAAAGGATCAAACCATTGCAAGAGCAATCTGTTTGGACGAGTCGGAAGTCAAGGCTCACCTTGTAACACACCAATTCCCATCGCAAAAAAATAATACATAATTAAATCAGAGTAAATAAAAATTTATTTTTCTGACAGAAACAAGGATGCCACATTTAAAGAAAGAAAACATAATCCCTGCTCATTTATTTGATACATAACACAAAATGGGATAAATATACAAGGAAAACTTTTTCCAACAAAAGGAAAGTTCAATTATGGAATAAAGCGGAAAGATCCATAACCAGCTTATTTTACTTAATAAATTATTTTATAACATATAAATGTTCATTCAAAGTTAATACAAAATAGATACAACAAATGTATACATATACATAACAAAAGCGTTCCCCGACTCCCGTGTTACGTATCAGAGCAGACATACCGATAAAAGGGTGGGGAACTAATCTTCACAAAAGCCTCCAAGACACAAATCTGCAATTGCCTCATAGAGCAACCAACCACAACAGAAGGGTGAGAAATAACAACTAAATCAAGATTGCATAATAATATGCAAAACATATAAATTCACATACATAGTTATTCTCACCACAAGCATCACATACCAATACATATAGCACGCCAAAGATGCATAACATATTTCTAATAATCCTACCACATAGCATATATCAACTATACCAACTTAAACACATATTCAAACATAAGGCATACAAATTTATAACATATGGAAACACACCGCCACATCCCATATATTCATACATAGTATATCATCCATAAACAATGCATTTATCACGTATGCACATCAATTCACAATTTCCCACACATAATGCATCCATTCACAATTCTCACACATAATCAATCCATTCATGATTTATGCAAATGCATAGACACCGACACAATGACTCTATGCAATGCACATGCGGTACCATCCATCCATCATTTCTCATCACCAGTTCACTGAGGAACTATTGGAATCATTGCTTGTTACTTAGTGTAACTCCCCGTCGGGCAAACGATGTTCCCCGTCGCTTTAGGTTTTCTTGGTATAAGGCTCACGACGTTTATGGATCGCTTTAGGTCCTCTCGGTATAAGGCTCACGATCTGATCGCTTTAGGTCCTCTTTGTATAAGGCTCACGATCGTCTATAATCATCGCTTTAGGTCCTCTCGGTATAAGGCTCACGATGTTATAGCGGATTCCCTCTGGAATCGTTTTGTCGCTCACACCCACTAGGGCACATGACATCACAAGAATGCATATCATGATGCTTAGCATACAATGACTCATGACATTCAAATGAACACATATACACATCCATAATAATGCATATATGATCAAACATAACACAATGCATTTCATCATAATCCACAAACCACAATAATTAGCATTTTAACATATACACTCATAACAATTCACAACACTAGGATTCACGCCACAAAGCCTACCCACAACAACATCATTATCACATGCATCAACATCATATAAATAGCACTAAAGCCCCACATTTATATGAAGATAACAATTCGCATCGGACACAAACAAACACAACAAACCTACAAACCACTAATTATCCTCTACCAAATATTCTTGGTTAACACATGGTATCACATCACTATTTAGTAGCATCTTAAGTTATCTATCTAATGCCTCAAGTCCCACATCAATCGGACTCTCGATTCGGGAGTTATGGTGGAAACATAAACAACCCTTTTCACACATACATTGCCTTTCCATATTTTTCTTATCAATCCATGGCATAAACATATGTTTTTATTCCACTATCATAAAGAGCATTGAAATAGCTTTCCAATGCATCCGACCGTGCCTTAATCCGAGTTACAGATCAAAAGTTATGAAGGAAACAAAATGGAAAAATCTGTCACGTTCGCTTTCCTTTTTTCTTCTGCCATGGTTCGCTAGGGTTCGCATTGCGAATAGGCTATCAAAAGTTATGAAGGAACCCTAGCGAACCATGGCAGAAGAAAATAGGAAAGCGAACGTGACAGATTTTTCCATTTTGTTTCCTTCATAACTTTTGATCCGTAACTCGGATTGAGGCATGGTCGGATGCGTTGGAAAGCTATTTCAATGCTCTTTATGATAGTGTAATAGAAACATATGTTTATTCCATGGATTTATAAGAAAAATATGGAAAGGTAATGTATGTGTGAAAAGGGTGGTTTATGTTTCCACCATAACTCCCGAATCGAGAGTCCGATTGATGTGGGACTTGAGGCATTAGATAGATAACTTAAGATGCTATTAAATAGTGATGTGATACCATGTGTTAACCAAGAATATTTGGTAGAGGATATTTAGTGGTTTGTAGGTTTGTTGTGTTTGTTTGTGTCCGATGCGAATTGTTATCTTCATATAAATGTGGGGCTTTTGTGCTATTTATATGATGTTGATGCATGTGATAATGATGTTGTTATGATGTTGTTGTGGGTAGCCTTTGTGGAGTGAATCCTAGTGTTGTGAATTGTTATGAGTGTATATGCTAAAATGCTAATTATTGTGGTTTGTGGATTATGATGAAATGCATTGTGTTATGTTTGATCATATATGCATGATTATGGATGTGTATATGTGTGCATTTGAATGTCATGAGTCATTGTATGCCAAGCATCATGATATGCATTCTTGTGATGTCGTGTGCCCTAGTGAGTGTGAGCGACGAAACGATTCCAGAGGGAATCCGCTATAACATCGTGAGCCTTATACCGAGAGGACCTAAAGCGATGATTATAGACGATCGTGAGCCTTATACAAAGAGGACCTAAAGCGATCGGATCGTGAGCCTTATACCGAGAGGACCTAAAGCGATCCATAAACATCGTGAGCCTTATACCAAAAGGACCTAAAGCGACGGGGAACATCGTTTGCCCGACGGGGAGTTACACTAAGTAACAAGCGATGATACCAATAGTTCCTGAGTGAACTGGTGATGAGAAATGATGGATGGATGGTACCGCATATGCATTGCATAGAGTCGTTGTGTCGGCCTCTGTGCATTTGCGTAAATCATGAATGGATTGATTATGTGTGAGAATTGTGAATGGATGCATTATGTGTGGGAAATTGTGAATTGATGTGCATACGTGATAAATGCATTGTTTATGGATGATATACTATGTATGAATATATGGGATGTGGCGGTGTGTTTCCATATGTTATAACTTTGGTATGCCTTATGTGTGAATATGTGTTTATGTTGGTATAGTTGATATATACTATGTCGTAGGATTATTAGAAATATGTTATGCATATGTGGCTTGCTATATGTATTGGTATGTGATGCTTGTGGTGAGAATAACTATGTATGTGAATTTATATGTTTTGTATATTATTATGCAATCTTGATTTAGTTGTTATTTCTCACCTTTCTGATGTGGTTGGTTGCTCTATGAGGCAATTGCAGATTTGTGTCTTTGAGGCTTTTGTGAAGATTAGTTCTCCACCCTTTTGTCGGCCTGTCTGCTCTGATACGTAACACGGGAGTCGGGGAATGCTTTTGTTATATATTTGTATACATTTGTTGTATCTAATTTGTATTAATTTTGAATAAACATTTATATATTATAAAATAATTTATTTAGTAAAACAAGTCGGTTATGGATCTTTCCGCTTTATTCCATAATTGAACTTTCCTTTTGTTGGAAAAAGTTTCCCTTGTATATTTATCCCATTTTGTGTTATGTATCAAATAAATAAGCAGGGATTATGTTTTCTTTCTTTAAATGTGGCATCCTTGTTTCTGTCGGAAAAATAAAATTTTATTTACTCTGATTTAATTATGTATTATTTATCCGCGATTTCCTTCGCTTTGGTTCGCAATGCGAACCTACGAAACCCAGAAATTCCAGCAGCGATAACATAGGTCATTTGGGGTCAAAATCCCTCATTTCTTCCACCCAAACACTCCCAAATCATACTATAACAACCAAAACATGATCCAAACCTAACGACAAGTATTCTACGCAGTTTATATCGAATTTCATCCGTGAAAACATCGATTTCTATCAATCGCTCCTAATTTCAATCGATAAGAAAAGTCGTGAAATAACCAAAACAATTACAACAAACAACACATATACATACACAAGCAAGATATAATTGAAACTTCTCACCCTTACCCGATTATTCGCGCTTGAAACGGGGTTCCCGCGATTTTCCTCTTTCTCCCCTTTTTCTTTCATCTTCCTTTCTATCTTCTCTTTTCTTTCTTTCTATTTTCTTTTCTCTCTAATTCTCTCTAATCCCTATTTATATAAAATATCTAAACCCCTAAAAAGACTATTTTACCCCTCAGCTCAAATATCTCGCAAACGCTCTCAAAACGCGATAAAACATAAACAGCGATGAAAAATAATATATTGTCAAATAGAAGTCAAGAATAAAATAATATAAAACAAAAATAATTAAATCGACTCGATTAAATAAATGAGACAAAACGGGGCGTTACACACCTGACCACCAAGGGAGGAATCCCAGGTTTACCAGCCAAGTTTCTGGTAAAGAAGGCTCTGTACTTTGCTAGTATAGGGAACGTGGCTGCTTTTGAAAGCATCTTTGGTTTACTCACCTACGGGTTATTTCTGTTTCCCAACAGTGATAACTTCGTCGATATCAATGCCGTTAAGGTTTTTCTCATTGGAAACCCTATACCAACCTTGCTCGCAGATGCATATCATTCTGTACACTTAAGGAATTTATACAGCGGAGGAATGATCACGTGTTGTGTACCCCTGCTATATAAGTGGTTTATCTCCCATTTGCCTAAGTCTGCTGCTTTTTGGGATCAAAAGAATACTCTACGTTGGTCGCACAGAATCATGTCTCTTACCAACTCTGACGTAGATTGGTACAATAGGATTTATGACGGGATCAGAATCATTGACCGTTGTGGAAACTTCCCCAACGTACCCCTCATAGGAACTAAGGGAGGAATCAATTATCATCCAGTTTTAGTTCGTCGTCAATTTGGATACCCGATGAGGCATGTCTCGCGTAATGCTCATCTGGAAGGTCTTTTCTTCAAGGAAGGAGAAAATGACAGGGCACTAAAGATGGAAATAGTGCACGCTTGGAAACATGTTCATAAGAAAGGACGGGAGTCTCTAGGAAAACCAGACTGTGTCTCGGTGGAGCCTTATCTCCACTGGGTACAAACTAGAGCTCTCAAGCTAAAGATGCCTTATCCTCGTCACGGAGTTCTTCCGCCAAGGGAATCTGTCATGTACTTCATGACTGAAATGGAAAAAATTTAGGTTACTCTCAACAAAGTTCAACAGGAGAGGAGGTCTTGGAAGAACAAGTACCGCATTCTCAATGTGGAGTGTACCAAAATACAGCAACTGCTGAAATATAAGGATGCTCTAATTGAGATTTTGGAGCAACATGCTATAGAAAATCAGGATGACCAAAGGAATTTGCTCGCTCCTTTCACTTGGAAAAGGAATGACAACCCGACAACGGCCCAAGAGCCCCGGTCCAGGAAAAGGAAAGTACCAGAATCAGCACCCGAGTTCTCCTCAGAGAGGACTCGGTACCCATTAGCTTAGGTTTCTATTTCCAGCACTTTGTAATCTACTGTATTTCCATTTCCGCAATCCTTTGAATTCAATAAAATAGGGGTGTCCCCACTGTTTGATATTTGCAATCTAATTGTCGAAGTTTATCTTGATTAAACAAAAAAAAAAACAATTAATATAATCATTGCATTCATCATTCTCACGTCACGTATCTTCTTACCTACGAATCTCACGTTTGTGTCTAAGTTCTAGAGTCAAACTGTCTCATTCGTACAATACTCGGGCCAATCGTCAGAAAAGATGGATGGTCTCGAGGAAGAGAACAGAGAGTTGAAAGAAGAGATCGACGCTCTAAGAGAGGATATGAGAAAGCTTCGTAATGACATGCAAGCCATGGCAGAAGCTCAGCTACAAAGAACTGTGATCTCAGAGATCACCTCAACGCCCATAGTGGAAAGTATGATCCTAGGTATCAAATGCCGAAAGATCGTCCCTGGGGCCTTCCTACTAACTATATCCCGGAAGGATATGTTCCGCCGATCACTGAAGATCAGGGAATCTTAACAGAAGCAGCTAGGCCTGAAGGTTACAAACTTCGGGAAAGCGAAGATGCCAGAGGCATAATGAGGACTCCTGAAGGTTACAAACTTCGGGAAATGCCAAGATTCACTGGAGTAGTAACGGTACCACCCCCTGTGGTGCACACTGTCCCAGAAGGACAGATTCCACAGATACCTTATAGTAGAAAGGAAAGTATGTTCGATAGAATAGATGAATTCCAGGAGCAGTTCCTGGAAATGCAGAAGGAACTGCAAGCTATTCGCGGTCAGGATTTATTTGGAAAGGATGCCGCAGACCTTTGTTTGGTCCCCAATGTGAAAGTCTCGTACAAATTCCAAGTACCCGATTTTGAAAAGTACAAGGGTAACTCTTGCCCTCAAAGCCATTTGGTGATGTACGCTCGGCGAATGTCAGCTCAGACAGACAACTAGGATCTACTGATTCACTACTTTCAGGATAGTTTAACCGGTGCCGCATTAAAATGGTACATGGGTTTAAACCGCACTACGATTAGCACTTTCAGAGATCTTGGCACTGCCTTCGTCCAACAATATAAGTACAATTTGGACATGGCACTAGACAGAGATCAACTCAGATCAATGTCGCAAAAGGACAAAGAAACCTTTAAGGAATACACTCAGAGATGGCATGAAATTGCCGCTCAAATTTGTCCACCTCTTGAAGAAAAAGAGATGACAAAGATTTTCTTAAAAACCTTGAGCTCATTTTACTATGACAGAATGGTTGCCAGTGCTCCCAGCGACTTCACCGAAATGGTGGGCATGGGAGTTCGTCTTGAGGAAGCCGTCCGAGAAGGATGCTTAGTTAAAGACGTTGGATCATCAAGTAGTACAAAACAATACGGTAGTGCTCTCCCTAAGAAAAAGAGCAGGATATTGGGAATATCTCTCTCGGAAAGCAAAGGCGACGTTATCAACCAGTAGCAGCGGTAACTCCTGCTATCAACCCTGTGCTTATTTCTACATATCAACCTCAGGTTGCTCAAAGCCAACCACAGTCACAGCAATTTCAGCAAAGGACACAACAGCCTCTTCAGCAGGCTCGTCCTCAATACAACAACAACTGTACAACGCGGCCACCAGGATTTGATCCTATACCCGTATCATATGCAGAACTATTTCCTTTACTACTGGACAAGGGGTATGTCCAGACTAAGTCTCCTCTTACAGTACCGAAAAACCCGCCTTTTTGGTTTAAGTTGGATCAGACTTGCCCTTACCATCAAGGAGGACCATGGCATAACATATAGAACTGTCTCAATTTCAAATCCGACGTGCAAAAGCTTTGTAGGAGCGGAGTCTTATCTTTCAAAGAAACGAATCCGAATGTTCTCATAAACCATTGCCTCAACATGAGAAAGCTGCTGTCAATTTGATAGAGGGAGAGTCTAACAACACTTATCAAATTCATGATGTACTGTTCTTAAAGGTCAACTTGGTCAAGATGCATTGTAGACAAAGTGGATATGGCCATGTGCCACCTCATAATTATCACCAGTGTGATATCTGCTCTAAAAACAATCAAGGATGTTCTGTGGTACAATCAGCTCTACAAGAACAGATGGATCTCGGATGAATCCAAGAGCACCGAGTTCTTGGAGTTAACATGGTTTATACGAATTCCAACATCATTCAAAACCACGATATCTGTGCGATGAATGTCAACCTGGTGGCAATGCACTCAAGGCAAAGCCAGTATCATAATCTGCCGCGTCATGATTATAATTCCTGCCTGACTTGCTCGGTAAACAAACAGGGATGCTCTTTTGTACAAGAGGCCCTCCAGCGTCAGATGGATCTTGGATGGATTCAAGACTACCATGATAGGAATCATTATCAAATCAACATGATTTAAATCTTCGATATTCGCTTGATGAATACCAGCCTGGTGGAGTTACATGCTAAATAGGTCCGGCTCGGATTCCTGGTATCACATGATTATCTGGGCTGTAAAGCGGGTTGCGAAGACGATCAGGGATGTGCCCTTGTCCAGGAAACACTTCAGCACTTATTGAACCACTGGTGGCTTCCAATCTATATGGATGAAGACACCCAGCAAATTAGTATCACTAACCGAAATCCTACTACATATCAAAGTCAGGATGTTCGGTCGATGGAAACACATCTAGTATGGTTACACTGTATTCAAAGCAGACGTGGCCAGGTGCCACTACACAACTATGAGCGGTGTGGAGTTTACTCAGTGGATAATCAAGGATGCTACCTCGTGCGAGCAGCCCTTCAAAGTCAGTTGGACCACAAAGAGATTCAACCATGGTCAAGTTCTGGACCAGTCAACTACCTCGCTAATCAAATCGAGGACGTTGTCGTAATCTTTGATCATCAGAGGGCTAGGGATGTTTATGCCATCATCCCTCTACTTGACGAATCGAAAGTTCCCAACCGGGAACAAATCGAAATTACTTACGATGGTCATAAAAATCAGAAGGCTCCCATAGTCATCTATCTACCGGGACCGCTACCGTATGAATCAACTAAGGTTATTCCTTATAAATACGGTGCAACAACAATTGAGAATGGAAAGGAAATTCTGTTACCCTCCGTCGTGAATATTGCAGACATCATTCGAGTAACACGGAGTGGTAGAATATTCAACAGAGGAGTTGGAGAACCCAACAAAGAAAAGGAACCTTAGACAGAAGTTCCCAATCCACCAGTCGGTCAATCCAGTAATCCCGACCTTTCAAAAAACAATGATGAGATGCTGAAGCTCATCCAAAGGAGTGAATACAACATTATTGATCAGTTGTTACAAACTCCTTCAAAGATCTCGGTATTATCACTGTTACTTAGTTCAGAAGCGCACAGGGAGGCTCTACAGAAAGTCTTGGAGCAAGCCTTTGTAGAACAGGATATAACAATCAGACAGTTCGATAGCATTGTCTCTAACATCACTTCCGGTAATAACTTGGGATTTAGTGATGAGGAATTACCTGAAGAAGGTCGCCGTCATAACATGGCGCTCAACATTACAGTCAACTACCAGGACGATGCTTTAGCCAGCGTACTGGTAGACACAGGGTCATCCCTGAATGTTATGCCGAAGTCCACTTTGATGCAATTATCATTCAAAGGACCTCCGATGAAAACCAGCGAGGTCATCGTCAAAGCATTTGACAGATCCAGAAAAACGGTTATCGGCGAAGTCGACCTTCCCATAACTATTGGGCCTCATACTTTCCAAGTCACTTTCCAGGTCATGGACATCGGGGCAACATACAGTTGTTTATTAGGAAGACCTTGGATACATCAGGCTGGGGCGGTCACTTCGACCCTCCACCAAAATCTAAAGTTCGTCCAGAACGGCCAACTCGTCACAGTCTATGGAGAACAGGCCTTGCTCGTGAGCAACTTGTCATTATCTACTTGTGTAGAACCCGAGGAGGTTATTGGAACTCAGTTCCAAGCACAGTCGATGAGCAATGAGAATCAATCAGAAAAAGGAACCTCGATTTCCTCATACAAAGATGCTATCAAAGCAGTCGAGAATAACAATACAACTAGATGGGGGCAGCTTGTCATTCCTACTGATAATAAAACAAAGAAAGGTCTTGGCTTTTCCTCAACCTGTACTCAGACGGCTGCGAACAATAAAAGTTTTCATCCCATTCAGAACTTCTTCCACAGTGGAGACTTCCTTCAACCAGTGACTCAAGAAGTGCATACCATCAATGAAGATGATTCCTCTGATACAGAGGAAGAATGGAAGTCCTATCTCAACGAGGACGGTTATACGTCTCAGGGCAAAACACAGACTCCCTTTTGCTATCCCGCACAGAGTCCGAGATTTATACCGAGGTCAGATGTCGAAATGATATACGGAGATTGTGATCCTGAAGGATTCCATGCTCCGCCAAATTCATTAAAGGAAGACACTCCCATGAAATACAACTTTGACCACGACTATTATGGCCCGATGGATGGCCTGCCTATCTGTCAGCCGTACCCAGGAAACTCGGGGCAAGAAAATCAGTCGAACAATGAAAATCAGCTGAGCATCATTGAAAAAAATACCTGTGTCCCCGCCATGTCATGGGATCAACACTCAGGTCATTATGAACTTATCCAGTACGATGATGAATTGGCAAAGCTTGCCGGACTAGAATTCATCAACTATGCTTTTCCCGAGGTCAACGTCATCGAGAGAGATGACTCCTCCAATTCCAAAGAAGTGTGGGACACCCTGGGACAACCAAGTGGAAAATTTGACTTCATGTTCAAGTACACTGCTCCTGAAAGCTCTCATATCAGGCTCGAAGACATCCATCCAACTGGATGGGGAGATACAACTGAGAGTACAAATACTATGCAAGATACAACAAAAGAGTTCGTCTACGACAACTCTTCCTGGGAGACAGATTCCAATGATCCTGCTCCGCCAGAAATCAGCGTTATTTCTGAAGACAAATCAAGGAAGGTACCAGACTTTGTGATTCACCGAGGAGTTCGCCGCCAATGGGTCGTTGTCGATGTTCTGAAGATTGTCCATAAGTCTAAGTAATTGCTATCTTTACTTTAACCTTTCACCCTGCCCAGGTGAAACGGATGTTTTGATAGGGCTCACTTTCTGCAAATTTCCCTCTTCGCTTTGCCCAAAGCGGCAGAGTTTTGTTTTATAGGGATGTAGTTTCAAGAATCGACTTGTTCATTAATAAAATAACGTCGTTCTGTAAATTCGGCATTAATTGCTATTTTCTCTTTTCGCTTTTCAAAAAATGGTAATCCTAAAAAGCAACTCAATAATAAAAACAAGCAGTAAAAGAAATACACTGCACACACTTTTGCATTTTCTCTCTATCTCTTTTAAACACAAATCATCACGTCATGCAGATTGCTTGTTTTAAACTCCGTTGAAACATACGATCCGATGCCTTCTCCCGACTTTGAGTTCCCGGTATTTGAGGCTGAAGAAGAAAATGACGACGAAATTCCAGAGGAGAACTCCCGACTACTCAGACAAGAGGAAAGGTCCATTGAGCCTCACAAAGAGTTGCTGGAAATAGTCAACTTAGGATCGGAAGAAGAGAGAAAAGATGTCAAGATTGGGGCACTGCTCAGTCCAACTGTCAAAGAAAGTTTAACGAAACTTCTTAAAGAGTTTCCCGATGTATTCGCTTGGTCCTATCAGGATATGCCAGGGTTGGATACCAGCATCGTGGAACATCATCTACCGTTGAGATCAGAATGTCCGTCAATAAAACAAAGGTTGAGACGGACTCATCCAGACATGGCTGTCAAAATCAAAGAGGAGGTACGAAAACAGATTGAAGCGGGTTTCCTCGCTACGTCCGAATATCCTCAATGGTTAGCCAACATCGTACCAGTTCCGAAAAAGGACGGAAAAGTCAGAATGTGTGTCGACTACTGAGATCTAAACAAGGCAAGTCCAAAGGACGACTTTCCCTTGCCACACATAGACATGCTGGTAGACATTATAGCAAAGTTCAAAGTTTTCTCCTTCATGGATGGATTCTCGGGCTCTAACCAGATCAAAATGGCATCGAAAGACATGGAGAAAACTTCGTTCATTACCCCCTGGGGTACCTTTTGTTACAAGGTAATGCCGGTCGGTTTAAAGAACGTCGGGGCAACCTACCAAAGGGCCATGACTACTCTGTTTCATGACATGATACACAAAGATATCGAAGTGTATGTCGATGACATGATTGCCAAATCTAAAACAGAAGAGGAGCATGTGACCCACCTGTCAAAACTATTCGAGCGTTTGCGAAAGTACAAACTCCGCTTGAATCCCAACAAGTGCACATTTGGTGTCCGTTCAGGGAAACTTTTAGGGTTCATCGTCAGCCAAAAAGGAATTGAGGTTGACCCTGACAAGGTCAAGGCCATTCATGAAATGCCTTCTCTGAAAACTGAAAAACAAGTCAGAGGATTCCTGGGACGTTTGAACTACATCTCCATATTCATATTCCTCATGACCGCGACATGTGCGCCGATTTTCAAATTACTAAAAAAGAATCAGGATTGCGTTTGGATAGAAGACTGCCAAACCGCCTTCGACATTATCAAGGAATACCTGTCGAACCCGCCGATTCTATCACCTACAGTGGAAGGAAGACCATTGATCATATACTTAACAATCTTGGAAGACTCCATGGGCTGTGTACTTGGCCAACAAGACAAAACCAAAAGGAAGGAGTCTGCCAACTACTATTTGGGCAAGAAATTCACCGACTGCGAGACTCGGTACACGATGCTTGAGAAAACTTGTTGCGCTTTGGCTTGGGCAGCCAAACGTCTTCGCCAGTACATGATTTGTCACACTACTTGGTTAATCTCAGAAATGGATCCAATCAAGTATGTTTTTGAAAAGCCTGCTCTCACGGGAAGGATTGCCCATTGGCAGATGTTGTTATCGGAATATGACATTGAGTACCATGCTCAGAAAGCCGTTAAGGGAAGTATTTTAGCCGATCATTTGGCTCATCAACCGATTGACGATCAAGAATCATTCGGATTTGACTACCCAGACAAGGATGTCATGCATCTAAAAATGAAAGACTGTGATGAACCACTACCCAGTGAAGGGCCAGAACCAGATTCCCAATGGAGACTTATCTTTGACGGAGCAGTTAATCATTACAGAAACGGAATTGGGGCAATCATCATAACACCTCAGGGTACCCACATTCCTTTCACCGGCAGACTTACGTTCAGGTGCACAAACAATGAGGCCGAATACGAAGCTTGTATCATGGGTCTCGAGGAAGCGATCGACTTAAGGATTAAGAACTTGGATGTATATGGTGACTCAGCTTTGGTTGTCAATCAGATCAAAGGAGATTGGAACACATACCAATCTAGACTAATTCCTTACAAAGACTATGCGAGAAGGTTGTTACCATTCTTCAACAGAGTTGAGTTTCATCACATCCCTCGTGAAGAGAATCACATGGCTGATGCATTAGCCACTCTCTCTTCCATGATTAGTGTAGGTCAATGGAACGACCTACCTAAGATCGACATAATGCGCCTTGAAAGGCCCGCTTACATCTTCATAATCAAAGTAGTCATAGACGACAAACCTTGGTATCACGATATCAAATGCTTCCTTCAGAAACAAGAGTACCCACCTGGGGCATCCAGGAAAGATAGAAAAACCCTCAGAAGGCTGGCAGGCAGTTTCTTCCTGAGCGGTGATACACTCTATAAGAGGAACTTTGACATGGTCTTGCTCCGATGTGTAGACAAACCAGAAGCAAACATGCTAATGAAAGAAATTCATGAAGGGTCTTTTGGCACTCATGCCGACGGACATACAATGGCGAAAAAAATTCTAAGAGCAGGGTACTATTGGTTGACTATGGAATCCGACTGCTACAAGTACATGAGGAAGTGTCACAAGTGTTAAATATACGCTGACAAAATCCATGTACCGCCTACACATCTCAAAGTTCTCTCTTCCCGATGGCCTTTTTCCATATGGGGAATCGACATGATCGATGTAATTGAAACTAAGTCTTCGAACGGACATCGGTTTATCCTGGTAGCTATTGACTACTTCACCAAGTGGGTCGAAGCAACGTCATACGCCAATGTAACCTGACAAGTGGTGGTCCGATTTATCAAAAACAATATCATCTGCCGTTATGGTGTTCCGAGCCAGGTCATTATCGATAATGGATCCAACTTAAACAATAAGATGATGAAAGAGTTGTGCATAGAGTTCAAGATCGAACACCATAACTCATCTCCCTACCGACCCAAGATGAACGGAGCGGTAGAAGAAGCTAACAAGAACATCAAGAATATTGTTCAAAAGATGACAGTAACCTACAAAGACTGGCACGAAATGCTGCCATTTGCTCTTCACGGTTATCGCACATCTGTCTGCACTTCAACAGGGGAAACCCCCTTCTCTCTAGTATATGGTATGGAAGCAGTGCTCCCCATCGAAGTAGAGATCCCATTAATCTGGGTATTGATGGAAGCTAAGCTAATAGAAGCTGAATGATGTCAAAGCCGACACGACGAACTGAATCTGATCGAAGAAAAGAAAATCACGGCAATATGCCATGGTCAGTTGTATAAGCAAATAATGAAGAGGTGTTCGACCAAAAGGTCCGACCTTACGTCTTCAGGAAAGGAGACCTCGTGCTCAAAAAGATACAAGCATTTCTCACTGATTCCCGGGACAAATGGACTCCGAATTATGACGGCCCCTATGTGGTCAAGAAAGCTTTCTCAGGCGGCGCCTTGAGACTTGCAACCATGGACAGAGATGAATTTGCCTACCCCACAAATGTTGACGTAGTCAAGAAATACTTCGCTTAAATATAAAAAATAAAAAAAAATGTCTCGGTGGATTGAAAACCCGAAAGGGCGGTCCAGGCAAAAATTAGAGACATGATCAAAAATCATCCCGGTGAATTGGAAACATCACAGTACAATCCAGGCAAAAATTAGGGATAATGGCAAGTAACTACATTCGACAAAGAGGCAAGTTTCTCGGCGGCAGTTACACCATCCATCAGAAAACTCCAGTCAAGGTCATCTTCGACGGAAGCTCAGGATGTCCCGAATTCAAAGTTGTTAGAAGGATAGCGGTCGTTATGTTTCAACGTAGCCATTTTCCCTATAAATTACCATTTTCTAACTTTGTAAATAACTATGGAATCACGCGTTTGGCTGATTTCCATCCTATCAATAAAATTCGAGCCCTCGTGCTTTTGTTTGCAATTCTTATTTGTTTTAGCTTTACAGAACGACATTTTAACATGATCAAGGATTCTTGAAATAAAACAAAAATGAATTTACTTGTTAAACTTTTTCTTCTTTTAAAATAAAGATGGCAAATTCTTTTGACTATTGAACATCGAAAGAACATCAGTCGCTTCTCCAAAAGTAATCGAACCTCAAAGTGCAGAATCAAAGTACTCTTTCTAAGCCAATGCACCTGAATGAAGGATCAACTGTGTCAGAAACCCGGTTTAATCTGACACTTCCTCGGCCGAGTTCTTACCTCCTAAGCCCGATCAACGGTTGTTCCCCCACAGGGACTACATCTCCTAAGCAAGGCAGAATTGCTATCTTGAACCAGCGATACTTTTTTATCTCCCACTATGGCCGAGTATCTAGTTGTGTTCATCTATTAGTCTATATGTCGTGTCAGTTTTGTCAGCATATACATACATACACCATGCATTATTGATTCACATGCATAATCATATTGCATCATTATCACTCTCGTCGGTCTTATCCCCTAGTGATAACAGTCTTCGCAATCGAGTTGTCAGTGCTTTCCTCATCAGGAATTGTTGCGTCTGAGCAATCTCCCTCCTCCAGTTGATCTTTGGATTAGAGTCGGCCCTTGACCACTTTGATAACTTGAACCTCTGAAAAATCAGAGAAACCTCAGCCATCATCACTCTTCGCCATGGAAGATGATATCGTCGCTTTCCCGGATTAAGGAAAATCCCTAGAGAAAGCCTCACAACTAAAGACTTTCAGCAACACATTGGTCCTTCTCTCCAGAATGTCAATGTCAACAAAGTCATCGGCACCTCAAAATTGGGGTACATCGTATGGCATTTCTCTGAGAAGATCTCGAGAAAAGTATGATGTAATATCCCCAAACAAAAGCAGTCTCTCAAGAAGACTCGTTTTCCCCAATAGAGTCGACAAATGGCGTCTCAAACAGAGAAGTTTGTGCCTCTCTACAATCAAAACATTTTCAATCAAATGGCATCTCCCCAGGAAAATTCGGTGAGAAGTTTGAGGAAAACCGCTACGAATAGCGTCCCTTGTCAAGAAAGTTTATTGACAAAATAAACTTAGACCAGTTCCTTGGTAGGAAACCAGGATCGAGGGGAAGTTTACAAAAGAAACTTAGACCAGTTCCTTGGTAGGAAAGCAGGATCGAGGGGAAGTTTATATCAGAAACTTAGACTAGTTCCTTGGTAGGAAAGCAGGATCGAGGGGAAGTTTGTATCAGAAACTTAGACCAGTTCCTTGGTAGGAAACTAGGATCGAGGGGAAGTTTATTTCAAAAACTAAGACCAGTTCCTTGGTAGGAAACTAGGATCGAGGGGAAGTTTACATCAGAAACTTAAACCAGTTCCTTGGTGGGAAACCAGGATCGAGGGGAGGTTTATATCAGAAACTAAGACCAGTTCCTTGGTAGGAAACCAAGATCGAGGTGAAGTTTACCTTTTCTAAGCGTCATTGCTTATCAAAAGAGAAAGGAAGCGCTAACTGCCATTCTTGACCACCATCAAAATTTCGGGTATTCCGATATTTAATCCTCTTGCACCCTGAATGCCCGAATACCTTCGCCATTCACACCTTCGGGTCCAAGAAGATTAAATAGGGGCATCTGTCATACCCCAAATTTTGACCACTAAGATTTCCCATCATTGGGCAAATCATCATCACAATATGGGTAAACCATCATACCTCATCAGTCTCCCCAAAGATGGGTGAGCATCCACTACTATCGAAGATTAGGGTTTCAAGCCCTCTCAGAGCTCTTAGACAAAGGATCAATCAAGAAATGACATGATCTTCAACTTGTCTAGCCTCTCAAACATCCACAAATGATCAAGAGGACTCCCACTTCAAGGATTAAGCCCAAGGCTTCTCCGTTCTAGGTGGATCAAGCCATAAGATCGTCGATGTCACCAAATTAGGGTTTGGTCGACCAGGGCCTCCAGATGGAAATTTTCCTCTGGGTATGAGCCAATGCTTCAGAGCATAACCTATGATGCTCTAAGGGACATCATAAACCCAATCACCAAGTCAATTTAGCCTCAGGGGATGATACATAAAAAATCAGGAATTAGGGTTTCTTGACCTAATTCACCCCTAAGTTGACTTTTGGGACAAATCAAGAGCCAAGACCTCAAGAGATGATTTGAGGGTCTCTAATGCACCACATTGATCCATTTGCAACAATGGATTGATCCAAGAAGCTTGAGCAACAAGTTTCAATTTCATCTGAACCACAGTTAGGGTTTCGCAGAAAAAGTCAACTGTATCTTTGACTTTTGACCAGGACATGCTCCCAAACCCTAGGATATGATTCAATACACCCTATAACACCTATGAAATTAATCCATCAAGTTTGATTTAGTTCAAGGACTTGATTTCATAGAGGATCGCACAGTTTGGAATTCATCTGACAAAAAGTCAACTGTGCACAAAAGTCAAACTTTGACTTTTTGAGATTTTTCACAATTATGGTTTTTTAACCCTAAAATGATGTCAATGTGTGATTTGAATCATCATTCATCAAGAAAAACCAAGAAAAGTGGGATAACTTGTAAAAGGGGTAACCATAAAAACTTAGAAAATTTTCTAAGTTATGGAATAAAGTGGCTAGGGTACCAACTTTGGAGGATCATAACTCCTAAACCACAAGGCCATTTTTCCCCATCCAAAGCTGGATTTGTAGCCCTCATGGCTCTCTACAAAAGCTTCAACTACACCTCATTCCAATTCGTTATGGATTTTGAGTTATGGAATGATCAAAGTGGCTGAAAACATGAAATGCCACTTTTTCCAACACTTAGTGAAATTTTCACTAAGTCAGAATCTGCCTTCACTTTTTTCCAAATGTAGGGGCATTTTTCACGTGGATCCAAAAAGTATCAAAACTAATTATGATAAAACAGTTATTGTATCATATGAGGGCTTTCCGAAATGGCCAAGAACATCACCAAATTCTACTTGGGCCATGAGATATGACAATGGTAACATGCCTTGTTGAAAACTGCCAAAGCAAGGCGGATTTTAGAGTTTTGCTCGATTTGCCCAAATTTTGCAAAGGGCAAGCAACTCTATCCATCTGAACACCTCAAGGGGGACCAAGGAGGAACTAACTCTGATCCCAAGCCTCCCAAGTCTTTGGAACCAAAAATAGCATGCCAAACCTAGAAATCCCTAAAAGAGGGACAAGACTCCAATTTTGGATTGGAGCATTTAATGGATGCACCAAGGTGGCATGGACTGACACATTTCCAACTGAATTCAGTCAAGAATGATCCAACAACTAGGGAACCACAGCTCTGTGCTCTAACCTCTAATCAATGGCTAGAGGAGACTTGGATTCTCATTTGCCAACATTGGCCAAACCTCTGCTGCAGTTGCCATTCACTATTGATCCCAAAACAAACTTGCTCTACTATAAATAGAGCTCATTTGTGCTCAGTTTGAGTACACCAAAGCCATCAAACAGATGCTTTCCTCAAAATCTCTTTCTCTAGGCAAAAATACCTTCTTTAGTAAGGTAACTCTGAGTTTTTGAGTTTGAGAGCAATTCCAATGAAACAAATCACACACACACCTCATAAACATCATATGGAAGTGATCCAAACACTCATATAACATCTGGAACACCAAAATCACAAAATCACCAGCCAATTTCTCAAGCCTTTGACAGATTTGCAGTTGGGGTACCATCTCAAGTTTGGGCCTTAGTCATTGTATAAGACCCATGGTATTTTCAAAACCTCGGCGCGATCGTCGCCATTTTCAAAATAAACCCTGGGCCTACCCTCGTGTTATAAGCCCCATTTCTTTTTATTTCAATCATTTTGGGTATCTTGAGAGAATGTAAGACCCACCCCTTTGTATAAAAAACCTCTTTGGGCCTCAGTCACTTGTATAAGTCCCACTGTACAACTTCAACAGTGCAGTCACTGATAAAACCTTGGGCATCTCCTTGAGCTGTAAGCCCCAACAATCTTTTCAAAGCACTTTCTCCTTTGATTTTGAATATAGTATTGTTATCAAAGCTTTCTTTGTTGAACAAACTAACCAAACAGCATGGAAGCTCTACAACCGAGTAAGTGTTTACCCGCTTTCATTTACCGCTTTCATATGTATATAACTGTATTGTGGGGATGTTTCACTGTAAGTCTTCTTTCATAAACTCATATCGACTGTGTAATACTAGTATAGATATTTAGAGTTTCCCCGGCAACTACGTCTAGAACTAGACAAAACCTCATCTCCTTACATCCGACGTTCTCCTGGATATTTCAACATAACCTAAACCATGAGAATTCTCTTTTACGACAATTTTAGATAACTAGATCTAAGAAATCTCCCCCCCCCCTTGAACAGTTCATATACAGAAGGCCAATGTTCCAAGTTAAACCCCTTCTGGAATTGTTCATCAGCCTCCTCTTGGGCTTAGTGCAAGGACCCACAGGCTTCCTAAAAGCATCCCCACCTCCTCTTGGGCGTTGTACAAGGACCCATCGGCTTCTTAGAAGTTTTCACAACCTCCTCTTACGCTTCGTATAATTATTCTTCCTCCAGGAAGATAGCCTCCTCTTGGGCTTCATACAAATTGTCCTGTCGGCTTCTTAAAAGTTTTTCTCACCTCCTCTTGGGCTTCGTACAAATTGTCCCGGTGACCTCTTAAAGGTATAGGAACAGAAATTAGTCATCTTAATAGAACAGTCTTTCAAAGAGTCTAGATCTTCCTACTGCAAACGTACTGTCTCTTGATCTCTCTTAAGTATAGTACAAAAGATAAAACTCTAGACTTGGATAGTCTAATCTCCTTGAGTCTCGAAGAAATTCTCAAGTTCCTTTCAAAAAATAGGAAAAAGCACCCGCAGACTTGGGCAGTCTCAATACCCTTCGGATTCCCCGTTTCCTTAAAGAACAGGAAATAATCCCGGTCCTCAGATCAAATCCATGAGTACAACATTACCCATATAAGAACTGATTTTCTCTTTTAACCAACATACTGGACCTGTCACTCAACTGAAACAGTAACCCTAGCCTCCTCTTGGGCTTTGTACAAAGTTCTCCCCAGTAGAGCAAACCTTTGCAGCCTCCATCTTGGGCTTTGTACGAGATACAAAATCACTCTCTTGTTGAGTATAAAAGACTCTCTTGTTGAGTCAATCATTTTTTAGCCTTCATCTCGGGCTTTGTACGAGATACAAAACACTCTCTTGTTGAGTATAAAAAGACTCTCTTGTTGAGTCGATCACCTTTAGCCTCCATCTCGGGCTTCTAACGAGATAGAAAAACACTCTCTTGGTGAGTATAAAAGACTCTCTTGTTGAGTCAAACCCTTTTAGCCTCCGTCTTGGGCTTCATACAAGACACATATAAAAACACTCTCTTGTTGAGTCAACCCTTTTAGCCTCTATCTCGGGCTTCGTACGATACACAAAAGCATCCTCTTGTTGGGTCAATAGCCTCCTCTTAGGCTTTGTATAAAGAAATCACCGTTTGATTCAATCAACCTTTTAGCATCAAATCATACTTTGGGCACAGCATACAAACTTCAACAACTCCTTTTCCCCCCATCTAATTGCTGTAAGCGGCAAGCCTCTGGATTATTTTACACCCACGCCACTGTCCCTCTTTTAGCATGAGAAATTCCTAAGGAAAGATGGCATTGCTCTAAACTGAGCTTTAGTCTTCTCCTTCAGGTTGAAAATCCCCTATAAAGGAAATTATGGCATTGCTGGATTCGCATATCCCAGTTAAAGTAATTCTCCTTTATAATCAGTCACCCAACAATTGTGACAAACAGACCCCTTTAGAGATGACAAAATATCTCTAAAGTCAACACCCTTTTAGCTTCGAACAAGATACAAATAGACCCTTCAGCTTCACATCTTGGGCTTTGAACAAGACATAAACCACCTTTAGCTTCATGTTTTGGGCTTTGAACAAGACACCAAAACACCATTTCCTCCCATAGAATAGGAGGAACTACGATCGCTCTGATTTCCCTATCCCGGGAATACGTAGGCATAAGATTGAAAAAGAATCTTACCAAGCACACTAATAAAAAAAACCCCAAAGTCCCCTACCTCCAGCCAATCTAGCACAGTATCCCAACAAATTCCCCATGAACAATCCCGGTATTTCGTTCTGAACAAAATAAGCAGAGAGAGACCCACGAACTAAAGCCGCATCTGTAAACCAATAGTTTTGACTATTTAACCTTAGTTGCAAGCAGGGCTAATTGGAGACATCTATTTCCCTTCCTTCGTCAGCTTCAATAGGATAAAAAATGAATCAAACAGTAATACCAAAGCGATAATGATTCGAAACCACAAAAACCGCGCTACACCATGTTTCGATTGGTTGATCTTCCCCTTCCTTCTCTTTAGGCTTCCCTTAGAGCTTTCTCTCCCGTTCCCCCGCGGAGTTGGAGTTTTGCGCTGCGCCCTACGTCAGAGCACTGTATAATTTGAAGTTGTTACGCTGTCCATTTCCTCACGCAGGAGCACTGTACAACTTGGAGTTGTTGTGCTATCTGTTTCAATTTCTGCATTACACCCTGTGTGTTAGAGAAGGAATGAGAAGGGAGAATTCCTACTCTCATTCTGACTACTTCAGGTAGAGGACGAATGACCCTGTTCTTGGCTTAGTCATCTCTATCTCCAGGCGGTAGTGTGTTTTCTTGCCCCAGTCGAGTCGATCCTTGATCACTTTTTCCCCTTTGCAATCTCTTTGGATCCTTGATCACTCCTATCTCTTTCAACCTCTCTTTTGATCAATCACCATTTTTCTTGGTTAAGATCAGTGTTCATTGGGTTAGCAAGCTCCCTTTGTTTCAATACCCTTTTCTTTTCTTGCGGTCAATCATTGCTTTTTGATTCCCCTGGAGAGTCTATTTTCTCTTTCTTCGGTTAATCACAGTTCTCCTGTTAAAACCGAATCCCCAGCAGTTGGCAACCTTTCTTGGTTCGAATACTTGCACCCTTGGGTTAGCAACCTCTTTTGGTTTAATACCCTTCTTCGTTGGTCAAGTGATGTTTGTTTAGTCAATACCAACACCCTTTTGGGTTACGACCTTCGATCGGTCCTACACCCGTTATTCTGGTTAATCACAGTTTTCTCTGTTAAAACCAAGGCTTCTCTATCCCCCACAGAGTTACAATCCTTGTTCCCTCGGTTAACCACTGTTCATCAGTTAATATACCGATGGCCCCTGCAAAGTCAAACACCTTCTCTTGGTTCAACACTCTCTCTCTTAGTTTATCATAGTCCGTCTGTTGACCCCAAACTCTTTTCCCCGCCAGAGTCTTACTCTCTTTCTTCGATTAACCACTGCCAGCCAGTTAATATACTGAGTCTCCCTTTTCTCTTGGTTTTGACACCATCCCTTTATTTGGATCCCCAGCGAAGCCCTTTCTACTCATTTTGTTCTTACTTTCTTGGTTTTTACACCAATCCTCTTTGTCATCCCCAGTGGAGTTTCTTTCGTTCTTGGTTTTGACACTATTCTTTTTCTAGTCTCTTGTGCAATCGCTTTTACTGTGTGGTCTTCCCCAGTAGAGTTTTTCTTTCACTCTTGCCCTTGGTTTTGACACCACTTCTTTAGTTTTCCTGTTTCTTTCTTGTTTTGTTTTCTGTTTACTTCCCCCGAACTACGGAAGCTCTGATTCTGCATTCTTTCGGATGTCAGATACGTAGGCACGAGACGCGATGTCTTGGCGAGCACACTTCCACCCTTCTTTCCTTCTCCCTTTCTTCCTTCCTTTCTGTCCCCTGGTTCCATGAACTACGACGCTCTGATTTCCTCATTGCACTATGAGGGTACGTAGGCACGAGGGCCCCAATCCTCCGCGAGTACTTTCTTTCTTTTCTTTCTTTTTCCCTTTTCTTCTCTCTCTCCTCTTCTTTTAACTAGAAGCCTTTAGATAGATAACCCATCCAAGCCTAGAAGCAAGCGAAATGGTTCCAGTCGAGTACGACGGATGCGTTAGTTGCTAGTACCTTCCTTTCGCATAACCGACCCCCGTTCCCGTTTCTCTTCCCCTTGGGTTTTACCGATATTTTCCCTGTCCTTCGGGACTAAATAAAGTTCGGTGGCGACTCTGTGTTATCTTTGAGTGTGCGATTCACTCAGGATGTAAACCAGCCATCTTCATTCACTTGCACAAATAATGCGGCTGAGTATGAAGCGTGTATTATGGGCTTGGAAGAAGCCATTTATTTAAGAATAAAGATTCTTGATGTATACAGAGATTCAGCCCTAGTGATTAATCGTATTAAAGGGGAACAGGAGACACGTCAACCTAATTTGATTCCTTATCGAGATTATGCAAGAAGGTTGTCAACTTTCTTCAATAAAGTTGAGTTTCATCATATACCCAGGGTTGAGAATCGAATGGCAGATGCTTTAGCAACTATATCCTCCATGATTGTGGTGAATCGGTGGAATGATGTGCCCAAAACCGTGGTATTATGATATCAAATGCTTTCTTCAGAATCAAGAGTACCCACTTGGGGCATCAAAGAAAGATAAGAAAACTTTGAGAAGATTGGCTGGTAGTTTCTTCTTGAATGATGATGTGCTGTATAAAATAAATTATGACATGGTCTTGCTCAGATGCGTGGATAGACATGAAGCAGACATGTTGATGAAAGAAATTCATGAAGGATCTTTTGGTACCCATGCCAATGGGCATGCAATGGCTAAGAAAATGTTGAGGGCAGGTTACTATTGGCTGACAATGGAATCTGACTGTTGCAAATTTGTGAAGAAGTGCCATAAGTGCCAGATTTATGCTGACAAAATTCATGTACCACCAACTCCTCTCAATGTTATCTCTTCTCCATGGCCTTTCTCCATGTGGGGCATTTATATGATTGGAATGATTGAGCCTAAAGCGTCGAGAGAACACCGTTTCATATTGGTGGTTATTGACTATTTTTGCTAAGTGGTTTGAAGCGGCCTCATATGCCAATGAGACCAAGCAAGTAGTGGTCCAGTTTATCAAGAACCAAATCATCTGTCGGTATGGTGTTCCAAGCAAGATTATCACTAATAATGGGTCGAATCTGAATAATAAGATGATGAAGGAATTATGTGATGAGTTTAAGATTGAGCATCATAATTCTTCTCCTTATAGACCTAAGATGAATGGGGCTGTTGAAGCTGGTAATAAGAACATTAAGAAGATTGTTCAGAAGATGGTTATTACTTACAAGGACTGGAATAAGATGCTCCCTTTTGCTTTGCATGGGTATCGTACATCTGTCCGCACTTCAACAAGGGCAACCCCTTTCTCTCTTATTTATGGTATGGAAGCAGTGCTCCCGGTAGAAGTTGAGATCCCTTCTATAAGAGTTTTGATGGAAGCTAAATTGTCTGAGGCTGAATGGTGTCAGAGTAGATACGACTAGTTGAATTTGATTGAAGAGAAAAGAATGACGGCCTTGTGTCATAGACAATTGTATCAACAGAGAATGAAGAAAGCTTTTGATAAGAAGGTTCGACCTCTGTGTTTAGAGAAGGCGACCTCGTGCTTAAAAAGATCTCGACTTTTACCAATGATTCTAGGGGCAAGTGGACTCCTAATTATGAAGGCTCATATGTTGTTAAGAGAGCCTTCTCTGGCGGTGCATTACTTCTTACAACTATGGATGGTGAAGAGTTCACTCGTCATGTGAATGCCGATACAGTCAAGAAATACTTCGTCTAAAAATAAAAACAACTCTCTAAGTTGAAAACCCGAAAGGGCGGCTTAGGCAAAAATGAGCGTCTCGGTGGGCTGAAAACCCGAAAGGGCAGTCCAGGCAAAAATTATAGACAAAAATAGAAATAATCATCCTGGTAGATTGAAAACCCGAGAGGGCAATCTAGGCAAAAGTTAGGGATTACGGCAAGTAACCGCATCTGGCCAGTCTTGATCACTGAAAGCCACATTGTTTATCAAGGATTCTGCTCCAATCATCCTCAACTGAAGTTTTAAGCATAGTGGAATTCAAAGTTGTTAGGGAGAATAGTGGGCATTGTATTTCAATGTAACCCTTTCCATGTATTCGCCATTTTTCAAACTTTGTAATGATCCATGGAATTACGCCATTGGCGGACCGCCATCCTATTAATAAAATTTGGGCCTTTGTCCCTTTGTTTACAATTCTTACTTTGTTTCTGTTTGCAAAATTTTATTTATTGCTAATGATGATTTTTGAAACAAAATGTAAATAATTGATTTCAATTTTTGAAAATTATAAAAACATTTTCCTTTGATTTATGAATATAAAAAAGAATGTCAACGGTTATTCCAAGAATGGTAAGATCAATATTTTCCTCAGCATGGTTCGTTCTCGCTCCTCTGGTAGAATTTTTTGACAGATCCTCAGTAGAGTTTGTTGATATTTCCTCAGCAGAGTTTGTTCGTGTAACCAGTTATTGACAAGTTGATGGTATACCGGTTTGAGTTTTCTCTAGACAAGTGTTGTTCGGTCTTTCCCCAGCTATGTCTCGATCCAGATTTTCTCCAGCTGATTATGTTATGGTCAGACAGTTATGCAGTTTTGAAAACCCCCTCTCATTGGTGTTAATTCCCATGCAGAGATTCAATCTTTTGTTGTCCCCAGCGAAATCATGTGAAGAATCCTCACTCAGATTTTTACCCTCTAGATGTGTGGATTTGGATATCCCCAAGTGGAGAGCAATGTTATTTCCCTCTAAGAGTATTGACACGGTAGCCACATGTCGGGTTTTATCTCACCTTGTGGATATATTTCTCTCCAGGTTGTTCTACCCAGAGATTTTATCTTTGCTAATCCTCAACGGAGGCAGTGCATTATTGTTTCGATTGTTTCCCGAGCATAGAGCAGTGATGTTAACTTCTTATTTTCCCCAGAAAGTCCAGGGTGTGCCTCTCTCCAGATTATTTTTCTAGAGATTTATCCTCCTAGTGAAGATTGTGCATCATTATTTCGGATGTTCCTCAGTGAAGTCGCTGATGATATCTCTATTAGTCACCTGTTGGGTTTTCTCTCATTTATGATGAGTATTGATCTAAAATCCCCCACAGCTTGACCTTTTGCTGTTTTCCTCAGCAAGTCCAGGATGTTTCGTTCATATTTAGTTAATCCCCTGAGAGTGTTCTCGTATCTCTAGCAGACCTACCTTGTTTTCCCAGTGGATTTTGTGTAAATGTTTACATGTTTACAATCCCCAGCGGACCCACTTATTTCTCCACAGCAGATCTCTTAGTCTGTTTGAAATGAAAGTTAATGTGAATTTTTATCCCCAAGAGAAGTCAGAAAGATTCGGGTTGTTATGGTTCCCTAATAGCTTTCTTGCCATCCTCAAAACAGAGTTTATGTTGTTATCCTCTTTATGGATTGTTGATGTTAGAATATTGATATTTGGGTTTCTCCCCAAGGAGTGTCTTCTTTTTCTCCATCAAGATTTGAGCCTTGTAGTAGGATTTATTTTCCTTTGATGGTTTTTGTTTATCTCTTGCAGGATTTCTACAGCTAAATCCCTGGTATTGCTGCTAATGCTATCTCCATCTAGTTGAGATTAGCCGAGTATTCAGTGGTGTTGTGATGTTTATCCACCCTCTATTTATCTCTATGTCTGTTTTGTCAGCATATTCATGCTCATACGCATTGCATATGCATTCTTTTGTTGTGCATATCATATTGTGGTGCATTGTGCATTTTGCATCTGCGTTGTTGTTTCTTTTCTCTCTGGTGCTGCTATCCCCGCAGAGCGTGTGTGTCCTCTCTCCATTAGAGTGTCGACCCGTAAGCAGAAAATGCCTATCTTTGTTAATTCCCCACTGATTTTATGCCTCGTGGAAGATATTTGTTTTAGTCTTCCTCCTCAGTTCATTTGTCTGGATGAAATTAATCCCCAGTTGAGATATTTTCTCCTCGGGATGAGTCTTGCTTGACCGTTTCTCTCTGGTTTATTCCCATATTGAATTTTGGTCCCTTGCTTTGGCAATGGAAGCTTATCACCTTTGTCGTCCTACCCATTTAGTTGGTAGTAGGTGATATAGATGGCTTATTACCTTTGTCGTCCTGCTCATTTAGTTGGTAGTAGGTAATATAGCCGGGTTTGATTACCTTGTTGTAGTTGTCACTTGGTTGATAGCCGGTAATCTTTCCCTTGTTCGAGTTTATTGCCTTTGTCGTCCTGCCCTTTTGTTGGTAGTAGGTGATATTTCTCGGATCTTTTAAGATTATCACCTTTGTCGTCCTGCCCATTTAGTTGGTAGTATGTGATATAGTTGGCTTATTACCTTTGTCGTCCTGCCCATTTTGTTGGTAGTAGGTGATATAGCCCAATTTGGTTACCTTGTTGTAGCTATCACCTGTTTGATGGTTGGTAATGTCTCCACGTTATAGTTTATTACCTTTGTCGTCCTGCCCTTTGTTGGTAGTAGGTGATATTTCTCGTACCCCTTTGTGAGATTGTTACCTTTGTTGTCCTGTCCTTTGTTGGTAGTAGGTAATATTTCTCATATCCTTTTGATTAATTGCTTTGTTGTAGCTGCCACTTGGTTGGTAGTTGGCAATCTTTCCTTTTGATCATGCTATTACCGGATGTCTAGTAGTAGATGATCTTTTCCCCAGCAGAGATTTTTTTCCCTCGCCGTTGGGACGAATTATCCCCCTTTTTATTCCCGGTGTTGGTAATTTTCCCTCAGTTGGAATCTTACTCTTTATTCTTCCCCAGCGGAGATTGTTTCCTCCCCTGTTAGGATGTGTTTTCTCTCTTTTGTTTTCCCCTGTGGAGTATTTTCTCTTTGCTCCCCGGCCTTTTGTTTGTCTCCTGTGGCATTTTCTCCCCACGGAGGTCTTGTTTCTGCATATCATAAGCATAATCATATCATTTTGTGGTCTCTTAGGGCCAAAATTTAGGTTTATTGTTATATTTAAGTCTCTTCTATCTCGTCGAGACAAAGATGCTCATCTTCGTATCTCCGGATAGAAGAAACTTAAATAGGGACAACTGTAATACCCTAATTTTTACCCCTAAGATCCCACATGTCTTTTTGCATTTCATACCACAAACAAGATCACAAGCTTTGGTTCTTTCGCCCTCCTCTGAAGGTTTATTCTTGAGTGAGATCACCAAGCACCCGTGTTCTTTTGTTTGTTTGATGTCTGTAATTGTTTATGTTTACTAACCATTAATTAAAATCCAAAAATATGTTTTTTTTTCTTTCCTAACTTTTTCAGGAAGAATTTGGACCAAGGATATCAAAATCAGTTCCTCAGCTCGAATGAATTTCATCTGAACAAAGTCAAAGTTGATCTACAAGTAATTCAAAAATCATCTGATCAAGAGTTTCCAAGATTTAATCGATTATTATTCAAGAAACTCCAAGGTTCATGTGTTTATTTCCATGCCTTCTTTGACAAGCAAAAGAATCGAGCCGAACCACAACAGTGCACTCAAAAATGGAAGTTTTTTTTCAAAATTTACACTGAGTAACCGGTTTCCTCAATCAGAGTAACCGGTTACCCTCATGAAAATTTGAAAAAATGGCAGTAAATTTAAATTCTGCAGCAATTGGCACCAATTTTCATCATTTTGATCACATGTGGAATATTCTAGATCACCTCATTTTAATTCCCCTACATCATCATAATTAATTCCCACCATGTACCTCCACTAATCACCACTCTTTTGATAATGTCCCTTCAAATTCAAATTTCCAAGCCTAATTTTGTTTCCAAACCAATTTCCAATTCACCAAAATTTCCAAGCCTAAATCCTATAAATTGAGGCCTCATTTCATTCATTTCACAAGCTTTTGAGAGCCAACAAACCTCTTGCAAATTCACTTCCCAACCAAAAAATTTCACTAGAGCTCACTTTTCTTCTTTTGAAAGTTAACAAGAATTCACATTGAATCTTGTTTAACTTTGAGCTAAACCTTCATCCAAGCTTGTTTTCTTCATCAATTCTCATAGATCAAGGATTTGGTGTTTGGATCTTGAAGCGATTTGGAATAATTTTCAGATTTGAAGTGGTAATTCATCTCTCACCATTGTTGAACTTCATCTTCATCTTCCATAATGTAGATCTTTGGAGATCCTTGTTACTTGATCATTTGGATCTTGTAATTGTGTTTGTTGCTGGTTTTCAGTGTTGTTTTACTTAAAAATTCGTGCAATTTTGATTCCATGATCACAAGGTGTTTGAGAAAAGTTTTGGAAGATGATCATGCTGAATTTTTGCACATTTTTTTTCACTCTGCGTGCAGAGTAACCGGTTACCCTAATTAGAGTAACCGGTTACTCTGAGTCATAATGGAGTTTTTGCTTTGTTTTTTGGGATTGTTTTAGTTCCTTTCTCTCCTTCTTCCTTTCCTTTTGATTTTGGCTTTGGATTACACTTTTAAGGGTCTTGTTCCTCTTTAAATTCATTGGACTTTGGGTGTAGATGAAGTCGGATAAACATTCACTAATTCAAATCTATCTTTAAAATGAATTGTTCAATTCATTTTAGGTGGTTTGAGTTAATGATATGTTTAGTGCTTTAATCCACCAAAATAAGTGGATGAACTTAAAGATGGAGTGGTCTTGAATTTGTAATTCAATTTGGCTTTCTCTTCATCTATTTCCTTTTTTATTTTGATCGATGAAAGTCTTATGGATCTTATAATTTCTTTGTCGACTTCTTGATCAAGACTAGATCGCTACCTATTTTCTTTTCGTGCGGTATTGCTTTCGGATGATGATTTACATATCGTTCATCTAGCATGCATTAGCACAAAGATCACTATTGACCGTCCTCGAGTAGGGTGACTTCTTTATAAGTCACTTGGCGATTGCTTAACATAGCGCTACATTTGTCCCCTCCTCCAAATCGGAACTTGATCTTTCGTGGCCCAAACCTTTTGGTTGTATAAGCCCAATGATGGTTAATCTTTTGTATTAGGTTCAAAATCTTTGAAGCTTGTTGCGTAGAGGCTTTGATTCTATCAATCTTCTAACAAGTCTTCATTAACCTTGACCTAAGTACATTGTTTAATCATTATAGTTCAAGACGCGAGATGGAATCATCGGTGTTTCCTTTTGAAGGCTTATGGAACTAGGGCCCTTGTGCTACTAATTACTAACTTCTAACCTTACCTTTATGCTTCCTTCTTGCTCCCTATCTCTCTTGATTTTATATGCTTTATGTCATTATATTATATCATATCATTGTTTATGCTTCCACAATTTTTCCTTTGTCCACTTGGACCATATGTTTATGTTTATGTCCTTTTTTCTTTTGTCCATTTGGACCATATTATCTCGTGCTTTTGTTTTTCTTTTGTCCATTTGGACTCAAAAACATTAATAAAGGCTTAAACCACCAAAAGATTTATGATCTTAATGGACTGTGGCCACTATCCCTTGCATTGGAGGATCTCTACTCTTGATTATGGACTTATGGACTTAGAATTAGGATTCCCTCCCTTATGCTTTGGATTATCACGGAGTTTGGTATTCTAGCCTTTATTTGGCTTGCTTATTGGCTCAAGAGGATGAAATTATTTTCTTATTATGCTTTGAAGAATGCCTCCATGTGGTTAGATCTTTCTTACCTTAGATTTTATTTTATGCGCTAGGATAGTCACTTCTTCTCCACCCCTTCTTCAATTTTCTAAACCTCCTCTCTTTTTTTCAAAAATCTTCTTGTTTTCAAACTTAAAACCTCTTTCATAATAAAACCTTGACTTTGGTCAAGTGATTTTCAAACTTTGTTTTCTTTAATAAATGTTAATCCATGTTAATCATACTTTGACCATTTAAAAAAACATAAAAATACCAAAACTCATTCAAACTTTTTGTGCTTTTATGCACCTTTTCCTTTTAAACTTTTCAAAAAATTAGACATGGATCATTTTTTTGGTTGAGATGTAAAGCTCTTAACCATGGTATTTTGTGTAAAGTATGGCCATTTTCCACTTAGACATTGAAGCGATAGTCTTGTTGATGTTAATCCAAGCAAATCCTTCATCTTAATGTGATGCAAATGCCTCTTTCCAATACCTTTGGGTAATTAGTTAAGTATTATCTCTTAAGAATGGCGGGTTGTCTTTTCGAGATAAAATGAATCATAACCAATAATTTTTGTTATTTGTACCACGAACTACGAGGTTTTGATCCTACACTGCACTTCGTGGGTACGTAGGCATGAGGCGATAAGTCTCTCCTAACACAAAAATCTTAAGAATAATACTTTTCTTCTCATACCCCCAATCTCTTTCAAATAAACCATTTTCAAACCAAAAGCGATAGATATTTCAAAGGGTTCCTATAGAGTACTATAGACGTTTTGGGTGCTAACACTTTCCCTTAACGTAATCAACCCCCTTACCCATTCTCTGTTTATGTGTTCTTGTTTTAGAACTTGTTTAGGTTTTGTTCGCTCTTTTTCCTTTCCTTTTTGGATAAAATAAAAGTGCGGTGGCAACTCTCATTTTATGAGTTAAGTTAACCAATAGCTTACACTCACAATTTTTACTGCTACAATATGGTTGACTTTTTCTCAGAAACCCTAGTTTGTGGTCCAGAGGAATTTGAATCCTTGTATTGCTTTTGAATCAAGTTCTTTGAATCAATCCAATCTTGTGAATAGATCAATATGATGTATTTGAATTCCTTGAAACATATCTTGAGGTCTTGGCTCATGCCTTGCTCCAAAAGTCAACTTAGGGACTGAATTAGGTCAAAACCCTAATTCCTGATTTTTGATAGATGCATCCCCTGAGGCTATTTTGAACTTATGAATGGACTCATGAGGTTATTTTGAGTTTCTTGAATCATATATTGAGGTATTGGCTCATGCCCAGATGAAAATCTCTCACTGGAGGCCTTGGTCGACCAAAACCCTAATTTGGTGACACTGATGATATTGAGGCTTGATCAACTTGAAATGTTGCATTCTTGTGTTAGATTCTTGATGTGGGAGACCTCTTGATCTTTCATTGATGTTTGAGAGGCTTGACAAGTTGAAGATCATGTCAATTCTTGATTGATCCTTTGCTTGAATGCTCTGAGAGGGCTCAAAAACCCTAATTCTTGGCTAGAGTGAACACTCAACAATCTTTGAAAGGATTATTGAGGTATGAAAGTACATCCATATTGTGGTGATGACTTGCAAAATGATGTGAAATCTCATGTTCAAAATTTAGAGTATGACAGGTTGATGCGAAGTATCAGTGCATTCATCCCAATCTTGCTCTATATAAGTATCATGACATGGGATGACACAGTCAAGGGTTATTTTTGAGTACGTGATTTAATAAGGGCCATCATGATTGTATTCGACAACCACAAGGTGATCATATCACCTTAGTATTCACAACAACATTACATGTTCCATACAATGCCTCACCTCTCAACTAGACAACCACTTGCCAATGACACACACCTAGGTATCATATGCATAAGCATTGTCATCTATGGCATCCATTATATCCTAATTATCTTGCTAATTCATTCCATTCAATCACTATTAAGGTTTACCTCACCAATCTTGTGAATTTCCAATCATATTATCAATTAGTCAGAAGCAACAATTCATGGATGGGAGACATGCATAATACCCGTAATAATTAACACAAGGTAACTCATAATATAGCCAAGCATACATGTGAAACAATCCAAACAATTAACAAAAAAAATTTCCAAAGCCCTATCATGGTTGCCCGACGAGCAGCCAGTGAGGCTAGCTCACTTTTGGTTCGCCCGACGAACCCGAGGCGAGGCATAGACAGAACCAAAATTGCATCATGATTGCCTGGCGAGCAGTCAACGAGGTAGCTCACTTTCTGTTCGCCAAACCTCGCCCGACGATGATGACAGAAATAACCTCTCCTCGAGCTCGCCAAAGCTTGCCCGACTAAGGCTTCGAATTCTGCAGAAAAACCAGCAGAGGTGGGATAGCACTCAAGGGGGTTTTAACCATAAATCATACTTGATGCACCCACAAGAAAACATCAAGACATAAACAGAACATGGTACCATATTAATCATGAACAACAACATAATAATTTCATTCTCATGGTAATGAAAGAAACATATCAACAACCAATATCATCAATTCTATCTCAAACCTAAAATACCTCATTTCTACACTTATTATTTCTATCTAGAACTCAATTTGCAATGAGGAAGGAGAAGTTGCTGAATGGTGAAGATGGAATGAGGATGATGAGGTGATGATGATGAGCTTCCACTTTTCTTCTTCTTCTTCTTCTTCTTCTTCTTCTTCTACTACTAGGTTTTCCTCCTTCTTCTATTTCTTTCCTCTATCTCTCTATTCTTCCTTTCTATCTTTCTTTCTTATGCCATTCCCACAAAGTTGGAAATGAATATGATACATAGAGATCATTTGCAAAGGAAAAGTTGGTAAGACAATATGTCATGGGTGGTAAAGAAGTGGGTATAAAACTTGTGGTAGAAAAAAATGATAGAATTAGTAGTAACATAAATATTAAGTGGTACAATGCTTAATATTTGTCCTACTAGCACAATTGACTCATTACTAATGTTATCAAAATGTCTCTAATGTACCAATTAATAAAAGACCAGTCTTGAATTACTTTAATTATCCCAACTGATAACTTCAAAAGCATATAGGAACTCAGTTGATCTCAACTGATATTATTTAGAGTATTTTAGGAAATACAAGGCATTATATCCTCCACCCATTAAATAAAATCCATCCTCGAATTTAAAGATTACCTGGAAAAGGTGAGGGTAAGCTTCTCGCATTTCCGACTCAAGTTCCCAAGTAGCATCTCCCGGATGTGATGAGTCCCTGTAACACCCCCAATCTATACCCCCAAGCTATTAAAGCGATAAATAAAGTTCCCAAGTAGCATCTCCCTTTCAATCTCTTTCAACCAAATCTGCGCACCATCAGGATTGTGTCTCCCTTTGAAGATAGGCGATTTGTTCTTCCTGAACTCATCATTACCAGCAGCATTAGGTGCACCCTGCACAACCCGAGCCATAGCTTGCATCGCAGCAGCCAAAGCATCATCGTTCCTGCCAGCCATATTCTGTTCATTTCCAATAACAGAAACTATGGTTAAACAAACAACTCACTCCACACGCCACACAGACCAGGACTGACACAACCAGACACGAACTGACACGGACAAGCTCTGATACCACTTAATGTAACACCCCTAATCTATACCCCCAAGCTATTAAAGCGATAAATAAAATTCAAAATTTCATCAGAGTGTAATTAAATGTGCACGGCATAGACTGGAGATGCCACATCAATTTGGAACAAACATACAACACCTGCTCATAAAGATATGCAACAATTCAGGTAGTAATACACCCACAATTCAATTACAGAATAAAAGCGGAAAATCTGTACTGAATCTCATATATATATATATATCATGAAAGGTTTGTCTGCCAAATACCATCATACATGTACAATCCAAAAGATACATATACATAATACAAATAATCACAAACGGCCTCCCTAACTACCCGGTGTCACATATCAGAGCCGACCGACAAAAGAATGAAGACCTAAGCTTCACAAAAAGACCTCCAGTAACTCTAATATGCAATGCCTCATAGAGCATTATAAAACAGCAGAAGGGTGAGAAACACCATCATAATACAGTTGGATATAATTATATATTAACACAGAAATGCACAAGTAAAATATTCTCACCACAAATGCACCACAATCAAATACAACACAACACAGTACAATTATCAAGTATCAAATACCACTACACTTCAATCATACACAATACACTCATCATCAATACAATTACACTTATTCCATCTCATCAATCACATTCACAAATCCATACCCAATTAATCCATTATTTATGCAAATGCACAGAGACCGACACAACGACTCTTATGTAATGCACATGCGGTACCGACTTCTAATATTTCTCATCACTAGTTCACTCAGGAACTCTGCTGGAACCATCGCTCATTACTTAGTGTAACTCCCCGTCGGGCATACGATGTTCCCCGTCGCTCATACCTCTTTGTATAAGGCACATGACGTTTATGGATCACTCACACCTCTTTGTATAAGGCACACGACCCAATCGCTCACACCTCTTTGTATAATGCACGCGATCGTCTATAATCATCGCTCACACGTCTTATTTTTAAGGCACACGATCCATCCGATCGCTCACACCTCTTATTTTTAAGGCACACGATGTTATAGCGAATTCCCTCTGGAATCAATTCGTCACTCTGGACGTTACCAGAATGCATATCATGATGTTCAGCATACAATGACTCATGACATTCAAATGCACACATATACACATTCCATAATCATGCATATATCAACAAATATCACACATTTCATTTTCTTGCCCTAAGGCCACCAATCATTATCACCATATGTATTTCATGCAATTACATCACACAACAATACACAAGTCATAAAATATCCACACCAACAGCATATTGCACATACACATCAAGTTCACCCAATTAAATGGCAAAATTCGACAACAAAACAACACATTTCCAAATTCCGGACATAATTTAATCGGACAACAATCTCAAAACCATCAACATAAGAAATTACATGCTACAAGCTTTCTAACGCATCAAACCACGCCTCAAACCGAACCACGGATCAAAAGTTATAAAGAAAACAAATTGGGAAAACTGCCACATTCGCAGTGCGAAGCTCCTAGCGAGTCCTTCGCTACTTCATTCGCAGTGCGAATGTCCCAGCGAACCAAGGCAGTAGCCAAAAAGCCCAGAAAATTTCCACCGTTCGCAGTGCGAACGTCCCAGCGAATGCTCGCTACCCCATTCGCAATGCGAATCCTCCAGCGAACAGTGTCAGAATGAAAAAAATAATACAATGTTCGTAGTCCAAACATCACGCGAACGCTCGCCACTCATTCGCTGGCCATTCGCAGTGCGAACCTACGATTTCATCAAAACCCAGCAGCGCACCAGTTCACCCAAAAATGATATTTTCTCAAACCAAACATTTCCAAACCAACATATGACAATCAGAACCTAGTCTAATCATGATAACAAGTATTCTACCGCATTTACATCGATTTCTAACCGCGAAAACATCGATCTCTCACAAAATTCTCATTTCCAACCTAGAACTCAAAGCTATGGAAACCCAAGAAAACATCCAAGCAAACCCATACATAATCATACACAAACATAGTATAATCGAGTTTCACACCCTTACCCGATTTAATCGCGTGTAGAAAAGTCGGGAGATTGATTTCCTAGTTTTCCAAATTCTCTCTTTTTCTTCTCTTCTCCTTTTCTTTTCTTCTTCTCTTCTTTTTCTTTTCCCTTACTATTTTCTCTCTCTCTATTCTATTATATTCTAACTTAACAAAATAAATCAAAATGCCCAAAATACCCCTACACTCAAATATCTCGCGAATGTTCCCAAAACACGACAAAATATATTCACGATGAAAAATAACATATTTTCTCATAAATGTGAGAAATAAAATAGTATAATAATAAAATACTCAAAACGAATCAATTAATTAAAAAGACAAAACTGACAGAACTGACCGGGGCGTTACAACTCTCCCCCACTTAGAAATTTTCGTCCTCGAAAATATTACCTGAGACGAACAACTCTGGGTACGACTCCCGCATCCGACTCTCCAACTCCCAAGTCAAATTGGCTTCAGCAGCGCCTCCCTACGCCACCTTCACCAGTGCAATATCCTTGCCTCTCAACCGCTTCAACTCTCGATCTAAAATACTCACCGGTAAAGCCTCGACCGTAAGGTTCTCCCTTACCTCAACCTCATCCACCAGAATCACATCCGACGGATCCGGAATATACTTCTGAAGCTGTGAAACATGGAATACATCATGCAAATTCGACAGACTCGGCGACAACGCCACCTTATAAGCCACATCACCCACTCTCGCAGATATCTGGTAAGGACCAATAAATTAAGAAGTAAGCTTCTTCGATTTCAATGCACGACCAACATCCGTTACCAGCATAACCTTAGAAATACATTATCGCCCTCTTGAAACTCAAGATCCTTCCGTCTCTGATCATGATAACTCTTTTGCCTACTTTGAGAAGCCTTCACTTTCTCACGAATAAGCTTCACTTTGTCTGTAGTCTGTTGCACCAACTCTGGTCCAACCACCGAACTCTCACCAGATTCGTACCAACACAACGGTGTTCGACATCTTCGTCCATACAACGCTTCAGACGGTGCCATTCCAATACTAGAATGAAAACTGTTATTATACGTGAATTCAATCAACGCAAGATAACTATCCCACGCACCACCTTGTTCCAAAACACACGCTCCCAACAAATCCTCCAAAGACTAAATCGTTCTCTCCGTCTGCCCATCCGTCTGCGGATGATAAGCCTAACTCAATCTTAATTTAGAACCCAACGCCTTCTGTAAACTTTCCCAAAATCTTGATGTAAACCTTGGATCTCGATCCAAAATAATACTTAACGGAACTCCATGCAACTTCACAATCACACCGATATAAATCTCTGCTAACCGCTCCAAAGAAAAACTGATGTTAATCAGAATAAAATGAGCCAATTTAGTCAGCCTATCAACAACCACCCAAATAGCATTATGACCTCGCTGAGTATTCGGCAACCCCGTTACAAAATCCATAGAAATGCTATCACATTTCCATTCCGGAATATCCAACGGTTGCAACAAACCACTCGGTCTCTGATGTTCCACTTTCGACTTCTGGCACGTCAAACAAGCATACACAAACTGAGCCACATCTCTTTTCAATCCAGACCACCAGAAAATCTTTTTCAAATCTTGGTACATCTTATTCGCTCCCGGATGTATACTCAAATTACTCCGGTGTCCTTCTTCCAAAATCATCCTTTTCAAATCCGAATCTTCCGGAATACAAATTCGTCCACGGAACCTCAACACACCATTAACATCCACTTGAAAATCACTACTCGCATCTTTTCCGCCAACCAATATCAAATCCACTAATTTCACGTCCGACTTCTGTTTCTCACTAACAGTCATCAGAAAATCATTAGTAACCTTCAACATTCCAAGCCTTACGCTATCCGACGTCACTTCACATACCAAACTCAAGTCTCTAAATGATTCCAAAAGTTCCCACTCCTTAACCATTAAGGTGGACATATGCAATGATTTCTGACTCAACGCATCGGCTACCACATTAGCTTTACCGGGATAGTAATTCAGACCAAAGTCGTAATCCTTCAAAAATTCCAACCATCTTCGTTGCCTCATATTCAATTCCTTCTGATCAAACAGATATTTCAAACTCTTGTGATCACTAAAGACTTCAAACCTCGCACCAAAAAGATAATGCCTCCAAATTTTCAACACAAACACCACAGCCGCTAACTCCAACTCATGCGTAGGGTAATTTTTCTCATGCACTCTTAATTGCCTTGAAGCATACGCCACGACCTTACCGTCTTGCATTAGCACACCACCTAAACCAATCAATGACGCATCACAATACACCACAAACGGTTCAGTAGGATTTGGCAAAATCAAAATCGGAGCTGTCGTCAATCTTCTCTTTAGCTCATTAAAACTTTCCTCACACCGAATATCCCAAATGAACGCTTGCCCTTTACAAGTCAACTGGGTCAAAGGAAGTGCTAGCTTAGAAAAACCTTCAATGAACCTTCGATAATAATCGGCCAAACCCAAAAAGCTTCAAATTTCAGTAACAGATCTCGGAGCCTCCCATTGTAGAACTGCTTCTACTTTAGATGGATCCACAACAATACCATTACCTGAAATTACGTGTCCAAGAAAACTCACTTCCGACAACCAGAATTCACACTTGGGCAATTTGGCAAAAAGCTTCTTTTCCTTCAAAACCTGCAAAACAATACGCAAATGCTCCGCGTGCTCCTCTCGAGACTTAGAATAAATCAAAATGTCGTCAATAAACACAACAACAAATCGATCCAAATGCTCGTGGAAAATACGATTCATGTACTCCATAAACACACCTGGAGCATTAGAAACCCCGAACGGCATCACAAAATATTCATAATGACCGTAACGTGTCCTAAAATCCGTCTTCTGAATATCTTCCTCCTTCACCCTAATCTGATGATATCCCGACCTTAAGTCAATCTTACTGAACACACAGGCACCAACCAACTGATCCATCAAATCATCAATTCTCGGAAGAGGATACTTATTCTTAATCGTCACCTTATTCAACTGGCGATAATCAATACACAACCGCATACTTCCATCTTTCTTTTTCACCAACAAAACTGGAGCACCCCAAGGAGAAACGCTTGGTCTCACAAACCTCTTTTCTAACAATTCATTCAACTGCTTCTTCAACTCAACCAACTCAGATGCCGACATACGATATGGTGCCATCGATACAGGTCTAGTACCAGGAACTAGATCTATCGAAAACTCCACCTCCCTCTCTGGTGGCAAGTCTGAAATATCCTCAAGAAACACTTCAGGAAAATCACACACAACCGAAAACACATCAAGTGAAACTTGACTATCCACCGTCAACGACGCAAACAACCCAAACAACTGAGCTTCATCCGCCAAAAGTCTCTTCAACTCTTTGGTAGATAAGAAACTCGAGTCTTCATCTTCCTCAAGAGAAGGAAACCTGACTATCTTATGATAACAATCAATATGAACCCGATTAAACTGCAACCAATTCATTCCCAAAACCACATCCAAACCTTCCAACGGCAAACACACTAAATCCAATTCAAAGTCTTTACCATAAATGGTCAAAGGACAACTTAAATAAACCAAAGAAGTAGTTACTGACCCCATTGCTGGAGTATCAATAACCATCTCAACATCCATCAAAGACAACACAAGATTCAAATGCTTAGCGCACTCAGACGAAATAAATGAATGAGTCGCTCCAGTATCAATAATAACAACTAAAGGCGTACTATTAATAAAACAAGTACCTCGGATCAGACGATCTGCACTTGAAGTCTGAGTCCCTACCAATGCAAAAACCTTCCCACCAGCTGGAGCTTGCTTCGGTTTCTGACACTTCGTACTAACATGTCCAAGCTCACCATAATTAAAGCACTTCACCACGTTCCTCTTACAATCAGCTGCAATGTGTCCTATACCTCCACAGTTAGAACACTTCCTAAAATCTTTCTTACATTTGAACTGACGATGTCCCACTTCACCACACCTATAACACCTCAAAGGACCAGACATACTTCCACCACTTGACCTCTGATCAAAAGTACCCCTTTGTTTACCTTTATTAGCTGGTGTTACATACGGCCCACCTCGGAACTGTTGCTTCCCTTTTCTGTCACTCACACTCTTGTAGTGAGTAGAACGAGCCTTACTATCCTCTTCATAAATCCTACAACATTCCACCAAATCAGAAAACCTTCTAATCCTTTGATAACCGATTGCTTACTTAATCTCAGGACGCAATCCGCTCTTATACTTCACACACTTAGAAAACTCTGCAGTCGCTTCAGCATAATGAGGATAAAACTGCACAAGCTCCACAAACTTAGCAGTATAATCAACAATAGTCATATTACCTTGTTTCAGTTCCAAGAACTCAATTTCCTTCTTTCCTCTAACATCCTAGGGAAAATACTTCCTCAGAAACTCCTGGCTAAACAATTCCCAAGTAACTTCTTCATCCCCAGCATCCAATACCTGACGAGTACTAACCCACCAGTCATCAGCTTCTTCCTGTAACATGTGGGTTCCCAGTCTCACCTTACTGTCCTCAGCACAATCCATAACTCAGAAAATCCTTTCAATCTCTTTCAACCAAATCTGTGCACCATCAGGATTGTGTCTCCCTTTGAAGATAGGCGGTCTGTTCTTCCTGAACTCATCATTACCAGCAGCATTAGGTGCACCCTGCACAGCCCGAGCCATAGCTTGCATCGCAGCAGCCAAAGCAGCATCGTTCCTACCAGCCATATTCTGTTCATTTCCAATAACAGAAACTATGGTTAAACAAACAGCTCACTCCACACGCCACACAGACCAGGACTGACATAACCTGACACGGACGAGCTCTGATACCACTTAATGTAACACCCCCAATCTATACCCCCAAGCTATTAAAGCGATAAATAAAATTCAAAATTTCATAAGAGTATAATTAAACGTGCACGACATAGACTGGAGACGCCACATCAATTTGGAACAAACATACAACACCTGCTCATAAAGATATGCAACAATTCAGGTTGTAATACACCCACAATTCAATTACAGAATAAAAGCGGAAAATCTGTACTGAATCTCATATATATATATATATATATATATATATCATGAAAGGTTTGTCTGCCAAATACCATCATACATGTACAATCCAAAAGATACATATACATAATACAAATAATCACAAACGGCCTCCCTAACTACCCGGTGTCACATATCAGAGTCGACCGACAAAAGAATGAAGACCTAAGCTTCACAAAAAGACCTCCAGCAACTCTAATTTGCAATGCCTCATAGAGCATTATAAAATAGCAGAAGGGTGAGAAACACCATCATAATACAGTTGCATATAATTATATATTAACACAGAAATGCACAAGTAAAATATTCTCACCACAAATGCACCACAATCAAATACAACACAATACAGTACAATTCTCAAGTATCAAATACCACTACACTTTAATCATACACAATACACTCATCATCAATACAATTACACTTATTCCATCTCATCAATCACATTCACAAATCCATACCCAATTAATCCATGATTTATGTAAATGCACAGAGACCGACACAATGACTCTTATGCAATGCACATGCGGTACCGACTTCCAATATTTCTCATCACTAGTTCACTCAGGAACTCTGCTGGAACCATCGCTCGTTACTTAGTGTAACTCCCCGTCGGGCATACGATGTTCCCCGTCGTTCACACCTCTTGGTATAAGGCACACGACGTTTATGGATCGCTCACACCTCTTTGTATAAGGCACACGACCCGATCGTTCACACCTCTTTGTATAAGGCACACGATCGTCTATAATCATCGCTCACACGTCTTATTTTTAAGGCACACGATCCATCCGATCGCTCACACCTCTTATTTTTAAGGCACACGAGGTTATAGCAGATTCCCTCTTGAATCAATCTGTCACTCAGGACGTTACCAGAATGCATATCATGATGCTCAGCATACAATGACTCATGACATTCAAATGCACACATATACACATTCCATAATCATGCATATATCAACAAATACCACACATTTCATTTTCTTGCCCTAAGGCCACCAATCAATATCACCATATGTATTTCATGCAATTACATCACACAACAGTACACAAGTCATAAAATATCCACACCAACAGCATATTGCACATACACATCAAGTTCACCCAATTAAACGACAAAAGTCGACAACAAAACAACACATTTCTTAATTCCCAACATAATTTAATCGGCCAACAATCTCAAAACCATCAACATAAGAAAGTACATGCTACAAGCTTTCTAACGCATCAAACCACGCCTCAAACCGAACCACGGATCAAAAGTTATAAAGAAAACAAATTGGGAAAACTGCCACATTCGCAGTGCGAAGCTCCTAGCGAGTCCTTCACTAATTCATTCGCAGTGCGAATGTCCCAGCGAACCAAGGCAGTAGCCAAAAAGCCCAGAAAATTTCCACCGTTCGCAGTGCGAACGTCCCAGCGAATGCTCACTACCCCATTCGCAATGCGAATCCTCCAGCGAACAGTGGCAGAATGAAAAAAATAATACAACGTTCGCAGTGCGAACATCACGCGAACGCTCGCCACTCATTCGCTGGCCATTCGCAGTGCGAACCTGCGATTTCATCAAAACCCAGCAGCGCACCAGATCACCCAAAAATGATATTTTCTCAAACCAAACATTTCCAAACCAACATATGACAATCAGAAACTAGTCTAATTATGATAACAAGTATTCTACCGCATTTACATCGATTTCTAACCGCGAAAACATCGATCTCTCACAAAATTCTCATTTCCAACCTAGAACTCAAAGCTATGGAAACACAAGAAAACATCCAAGCAAACCCATACATAATCATACACAAACATAGTATAATCGAGTTTCACACCCTTACCCGATTTAATCGCGTGTAAAAAGTAGGGAAATTGATTTCCAAGTTTTCCAAATTCTCTCTTTTTCTTCTCTTCTCCTTTTCTTTTCTTCTTCTCTTCTTTTTCTTTTCCCTTACTATTTTCTCTCTCTATTCTATTATATTCTAACTTAACAAAATAAATCAAAATGCCCAAAATACCCCTACACTCAAATATCTCGCGAATGTTCCCAAAACGCGACAAAATATATTCACGATGAAAAATAACATATTTTCTCATAAAAGTCAGAAATAAAATAGTATAATAATAAAATACTCAAAACGACTCAATTAATTAAAAAGACAAAACTGACAGAACTGACCGGGGCGTTACAGTCCCACTGAACCTTAACAAGAGGAACCTCCTTGTTTCTCAACACTTTGGTTTCTCTTCCTACAACGTGACTTGGTTGAGGTTCAAAAGTTAGGTCTACTTCTACTTCTACTGAATCAGAAAGATTTGGCTGAAGAGGACCAGGAATGAACTTTTGGAGTTGAGACACGTGAAAAACATCATGCATCTCAGATAGAGAAGGCGGTAATGCTAATCTGTAAACTACTTCGCCAATCCTTTCTATAATCTAATATGGTCTCATGTATCTTGGACTTAGCTTTAAAGATTTAAACGGTCCTTTCAATCTTAACCTTGGAGTAACCTTAAAAAATATATTATCATCTTCCTCAAGTTCTAATGGTCTTCTCCTGTTATCTGCATAACTTTTCTGACGGTCTTGTGCCTTCTTTACCTTATCAGGAATGATTCTTATCTTCTTCGTAGTCTCTTGAACAATTTTTGGTCCTAAAATGCGTTCTTCACCAACTTCTGCCCAACACATGGATGTTCTGCATTTCCTTCCGTACAAAGCTTCATAAGGAGCCATGCCATTCCGATACTTGCGTGGTAACTATTTTTGTATGCAAATTCAATCAATGGTAAGAGATCTTTCCAATTTCCTCCATTTTCATGCACACAAGCTCTTAAGATATTTCTAATGTCTGTATCGTCCTCTTTGTCTGACCATCCATCTGAAGGTGATTTGACGTACTTAAACACATCTTAGATCCAATGGCCTACTAAAAAGCTCTCCAAAATCTTGAAGTAAACTTTGGATCTCTATCAGACATAATACTAGAGGGGACACCATGTAATCTCATAATTTCTGCAATGAACAACCATGTAAGATGACTTACTTTGTAAGTAGTTTTCACAGCTAAGAAATGTGTGTGGTTTGTCAACCGATCCATAATTACCCATATAGAATCATAACCACCTTGTGAACAAGGTAACCCAACTGCAAAATCCATTGAAATGTTATCCCATTTCCACACTGGAATCTCTAAGGGTTGTAGCAAACCACCTGGTCTCCGATGTTCAATCTTACCTGTTGGCATACTACACATTCAGACACATAGTCCACAGTGTCCCTTTTCATCCCAAACCACCAATAGTCCTTTTTCAAGTCTTGATACATCTTTGAAGAACCTGGATGTTTGGTAAAAGCGCATTTATGAGCCTCTTCCCAAATTTTTCTTTTCAACTCTACATCACTCGGAATACAAATTCTTTGATTAAAAAGAACCACCCAGTCTGTGGCATGCGCAAAACATGGTTGAATCAACATCTCTTGCAACTTCACATCAAGCATTTGTCCTTGTCGGATTTCTTCTCTTAGGTTAGAAGTAACATTCAAATTTCCCATTATCACACCACTCAGAGTCCAAACAAATTGAAGATTAAGATCTCTAAACATTTCCAACAATGCATATTCTAACATCATCAGCTCAGCTTTGTGTATCTCTTTTGACTTAAGGCATCTGCCACTTTATTCGCTTTACCTGGATGGTACTTCAAATCAAAGTCAAAATATTTCAAGTAATCCATCCACCTCCTTAGACGCATGTTCAACTCCTTTTGATCAAACAAATATTTTAAACTCTTGTGGTCACTGAACATCTCAAAACGCACTCCATACTGTAGCGAGCGATTTTGGACGCGGTTCTTAAGCGCCGGTTGCTCTCACTGCGGTTGAGTTTACTACAGGTCGATTCATTTTTTATCCTATTAAACCTGATGAAGGAAGGGAAATAGATGTCTCCAATTAACCCTGCTTGCATACTGAGTTTAAACAGTGGTCTGTTAGGTTACGGATGCGATCAATGTGGTGGGGCCTTTCTTGTGTTATTTTGACAGACAGGTTTCTGGCGGGGAACAAGGATTAGGATGTTAGGACTGATGCTTTTTGATAGATATACGAGAGTATGGGATTTTGGGTTTTTGTTTAGTGTGCTCGCTAAGATTTTTTCTTTCAATCTTATGCCTACGTATTCCCGTTTACCGAAACAGGGAAATCAGAGCGTTCGTAGTTCCTCCTATTCTATGGGAGGAAATGGTTGTTTTGGTGTCTTGTTCAAAGCCCAAGACGTGAAGCGAAATGTGGTTTGTATCTTGTTCAAAGCCCAAGATGTGAAGCTAAAAGGGTGTTGACTTTAGAGAGAATTTGTCATCTCTAAAGAGGGGGTTGTATGTCACAACTGTTTATAAAGGAGAATTACTTTAACTGGGATTTGTGAATCCGGCAACGCCATAATTTCCTTTATAGGGGATTTTAACCTGAAGGAGAAGACTTTAACTCAGTGTAGAGCAATGTTATCTTTCCTTAGGAATTTCTCATGCTAAAAGAGGGACAGTGGCATGGATGTAGATGATCCAGAGGCTTCCGCTTACAGCGATTAGATGAAGGAGTTGTTGATGTTTGTGTACTGTGAACGAGGCACAACTTTGATGCTAAAAGGTCGATTGGATCAACCAGTGGTTTTCTTATATAAAGCCTAAGCGGAGGCTATTATGTGTCTCGTACAAAGCCCGAGAGAGAGGCTAAAAAGTTTTGACTCAACGAGGTAATTTTGGTATCTCGTATAAAGCCCGAGATGGAGGCTGTATGACTCAACAAGAGAGTTTTTGTATCTCGTACGAAGCCCGAGATGGAGGCTAAAGGGGTAATTGACTCAACGAGGGAGTCTCTTATGTGTCTCGTATAAAGCCCGAGAGAGAGGTTAAACGTTGTTTGACTCCACTGGGGAGAATCATTGTACAAAGCCCAAGAGGAAGGCTAACTTCACTGGAGAAGGATCATTATACAAAGCCTAAGAGGAGGCTATAGCGACTGTTTCAGTTGAGTGACAGGTCCAGTATACTGATTTTAAAGAGAAAATTAGTTCTTATATGAGCAACACTGTACTCAAGGATTTGATTCGAGGGTCAGGGATATTTCCTGTTCTTTAAGGAAGTGGGAAATCCGAAGGGTATTGAGACTGTCCGAGTCTACGGGTTTTCTTCCTATTCTTGAAGGGTGCTTGAGAATGTCTTTGAGACTCAAGTATAATAGACTGTCCAAGTCTAGAGTTTCATCTTTTGTACCATGCTTTGAGAAACAGTAGTAGACTCTTTGAAAGGACCGTTCTATGCAGATGACTAAGTTCTGTTCCTATACCTCTAGGAGGTCGTCGGGACAATTTGTACGAAGCCCAAGAGGAGGCTGGAAACTTTTAAGAAGCCAATCGGTCCTTGTACGAAGCCCAAGAGGAGGCTATCATTCCCGGAGGAAGAGATCATTATACGAAGCCTAAGAGGAGGCTGTGAATACTTCTAAGAAGTCGACGGGTCCTTGTACTAAGCCCAAGAGGAGGCGGGGTTGCTTTTAGGAAGCCTGTGGGTCCTTGTACGATGCCCAAGAGGAGGCCGATGCTTTTAAGAAGCTAGTGGGTCCCCAAACCCCGAGAAATTCAAGGCAATCTATTCACAAGGAATAGATCAAGTCAGGAAAGTTCGAGAATTTGGAAGAAACTCAAAGATACCATTCACGGAGAATACATTCATCTCTGGGAGTAGAGTTTCTTGACAATTCCTAATGAGGACAGCCGAAGAGAAGACTGTATCTGGTGATCCTATTGGGGATCTAGTTGTCTATTTCTATGAATAAATGGCGTCACCTAGTTCTAGACGTAGTTGCCGGGGAAACTCGAAATATCTATACTATTATTACACAGTTGATATGAGTTTATGAAAGAATACTTACAGTGAAACAGCCCCACAATACAGTTATATGTATATGAAAGCGGTAAATGAAAGCAATAACCACTTACTCGGTTGTAGAGCTTCCATGCTGTTTGGTTAGTTGTTCAACAAAGAAAGATTGAAAACAACAGTATATTTCAAAATCAAAGGAGAAAGTGCTTTGAAAAAGAAAGATTTGGGGCTTACAGCTCAAGGAGAGTCCCAGGGTTTTATCAGTGAGCGCACTGTTTGAATTTGTACAGAGGGACTTATACAAGTGACTGAGGTCCAAAATGTTTTTTGTACAAGGGGATGGGTCTTACACTCTCTCAAGAGGCCCAAAAAAGTCTTTAAAGAAAAAGAGTAGGGCTTATAACACGAGGGTAGGCCCAATTGTTTTTTCCGTTTGAAATGGCGATCACGCCGAGATTTTCTTTTAACGCGAAGGGACTTATACAATAAGTGAGGCCCCAAGTTTTGGTTAAAAGGGGGTTGGGTCTTACACTCTATTAGAGGCCCAAAAATTTTGAATGGGTCTTATAGGCCAAGGAGAGGCCCAAGGTTTGATTTTTGAATTGGCGAGCGCGCCGAGGTTTTTGAAAATACAGTGGGACTTATACAATAAGTGAGGCCCAAAATGTTTTGTATTTTACAAAAAAAAAGGGTTGGGTCTTACACTCTAATAGAGGCCTAAGTGTAATTGTTTGATGAGGGTGAAAATCAAAGAAACCCTAATTTTAATCTTTAAATAATAAATATTTAAAGAAAATCAATGAAAAATACCAAATAGATTTGAATAAACCACTTGTGATTTTGGTTTAAGGTTTGAAAAATGAGGTATAAATCACAAGAGATATTAAAACTCATTTGGTCTTGATTTTTCAAGATGGATGTTCATTTTAAAATGTTTAAAAACAAATAAAAATGAATTTATTCACAAAAATACTAATTGTATTAAATATATAACATAAATCTAATTTTTTTGTGGAATAAAATATTTCAACATTTTTATGATTTTTGCAAAAAGAATCAGTAAAAAATAATTAAAATTGAGTGAGTTATTAATTTTTCAAATCATTAACAAAATAATATGAAAAATTGGAAAATAGGAAAAAGTGATTAAAAAAAAGGTCTGGGGCGAGGGGGATTCGAACCCCAGACCTTTCGCTTGCCAATACATACAAACCAGCTGATCACCCACAGGGGCGCAATGCAAATTCATTAATAACATGGCAAGTGAAAAATATATATCAAACTAGTTGGATTTTCTAAAAATGGCGCCATGGCCATCTTCTTCCTCTAGCTCGTGCATGAAGTCCTCCATCTCTATCGTTTCTCAACCATTTGACATGATTCAAACACCAAAGTCATGCGTTTTTTCACAAGGAAGAAGATGGCAATACCCAATTTCATTCATTTTCAGTGTATAGCAAATTATATCATTGTGGCTGTATGAACCCCAATTTTGCAAAAGCAATCGAGTAGGCATGATTGTGAGTGCTATAATCAAATTTTTTGAGGGAAAACAATCAACATATGATGGCAAGCAATTGGCAAAATATCATGCGAGGAAATATGCATGGATCATGGAGTTGGAGTTTTGAGGCTTACCTTGATGCAAGCTGAAATGGAACTCTGCACAAACCTTGTTCCAGTTGTGAATTAATGATCCCTACAGCTTTAATGGATGTTATGGAGTGTGTTGCAAGCTTTGGAACACTTTGAAACTCTTTGGATCAAGCTGGAGACCTCCACCTGCATAATTGAGGCATAATGGCTTGGTTGAAGGGTGATTTTGAGCCTGAGGTGTTACAGTCAGTGTTTAAGTGTTTGGACACCTCAAATCCATCATATGTGATGTGTTTGAGCAATTGGAATTGATTGCTTAAGGCTGCAACTCAAAACCCGATAGTGGTTACTCAAAAACCAAGAAACTTGAGGTTTAAGGAAGAATGAGAGAAAGCAGTGTTGTAACTGGCTTTGGCGTGAGTTGAATGATCCATTGGAACCTCTATTTATAGGTGATCAACTTTTGTCTTGGAGGAATAGTGAATGGCTGCTGGATCAGATCACATTTGCATGGATTGGCTTGGAGGATTTCTTCTCAAGCAAGGCAAACTAGCCATTCCCAATAGCAGGGTTATGCCTTGACCAAAATCACATTCTTTAGATGTTTTTATTGTTGTTTAATCAGAGAACTTGACTGAGTAGAGTGGCTTTGTTGAAAATGCACTATTCCACATTAATGCCCCTTTGAATTCAAGGCAAAATGTGCCAAAGTGGATTAATTTCAAGTTGGAAGATTCCTTGGCTTTTTTACTCAGCCTTATCAGTTGGATCAGATGCATTGTGATTGGTTTGAGTACATGTGACATGCTGATCCTCAGTTTTTGGTTCAAAATCGTGTGTGGCAAGCAAACATGCAAACTGATTTTTCCAAAACAGCTTGCAGCAGCATGGCTTTGGGCATGGATTTCTCTTGGCTCAAGTTGAATCAATTCATACTGTTAAGCTCTTTGAATTCTTGGCAACATTTGCAACAACATTGATGTTTATCTTTGGCCTTGATTCAGCTTGTAACTATGTGAAAAGATCTCACAAGTTTTGGTGTTTCAACACAAAATCTGCCTTGCCCAGAATTTTTCTAAGTGTTGAAAAAGTTGTACTTTCATGTTTTTAGTGACTTTGATCACTCCATAACTCAAAATCCCCAATGAATTGGAATTAGGTTTAGTTAAAGTTTTTTGTAGAGGGCAATGAGATCTACAAATCAAGCCTTGGATGGGAGAAAATGGCTTTGTGGTTTAGGAGTTATGACCCTCCAAAGTTGGTACCCTAGCCACTTTATTTTTAACTTAGAAAATTTTCTAAGTTTTTATGGTTACCCCTTTTACAAGTTATCCAACTTTTCTTGATTTTTCTTGATGAATGATGATTCAAATCATACATTAACATCATTTTAGGGTTAAAAATCCATTTTTGTGAAAAATTTCAAAAAGTCAAAGTTGACTTTTGTGCACAGTTGACTTTTTATCAGATAAATTCCAAACTGTGCAATTCTTCAGGAAATCATGTCCTTAACCTAAATCAAACTTGATGGACATGTTCCATGGGTGGTATAGAGTATATTGATGCATGTCATAGGGCTTGGGAGCATGTCCTGGTCAAAAGTCAAAGTTACAGTTGACTTTTTCCTTAAAACCCTAATTGTGGTGCAGATGAAATTGAAACTTGTTGCTCAAGCTTCTTGGATTAATCCATTGTTGCAAATGGATCAATGTAGTGTATTGGAGACCCTCAAATCCTCCTTTGAGGTCTTGGCTCATGATTTGCCCTAAAAGACAACTTAGGGGTGAATTAGGTCAAGAAACCCTAATTCCTGATTTTTTATGAATGCATCCCCTGAGGCAAAATTGACTGGGTGATTGGGTCCATGAGGTTCCATGGAGTATATTAGGTTATGTTTTGGATTATTGGCTTGTGCCCAGAGGAAATTTTTCATCTGGAGGCCCTGGTCGACCAAAACCCTAATTTGGTGACACTGTCGATCTTGAGACTTGATCCACCTAGAAGGGAGCAACCTTGTGCTTAATCCTTGAAGTGGGAGTCCTCTTGATCCATTGTGGATGTTTGAGAGGTTAGACAAGTTGAAGATCATGTCATTCCTTGATTGACCCTTTGTCTAAGCACTCAGAGAGGGCTTGAAACCCTAATTTTGATTGTAGTGAATGCTCAACAACCCTTGAGGAGATTGATGAGGTATGATGGTTCATACATATTGTGATGATGATTTCCACAATGATGGGAATCTTAGTGGTCAAAATTTGGGGTATGACAGATGCCCCTATTTAATCTTCTTGGACACGAAGGTGTGAATGACGAAGGTATTCGGGCATTCAGGGTGCAAGAGGATTAAATATCGGAATACCCGAAATTTTGACGGAGTCTATGAATGGTAATTCACGCATTCATCTTCTTTTGTTAAGCAATGATGCTTAGAAAAGGTAAACTTCCCCTCGATCCTGGTTTCCTACCGAGGAACTGGTCTTAGTTTCTGATTTAAACTTCCCCTCGATCCTGGTTTCCTACCGAGGAACTGGTCTTAGTTTCTGATTTAAACTTCCCCTCGATCCTGGTTTCCTACCGAGGAACTGGTCTTAGTTTCTTTTGTCAATAAACTTTATTGACAAGGGATGCTATTCGTAGCGGTTTTCCTCAAACTTCTCGCCGAATTCTCCTGGGGAGATGCCATTTGACGGAAAAAATTGATGTCATACTTACTGGGGAACCCAGTCGTCTGAGTTGTAGAGTTGCACAAACTTCTCTGTTGGAGACGCCATTTGTTTCTACTGGGGAAAGCGAGTCTCTTGAGAGGCTGCTTCTGCGTGGGATCTTACATCATACTTTTCTCGGGATCTTTCCAGAGAAATGCCATATGATGGGGTCCAATTTTGAGATGCCGAGGACCTTTTCATCAGCGGTCTCTTCGGAGCAAAACTGGCATGCTGCCGAATCTCTGATCACAAGGCTTTCTCTGTCGATTTTCCTTAATTCGGGAAAGCAAGGATATCATCTTCAATGGCGAAGAGTGATGTTGACTGAAAGTTCCTCTGGTTTTTCAGAGGTTTAAGTTATCAAAGTGGTCGAGGAGCCAACTTCCATCCAAAAATAAACTAGAGGCTAGGCTGTTCAGACACAGCGTTTCCTGACGAGGCAAGAACTGACGACTTGACTGAGAGAACTTCTATCAGTAGGGGACAAGACCGACTAGAGTGATAGTGATGAAATATGAAATGTGAATGCAAATCAATAATGCATGACGTGTGTATGTATATCCTGACAAAACTGACGCGACACACAACTGAAATATGAACACGACTGGATACTCGGCCATCGCGGGGCGTGTAGAAATATCGCGGGTTCAAGATAGCAATTCCACCTTGCTTAGGAAAAGTAGTCCTCGCGGGGAACTATGTTGGTCGGGCTTAGGAGATAAGAACTCGGCCGTGGCGTGTCAGACGAAACAAGGTCTCTGACATAGTTGATCATTTCATTCAGGCGTACTAGGTTAGAAGGAGTACTTTGATTCTGCACTTTGAAGTTCGCTTACTTTTGGAGAAGCGATTGATGTTCTTTTAATGTTTAACAGTCAAAAGAAATTGCCATCTTTATTTTAAAGCAGAAATAAAAGTTTGACAAGTAAATTCATTTTTGTTTTATTTCAAGAATCGTTAATCATGTTAAAAACATCATTCTGTAAAGCTAAAACAAATAAGAATTACAAACAAAAGCACAAGGGCTCAAATTTTATTGATAAGATGGAGATCAACCAAACGCGTGATTCCAAAGAGTATATACAAAGTTTGAAAATGGTAATTTACAGGGAAAAGGGCTACGTTGAAACATAACGACCACTATCCTTCTACCAACTTTGAATTCGGGACATCCTGAGCTTCTGTCGAAGATGACCTTGACTGGAGTTTTCTGACGGATGATGTAACTGCTGCTGAGGGACTTGCCTCTGTTGAACATAGTTACTTGCCATTATCCCTAATTTTTTCCTGGATTGTACTGTGATGTTTCCAATCCACCGGGATGATTTTTTTATGTCTCTAACTTTTGCCTGGACCGTCCTTTCGGGTTTTCAATCTACCGAGACGTTTTTTTTAGTTTAGGCGAAGTATTTCTTGACTACATCAACATTCGTGGGGTAGGCAAATTCCTCTCCGTCCATGGTTGCGAGTCTCAAGGCACCGCCTGAGAAAGCTTTCGTGACCACGTAGGGGCCATCATAATTCGGAGTCCACTTGCCCCGGGAGTCAGTGAGAAATGATTGTATCTTCTTGAGCACTAGGTCTCCTTTCCTGAAGATGCGAGGTCGGACCTTTTTGTCAAACGCCTTCTTCATTCTCTGTTGATACAATTGACTGTGGCATAGTGTCGTGATTCACTTCTCTTCGATCAGGTTTAATTCGTCGTGTCGACTTTGACACCATTCATCTTCTGAAAGCTTAGCTTCCATCAATACTCGGATTGATGGGATCTCTACTTCTATAGGGAGAACTGCCTTCATGCCATATACTAGAGAGAAAGGGGTTGCCCCTTTTGAAGTACGGACAGATGTTCGATAACCATGAAGAGCAAAGGGTAGCATCCCGTGCTAGTCTTTGTAGGTTACAACCATCTTTTGAACGATCTTCTTGATGTTCTTATTGGCCGCTTCTACCGCTCCGTTCATCTTGGGTCGGTAGGGAGATGAGTTATGATGTTCAATCTTGAACTCTGCGCACAACTCTTTCATCATCTTATTGTTCAAGTTAGATCCATTATCAGTAATGATCTCGCTTAGAACACCATAACGGCAGATGATATTGTTTTTGATAAATCGGACCACCACTTGTCGGGTTACATTGGCGAATGACGCTGCTTCGACCCACTTGGTGAAATAGTCAATGGCTACCAGGATGAACCGATGTCCGTTTGAAGCCTTAGGTTCAATCATGCCAATCATGTCGATTCCCAATATGGAAAAAGGCCATGGGGAAGAGAGAAATTTGAGATGCGATGGCGGTACATGAATTTTGTCGGAGTATATCTGACACTTGTGACACCTCCTCATGTACTTGTAGCAGTCGGATTCCATGGTCAACCAGTAATACCCTGCTCTCAGAATTTTTTTCCCCATTGTGTGTCCGTTGGCATGAGTGCCAAAGGATCCTTCATGAATTTCTTTCATAAGCATGTCTGCTTCTGGTCTGTCTACGCATCGGAGCAAGACCATGTCAAAATTTTTCTTATAGAGAGTGTCACCGCTCAGGAAGAAGTTTCCAGCCAATCTTCTGAGGGTTTTTCTGTCCTTCCTTAGTGCCCCAGATGGGTACTGTTGTTTCTGAAGGAAGCATTTGATATCGTGATACCAAGGTTTGTCGTCTAGGACTGCTTCAATCGTGAAGATGTAAGCGGGCCTTTCAAGGCGCATTATGTCGATCTTAGGTAAGTCGTTCCATTGACCTACACTAATCATGGAAGAGAAAGTGGCTAAAGCGTCAGCCATGTGATTCTCCTCTCGAGGGATATGATGAAACTCAACTCTGTTGAAGATAGGTAGAAACCTTCTTGCGTAGTCTTTGTAAGGAATCAATCCTGATTGGTATGTGTTCTAATCTCCTTTTATCTGATTGATAACCAAAGCTGAATCGTCGTATACGTCCAAGTTTTTGATCCTTAAATCAATTGCCTCTTCGAGACCCATAATACAAGCTTCGTATTCGGCCTCGTTGTTCGTACATTTGAACGTAAGTCTGGCAGTGAAAGGAATGTGGGTACCCTGAGGGGTAACAATGATTGCCCCAATTCCATTTCCATAATGATTAACTGCTCCATCAAAGATAAGTCCCCATTGGGAACCTGGTTCTGGCCCTTCACTGGGTAACGATTCATCGCAATCTTTCATTTTTAGATACATGTCATCTTCGTCTGGGAAGTCAAACCCGATTGATTCTTGATCGTCAATCGGTTGATGAGCCAAATTATTGGCTAAAATACTTCCCTTAACGGCTTTTTGAGCGTGGTACTCTATGTCATATTCTGATAATAAAATCTGCCAACGGGAGATTCTTCCCGTGAGAGTAGGCTTTTCGAAGACATACTTGATTGGATCCATTTCGGAGATTAACCAAGTAGTATGACGAATCATGTATTGGCGAAGACGTTTGGCTGCCCAAACCAAAGCGCAACAAGTTTTCTCAAGCATCGTGTACCGAGTTTCGCAGTCAGTGAATTTATTGCTCAAATAGTAAATGGCAGACTCTTTCCATTTGGTTTCTTCTTGTTGGCCAAGTACATACCCCATTGAGTCTTCCAAGACTGTGAGGTAGATGATCAATGGTCTTCCTTCCACTGGAGGTGATAGAATCGGAGGATTCAACAGATATTCCTTAATACTGTCGTAGGCGGTTTGACAATCTTCTGTCCAAACACAATCCTGGTTCTTTTTAAGTAATTTGAAGATTGGCGCATAGGTCGCAGTCATAAGGAATATGAATCTAGATATGTAGTTCAAACGTCCCAGGAATCCTCTGACTTGTTTTTCAGTTTTTGGAGAAGGCATTTCTTGAATGGCCTTGACCTTGTCAGGATCAACCTCAATTCCTTTCTGGCTGACGATGACCCCTAGTAATTTCCCTGAACTGACACCGAAGGTGCACTTGTTAGGATTCAAGTGGAGCTTGAATTTTCTTAGACGTTCGAACAATTTTGATAGATGTTCAACGTGCTCACTCTTAGTTTTTGATTTTGCAATCATATCATCGACATATACCTCGATTTCTTTGTGTATCATGTCATGAAACAGAGTAGTCATGGCCCTTTGATAGGTTGTCCCGGCGTTCTTCAAACCGAACGGCATTACCTTGTAACAAAAGGTACCCCATGGGGTAATGAATGAAGTTTTCTCCATGTCTTTCGCTGCCATTTTGATCTGGTTATAGCCCGAGAACCCATCCATGAAGGAGAAAATTTTCAACTTTGCTGTACTGTCAACCAGTATGTCAATGTGTGGTAAAGGAAAGTCATCCTTTGGACTAGCCTTGTTCAGATCTCGATAGTCGACACACATTTTGACCTTTCCGTACTTTTTTGGGAACAGGTACGATATTGGCTAACCATTGAGGATATTCTGACGTGGCGAGGAAACCCGCATCAATCTGTTTCTGTACCTCCTCTTTGATTTTGATGGCCATGTCCGGGTGAGTGTGCCTCAACCTTTGCTTTACTAGCGGACATTCCGATCTCAACGGTAAGTGATGTTCCACGATGCTGGTATCCAACCCTGGCATATCCTGATAGGACCAAGCGAATACATCGGGGAATTCTTTGAGAAGATTTATCAAACTCTCTCTGGCATTTGGACTGAGCAGTGCCCCAATCCTGATTTCTTTTCTCTCTTTTTCTGAACCCAAGTTTACCGTTTCCAACGGCTCTTTGTGAGGTTCAATAGACCTTTCCTCTTGTCTGAGTAGTCGGGAGATCTCTTCTGGAATTTCGTTGTCATTTTCTTCTTCAGCCCTAAATACCGGGAACTCAAAGTTGGGAGAAGGAATCGGATCGTATGTTTCAACGGGGTTTAAAACAAGCAATCTGCATGACGTGATGATTCGTGTTTAGAAGAGATAGAGAAAATGCAAGTGTGTGCAGTGTTTTATTTTACAGCTTGTTTTTATTATTGAATTGTTTTTTAGGATTACCATTTTCTGAAAAAGCAAAAAGAGAAAACAGCAATAAATGTGGAAATTACAGAACGACGTTATTTTATTAATGAACAAGTCGATTCTTGAAACTACAGCGCTATAAAACAAAACTCTGTCGCTTTGGGCGAAGCGAAGAGGGAAATTTACAGAAAGTGAGCCCTATCAAAACATCTGTTTCACCTGGGCAGGGTGAAAGGTTAAAGATGGAAATTACTTTGACTGATGAACGACCTTCAGAACATTGACAGCAACCCATTGGTGGCGAAAAGAAGACTGTATCTGGTGATCCTAATGAGGACAGCCGAAGAGAAGACTGTATCTGGTGATCCTATTGGGGATCTAGTTGTCTATTTCTATGAATAAATGGCGTCACCTAGTTCTAGACGTAGTTGCCGGGGAAACTCGAAATATCTATACTATTATTACACAGTTGATATGAGTTTATGAAAGAAGACTTACAGTGAAATAACCCACAATACAGTTATATGTATATGAAAGCGGTAAATGAAAGCAATAACCACTTACTCGGTTGTAGAGCTTCCATGCTGTTTGGTTAGTTGTTCAACAAAGAAAGATTGAAAACAACAGTACATTTCAAAATCAAAGGAGAAAGTGCTTTGAAAAAGAAAGATTTAAGGTTTACAGCTCAAGGAGAGGCCCAGGGTTTTATCAGTGAGCGCACTGTTTGAATTTGTACAGACGGACTTATACAAGTGACTGAGGCCCAAAATGTTTTCTGTACAAGGGGATGGGTCTTACACTCTCTCAAGAGGCCCAAAAAGTCTTTAAAGAAAAGGAGTGGGGCTTATAACACGAGGGTAGGCCCAATTGTTTTTTCCGTTTGAAATGGTGATCACGTCGAGATTTTCTTTTAACGCGAAGGGACTTATACAATAAGTTAGGCCCCAAGTTTTGGTTAAAAGGGGGTTTGGTCTTACACTCTATTAGAGGCCCAAAATTTTTGAATGGGTCTTATAGCTCAAGGAGAGGCCCAAGGTTTGATTTTTGAATTGGCGAGCGCGCCGAGGTTTTTGAAAATACAGTGGGACTTATACAATAAGTGAGGCCCAAAATGTTTTGTATTTTACAAAAAAAAAAGGTTGGGTCTTACACTCTAATAGAGGCCCAAGTGTAATTGTTTGATGATAACACGAATTTATATCATATTTTTACTTCGATTTATGTTAGTTCTTACTCCGTTTTTCGTCTAATATCCGATTTTCTCAAGATTATTTAAGTGTTTTTGCAGGTAATCATATTTCACAAGTCAAAGTATGCTAAATGTGGAAAAGAACCAAAACATGCAAGAAAAGAGCAGAAAAGAGAAGAAAAATTGAAGAAATCCACTTTTTGCTGATATCACGATCGTCATGGGAGTGCCACGACCGTGGCAGCTCCAAAGTACACCACGACCGTCACATATCACCACGATCGTCGTGCGCTTAAATTGCACGTTGGATGCAGAGACTCAACTACGAATTCTCAGAGAAGCAGTTTCACACGATGCCATTTACTTCTGAAGTTTTCTAGGTCTAACGTGGGATAACCGTTAGCATGAATGGCTGATTTTTCTCAAACTTCCACCTGAGCTGAGCCTATAAATAGAGACATTCACGAAGAACAAAGGGTGGCCAATTCTGCTTTCGAAGTGTACCGTCGTGCTGCCAATTTATTTTCAGAAGCTTCAGTCATTTCTTTTACTTTGCATTTCCATTTCCTTGTTAACCATTACCGAACAAAAGTGACAGTTTCTCACACTGAGGAACTGTTACAACTTAGCTTTAGATTTCTTTGTTTCATTGCCTTCAACCTTTGCAATTTATTACATTAAAGCAAGAACCTACCGACTTGTGGAGGGATTGTTGTTGCCATTATTACTGAATTCCAGGTTTCGTTATTAAATTCAAGCATTGTTTATTTATTTCTTAATTATGTCTGTGTTTGTTTATTTCCTTGCTTTCGCGTTTAATTTCCTAATTATGTCGAGCTAAACCGATATTATCGGTGTATAATGAAGTAACTAAAATGAATTAATTTTCTCTAAGCTAAAATCAATAATCAATCCTTCTTCTGGCTTCGATTTCTTAATATAAAACCCAAACTTTTATTACGAGAGTAAAAAAGTAACATAGGTTAAAGTCGAGACCACGGGAGTGTGAGGCTTTACCCGGATAGCTGAAATCGGGCATTAGGTTTAAAAACAGCGGAAGCGCTTTAAAGTTAATTAGGTTTAATTAGTTTTCAAAAAGTATTTTTAACCTCATACGGGCTAGCGAGAGCAGACATATTGACTTAGAAGTATAGTCCGAAGCAAGAACCACGGGAGTGTGAGTTGAGGGCTTTTAAACCGGTTTCTCCTACAGATGAATAGGGTGATAAATCTCTATAGGCTTAGGTTTAATTAATTCTACGTAGGTTACCGAATTATATACCGATAACTTATTCATAACTAGTATTCCCAAATTTTAATTTCCCGTTTTAACTAAAAACCCAAATTCTGATTAGCCTTAGATAAACATAGTAACGATAGATAACGGTGCATTTGATTTCTAGTCTCTGTGGGATCGATAATCTTTTAAAACTACGCGATACAACTGTATACTTGCAGTAACTCCCATTGGACTCATAAAGTCGCGATCAAGTTTTTGGCGCCATTGCCGGGGACTAATTAAGTCGACATCGTAATTCCTTTGTTACGTCGTATAGACTAAGGCAAAAACCAAAATTCCCTTTCTGTTGATTGTATGCCAAGTACTCGCTCTTCTGGCGAAGACCTCGTACGACCAACAGACGAACCTGAACGTCTTCTTACTGTAAAAAGACGTATCCAAGAATACTGCTTAACTCACGATATCCCTTTTCCTTTATCAGAACCTGAATCTCAATCAGATCCTGAACTCGAATCCGAATCAGATTCCGAATCATAACCAGACATGGACGATCCACCACAGAACCGACCTCTTAAGTATTATGCTGCCTCATCTCAACAAGAACCTCACAACAGCATTGTCGCTCCAGCTATCAACCGAAACGATTTCGAGTTGAAACCCTCGCTGTTATCTGCTGTACAACAAAATCAATTTTCTGGAAACCCAACAGAAGATCCGAACGAACATCTAACCAAGTTTGTGCAGTATGCAGACACAGTGAAAGCGAATGGTGTAACCGCAAACGCCATAAGACTACGTCTTTTCCCTTTCTCATTAAGAGATAGAGCTTGGGCTTGGTTGCAATCCTTGCCATTAAATTCTATTACTTCTTGGGAAGATTTGAAGAAGGTCTTTCTGGCAAGATATTTTTCGCCAAGCAAAACATCTATGCTGAGAGCCCAAATCAACAGCTTCAGACAAAAAGACAACGAGTCTTTATATGATGCATGGGAAAGATACAAAGATATGAGGAGGATATGCCCGCATCATGGTCTTGAGGATTGGTTAATTATCCACACGTTTTACAATGGTCTCTTGTATAACACAAGATTGACAATAGATGCCGCTGCAGGTGGTACACTCATGGATAAACCCTATGATGAAGCCCAACAACTCATCGAGAGTATGGCTCAGAATCACTACCAATGGGGAGGTGAATGAACTCAAGTGGAGAAATCCCAACCGAAAGGAGGAATGTACGAAGTATCTAGCCTAGATGTTGTCCGTGCTAAGGTAGATGCAATCGCTCAAAAGATAGACAACTTGACCATGACACCCACAGCCACCGTGGCTGCTGTAGCGGCAAACTGCGAATTATGTGGAACAGGTGGACACGCTGCCCCTGAATGCCAAGTTTTAGCAGGAGCCTCTACAGATCAAGTGAATTATGCTCAAGCAAACCCTTATGCAAATACCTACAATCCTGGTTGGAAGAATCACCCCAACTTCTCTTACAAAAACAACAATGCACTGTATGCACCTGGTCAAGCACCTGCTGCACCACCAGGTTATCAAAAGGCTGCAACAGCTGCTCCAAATGTCCCTAGGAAGTCTAACCTCGAACTGATGATAGAAAACTTCATAGCTACCCAGACTCAGACAAACAAAGAGTTCCTAAATCAAAACGTACACACTAGTGAACAGATTAAGCAGTTAGCAAACAAAGTAGATGCTTTGGCCACTCACAACAAAATGCTTGAAACACAAATTTCCCAAGTGACTCAACAACAAGCACCTACTGCTGCTCCTGCTGGAACATTTCCTGGACAGCCACAACCTAATCCTAAAGGACATGCAAACGCTGTTATATTGAGAAGTGGAAAAGAATTAGATGGACCCATTGACCCAAGACTTCAAAATCCAGCCATGTACCAAAAGTCTGCTAACGACCAAACAACTGAGAAGGAGAGTGAACCCAAGGAAAAGGAAGATAATAACCAAGAGGATGTAGACAAAGAAAAACCTTATGTGCCTCCACCACCTTATAAGCCACTTATTTCGTATCCTCAAAGATTGAAAAATTCTAAAACCGCAGGGCAATTTAAGAAATTTGTTGAACTTCTGAAACAATTAAACATCACGATACCATTTACAGAAGCCATCACCCAGATGCCCTCGTACGCTAAGTTCTTAAAAGAAATCCTATCCAATAAGAAAAAGATTGAGGAAAACGAAACAGTTACGCTTACTGCTGAGTGTAGCGCAATAATTCAAAACAAAATGCCTCCTAAGCTGAAAGACCCAGGTAGTTTCTCAATACCTTGTGTAATTGGGAAGTTCGTCATAGACAAAGCTCTATGCGACTTAGGAGCCAGTATCAGTGTTATGCTCTTATCCATTTGCAAGAAGCTTGACATGGGAGAATTAAGACCAACTAAGATGTCTGTTCAATTAGCTGACCGCTCTGTTAAATACCCATTTGGTATACTAGAGAATGTCCCAGTTCGTATAGGACAATTCTATATCCCTACTGATTTCATAATCATGGATATTACAGAAGACTCTACTACTCCTATCATATTAGGAAGGCCATTCCTAGCTACTGCTAGAGCAATTATAGATGTAAAGAGAGGCAGGCTAACTTTTGAAGTTGGTGAAGAGAAAGTTGAATTTATCTTGACACAATTCTTATAAGCTCCAGCCATAGACGACACATGTTATTTACTAGATGTCATAGACGAGTGCGTAAGAGAAATCGAGATGGAACCGACCATATATTCAGATATTCTAAAAATTCCTATACCTCCGATTTTCGAAGATGATAACTGGCGTGAACCTTATCAAAATGATAGCCTAAGCGAATGCTTAGCACTTACACCAGATCATCTACCTTGCCCAAAGAACCCAGCCCTAGAACTGAAAACATTACCCAAAAATTTAAGGTATGAATTCCTAGACGAAGCTCTCGAACGACCTGTGATAGTCAATGCAGACTTAGGACAGACCGAAACAAAGAAACTATTAGACGTCTTAAGAAAATATCCAACTGCGTTAGGCTATAACATCGCTGATCTTAAAGGAAATAGCCCTTCTATTTATATGCACCGCATTATGCTGGAGGAAGACTGTAAATCCTCTAGGGAACATCAGAGAAGGATTAACCCGATCTTGAGCACTATAGTCAAGGACGAAGTGAAAAAACTTTTAGAAGCAGGAATCATATACCTGATATCAGACAGTCAATGGGTTAGCCCAGTACATGTCGTTCCAAAGAAGGGAGGTGTTACAGTTGTTAAGAACGAGAAAGGTGAATCTATAACAAAAAGGGTTGTAACTGGGAGTAGAATGTGCATCGACTATAGGAAATTGAATAAAGCCACTCGTAAAGACCATTTCCCATTGCCTTTCATTGACCAAATATTGGAAAGATTGGCTAAACACTCATACTTCTGCTATTTAGATGGTTACTCAGGATTCTTTCAAATTCCTATTCACCCTGATGACCAAGAAAAGACGACCTTCACATGTCCCTATGGTACATTTGCTTATCGGCGAATGCCGTTTGGACTATGTAATGCACCTGCCACATTCCAAAGATGCATGATGTCAATCTTTGCTGACTTTATAGATGACATTATGGAAGTGTTTATGGATGACTTCTCCGTATGTGGGCAGAGTTTCGAAGGATGTCTATCGAACCTAGAAATGGTATTGGAAAGATGCGTAAAAGTTAATCTTGTATTAAACTGGGAGAAATGCCATTTTATGGTAAATGAAGGAATTGTACTTGGACACGTTTTGTCCGATAGAGGAATTGAAGTCGATAAAGCCAAGATAGAAATTATAAAAGATCTTCAACCTCCAAAAACCGTACGAGAAATACGAAGTTTCCTAGGACACGCCGATTTCTACCGACGATTCATAAAGGATTTCTCGAAAATCACTAAACCTCTTACCGGTCTATTAATGAAAGACGCTGAATTCATCTTCGATGAAAAATGCCTAAAAGCGTTTGAACAGCTGAAAACGGCTCTTATTACCGCACCTATCATGCAACCACCAGATTGGAGATTACCTTTCGAAATCATGTGTGATGCAAGTGATTATGCTGTAGGTGCAGTTTTAGGACAAAGGAGGGATAGAAAACTTCATGCCATTTATTACGCAAGTAGAACTTTAGACTCCGCCCAAATGAACTATGCTACCACAGAAAAAGAACTTTTAGCCGTGATCTTTGCCCTTGACAAATTTCGTTCCTACCTAGTGGGAGCTAAAATCATCATTTATACAGATCACGCAGCTATTAGATATTTACTTAACAAGAAGGATGCAAAACCTAGACTGCTAAGGTGGATCCTACTTCTACAAGAATTCGATTTAGAGATCAAAGATAAGAAAGGGACCGAAAACGTAGTAACAGACCACTTATCCAGATTAGAAGGCATTAAACCAGAGCCAGTACCCATTAATGAGGATTTCCCTTATGAACGGCTCATAGCCCAACTAGAAAGTGATATGTCTACTCTACGGTTAAATGACCCAAAGATGGAAGAAGTCGTGGAAGAAATTAACATGCACACAACCCTGCCATGGTATGCTGACATAGTCAACTACTTAGCAGCTGGAGTACTTCCACCAGACTTATCTTATCAACAAAAGAAAAAATTCCTTCATGATCTAAAACATTATTATTGGGATGAACCTTTGCTGTTTAAGAGAGGAGCCGACGGTATCTTCCGTCGTTGCGTCCCAGAAGAAGAAATAGAAAACATCATCTCTCAATGTCATTCTGCTCCTTATGGAGGACATGCTAGTACCTCAAAGACATGCGCTAAGATCTTACAATCCGGCCTATTCTGGACCAACCTTTGGAAGATGTCCACATCGCAATACTAAACTGCGACCGGTGCCAACGCACTGGTAACATATCAAGACGCGATGAGATGCCTCACAAAGGTATATTAGAAGTAGAAGTCTTTGATGTATGGGGATCGACTTTATGGGACCTTTTCCATCATCCTTTGGAAATAAATATATACTCGTAGCCGTCGATTATGTTTCAAAATGGATTGAGGCAATAGCTTCTCCTACAAATGACGCACGAGTAGTCATAAAGCTCTTTAAAAACACAATCTTTCCCAGATTTGGTGTGCCGAGACTTGTCATAAGTGACGGTGGTTCTCATTTCATATCAAAAATATTTGACAAATTACTATCGAAATATGGAGTAAGACACCGCGTAGCAACACCATATCACCCACAAACAAGTGGACAGGTTGAGGTCTCGAACCGAGAAATAAAACAAATTCTAGAAAAGACCGTAGCCACCTCTAGGAAAGACTGGTCATCAAAACTCAACGAAGCTTTATAGGCATATAGGACGGCCTACAAAACACCAATCGGAACTACACCATTCAAGCTTGTCTATGGTAAATCATGCCATTTGCCAGTGGAATTAGAACATAAAGCCTATTGGGCTATTAAAACATTGAACTTAAGGTATGATTCCGCAGGTGAAAAATGTATCCTAGATCTGCATGAACTGGAAGAGTTAAGATTAGACGCTTACGAGAACACTAAAATATATAAAGAAAGAACTAAAAGATGGCACGATAACCGTTTATCTAGAAAAAAATTTAGTGTGGGAGACGTTGTACTCCTCTTTAACTCAAGATTAAAACTTTTTCCTGGGAAATTAAGGTCTAGATGGTCTGGTCCTTTTGAAATTACTAAAATTCTACAAAGTGGAGCGGTAGAAATAAAGGGGAGGAATAGTAATCCATTTTTAGTCAATGGACAACGTCTAAAACACTATCACAGCATTGAAAATAGAGATTATTTGAACTGCCAAAGACTTTTAGAGTTGCCCACAGAACCTCCTAACTAAGCATCCAATTGAATTCGTCAGGCTTTCGACGTTAAAAACAGCGCTTAATGGGAGGCAACCCGTGATTTTTGTTTTTCATGCTTTATATTTGTTATTTCTTTATGCTTTCTATGTTTTGTTTTTATTTTGCAAATTTTCAGTTTCTTTTATATCGTTTTAAATTTAATTTGGAAATATTGTGCTGATCTTAAAAATTGAAAAAAACTACAGGATTATAAAGTCTTTCTACTCTCTCTGTTCTCCTCTTCTGCTTTCATTTTTGCAAAAAGTACTAACTAATGGCAAACGAGGATAACATGCCAGTAGAATTCAGAGATGGAACACAGTGGCGTCGCTAAGAGGCTCTGTCTCTTAGACCTTTTGCTTTGACAAAATTCACCCACAGACCCACCATGACCACCTTAGGTGTAGGTGAGAGCATTGCCTTTCTGTTTAGCCAGTTTGGTTGGGAGGGTTTTGCCAATAAGAAACATAAGTGTTACTGTAGGCTGACTTTAGAATTCCTGAGTTCTCTAAGTTATAACCCTCACTATGGGAAAGGTTTAACCAGGGGAAGAATTACCTTTAGATTATTTGGATACAGCTGCCAGTTCACCATAAAGGAACTGTCGGATCTTTTGGGATTTCCTGAAGGACCCCGTGTTTTCTCTGTGGTTCAAGAGGACTTAGAGTTAGTTGGAGAGCTGAGTGACTTTTGGGGTAGAATTTCAGGGAAACGTGATTTTGACATGGACCCTATGCTTTCAACCGAGATACACAACCCCGCTTTCCGATACTTTCATATGATCCTGGCCTATACCCTGTTTGGTAAACCCGAAAATGATAACACTGTTTCGAGGGACGAGCTTTTTATTATGTTTTGTGCTTCTCAGTCTAGAGAGGTTAACGGACTTACTTTTATGCTGAATAACTTTTGCAAACTTATCAATAATGAAAACAGTCCAATTTTGATAGGTAGCCTGGTTACTAAGATAGCTGATGCTATGGGATTCAGAACCCGACTCTCTAAGATTAACCCCTTTGGAAAATTTAGACCCATGAATATTACCTTTTGCTTCAATAGGGCTATGATTAGGGACCAAGGTCCGAACAACTTCCAGCTTTTAGTTAACAATGTTGTCGTACCACACTCTACACTTCCAAATCATGAACGCACAAGTGTGCATGATCAACATAACTGGCTATATAACCTTGATGAACCCGTGCCTGAACCAGAAGAAACCTTTCCTGAACCTGAGATTGACCCAAAAACACCCCCTCATTACCATGATCTAGACTATATGGATTTCCAAGAAAATATTGACATTCCTAAAGCTGATGCCACTGATTATGCTTCTAATCTGAATTCTATTTTAAAGACCATGGATGAATATCATAAAGAAATCAATTCAGTGAAGGATGAGCTTAACGCTGTGCGTCAAAATATTGTTGGACTTATGGACATGACCGTTGAACAGTTTGATCATTTAAATCAAGCCATCGCATCTTTGAAGAAACGCCTTGGCTAGATTTATGAAGCACCTTATTTTCAAGACTTTTACTTTAGAGCAATTTACATTAATTCTGTTTTCATCTTTTCATGTTGGGAATAATAGCACCTTTCTGTTTTTAAATAATAATTCCATTTGCTCCTGCTATTCAATCTTTGTGATTTCAAATTCCATTCCTATTCTTTTCATTCTATATTAATTCGTGTTATATTGTTACTTATCTATGTGTATGAAATTACTGCTATTTCCATGTGCTTTTTATAGCCTGCTATTTAATTAAAATGTTTGGAACCGTGTCTGTCATTAAACTAATTCACCACCCAGATTTTGTGCGCATCACGATCGTGACAACCCCGTGACGACCGTCACGCGGGTCTGAAACGAATTCTGCGTAAAAACAGAATTGTTTCGTTCCCTCTTCTTCCTCCATTTAAACCCCAACCGTCCACTACCTTCTGAAATTCCAAACCGTCCCATTATCATTTGCACCACATTACTCATTTCAATAACCATTCAACTTCCCATTACACTATATAATCACATCATACGCAATTCTCTTTTCACAAACCCTCAAAATTCCATAACCCACTTTCTTCCCAAAATCCTCTCTAACAAAACAATGGCACGTGAAATTCTAGACTTATTTACACTAAACTTCCGAGATGGAGAGGCAGGAGAACGCCAAAGAGCTCGATATATCGACTTCTACCGTCGTTCCGTTCTACCGACCCACTATGTCGACATTGCATGCTTAGAAGAACTAGGATTACTTGAGGGAGTTCAATGGATGTTACAGAATGCCGGTCTTTGGCAGCTTTGCACTCAGAGCCGGCCCACTTATGAATCCCTCACTTTAGAGTTCCTCAGTTCCTTTACATACATAATCCCTCCAGGCGAAACAAACTAATTATCCAGAGTCGCAAAGTTCCGCATGTTTGGCAAAGAGTACTCAATCGAACAAGATCGTCTTGCCGAGATGCTTGGCTTCAAACATGGCGAGAATGTCCATCGCCGAGTACCACAGGAAACTTTCTATCAAGCAGCGTTCCAACTATGGAATCATTTAACAGGAACCACAGTTGACAGTTGGGATAGCCTTAACGCTAAATTTATCCACAACCCAGCCGTCAGATACGTCCACCGCACACTTGGAAGCACCATCTTTGCACGAGATAGTAACCATAAGGTGAATTCTAAAGAGTTGTTTTTCCTTCATTGCATTTTTCACCCGGAGCTAATCAATGCCGCACCATTCTTATTAGCACACATACAGTCAAACTGTGCTAGAGGCTCCAAACCCTTCTTCTTTGGAGGGATTGTCACCTCTATTGCACTCAGTTTGAATTTGGAAAATGACCTTGCTAGACTACCCTCTTTGCCTCCAGTCTTCCTTGATATCGATTATTGCAGAAACTCACAACTCATCAAGTTACGACGAGATGGAAAATACCATCATATGGTCCGAGCCAAAACCGTCAGAAGTATCATCATGCCTTGTAGGAGACGCATTGACCCTCAGAATATGGCCAATTGGCTTTTTGATCTTAATGCTCCTGAGCAAAATGCGCCTGCTCCAGATGATCAAGGACATGGACCTGTTGATGAGATGGAGCAAGAAATGGAAAACGCCCCTGAGAACCAACCACCGCCAGCTAATGATGTTCCTTCGACCTCCAGACGTCGTCGCCGCCCTGACCAAGACCAAGTTACTATGATGAAATCCTGAGGGCTATATGGCAACAAACCCAGCAACAGAATGAAATGATGACACTTATGCGTCAAATCCAGCAAGGGCAAGTTGACCAAGGACAAAGACTTGACGGTGTCCTCGAGGAGATGGGTGCATTGACACTGCGAGTGCAGGGCTTACACGAGTACATCCACCACGTGGGCATTCCTGATCACGTCGCACAGCATGGAAGAGGACGCTCTAGAGGCAGAGGACGTGGTCCACCTTGATTTTATTTTGCTTTTTGTATTCCGTTTCCCTTTTTAGTTTTCCATTTCCCCTTTATATCGCAACATTGAGGACAATGTCCGATATAGTGTGGGAGAGTTAGATTTATTTCCGCTTATTTCCCTTTCTTGTACTTTCTTTTTCCCTATCAAAGTAATATATGAATATTTTCGTTCAGTTATCCGATTTCCTCACTTTATTCTGCCATAACAAAAAATTTTTTTACGATTAATGCACGTCTGTGACGTACCAAGCTTTAAACTATGTTAGGAAGCGTGGGAAGTGATAACAAGATCGATACCGTCTTGACACCTTAGACCTCTTGCGTATGCGATATCAGTTTCGATACTTATTATACGATACCTTGAGTTCAGTCCCAAAGTAACCCTTAGTAGTTTATTTTAGCAGTCAGCACCGTCTATATCACAAACCACGTAGGGAACCGATGAATATAAGTGTTTGATGCCCAAATCAAGAAAAAGAAAAAAAATCTTTCTTATTTATATGCCGAGAAAAAAAATAAATAGATTATGCAACAACTCAGTTGTGAAAACGTGCAAGAAAAGAAAGAAAGAAAATCCGTTGTTGATTGGTTCAAAGGTACCTGATTCTGAACTTGGTAGGGCGAACTACTGTTCGATCCCCCGCAATCTACGAATGGGATGTATAAAGGGTTACCACATTTGTGTATCAGGCCCCGTGCGAGAAAGTGGGATCAAAGTCACTAACCGGTTACTCCACTACGCGCGTGAATAAGGCAAAGGGCTTAATGTGATTGCATTAGAATGAAACCGGGCGAAATGGATACAAAAACTTACGGTTGAATTGTAATATAATGATGTGGACTGGATTGTACAAAAGAGAGGTCTATGACAAGCTTGTTGCTTTGTGTCGTTATTGTATCCTTAGTGTTTTGCACTACTACCCGTCTGACTAACAAGAAACTCTTTTTCAACACCATTGGTATGCCAGGTACATGCATTTGTTAAAGGTTGTCCATTTTAATAGATTGATTGCTTGAGGACAAGCAAAGATTCAAGTGTGGGAGAGTTTGATAACACGAATTTATATCATATTTTTACTTTGATTTATGTTAGTTCTTACTCCGTTTTTCGTCTAATATCCGATTTTCTCGAGATTATTTAAGTGTTTTTGTAGGTAATCATATTTCACAAGTCAAAGTATGCTAAATGTGGAAAAGAACCAAAACATGCAAGAAAAGAGCAGAAAAGAGAAGAAAATTTGAAGAAATCCACTTTTTGCTGATATCACGATCGTCATGGGAGTGCAACGACCTTGGCAGCTCTAAAGTACACCACGACCGTCACATATCACCACGATCGTCATGCGCTTAAATTGCACGTTGGATGCAGAGACTCGACTACGAATTCTCAGAGAAGCAGTTTCACACGATGCCATTTACTTCCGAAGTTTTCTAGGTCCAACGTGGGATAACCGTTAGCATAAATGGCTGATTTTTCTCCAACTTCCACCTGAGCTGAGCCTATAAATAGAGACATTCACGAAGAACAAAGGGTGGCCAATTCTGCTTTCGAAGTGTACCGTCGTGCTGCCAATTTATTTTTAGAAGCTTCAGTCATTTCTTTTACTTTGCATTTCCATTTCCTTGTTAACCATTACCGAACAAAAGTGACAGTTTCTCACACTGAGGAACTGTTACAACTTAGCTTTAGATTTCTTTGTTTCATTGCCTTCAACCTTTGCAATTTATTACATTAAAGTAAGAACCTACGGACTTGTGGAGGGATTGCTGTTGCCATTATTACTGAATTCCAGGTTTCGTTATTAAATTCAAGCATTGTTTATTTATTTCTTAATTATGTCTGTGTTTGTTTATTTCCTTGCTTTCGCGTTTAATTTCCTAATTATGTCGAGCTAAACCGATATTATCGGTGTATAATGAAGTAACTAAAATGAATTAATTTTCTCTAAGCTAAAATCAATAATCAATCCTTCTTCTGGCTTCGATTTCTTAATATAAAACCCAAACTTCTATTACGAGAGTAAAAAAGTAACATAGGTTAAAGTCGAGACCACGGGAGTGTGAGGCTTTACCCGGATAGCTGAAATCGGGCATTAGGTTTAAAAACAACGGAAGCGCTTTAAAGTTAACTAGGTTTAATTAGTTTTCAAAAAGTATTTTTAACCTCATACGGGCTAGCGAGAGCAGACATATTGACTTAGAAGTATAGTCCGAAGCAAGAACCACGGGAGTGTGAGTTGAGGGCTTTTAAACCGGTTTCTCCTACAGATGAATAGGGTGATAAATCTCTATAGGCTTAGGTGTAATTAATTCTACGTAGGTTACCGAATTATATACCGATAACTTATTCATAACTAGTATTCCCAAATTTTAATTTCCCGTTTTAACTAAAAACCCAAATTCTGATTAGCCTTAGATAAACATAGTAACGATAGATAACGGTGCATTCGATTTCTAGCCTCTGTGGGATCGATAATCTTTTAAAACTACGCGATACAACTGTATACTTGCAGTAACTCCCATTCGACTCATAAAGTCGCGATCATTTGATGAGGGTGAAAATCAAAGAAACCCTAATTTTAATCTTTAAATAATAAATATTTAAAGAAAATCAATGAAAAATACCAAATAGATTTGAATAAACCACTTGTGATTTTGGTTTAAGGTTTGAAAAATGAGGTATAAATCACAAGAGATATTAAAACTCATTTGGTCTTGATTTTTCAAGATGGATGTTCATTTTAAAATGTTTAAAAACAAATAAAAATGAATTTATTCACAAAAATACTAATTGTATTAAATATATAACATAAATCTAATTTTTTTGTGGAATAAAATATTTCAACATTTTTATGATTTTTGCAAAAAGAATCAGTAAAAAATAATTAAAATTGAGTGAGTTATTAATTTTTCAAATCATTAACAAAATAATATGAAAAATTGGAAAATAGGAAAAAGTGATTAAAAAAAAGGTCTGGGGCGAGGGGGATTCGAACCCCAGACCTTTCGCTTGCCAATACATACAAACCAGCTGATCACCCACAGGGGCGCAATGCAAATTCATTAATAACATGGCAAGTGAAAAATATATATCAAACTAGTTGGATTTTCTAAAAATGGCGCCATGGCCATCTTCTTCCTCTAGCTCGTGCATGAAGCCCTCCATCTCTATCGTTTCTCAACCATTTGACATGATTCAAACACCAAACTCATGCGTTTTTTCACAAGGAAGAAGATGGCAATACCCAATTTCATTCATTTTCAGTGTATAGCAAATTATATCATTGTGGCTGTATGAACCCCAATTTTGCAAAAGCAATCGAGTAGGCATGATTGTGAGTGCTATAATCAAATTTTTTGAGGGAAAACAATCAACATATGATGGCAAGCAATTGGCAAAATATCATGCGAGGAAATATGCATGGATCATGGAGTTGGAGTTTTGAGGCTTACCTTGATGCAAGCTGAAATGGAACTCTGCACAAACCTTGTTCCAGTTGTGAATTAATGATCCCTACAGCTTTAATGGATGTTATGGAGTGTGTTGCAAGCTTTGAAACACTTTGAAACTCTTTGGATCAAGCTGGAGACCTCCACCTGCATAATTGAAGCATAATGGCTTGGTTGAAGAGTGATTTTGAGCCTGAGGTGTTACAGTCAGTGTTTAAGTGTTTGGACACCTCAAATACATCATATGTGATGTGTTTGCAATTGGAATTGATTGCTTAAGGCTGCAACTCAAAACCCGATAGTGGTTACTCAAAAACCAAGAAACTTGAGGTTTAAGGAAGAATGAGAGAAAGCAGTGTTGTAACTGGCTTTGGCGTGAGTTGAATGATCCATTGGAACCTCTATTTATAGGTGATCAACTTTTGTCTTGGAGGAATAGTGAATGGCTGCTGGATCAGATCACATTTGCATGGATTGGCTTGGAGGATTTCTTCTCAAGCAAGGCAAACTAGCCATTCCCAAGAGCAGGGTTATGCCTTGACCAAAATCACATTCTTCAGATGTTTTTATTGTTGTTTAATCAGAGAACTTGACTGAGTAGAGTGGGTTTGTTGAAAATGCACTATTCCACATTAATGCCCCTTTGAATTCAAGGCAAAATGTGCCAAAGTGGATTAATTTCAAGTTGGAAGATTCCTTGGCTTTTTTACTCAGCCTTATTAGTTGGATCAGATGCATTGTGATTGGTTTGAGTACATGTGACATGCTGATCCTCAGTTTTTGGTTCAAAATCGTGTGTGGCAAGCAAACATGCAAACTGATTTTTCCAAAACAGCTTGCAGCAGCATGGCTTTGGGCATGGATTTCTCTTGGCTCAAGTTGAATCAATTCATACTGTTAAGCTCTTTGAATTCTTGGCAACATTTGCAACAACATTGATGTTTATCTTTGGCCTTGATTCAGCTTGCAACTATGTGAAAAGATCTCACAAGTTTTGGTGTTTCAACACAAAATCTACCTTGCCCAGAATTTTTCTAAGTGTTGAAAAAGTTGTACTTTCATGTTTTTAGTGACTTTGATCACTCCATAACTCAAAATCCCCAATGAATTGGAATTAGGTTTAGTTAAAGTTTTTTGTAGAGGGCAATGAGATCTACAAATAAAGCCTTGGATGGGAGAAAATGGCTTTGTGGTTTAGGAGTTATGACCCTCCAAAGTTGGTACCCTAGCCACTTTATTTTTAACTTAAAAAATTTTCTAAGTTTTTATGGTTACCCCTTTTACAAGTTATCCAACTTTTCTTGATTTTTCTTGATGAATGATGATTCAAATCATACATTAACATCATTTTAGGGTTAAAAATCCATTTTTGTGAAAAATTTCAAAAAGTCAAAGTTGACTTTTGTGCACAGTTGACTTTTTATCAGATAAATTCCAAACTGTGCAATTCTTCAGGAAATCATGTCCTTAACCTAAATCAAACTTGATGGACATGTTCCATGGGTGGTATAGAGTATATTGATGCATGTCTAGGGCTTGGGAGCATGTCCTGGTCAAAAGTCAAAGTTACAGTTGACTTTTTCCTTAAAACCCTAATTGTGGTGCAGATGAAATTGAAACTTGTTGCTCAAGCTTCTTGGATCAATCCATTGTTGCAAATGGATCAATGTAGTATATTGGAGACCCTCAAATCCTCCTTTGAGGTCTTGGCTCATGATTTGCCCTAAAAGACAACTTAGGGGTGAATTAGGTCAAGAAACCCTAATTCCTGATTTTTTATGAATGCATCCCCTGAGGCAAAATTGACTGGGTGATTGGGTCCATGAGGTTCCATGGAGTATATTAGGTTATGTTTTGGATTATTGGCTTGTGCCCAGAGGAAAATTTTCATCTGGAGGCCCTGGTCGACCAAAACCCTACTTTGGTGACACTGTCGATCTTGAGACTTGATCCACCTAGAAGGGAGCAACCTTGTGCTTAATCCTTGAAGTGGGAGTCCTCTTGATCCATTGTGGATGTTTGAGAGGTTAGACAAGTTGAAGATCATGTCATTCCTTGATTGCCCCTTTGTCTAAGCACTCAGAGAGGGCTTGAAACCCTAATTTTGATTGTAGTGAATGCTCAACAACCCTTGAGGAGATTGATGAGGTATGATGGTTCATCCATATTGTGATGATGATTTCCACAATGATGGGAATCTTAGTGGTCAAAATTTGGGGTATGACAGATGCCCCTATTTAATCTTCTTGGACACGAAGGTGTGAATGACGAAGGTATTCGGGCATTCAGGGTACAAAAGGATTAAATATCGGAATACCCGAAATTTTGACGGAGTCTGTGAATGGTAATTCACGCATTCATCTTCTTTTGCTAAGCAATGATGCTTAGAAAAGGTAAACTTCCCCTCGATCCTGGTTTCCTACCGAGGAACTGGTCTTAGTTTCTGATTTAAACTTCCCCTCGATCCTAGTTTCCTACCGAGGAACTGGTCTTAGTTTCTGATTTAAACTTCCCCTCGATCCTGGTTTCCTACCGAGGAACTGGTCTTAGTTTCTTTTGTCAATAAACTTTATTGACAAGGGATGTTATTCGTAGCGGTTTTCCTCAAACTTCTCGCCGAATTCTCCTGGGGAGATGCCATTTGACGGAAAAAATTGATGTCATACTTACTGGGGAACCCAGTCATCTGAGTTGTAGAGTTGCACAAACTTCTCTGTTGGAGACGCCATTTGTTTCTACTGGGGAAAGCGAGTCTCTTGAGAGGCTGCTTCTGCGTGGGATCTTACATCATACTTTTCTCGGGATCTTTCCAGAGAAATGCCATATGATGGGGTCCAATTTTGAGATGCCGAGGACCTTTTCATCAGCGGTCTCTTCGGAGCAAAACTGGCATGCTGTCGAATCTCTGATCACGAGGCTTTCTCTGTCGATTTTCCTTAATTCGGGAAAGCAAGGATATCATCTTCAATGGCGAAGAGTGATGTTGACTGAAAGTTCCTCTGGTTTTTCAGAGGTTTAAGTTATCAAAGTGGTCGAGGAGCCAACTTCCATCCAAAAATAAACTGGAGGCTAGGCTGTTCAGACACAGCGTTTCCTGACGAGGCAAGAACTGACGACTTGACTGAGAGAACTTCTATCAGTAGGGGACAAGACCGACTAGAGTGATAGTGATGAAATATGAAATGTGAATGCAAATCAATAATGCATGACGTGTGTATGTATATCCTGACAAAACTGACGCGACATACAACTGAAATATGAACACGACTGGATACTCGGCCATCGCGGGGCGTGTAGAAATATCGCGGGTTCAAGATAGCAATTCCACCTTGCTTAGGAAAAGTAGTCCTCGCGGGGAACTATGTTGGTCGGGCTTAGGAGATAAGAACTCGGCCGTGGCGTGTCAGACGAAACAAGGTCTCTGACATAGTTGATCCCTTCATTCAGGCGTACTAGGTTAGAAGGAGTACTTTGATTCTGCACTTTGAAGTTCGCTTACTTTTGGAGAAGCGATTGATGTTCTTTTAATGTTTAACAGTCAAAAGAAATTGCCATCTTTATTTTAAAGCAGAAATAAAAGTTTGACAAGTAAATTCATTTTTGTTTTATTTCAAGAATGGTTAATCATGTTAAAAACATCATTCTGTAAAGCTAAAACAAATAAGAATTACAAACAAAAGCACAAGGGCTCAAATTTTATTGATAAGATGGAGATCAGCCAAATGCGTGATTCCAAAGAGTATATACAAAGTTTGAAAATGGTAATTTACAGGGAAAAGGGCTACGTTGAAACATAACGACCACTATCCTTCTACCAACTTTGAATTCGAGACATCCTGAGCTTCTGTCGAAGATGACCTTGACTGGAGTTTTCTGACGGATGATGTAACTGCTGCTGAGGGACTTGCCTCTGTTGAACATAGTTACTTGCCATTATCCCTAATTTTTTCCTGGATTGTACTGTGATGTTTCCAATCCACCGGGATGATTTTTTTATGTCTCTAACTTTTGCCTGGACCGTCCTTTCGGGTTTTCAATCCACCGAGACGTTTTTTTTTAGTTTAGGCGAAGTATTTCTTGACTACATCAACATTCGTGGGGTAGGCAAATTCCTCTCCGTCCATGGTTGCGAGTCTCAAGGCGCCGCCTGAGAAAGCTTTCGTGACCACGTAGGGGCCATCATAATTCGGAGTCCACTTGCCCCGGGAGTCAGTGAGAAATGATTGTATCTTCTTGAGCACTAGGTCTCCTTTCCTGAAGACGCGAGGTCGGACCTTTTTGTCAAATGCCTTCTTCATTCTCTGTTGATACAATTGACCGTGGCATAGTGTCGTGATTCACTTCTCTTCGATCAGGTTTAATTCGTTGTGTCGACTTTGACACCATTCAGCTTCTGAAAGCTTAGCTTCCATCAATACTCGAATTGATGGGATCTCTACTTCTATAGGGAGAACTGCCTCCATGCCATATACTAGAGAGAAAGGGGTTGCCCCTTTTGAAGTACGGACAGATGTTCGATAACCATGAAGAGCAAAGGGTAGCATCCCGTGCCAGTCTTTGTAGGTTACAACCATCTTTTGAACGATCTTCTTGATGTTCTTATTGGCCGCTTCTACCGCTCTGTTCATCTTGGGTCGGTAGGGAGATGAGTTATGATGTTCAATCTTGAACTCTGCGCACAACTCTTTCATCATCTTATTGTTCAAGTTAGATCCATTATCAGTAATGAACTCGCTTAGAATACCATAACGGCAAATGATATTGTTTTTGATAAATCGGACCACCACTTGTCGGGTTACATTGGCGAATGACGCTGCTTCGACCCACTTGGTGAAATAGTCAATGGCTACCAGGATGAACCGATGTCCGTTTGAAGCCTTAGGTTCAATCATGCCAATCATGTCGATTCCCAATATGGAAAAAGGCCACGGGGAAGAGAGAAATTTGAGATGCGATGGCGGTACATGAATTTTGTCAGAGTATATCTGACACTTGTGACACCTCCTCATGTACTTGTAGCAGTCGGATTCCATGGTCAACCAGTAATACCTTGCTCTCAGAATTTTTTTCGCCATTGTGTGTCCGTTGGCATGAGTGCCAAAGGATCCTTCATGAATTTCTTTCATAAGCATGTCTGCTTTTGGTCTGTCTACGCATCGGAGCAAGACCATGTCAAAATTTTTCTTATAGAGAGTGTCACCGCTCAGGAAGAAGTTTCCAGCCAATCTTCTGAGGGTTTTTCTGTCCTTCCTTAGTGCCCCAGATGGGTACTGTTGTTTCTGAAGGAAGCATTTGATATCGTGATACCAAGGTTTGTCGTCTAGGACTGCTTCAATCGTGAAGATGTAAGCGGGCCTTTCAAGGCGCATTATGTCGATCTTAGGTAAGTCGTTCCATTGACCTACACTAATCATGGAAGAGAGAGTGGCTAAAGCGTCAGCCATGTGATTCTCCTCTCGAGGGATATGATGAAACTCAACTCTGTTGAAGATAGGTAGAAACCTTCTTGCGTAGTCTTTGTAAGGAATCAATCCTGATTGGTATGTGTTCCAATCTCCTTTTATCTGATTGATAACCAAAGCTGAATCGTCGTATACGTCCAAGTTTTTGATCCTTAAATCAATTGCCTCTTCGAGACCCATAATACAAGCTTCGTATTCGGCCTCGTTGTTCGTACATTTGAACGTAAGTCTGGCAGTGAAAGGAATGTGGGTACCCTGAGGGGTAACAATGATTGCCTCAATTCCGTTTCCATAATGATTAACTGCTCCATCAAAGATAAGTCCCCATTGGGAACCTGGTTCTGGCCCTTCACTGGGTAACGATTCATCGCAATCTTTCATTTTTAGATACATGACATCTTCGTCTGGGAAGTCAAACCCGATTGATACTTGATCGTCAATCGGTTGATGAGCCAAATGATTGGCTAAAATACTTCCCTTAACGGCTTTTTGAGAGTGGTACTCTATGTCATATTCTGATAATAAAATCTGCCAACGGGCGATTCTTCCCGTGAGAGTAGGCTTTTCGAAGACGTACTTGATTGGATCCATTTCGGAGATTAACCAAGTAGTATGACGAATCATGTATTGGCGAAGACGTTTGGCTGCCCAAACCAAAGCGCAACAAGTTTTCTCAAGCATCGTGTACCGAGTTTCGCAGTCGGTGAATTTATTGCTCAAATAGTAAATGGCAGACTCTTTCCATTTGGTTTCTTCTTGTTGGCCAAGTACATACCCCATTGAGTCTTCCAAGACTGTGAGGTAGATGAATAATGGTCTTCCTTCCACTGGAGGTGATAGAATCGGAGGATTCAACAGATATTCCTTAATACTGTCGTAGGCGGTTTGACAATCTTCTGTCCAAACACAATCCTGGTTCTTTTTAAGTAATTTGAAGATTGGCGCACAGGTCGCGGTCATAAGGAATATGAATCTGGATATGTAGTTCAAACGTCCCAGGAATCCTCTGACTTGTTTTTCAGTTTTTGGAGAAGGCATTTCTTGAATGGCCTTGACCTTGTCAGGATCAACCTCAATTCCTTTCTGGCTGACGATGAACCCTAGTAATTTCCCTGAACGGACACCGAAGGTGCACTTGTTAGGATTCAAGTGGAGCTTGAATTTTCTTAGACGTTCGAATAATTTTGACAGATGTTCAACGTGCTCACTCTCTGTTTTTGATTTTGCAATCATATCATCGACATATACCTCGATTTCTTTGTGTATCATGTCATGAAACAGAGTAGTCATGGCCCTTTGATAGGTTGCCCCGGCGTTCTTCAAACCGAACGGCATTACCTTGTAACAAAAGGTACCCCATGGGGTAATGAACGAAGTTTTCTCCATGTCTTTCGGTGCGATTTTGATCTGGTTATAGCCCGAGAACCCATCCATAAAGGAGAAAATTTTGAACTTTGTTGTACTGTCAACCAGTATGTCAATGTGTGGTAAAGGAAAGTCGTCCTTTGGACTAGCCTTGTTCAGATCTCGATAGTCGACACACATTCTGACCTTTCCGTCCTTTTTTGGGAACAGGTATGATATTGGCTAACCATTGAGGATATTCTGACGTGGCGAGGAAACCCGCATCAATCTGTTTCTGTACCTCCTCTTTGATTTTGATGGCCATGTCCGGGTGAGTGTACCTCAACCTTTGCTTTACTAGCGGACATTCCGATCTCAACGGTAAGTGATGTTCCACGATGCTGGTATCCAACCCTGGCATATCCTGATAGGACCAAGCAAATACATCGGGGAATTCTTTGAGAAGATTTATCAAACTCTCTCTGGCATTTGGACTGGGCAGTGCCCCAATCCTGATTTCTTTTCTATCTTTTTCTGAACCCAAGTTTACCGTTTCCAACGGCTCTTTGTGAGGTTCAATAGACCTTTCCTCTTGTCTGAGTAGTCGGGAGATCTCTTCTAGAATTTCGTTGTCATTTTCTTCTTCAGCCCCAAATACCGGGAACTCAAAGTTGGGAGAAGGCATCGGATCGTATGTTTCAACGGGGTTTAAAACAAGCAATCTGCATGACGTGATGATTCATGTTTAGAAGAGATAGAGAAAATGCAAGTGTGTGCAGTGTTTTATTTTACAGCTTGTTTTTATTATTGAATTGTTTTTTAGGATTACCATTTTCTGAAAAAGCAAAAAGAGAAAACAGCAATAAATGTGGAAATTACAGAACGACGTTATTTTATTAATGAACAAGTCGATTCTTGAAACTACAGCACTATAAAACAAAACTCTGTCGCTTTGGGCGAAGCGAAGAGGGAAATTTACAGAAAGTGAGCCCTATCAAAACATATGTTTCACCTGGGCAGGGTGAAAGGTTAAAGATGGCAATTACTTTGACTGATGAACGACCTTCAGAACATTGACAGCAACCCATTGGCGGCGAACTCCTCGGTGAATCACAAAGTTTGTCACCTTCCTTGATTTGTCTTCAGAAATGACGCTGTTTCTGGTGGAGCAGGATCATTGGAATCTGTCTCCCAGGCAGAATTGTTGTAGGAGAATTCCTCAATTGTATTTTGCATAGTATTTGTTCTCTCAGCTGTATCTCCCCATCCAGTTGGCTGGATGTCTTCGAACCTGATACGAGAGCTTCCGGGCGCAGTGTACTTGACCATATAGTCGTATTTTCCACTCGGTTGTCCCAAGGTGTCCCAAACTTCTTTGGAACTGGAGGAGTCATCTCTCTCGATGACGTTGACCTCGGGAAAAGCATAGTTGATGAATTCAAGTCCTGCAAACGTTGCAAATTCATCGTCATGTTGAGTAGTTTCTGAACGACCTGAGTGTTGATCCCATAACACGGTGGGGACACAGGTATTCTGTTCGATGACGGTCAGCTGATTTTCATTGTTCGGCTGACTCTCTTGCCCCAAGTCTCCTGGATAAGGTTGCCACATTGGCAGACCATCCATTGGGCCATAGTAGTTGTGGTCAAAGTTGTCTTTCATCAGAGTGTCTTCCTCTAATGAATTCAACGGAGCACGACATCCTTCTGGATCACAATATCCGTATATCATTTCGACATCTAACCGTGGTATAAATCTCGGACTCTGTGCGGGATAGCAAAATGACGTAGGCACCTCTTCCTGAGACATATAACCGTCCTCGTTAAGGTAGGACCTCCATTCTTCATCTGTGTCAGAGGGAACTTCCTCATTGATAGCATGTACTGCTTGAGACACTGGGTGAAGGAAACCTCCACTGTGGAAGAAGTTTTGAAGAGGATGAAGACTTTCATCGTTGGCAGCTGTCTGGGTACAGGTTGCAGAAAAACTAAGACCCTTCTTTGTTGTATTGCCAGTAGGAATGACAAGTTGTCCCTATCCGGTTGTATCGGTACTCTCGACCGCTTTGATAGCATCTTTGTATGAGGAAATCGAGGTTCCTCCTTGGGATTGATTGTCCTTGCTCACCGACAGTGCTTGGAACTGAGTTCCAATAACCTCCTCGGGTTCTATACCAGTAGACGATGACAAGTTGCTTACAAGCAAGGCTTGTTCCCCATAAACCGTGATAAATTGATCGTTCTTGACGAACTTTAGCTTTTGGTGGAGGGTTGAAGTAACCGCTCCAGCCTGGTGTATCCAAGGTCTTCCTAATAAAGAACTGTACGTTGCCCGGATGTCCATGACCTGGAAAGTGATTTGGAAAGTGTGAGAACCGATAGTTATAGGAAGATCAACTTCGCCGATAACTGTTTTTCTGGATCCATCGAACGCTTTGACGACGACCTCACTGATTCTCATCGGAGGGCCTTTGAATGATAATTGCATCAAAGTGGACTTCGGCATAACATTTAGGGCTGACCCTGTGTCTACCAGTACGCTGGCTAAAGCATCGTCCTGGTAGTTGACTGTGATATTGAGCGCCATGTTATGACGACGACCCTCTTCAGGTAATTCCTCATCACTAAATCCCAAATTATTGCAGGAAGTGATGTTAGAGACAATGCTATCGAACTGTCTGATTGTTACATCCTGTTCCACAAAGGCTTGCTCCAAGACTTTCTGTAGAGCCTCCCTGTGCGCTTCTGAACTGAGTAACAGTGATAATACCGAGATCTTTGAAGGAGTTTGTAACAGTTGATCGACAATGTTGTATTCACTCCTTTGGATGAGCTTCAGCATATCATCATTATTTTTCGAAAGGTCGGGATTACTGGATTGACCGACTGGTGGATCGGGAGTTTCCGTCTGAAGTTCCTTTTCCTTGTTAAGTTCCCCAACCCCTCGGTTGAAGATTCTACCACTCCGTGTTACACGACTGATGTCTGCAATATTCACGGCGGAGGGTAATGGAATTTCCTTTCCATTTTCAATTATCGTTGTACTGTATTTGTAAGGGATTGCCTTAGCTGATTCATACGGTAATGGTCCCGGCAGATAGATGACTATGGGAACCTTCTGATTTTTCTGACCATCGTAAGTAATCTCGATCCGTTCCCGGTTGGGAACTTTAGATTCGTCAGTAGAGGGATAATGGCAAAAACATCCCTGGTCTGGTGACGACCAGAGATTGTGACAACGTCCTCGACTTGATCGGCAAGGTAATTCGGCATCCAGTTGATGGTGTAGAACCCGGATATGGGCGAATCTCTCCACGGTCCACCTGACCCTGAAGAGATGCTCTCACAAGGTAACACCCTTGGTTACTTTCCGAACAGACGCTACAACGGTCATAATTGTGTGGTGGCACCTGGCCACGCCCACTTTGAATACAATGTAACCTCATTAGGTTAGCTTCCACTAATCGGACATCCTGACTCTGACGCCGAGTGGGGTTTCTGTTATTGATACTAATTTGCTGAGTATCTTCGTCCATATAAATTGGCATCCACCAGTGATTTAACAAGTGCTGAAGTGCCTCCTGGACAAGGGTACAACCTCGATCATTTTCGTAACCCGCTTTACAGCTTTGATAGTCATGTGATATTAGGAATCCGAGTCGGACCTGTTCAGCGTGTAACTCTACTAAGTTGGTATTCATCACGCGAATATCAAAGATCTGAACCATGTTGATCTGATAAGGGTTCCTATCATGGTAGTCTTGGATCCATCCAAGATCCATCTGACGCTGGAGGGCCTCTTGTATGAAAGAGCATCCCTGTTTGTTTACCGAGCAAGTCAGACAGGAACTGTAATCGTGTCGCAGCAGATTATGATACTGGCTTTGCCTTGAGTGCATTGCCACCAGGTTAACATTCATTGCACGGATATCGTGGTTCTGAGTGACATTAGAATTTGTATAGACCATGTTAACTCCACGAACTCGGTGCTCCTAGATCCATCCGAGATCCATCTGTTCCTGTAGAGCTGCTTGCACCACAGAACATCCTTGGTTGTCTTTAGAGCAGATATCACACTGATAATAGTTATGAGGTGGCACATGGCCATATCCACTCTGTCTACAATGCATCTTGACCAGATTGGTTTTCAACAAGAGTACATCATGAATTTGATAGACATTGTTAGTCTCTCCTTCTATCAAATTAACTGCAGCCTTCTCATGTTGAGGCAGCGGGTTCGTGAGAACATTAGGATTTGTATCCTTGAAGGATAAGACCCCGCTCCTAACAAGTTTTTGTACGTCAGAATTGAAATTGAGACAAGTCTCTATGTTATGCCCTGATCCTCCTTGATGGTAAGGGCAAGTTTGATCCACCTTAAACCAGAAAGGCGGATTTTCCGGTACTGTAAGAGGAGATTTAGTCTGAATGTGCCCCTTAGCCAGTAGTAACGGAAACAGCTCCGCATACAACATGGGTATAGGATCAAATCCTAGTGGTCGTGTTGTAAGGTTGTTGTTATATGGCGGACGAGCCTGCTGAAGTGGCTGTTGTGTCCTTTGCTGATTAGGTTGGCTCTGCGCAACCTGAGGTTGATACGTAGGAATAGGCGCAGGATTGATAGCAGGAATTACAGCTGCTACTGGTTGTAACGTCACCTTTGCTTTCTGAGAGAGATATTCCAAATATCTTGCTCTTTTTTCTTAGGGAGAGCACTACCGTATTTTTTAGTACCGCTCGTCGATCCAGTGTCTTTTACCAAACGTCCTTCTCGGACGGCTTCCTCAAGACGTACGCCCATGCCCACCATCTCGGTGAAATCACTGGGTGCACTGGCAACCATTCGGTCATAGTAAAATGAGCTTAAGGTCTTTAAGAAGATCTTTGTCATCTCTTTTTCCTCAAGATGTGGACAAATTTGAGCGGCAATTTCACGCCACCTTTGAGCATACTCCTTAAAGGTTTCCTTGTCCTTTTGCGACACCGATCTGAGTTGATCTCTATCGGGTGCCATGTCCAAATTGTATTTGTATTGTTGGACGAAGGCAGTGCCAAGATCTCTGAATGTGCTGATCGTGGCACGGTTTAAACCCATGTACCATTTGAGTGCGGCACCGGTTAAACTATCCTGAAAGTAGTGAATCAGTAGGTCCTGATTCTCCGTCTGAGCTGACATCCGCCGAGCGTACATCACCAGATGGCTTTGAGGGCAAGAGTTACCCTTGTATTTTTCAAAGTCGGGCACTTGAAATTTGTGCGGAACTTTTACATTGGGGACCAAGCAGAGGTCTGCGGCGTCCTTTCCAAATAAATCCTGACCGCAAATGGCTTGCAGCTCCTTCTGTATTTCCAAGAACTGTTCCTAGAATTCATCCATTCTATCGAACATAGTTTCCTTTTTACCAGAAGGTATCGGCGGAATCTGTCCTTCCGGGACAGTGTGCACCACAGGGGGTGGTACCGTAACTACAGCGGTGAATCTTGGCGTTTCCCGAAGTTTGTAACCTTTAGGAGTCTTCAGTATGCCCCTGGCATCTTCGCTTTCCCGAAGTTTGTAACCTTCAGGCCCAGCGGCTTCTGTTGAGATTCCCTGATCTTCAGCGATCGGCGGAACATATCCTTCCGGGATATAGTTAACAGGCATGCCCCAGGGACGATCTTTCGACATCTGATACCTAGGATCATACTTCTCCACTATGGGCGTTGAGGTGATCTCTGAGATCACAGTTCTTTGTAGCTGAGCTTCTGTCATGGCTTGCATGTCATTACGAAGCTTTCTCATATCCTCTCTCAGAGCGTCGATCTCTTCTTTCAACTCTCTGTTTTCTTCCTCAAGATCATCCATCTTTTTCTGACGATTAGCCTGAGTATTATACGAATGAGACAGTTTGACTCTAGAATCGAGACACAAACGTGAGATTCGTAGGTAAGAAGAATACGCGATGTGAGAATGATGAATGCAATGATTATATTAATTGTTTTTTGGTTTAATCAAAATAAACTTCGACAATTAGATTGCAAATATCAAACAGTGGGGAAACCCCTTTTATTGAAATTCAAAGGATTACAGAAATGGAAATACAGTAGATTACAAGGTGCAGAAACAGAAACTTGAGCCAATGGGTCCCAAGTCCTCTCTGAAGAGAAATCGGGTGCTAATTCTGGTACTTTCCTTTTCTTTGACCGGGGCTCTTGTGCCGTTGTCGGGTTGTCATTCCTTTGCCAGGTGAAAGGAGCGAGCAAATTCCTTTGGTCATGGTGGTTATCCACAGCATGTTGCTCCAAAATTTCAATCAGAGCATCTTTCTCTTTCAGTAATTGCTGTATTTTGATACACTCCACATCGAGGGTGTGGTACTTGTTCTTCCAAGACCTTCTCTCCCGTTGAACTTTGTTGAGAGTAACCTGAAGCTTTTCAGTTTCCGTCATGAAGTACATGACAGATTCCTTCGGCGGAAGAATTCCGTAACGAGGATAAGGCATTTTTAGCTTGAGAGCTCTAGTTTGTACCCAATGGAGATAAGGCTCCACCGAGACACAGTCTGGTTTTCCCAGAGACTCTCGTCCTTTCTTATGAACATGCTTCCAAGCATGCACTATTTCCGTCTTTAGTGCTCTGTCATTTTCTCCTTCTTTGAAGAAAAGACCTTCCAGATGAACACCCCGTGGGATGTGTCTCATCGGGTATCCAAATTGACGCTGAACGAGAACTGGATGGTAATTGATTCCTCCCTTAGTTCCTATGAGGGGTACGTTGGGGAAGTTTCCACAACGATCAATGATTCTGATTCCATCATAGATCCTATTACACCAATCTATATCAGAGTTGGTAAGAGACATAATCTTCTACGACCAACGTAAGGCACTCTTGCAATCCCAAAAAGCAGCAGACTTGGGCAAGTGGGAGATAAACCATTTGTAAAGCAAAGGTACACAGCATGTGATCTCCCCTCCGCTGTACAAATTCCCCAAATGTACAGAATGATACGCATCTGCGAGCAAAGTCGGCACAGGGCTTCCAATGAGAAAAACCTTAATGGAGTTGATATCGACGAAGTTATTAATGTTGGGCAACAAAAATAATCCGTAGGTGAGTAAAACAAAGATGCTTTCAAAAGCAGTCTCGTTCCCTATACTAGCGAAGTACATAGCTTTCTTTGTCAAGAACTGGGCTGGCAAACCTTGTATGCCACCCTTGGTAGTCATGTGAGTCCTGACCTCAGACTCATCCAAATGAATTGCTTTTGCAATGGTTTGATTCTTTGGAATTTCTTCCAGTCCAGAAAATGGAGCTCGATCAGTAATGTGTAGATCAATCAAATGAGAATACTCCTCCAGCGTTGGTGCGAGCTGGTAATCCGGGAATGTGAAACAGTGATAAACCGGATCGTAAAACTGAATGAGCGCATCCATGATTCCCTCAATCACATGGACTCTTAATAGCGGTAGCAGACCTCCGTGCTTGGCTCTGAAAGCCTCTGGGTTAGTGATCATCCTCGCTAACCTTCTCAAATCCTCTAGCTTTGGAACCTTGAAGGTATAACTATGAGTTCTCCTTCTACCGAAATCCATTAGTGCAATCCTTTTCTCTGATATTTGCAATCACAGTCTTAGTTTAATTTGAAAAACAGAGAGACTAGAAGAGAAATTTTTTGAATGTTTTAATGTTTTTTTAAATGAATGCATGAATGCAGCACACAAAAACATAGAAAAAACATGGGGTCAAAGGGTCGTTGTTATGAAGTCAAGGCTCTACCCATCCCCAAAGGCTTATACTAGGGTGATTTTTGTACCTGTACTCATTATCATCAACTCCTCCCAGGAAAGCAAAACAACAAGCGGATCGCCAGCGAGTTGTAGAGCAATCTTAGAGTAAGTGCCACTCACTGAGAATAGATCACCAGCCTCAAATGAGGGTAGTATCACGTAACAACTATTCCCGATAGTTTCCGCACTACAAAAGGGTTTGGCTCCTCAGCTTCTCAGACATCACAATCGACCCATTGTCTAGGTGAGAGAATGGGTTGCATTGCTCAGCCTCCACCGAGGTTGATGGTCGACCTCATCGCCATCACTTATCTTAAGTGTATACTCAATCTTTCCACATGCGGCATCACACGCATTCCCATTAGCAGAAAAATAAACACGTATAGCAATTAGGAAAAGCAGTATATATATTTGTCCTAAACATCCTAGACCTTTAAAGCGATAAATCCTAAGTTCCTGACAGAAAATGGGTTCCCCCGCGGAAGCCCCAATCTGTGGTTTTCACACAAGTGAAGAGAAAAAAAAAAGAAATTGGCCCCACGGTGGGTGCCATTTTTCTGTAGCGAGCGATTTTGGACGCGGTACTTAAGCGCTGGTTGCTCTCACTGCGGTTGAGTTTACTACAGGTCGATTCATTTTTTATCCTATTAAAGCTGATGAAGGAAGGGAAATAGATGTCTCCAATTAACACTGCTTGCATACTGAGTTTAAACAGTGGTCTGTTAGGTTACGGATGCGATCAATGTGGTGGGGCCTTTCTTGTGTTATTTTGACAGATAGGTTTCTGGCGGGGAACAAGGATTAGGATGTTAGGACTGATGCTTTTTGATAGATATACGAGAGTATGGGATTTTGGGTTTTTGTTTAGTGTGCTCGCTAAGATTTTTTCTTTCAATCTTATGCCTACGTATTCCCGTTTACCGAAACAGGGAAATCATAGCGTTCGTAGTTCCTCCTATTCTATGGGAGGAAATGGTTGTTTTGGTGTCTTGTTCAAAGCCCAAGACGTGAAGCGAAAGGTGGTTTGTATCTTGTTCAAAGCCCAAGATGTGAAGCTAAAAGGGTGTTGACTTTAGAGAGAATTTGTCATCTCTAAAGAGGGGGTTGTATGTCACAACTGTTTATAAAGGAGAATTACTTTAACCGGGATTTGTGAATCCGGCAATGCCATAATTTCCTTTATAGTGGATTTTAACCTGAAGGAGAAGACTTTAACTCAGTGTAGAGCAATGCTATCTTTCCTTAGGAATTTCTCATGCTAAAAGAGGGACAGTGGCATGGATGTAGATGATCCAGAGGCTTGCCGCTTACAGCGATTAGATGAAGGAGTTGTTGATGTTTGTGTACTGTGAACGAGGCACAGCTTTGATGCTAAAAGGTCGATTGGATCAACCAGTGGTTTTCTTATATAAAGCCTAAGCGGAGGCTATTATGTGTCTCTGACAAAGCCCGAGAGAGAGGCTAAAATGTTTTGACTCAACGAGGGAATCTTTTGGTATCTCGTATAAAGCCCGAGATGGAGGCTATTTGACTCAACAAGAGAGTTTTTGTATCTCGTACGAAGCCCGAGATGGAGGCTAAAGGGGTAATTGACTCAACGAGGGAGTCTCTTATGTGTCTCGTATAAAGCCCGAGAGAGAGGCTAAACGTTGTTTGACTCCGCTAGGGAGAATTATTGTACAAAGCCCAAGAGGAAGGCTAACTTCACTGGAGAAGGATCATTATACAAAGCCTAAGAGGAGGCTATGGTGACTGTTTCAGTTGAGTGACAGGTCCAGTATACTGATTTTAAAGAGAAAATCAGTTCTTATATGAGCAACATTGTACTCAAGGATTTGATTCGAGGATCAGGGATATTTCCTGTTCTTTAAGGAAGTGGGAAATCCGAAGGGTATTGAGACTATCCGAGTCTACGGGTTTTCTTCCTATTCTTGAAGGGTGCTTGAGAATGTCTTTGAGACTCAAGTATATTAAACTGTCCAAGTTTAGAGTTTCATCTTTTGTACCATGCTTTGAGAAACAGTAGTAGACTCTTTGAAAGGACCGTTCTATGCAGATGACTAAGTTCTGTTCCTATACCTCTAGGAGGTCGTCGGGACAATTTGTACGAAGCCCAAGAGGAGGCTGGAAACTTTTAAGAAGCCGATCGGTCCTTGTACGAAGCCCAAGAGGAGGCTATCATTCCCGGAGGAAGAGATCATTATACGAAGCCTAAGAGGAGGCTGTGAATACTTCTAAGAAGCCGACGGGTCCTTGTACAAAGCCCAAGAGGAGGCGGGGCTGCTTTTAGGAAGCCTGTGGGTCCTTGTACGATGCCCAAGAGGAGGTCGATGCTTTTAAGAAGCCCGTGGGTCCCCAAACCCCGAGAAATTCAAGGCAAGCTATTCATAAGGAATAGATCAAGTCAGGAAAGTTCGAGAATTTGGAAGAAACTCAAAGATGCCATTCACGGAGAATACATTCATCTCTGGGAGTAGAGTTTCTTGACAATTCCTAATGAGGACAGCCGAAGAGAAGACTGTATCTAGTGATCCTATTGGGGATCTAGTTGTCTATTTCTATGAATAAACGGAGTCACCTAGTTCTAGACGTAGTTGTCGGGGAAACTCGAAATATCTATACTATTATTACACAGTTGATATGAGTTTATGAAAGAAGACTTACAGTGAAACAACCCCACAATACAGTTATATGTATATGAAAGCGGTAAATGAAAGCAATAACCACTTACTCGGTTGTAGAGCTTCCATGCTGTTTGGTTAGTTGTTCAACAAAGAAAGATTGAAAACAACAGTATATTTCAAAATCAAAGGAGAAAGTACTTTGAAAAAGAAAGATTTGGGGTTTACAGCTCAAGGAGAGGCCCAGGGTTTTATCAGTGAGCGCACTGTTTGAATTTGTACAGAGGGACTTATACAAGTGACTGAGGCCCAAAATGTTCTCTGTACAAGGGGATGGGTCTTACACTCTCTCAAGAGGCCCAAAAAGTCTTTAAAGAAAAGGAGTGGGGCTTATAACACGAGGGTAGGCCCAATTGTTTTTTCCGTTTGAAATGGTGATCACGTCGAGATTTTCTTTTAACGCGAAGGGACTTATACAATAAGTGAGGCCCCAAGTTTTGGTTAAAAGGGGGTTTGGTCTTACACTCTATTAGAGGCCCAAAATTTTTGAATGGGTCTTATAGCTCAAGGAGAGGCCCAAGGTTTGATTTTTGAATTGGCGAGCGCGCCGAGGTTTTTGAAAATACAGTGGGACTTATACAATAAGTGAGGCCCAAAATGTTTTGTATTTTACAAAAAAAAAAGGTTGGGTCTTACACTCTAATAGAGGCCCAAGTGTAATTGTTTGATGATAACACGAATTTATATCATATTTTTACTTCGATTTATGTTAGTTCTTACTCCGTTTTTCGTCTAATATCCGATTTTCTCGAGATTATTTAAGTGTTTTTGCAGGTAATCATATTTCACTAGTCAAAGTATGCTAAATGTGGAAAAGAACCAAAACATGCAAGAAAAGAGCAGAAAAGAGAAGAAAAATTGAAGAAATCCACTTTTTGCTGATATCACGATCGTCATGGGAGTGCCACGACCGTGGCAGCTCCAAAGTACACCACGACCGTCACATATCACCACGATCGTCATGCGCTTAAATTGCACGTTGGATGCAGAGACTCAACTACGAATTCTCAAAGAAGCAGTTTCACACGATGCCATTTACTTCTGAAGTTTTCTAGGTCTAACGTGGGATAACCGTTAGCATGAATGGCTGATTTTTCTCCAACTTCCACCTGAGCTGAGCCTATAAATAGAGACATTCACGAAGAACAAAGGGTGGCCAATTCTGCTTTCGAAGTGTACCGTCGTGCTGCCAATTTATTTTCAGAAGCTTCAGTCATTTCTTTTACTTTGCATTTCCATTTCCTTGTTAACCATTACCGAACAAAAGTGACAGTTTCTCACACTGAGGAACTGTTACAACTTAGCTTTAGATTTCTTTGTTTCATTACCTTCAACCTTTGCAATTTATTACATTAAAGCAAAAACCTACCGACTTGTGGAGGGATTGCTGTTTCCATTATTACTGAATTCCAGGTTTCGTTATTAAATTCAAGCATTGTTTATTTATTTCTTAATTATGTCTGTGTTTGTTTATTTCCTTGCTTTCGCATTTAATTTCCTAATTATGTCGAGCTAAACCGATATTATCAGTGTATAATGAAGTAACTAAAATGAATTAATTTTCTCTAAGCTAAAATCAATAATCAATCCTTCTTCTGGCTTCGATTTCTTAATATAAAACCCAAACTTTTATTACGAGAGTAAAAAAGTAACATAGGTTAAAGTCGAGACCACGGGAGTGTGAGGCTTTACCCGGATAGCAGAAATCGGGCATTAGGTTTAAAAACAGCGGAATCGCTTTAAAGTTAATTAGGTTTAATTAGTTTTCAAAAAGTATTTTTAACCTCATACGGGCTAGTGAGAGCAGACATATTGACTTAGAAATATAGTCTGAAGCAAGAACCACGGGAGTGTGAGTTGAGGGCTTTTAAACCGGTTTCTCCTACAGATGAATAGGGTGATAAATCTCTATAGGCTTAGGTTTAATTAATTCTACGTAGGTTACCGAATTATATACCGATAACTTATTCATAACTAGTATTCCCAAATTTTAATTTCCCGTTTTAACTAAAAACCCAAATTCTGATTAGCCTTAGATAAACATAGTAACGATAGATAACGGTGCATTCGATTTCTAGTCTCTGTGGGATCGATAATATTTTAAAACTACGCGATACAACTGTATACTTGCAGTAACTCCCATTCGACTCATAAAGTCGCGATCAAGTTTTTGGCGCCGTTGCCGGGGACTAATTAAGTCGACATCGTAATTCCTTTGTTACGTTGTATAGACTAAGGCAAAAACCAAAATTCCCTTTCTGTTGATTGTATGCCAAGTACTCGCTCTTCTGGCGAAGACCTCGTACGACCAACAGGCGAACCTGAACGTCTTCTTACTGTAAAAAGACGTATCCAAGAATACTGCTTAACTCACGATATCCCTTTTCCTTTATCAGAACCTGAATCTCAATCAGATCCTGAACTCAAATCCGAATCAGATTCCGAATCATAACCAGACATGGACGATCCACCACAGAACCAACCTCTTAAGTATTATGCTGCCGCATCTCAACAAGAACCTCACAACAGCATTGTCGCTCCAGCTATCAACCGAAACGATTTCGAGTTGAAACCCTCGCTGTTATCTGCTGTACAACAAAATCAATTTTCTGGAAACCCAACAGAAGATCCGAACGAACATCTAACCAAGTTTGTGCAGTATGCAGACACAGTGAAAGCGAATGGTGTAACCGCAAACGCCATAAGACTACGTCTTTTCCCTTTCTCATTAAGAGATAGAGCTTGGGCTTGGTTGCAATCCTTGCCATTAAATTCTATTACTTCTTGGGAAGATTTGAAGAAGGTCTTTCTGGCAAGATATTTTTCGCCAAGCAAAACATCTATGCTGAGAGCCCAAATCAACAGCTTTAGACAAAAAGACAACGAGTCTTTATATGATGCATGGGAAAGATACAAAGATATGAGGAGGATATGCCCGCATCATGGTCTTGAGGATTGGTTAATTATCCACACGTTTTACAATGGTCTCTTGTATAACACAAGATTGACAATAGATGCCGCCGCAGGTGGTACACTCATGGATAAACCCTATGATGAAGCCCAACAACTCATCGAGAGTATGGCTCAGAATCACTACCAATGGGGAGGTGAATGAACTCAAGTGGAGAAATCCCAACCGAAAGGAGGAATGTATGAAGTATCTAGCCTAGATGTTGTCCGTGCTAAGGTAGATGCAATCGCTCAAAAGATAGACAACTTGACCATGACACCCACAGCCACCGTGGCTGCTGTAGCGGCAAACTGCGAATTATGTGGAACAGGTGGACACACTGCCCCTAAATGCCAAGTTTTAGCAGGAGCCTCTACAGATCAAGTGAATTATGCTCAAGCAAACCCTTATGCAAATACCTACAATCCTGGTTGGAAGAATCACCCCAACTTCTCTTACAAAAACAACAATGCACTGTATGCACCTGGTCAAGCACCTGCTGCACCACCAGGTTATCAAAAGGCTGCAACAGCTGCTCCAAATGTCCCTAGGAAGTCTAACCTCGAACTGATGATAGAAAACTTCATAGCTACCCAGACTCAGACAAACAAAGAGTTCCTAAATCAAAACGTACACACTAGTGAACAGATTAAGCAGTTAGCAAACAAAGTAGACGCTTTGGCCACTCACAACAAAATGCTTGAAACACAAATTTCCCAAGTGGCTCAACAACAAGCACCTACTGCTGCTCCTGCTGGAACATTTCCTGGACAGCCACAACCTAATCCTAAAGGACATGCAAACGCTGTTATATTGAGAAGTGGAAAAGAATTAGATGGACCCATTGACCCAAGACTTCAAAATCCAGCCATGTACCAAAAGTCTGTTAACGACCAAACAACTGAGAAGGAGAGTGAACCCAAGGAAAAGGAAGATAATAACCAAGAGGATGTAGACAAAGAAAAACCTTATGTGCCTCCACCACCTTATAAGCCACTTATTTCGTATCCTCAAAGATTGAAAAATTCTAAAACCGCAGGGCAATTTAAGAAATTTGTTGAACTTCTGAAACAATTAAACATCACGATACCATTTACAGAAGCCATCACCCAGATGCCCTCGTATTCTAAGTTCTTAAAAGAAATCCTATCCAATAAGAAAAAGATTGAGGAAAACGAAACAGTTACGCTTACTGCTGAGTGTAGCGCAATAATTCAAAACAAAATGCCTCCTAAGCTGAAAGACCCAGGTAGTTTCTCAATACCTTGTGTAATTGGGAAGTTCGTCATAGACAAAGCTCTATGCGACTTAGGAGCCAGTATCAGTGTTATGCTCTTATCCATTTTCAAGAAGCTTGACATGGGAGAATTAAGACCAACTAAGATGTCTGTTCAATTAGCTGACCGCTCTGTTAAATACTCAGTTGGTATACTAGAGAATGTCCCAGTTCGTATAGGACAATTCTATATCCCTACTGATTTCATAATCATGGATATTACAGAAGACTCTACTACTCCTATCATATTAGGAAGGCCATTCCTAGCTACTGCTAGAGCAATTATAGATGTAAAGAGAGGCAGGCTAACTTTTGAAGTTGGTGAAGAGAAAGTTGAATTTATCTTGACACAATTCTTACAAGCTCCAGCCATAGACGACACATGTTATTTACTAGATGTCATAGACGAGTGCGTAAGAGAAATCGAGATGGAACCGACCATATATTCAGATATTCTAAAAATTCCTATACCTCCAATTTTCGAAGATGATAACTGGCGTGAACCTTATCAAAATGATAGCCTAAGCGAATGCTTAGCACTTACACCAGATCATCTACCTTGCCCAAAGAACCCATCCCTAGAACTGAAAACATTACCCAAAAATTTAAGGTATGAATTCCTAGACGAAGCTCTCGAACGACCTGTGATAGTCAATGCAGACTTAGGACAGACCGAAACAAAGAAACTATTAGACGTCTTAAGAAAATATCCAACTGCGTTAGGCTATAACATCGCTGATCTTAAAGGAAATAGCCCTTCTATTTATATGCACCGCATTATGCTGGAGGAAGACTGTAAATCCTCTAGGGAACATCAGAGAAGGATTAACCCGATCTTGAGCACTATAGTCAAGGACGAAGTGAAAAAACTTTTAGAAGCAGGAATCATATACCTGATATCAGACAGTCAATGGGTTAGCCCAGTACATGTCGTTCCAAAGAAGGGAGGTGTTACAGTTGTTAAGAACGAGAAAGGTGAATCTATAACAAAAAGGGTTGTAACTGGGAGTAGAATGTGCATCGACTATAGGAAATTGAATAAAGCCACTCGTAAAGACCATTTCCCATTGCCTTTCATTGACCAAATGTTGGAAAGATTGGCTAAACACTCATACTTCTGCTATTTAGATGGTTACTCAGGATTCTTTCAAATTCCTATTCACCCTGATGACCAAGAAAAGACGACCTTCACATGTCCCTATGGTACATTTGCTTATCGGCGAATGCCGTTTGGACTATGTAATGCACCTGCCACATTCCAAAGATGCATGATGTCAATCTTTGCTGACTTTATAGATGGCATTATGGAAGTGTTTATGGATGACTTCTCCGTATGTGGGCAGAGTTTCGAAGGATGTCTATCGAACCTAGAAATGGTATTGGAAAGATGCGTAAAAGTTAATCTTGTATTAAACTAGGAGAAATGCCATTTTATGGTAAATGAAGGAATTGTACTTGGACACGTTGTGTCCGATAGAGGAATTGAAGTCGATAAAGCCAAGATAGAAATTATAAAAGATCTTCAACCTCCAAAAACCGTACGAGAAATACGAAGTTTCCTAGGACACACCGGTTTCTACCGACGATTCATAAAGGATTTCTCGAAAATCACTAAACCTCTTACCGGTTTATTAATGAAAGACGCTGAATTCATCTTCGATGAAAAATGCCTAAAAGCGTTTGAACAGCTGAAAACGGCTCTTATTACCGCACCTATCATGCAACCACCAGATTGGAGATTACCTTTCGAAATCATGTGTGATGCAAGTGATTATGCTGTAGGTGCAGTTTTAGGACAAAGGAGGGATAGAAAACTTCATGCCATTTATTACGCAAGTAGAACTTTAGACTCCGCCCAAATGAACTACGCTACCACAGAAAAAGAACTTTTAGCCGTGATCTTTGCCCTTGACAAATTTCGTTCCTACCTAGTGGGAGCTAAAATCATCATTTATACAGATCACGCAGCTATTAGATATTTACTTAACAAGAAGGATGCAAAACCTAGACTGCTAAGGTGGATCCTACTTCTACAAGAATTCGATTTAGAGATCAAAGATAAGAAAGGGACCGAAAACGTAGTAGCAGACCACTTATCCAGATTAGAAGGCATTAAACCAGAGCCAGTACCCATTAATGAGGATTTCCCTTATGAACGGCTCATAGCCCAACTAGAAAGTGATATGTCTACTCTACGGTTAAATGACCCAAAGATGGAAGAAGTCGTGGAAGAAATTAACATGCACACAACCCTGCCATGGTATGCTGACATAGTCAACTACTTAGCAGCTGGAGTACTTCCACCAGACTTATCTTATCAACAAAAGAAAAAATTCCTTCATGATCTAAAACATTATTATTGGGATGAACCTTTGCTGTTTAAGAGAGGAGCCGACGGTATCTTCCGTCGTTACGTCCCAGAAGAAGAAATAGAAAACATCATCTCTCAATGTCATTCTGATCCTTATGGAGGACATGCTAGTACCTCAAAGACATGCGCTAAGATCTTACAATCCGGCCTATTCTGGACCAACCTTTGGAAGGATGTCCACATCGCAATACTAAACTGCGACCGGTGCCAACGCACTGGTAACATATCAATACGCGATGAGATGCCTCAAAAAGGTATATTAGAAGTAGAAGTCTTTGATGTATGGGGGATCGACTTTATGGGACCTTTTCCATCATCCTTTGGAAATAAATATATACTCGTAGTCGTCGATTATGTTTCAAAATGGATTGAGGCAATAGCTTCTCCTACAAATAACGCACGAGTAGTCATAAAGCTCTTTAAAAACACAATCTTTCCCAGATTTGGTGTGCCGAGACTTGTCATAAGTGACGGTGGTTCTCATTTCATATCAAAAATATTTGACAAATTACTATCGAAATATGGAGTAAGACACCGCGTAGCAACACCATATCACCCACAAACAAGTGGACAGGTTGAGGTCTCGAACCGAGAAATAAAACAAATTCTAGAAAAGACCGTAGCCACCTCTAGGAAAGACTGGTCATCAAAACTCAATGAAGCTTTATAGGCATATAGGACGGCCTACAAAACACCAATCGGAACTACACCATTCAAGCTTGTCTATGGTAAATCATGCCATTTGCCAGTGGAATTAGAACATAAAGCCTATTGGGCTATTAAAACATTGAACTTAAGGTATGATTCCGCAGGTGAAAAATGTATCCTAGATCTGCAGGAACTGGAAGAGTTAAGATTAGACGCTTACGAGAACACTAAAATATATAAAGAAAGAACTAAAAGATGGCACGATAAGCGTTTATCTAGAAAAGAATTTAGTGTGGGAGACGTTGTACTCCTCTTTAACTCAAGATTAAAACTTTTTCCTGGGAAATTAAGGTCTAGATGGTCCGGTCCTTTTGAAATTACTAAAATTCTACAAAGTGGAGCGGTAGAAATAAAGGGGAGGAATAGTAATCCATTTTTAGTCAATGGACAACGTCTAAAACACTATCACAGCATTGAAAATAGAGATTATTTGAACTGCCTAAGACTTTTAGAGTTGCCCACAGAACCTCCTAACTAAGTATCCAATTGAATTCGTCAGGCTTTCGACGTTAAAAACAGCACTTAATGGGAGGCAACCCATGATTTTTGTTTTTCATGCTTTATATTTGTTATTTCTTTATGCTTTCTATGTTTTGTTTTTATTTTGCAAATTTTCAGTTTCTTTTATATCGTTTTAAATTTAATTTGGAAATATTGTGCTGATCTTAAAAATTGAAAAAAACTACAGGATTATAAAGTCTTTCTACTCTCTCTGTTCTCCTCTTCTGCTTTCATTTTTGCAAAAAGTACTAACTAATGGCAAACGAGGATAACATGCCAGTAGAATTCAGAGATGGAACACAGTGGCGTCGCTAAGAGGCTCTGTCTCTTAGACCTTTTGCTTTGATAAAATTCACCCACAGACCCACCATGACCGCCTTAGGTGTAGGTGAGAGCATTGCCTTTCTGTTTAGCCAGTTAGGTTGGGAGGGTTTTGCCAATAAGAAACATAAGTGTTACTGTAGGCTGACTTTAGAATTCTTGAGTTCTCTAAGTTATAACCCTCACTATGGGGAAGGTTTAACCAGGGGAAGAATTACCTTTAGATTATTTGGATACAGCTGCCAGTTCACCATAAAGGAACTGTCGGATCTTTTGGGATTTCCTGAAGGACCCCATGTTTTCTCTGTGGTTCAAGAGGACTTAGAGTTAGTTGGAGAGCTGAGTGACTTTTGGGGTAGAATTTCAGGGAAACCTGATTTTGACATGGACCCTATGCTTTCAACCGAGATACACAACCCCGCTTTCCGATACTTTCATATGATCCTGGCCTATACCCTGTTTGGTAAACCCGAAAATGATAACACTGTTTCGAGGGACGAGCTTTTTATTATGTTTTGTGCTTCTCAGTCTAGAGAGGTTAACGGACTTACTTTTATGCTGAATAACTTTTGCAAACTTATCAATAATGAAAACAGTCCAATTTTGATAGGTAGCCTGGTTACTAAGATAGCTGATGCTATGGGATTCAGAACCCGACTCTCTAAGATTAACCCCTTTGGAGAATTTAGACCCATGAATATTACCTTTTGCTTCAATAGGGCTATGATTAGGGACCAAGGTCCGAACCACTTCCAGCTTTTAATTAACAATGTTGTCGTACCACACTTTACACTTCCAAATCATGAACGCACAAGTGTGCATGATCAACATAACTGGCTATATAACCTTGATGAACCCGTGCCTGAACCAGAAGAAACCTTTCCTGAACCTGAGATTGACCCAAAAACACCCCCTCATTACCATGATCTAGACTATATGGATTTCCAAGAAAATATTGACATTCCTAAAGCTGATGCCACTGATTATGCTTCTAATCTGAATTCTATTTTAAAGACCATGGATGAATATCATAAAGAAATCAATTCAGTGAAGGATGAGCTTAACGCTGTGCGTCAAAATATTGTTGGACTTATGGACATGACCGTTGAACAGTTTGATCATTTAAATCAAGCCATCGCATCTTTGAAGAAACGCCTTGGCTAGATTTATGAAGCGCCTTATTTTCAAGACTTTTACTTTAGAACAATTTACATTAATTCTGTTTTCATCTTTTCATGTTGGGAATAATAGCACCTTTCTGTTTTTAAATAATAATTCCATTTGCTGCTGCTATTCAACCTTTGTGATTTCAAATTCCATTCCTATTCTTTTCATTCTATATTAATTCGTGTTATATTGTTACTTATCTATGTGTATGAAATTACTGCTATTTCCATGTGCTTTCTATAGCCTGCTATTTAATTAAAATGTTTGGAACCGTGTCTGTCATTAAACTAATTCACCACCCAGATTTTGTGCGCGTCACGATCGTGACAACCCCGTGACGACCGTCACGCGGGTCTGAAACGAATTCTACGTAAAAACAGAATTGTTTCGTTCCCTCTTCTTCCTCCATTTAAACCCTAACCGTCCACTACCTTCTGAAATTCCAAACCGTCCCATTATCATTTGCACCACATTACTCATTTCAATAACCATTCAACTTCCCATTACACTATATAATCACATCATACGCAATTCTCTTTTCACAAACCCTCAAAATTCCATAACCCACTTTCTTCCCAAAACCCTCTCTAACAAAGCAATGGCACGTGAAATTCTAGACTTATTTACACTAAACTTCCGAGATGGAGAGGCAGGAGAACGCCAAAGAGCTCGGTATATCGACTTCTACCGCCGTTCCGTTCTACCGACCCACTATGTCGACATTGCATGCTTAGAAGAACTAGGATTACTTGAGGGAGTTCAATGGATGTTACAGAATGCCAGTCTTTGGCAGCTTTGCACTCAGAGCCGACCCACTTACGAATCCCTCACTTTAGAGTTCCTCAGTTCCTTTACATACATAACCCCTCCAGGCGAAACAAACTAATTATCCAGAGTCGCAAAGTTCCGCATGTTTGGCAAAGAGTACTCAATCGAACAAGCCGTCTTGCCGAGATGCTTGGCTTCAAACATGGCGAGAATGTCCATCGTCGAGTACCGCAGGAAACTTTCTATCAAGCAGCGTTCCAACTATGGAATCATTTAACAGGAACCACAGTTGACAGTTGGGATAGCCTTAACGCTAAATTTATCCACAACCCAGCCGTCAGATACGTCCACCGCACACTTGGAAGCACCATCTTTGCACGAGATAGTAACCATAAGGTGAATTCTAAAGAGTTGTTTTTCCTTCATTGCATTTTTCACCCGGAGCTAATCAATGCCGCACCATTCTTACTAGCACACATACAGTCAAACTGTGCTAGAGGCTCCAAACCCTTCTACTTTGGAGGGATTGTCACCTCTATTGCACTCAGTTTGAATTTGGAAAACGACCTTGCTAGACTACCCTCTTTGCCTCCAGTCTTCCTTGATATCGATTATTGCAGAAACTCACAACTCATCAAGTTACGACGAGATGGAAAATACCATCCTATGGTCCGAGCCAAAACCGTCAGAAGTATCATCATGCCTTGCAGGAGTCGCATTGACCCTCAGAATATGGCCAATTGGCTTTTTTATCTTAATGCTCCTGAGCAAAATGCGCCTGCTCCAGATGATCAAGGACATGGACCTGTTGATGAGATGGAGCAAGAAATGGAAAACGCCCCTGAGAACCAACCACCGCCAGCTAATGATGTTCCTTCGACCTCCAGACGTCGTCGCCGCCCTGACCAAGACCCAGTTACTAATGATGAAATCCTGAGGGCTATATGGCAACAAACCCAGCAACAGAATGAAATGATGACACTTATGCGTCAAATCCAGCAAGGGCAAGTTGACCAAGGACAAAGACTTGACGGTGTCCTCGAGGAGATGGGTGCATTGACACTGCGAGTGCAGGGCTTACACGAGTACATCCACCACGTGGGCATTCCTGATCACGTCGCACAGCATGGAAGAGGACGTGGTCCACCTTGATTTTATTTTGCTTTTTGTATTCCGTTTCCCTTTTTAGTTTTCCATTTCCCCTTTATATCGCAACATTGAGGACAATGTCCGATATAGTGTGGGAGAGTTAGATTTATTTCCGCTTATTTCCCTTTCTTGTACTTTCTTTTTCCTTATCAAAGTAATATATGAATATTTTCGTTCAGTTATCCGATTTCCTCACTTTATTCTGCCATAACGAAAAATTTTTTACGATTAATGCACGTCTGTGACGTACCAAGCTTTAAACTATGTTAGGAAGCGTGGGAAGTGATAACAAGATCGATACCGTCTTGACACCTTAGACCTCTTGCGTATGCGATATCAGTTTCGATACTTATTATACGATACCTTGAGTTCAGTCCCAAAGTAACCCTTAGTAGTTTATATTAGCAGTCAGCACCGTCTATATCACAAACCACGTGGGTAACCGATGAACATAAGTGTTTGATGCCCAAATCAAGAAAAAGAAAAAAAAATCTTTCTTATCTATATGCCGAGAAAAAAATAAATAGATTATGCAACAACTCAGTTGTGAAAACGTGCAAGAAAAGAAAGAAAGAAAATCCGTTGTTGATTGGTTCAAAGGTACCTGATTCTGAACTTGGTAGGGCGAACTACTGTTCGATCCCCCGCAATCTACGAATGGGATGTATAAAGGGTTACCACATTTGTGTATCAGGCCCTGTGCGAGAAAGTGGGATCAAAGTCACTAACTGGTTACTCCACTACGCGCGTGAATAAGGTAAAGGGCTTAATGTGATTGCATTAGAATGAAACCGGGCGAAATGGATACAAAAACTTACGGTTGAATTGTAATATAATGATATGGACTGGATTGTACAAAAGAGAGGTCTATGACAAGCTTGTTGCTTTGTGTCGTTATTGTATCCTTAGTGTTTTGCACTACTACCCGTCTGACTAACAAGAAACTCTTTTTCAACACCATTGGTATGCCAGGTACGTGCATTTGTTAATGGTTGTCCATTTTAATAGATTGATTGCTTGAGGACAAGCAAAGATTCAAGTGTGGGAGAGTTTGATAACACGAATTTATATCATATTTTTACTTCGATTTATGTTAGTTCTTACTCCATTTTTCGTCTAATATCCGATTTTCTCGAGATTATTTAAGTGTTTTTGCAGGTAATCATATTTCACAAGTCAAAGTATGCTAAATGTGGAAAAGAACCAAAACATGCAAGAAAAGAACAGAAAAGAGAAGAAAAATTGAAGAAATCCACTTTTTGCTGATATCACGATCGTCATGGGAGTGCCACGACCTTGGCAGCTCCAAAGTACACCACGACCGTCACATATCACCACGATCGTCATGCGCTTAAATTGCACGTTGGATGCAGAGACTCAACTACGAATTCTCAGAGAAGCAGTTTCACACGATGCCATTTACTTCCGAAGTTTTCTAGGTCCAACGTGGGATAACCGTTAGCATGAATGGCTGATTTTTCTCCAACTTCCACCTGAGCTGAGCCTATAAATAGAGACATTCACGAAGAACAAAGGGTGGCCAATTCTGCTTTCGAAGTGTACCGTCGTGCTGCCAATTTATTTTTAGAAGCTTCAGTCATTTCTTTTACTTTGCATTTCCATTTCCTTGTTAACCATTACCGAACAAAAGTGACAGTTTCTCACACTGAGGAACTGTTACAACTTAGCTTTAGATTTCTTTGTTTCATTGCCTTCAACCTTTGCAATTTATTACATTAAAGCAAGAACCTACCGACTTGTGGAGGGATTGTTGTTGCCATTATTACTGAATTCTAGGTTTCGTTATTAAATTCAAGCATTGTTTATTTATTTCTTCATTATGTCTGTGTTTGTTTATTTCCTTGCTTTCGCGTTTAATTTCCTAATTATGTCGAGCTAAACCGATATTATCGGTGTATAATGAAGTAACTAAAATGAATTAATTTTCTCTAAGCTAAAATCAATAATCAATCCTTCTTCTGGCTTCGATTTCTTAATATAAAACCCAAACTTCTATTACGAGAGTAAAAAAGTAACATAGGTTAAAGTCGAGACCACGGGAGTGTGAGGCTTTACCCGGATAGCTGAAATCGGGCATTAGGTTTAAAAACAACGGAAGCGCTTTAAAGTTAACTAGGTTTAATTATTTTTCAAAAAGTATTTTTAACCTCATACGGGCTAGCGAGAGCAGACATATTGACTTAGAAGTATAGTCCGAAGCAAGAACCACGGGAGTGTGAGTTGAGGGCTTTTAAACCGGTTTCTCCTACAGATGAATAGGGTGATAAATCTCTATAGGCTTAGGTTTAATTAATTCTACGTAGGTTACCAAATTATATACCGATAACTTATTCATAACTAGTATTCCCAAATTTTAATTTCCCTTTAATTTCCCGTTTTAACTAAAAACCCAAATTCTGATTAGCCTTAGATAAACATAGTAACGATAGATAACGGTGCATTCGATTTCTAGCCTCTGTGGGATCGATAATCTTTTAAAACTACGCGATACAACTGTATACTTGCAGTAACTCCCATTCGACTCATAAAGTCGCGATCATTTGATGAGGGTGAAAATCAAAGAAACCCTAATTTTAATCTTTAAATAATAAATATTTAAAGAAAATCAATGAAAAATACCAAATAGATTTGAATAAACCACTTGTGATTTTGGTTTAAGGTTTGAAAAATGAGGTATAAATCACAAGAGATATTAAAACTCATTTGGTCTTGATTTTTCAAGATGGATGTTCATTTTAAAATGTTTAAAAACAAATAAAAATGAATTTATTCACAAAAATACTAATTGTATTAAATATATAACATAAATCTAATTTTTTTGTGGAATAAAATATTTCAACATTTTTATGATTTTTGCAAAAAGAATCAGTAAAAAATAATTAAAATTGAGTGAGTTATTAATTTTTCAAATCATTAACAAAATAATATGAAAAATTGAAAAATAGGAAAAAGTGATTAAAAAAAAAGGTCTGGGGCGAGGGGGATTTGAACCCCAGACCTTTCGCTTGCCAATACATACAAACCAGCTGATCACCCACAGGGGCGCAATGCAAATTCATTAATAACATGGCAAGGGAAAAATATATATCAAACTAGTTGGATTTTCTAAAAATGGCGCCATGGCCATCTTCTTCCTCTAGCTCGTGCATGAAGCCCTCCATCTCTATCGTTTCTCAACCATTTGACATGATTCAAACACCAAACTCATGCGTTTTTTCACAAGGAAGAAGATGGCAATACCCAATTTCATTCATTTTCAGTGTATAACAAATTATATCATTGTGGCTGTATGAACCCCAATTTTGCAAAAGCAATCGAGTAGGCATGATTGTGAGTGCTATAATCAAATTTTTTGAGGGAAAACAATCAACATATGATGGCAAGCAATTGGCAAAATATCATGCGAGGAAATATGCATGGATCATGGAGTTGGAGTTTTGAGGCTTACCTTGATGCAAGCTGAAATGGAACTCTGCACAAACCTTGTTCCAGTTGTGAATTAATGATCCCTACAGCTTTAATGGATGTTATGGAGTGTGTTGCAAGCTTTGGAACACTTTGAAACTCTTTGGATCAAGCTGGAGACCTCCACCTGCATAATTGAGGCATAATGGCTTGGTTGAAGGGTGATTTTGAGCCTAAGGTGTTACAGTCAGTGTTTAAGTGTTTGGACACCTCAAATACATCATATGTGATGTGTTTGAGCAATTGGAATTGATTGCTTAAGGCTGCAACTCAAAACCCGATAGTGGTTACTCAAAAACCAAGAAACTTGAGGTTTAAGGAAGAATGAGAGAAAGCAGTGTTGTAACTGGCTTTGGTGTGAGTTGAATGATCCATTGGAACCTCTATTTATAGGTGATCAACTTTTGTCTTGGAGGAATAGTGAATGGCTGCTGGATCAGATCACATTTGCATGGATTGGCTTGGAGGATTTCTTCTCAAGCAAGGCAAACTAGCCATTCCCAAGAGCAGGGTTATGCCTTGACTAAAATCACATTCTTCAGATGTTTTTATTGTTGTTTAATCAGAGAACTTGACTGAGTAGAGTGGCTTTGTTGAAAATGAACTATTCCACATTAATGCCCCTTTGAATTTAAGGCAAAATGTGCCAAAGTGGATGAATTTCAAGTTGGAAGATTCCTTGGCTTTTTGACTCAGCCTTATCAGTTGGATCAGATGCATTGTGATTGGTTTGAGTACATGTGACATGCTGATCCTCAGTTTTTGGTTCAAAATCGTGTGTGGCAAGCAAACATGCAAACTGATTTTTCCAAAACAGCTTGCAGCAGCATGGCTTTGGGCATGGATTTCTCTTGGCTCAAGTTGAATCAATTCATGTTGTTAAGCTCTTTGAATTCCTGGCAACATTTGCAACAACATTGATGTTTATCTTTGGACTTGATTCAACTTGCAACTATGTGAAAAGATCTCACAAGTTTTGGTGTTTCAACACAAAATCTGCCTTGCCCAGAATTTTTCTAAGTGTTGAAAAAGTTGTACTTTCATGTTTTTAGTGACTTTGATCACTCCATAACTCAAAATCCCCAATGAATTGGAATTAGGTATAGTTGAAGTTTTTGTAGAGGGCAATGATATCTACAAATCAAGCCTTGGATGGGAGAAAATGGCTTTGTGGTTTAGGAGTTATGACCCTCCAAAGTTGGTACCCTAGCCACTTTATTTTTAACTTAGAAAATTTTCTAAGTTTTTATGGTTACCCCTTTTACAAGTTATCCAACTTTTCTTGATTTTTCTTGATGAATGATGATTCAAATCATACATTAACATCATTTTAGGGTTAAAAATCCATTTTTGTGAAAAATCTCAAAAAGTCAAAGTTGACTTTTGTGCACAGTTGACTTTTTATCAGATGAATTCCAAACTGTGCAATTCTTCAGGAAATCATGTCCTTAACCTAAATCAAACTTGATGGACATGTTCCATGGGTGGTATAGAGTATATTGATGCATGTCATAGGGCTTGGGAGCATGTCCTGGTCAAAAGTCAAAGTTACAGTTGACTTTTTCCTTAAAACCCTAACTGTGGTGCAGATGAAATTGAAACTTGTTGCTCAAGTTTCTTGGATCAATCCATTGTTGCAAATGGATCAATGTAGTGTATTGGCGACCCTCAAATCCTCCTTTGAGGTCTTGGCTCATGATTTTCCCTAAAAGTCAACTTAGGGGTGAATTAGGTTAAGAAACCCTAATTCCTGATTTTTTATGAATGCATCCCCTGAGGCAAAATTGACTGGGTGATTGGGTCCATGAGGTTCCATGGAGTATATTAGGTTATGTTTTGGATTATTGGCTTGTGCCCAGAGGAAAATTTTCATCTGGAGGCCCTGGTCGACCAAAACCCTAATTTGGTGACACTGTCGATCTTGAGACTTGATCCACCTAGAAGGGAGCAACCTTGTGCTTAATCCTTGAAGTGGGAGTCCTCTTGATCCATTGTGGATGTTTGAGAGGTTAGACAAGTTGAAGATCATGTCATTCCTTGATTGACCCTTTGTCTAAGCACTCAGAAAGGGCTTGAAACCCTAATTTTGATTGTAGTGAATGCTCAACAACCCTTGTAATGAGGTATGATGGTTCATCCATATTGTGATGATGATTTCCACAATGATGGGAATCTTAGTGGTCAAAATTTGGGGTATGACACATACAAGTAGTGACGCACACCTTCAGTGTAAAAACAACAACTTCTAACTCCAGATCATGAGTTAAATAGTTCTCTTCATGAACCTTCAACTGTCGAGAGGCATAAGCTACAACTTGACCACCCTGCATTAACACTCCTTCTAATCCCTTCTTAGAGGCATCACAAAATACTTCATAAGACTTATTAGGATCAGGAATGATCAAAACAAGAGCAGTCGTCAAACTTTCCTTCAAACTCATAAAACTTTGTTCACAACTCAAATCCCAACTGTAAGGAATCTCTTTCCGGATAAGTCGAGTCATCCGTAAAGCCAACTGAGAAAAACCTTTGATGAACCTCCTATAGTAGCCTGCCAATCCCAAGAAACTTCAGACTTCAAAAGCATTCTTCGGACTCTCCCAATTAATCACCGCTTCAACCTTATATGGATCTACTGCTACTCCTCCTTGAGATATCACATGACCAAGAAACTTAAATTCCGTCATCCAAAACTCACACTTGCTTAACTTGCCAAAAAGTTGTTACTCTTGCAATACTGACAGGACAATCCTTAAATTCTCTCCGTGCTCTTGTGGCGTACGAGAATAAATGAAAATGTCGTCAATAAAGATCAGCAAAAACATGTCCAAGTAAGGTTGGAATATCTGTTTCATGTAATCCATGAAGACAACTGGAGCATTCGTCACACCAAAAGGCATCACAAGGAATTCATAATGTCCACATGGGGTCCTAAGCGCGGTCTTTAGTACATCAGAATTCATCACTCGTATTTAATGATATCCTAATTGTAAATCAATCTTTGAGAACACATAGGCTCCTTTCAATTGATCTAACAAGTCATCTATCCTGGGTAAGGGGTACTTATTCTTGATGGTGACGTTATTCAACTTGCGATAATCAATACACAAACACATACTACCACCCTTCTTCTTTACTAGCAGTACTTGAGCTCCCCAGGGTGAGACACTAGGTCAGATGAAATGTTTAGTAAAAAAAATCCTCAAATTGATCCTTCAAATCTCTTAGCTCAAGTGGTGCCATACGATACAGAGAAATGAATATTGGGGTCGTCCCAAGTATCAGATCAATAGAGAATTCCACTTCCCTTTCTGGAGGAAGAGAAGTGACATCCTCGGGGAAAAATTCTGGAAACTCACAGACTACATGGATTTTTGAAACCTTCAGGTCGTCACTTGTTTCCTTGGTGAGAACCAAGATGTTAGTTCTGTTATTGGCAGCAATTTTGGTAAAACAATGTGGTTTTTCAAGATGACATGTCTGATGTCTTAACATGTGCTTCTAACATTCTGCATGTGGTGTGTTGTTTGGTATTGCAGTTTTTGTGCATGATGTCAAGACTGATGTCTTAACATCTATTGATAGAACATCATGTTCAGTCTGTTATTTGTTTTAGGGCTACGTGTTAATTGTTATGTTTTGAGAGATTCTGTTTGAGAGATTGCAGGCGAAATTCTTGGAGAAGATTTATTCAGATGCAATTGTTTGTTTCTATATTTAGGACGAAAAGATTTGAAGATAAAATCTGTTTTTATTGTGCATCATATCTGAGTTTTTCACAGAGCCCAAGCCCAAGAATCTGTTTCTATTTAAAGAAGTCTCAACCCTACTTGGAAGTGACGGAGAATAAGGATTGTGTGAGTTGTGTTCAAGTTTAGGGTTTGTGTTTTGGGTTTGTTTTTGTGAGCCATTCATTCATCTGTTTTGATGTTTGAATTGGACTGATTTAGTTGAGTTGTAATTTGTCCACTCAAAGCTTTTAAGCACGAGTGTATTGTTCTTGGTTGAAGCTTTTAAGCAAGATCAAGGTATTGTCGTTGAAGTGTGTCTTCTACTTTCTTTATTGTAAGTCGTTATCACTACTGTGATTGAGAGGAAGGAGAGAGATGTTTCATATCTAAGAGTATCTTAGATAGAAGTGTCATTGGGTAGTGATTAAGTGAGTAGATTGTCAACTGGTGTGTTGGCTGTAGAGTCTATGAATTGATACTACTAATAGTGGACTTCCTTCCTGACTTGGTAGCCCCCAGACGTAGGTTGTTAGACCGAACTAGGTGAACAATTCTCTGTGTTTATTTATTGCTTTTAAGTGCTGTTACTTTTACTGTCTTGTTCATATAGCAGATGTTGATGTTGTGACGTCTCACTCGACATCACATATCTGATACCAGAATTTCAATTGGTATCAGAGCAGGCATCCTGCTCTATATCTAGGTGAGATCTAGAGCTGTTACTTTCTGGTGCAATGGACAAGGAGAGTGGTGGATTTGTGAATAGACCCCCCATTCTAGATGGATCAAATTATGACTATTGGAAACCTCGCATGGTTACTTTTTTGAAGTCTTTAGACAGCAGGGCTTGGAAGGCTGTTTTGAAAGAATGGAAACATCCTGTCATTGTGGGAGAAGATGGTGTGTCAAAGCTGAAACCTGAAGAGGAGTGGACCAAGGAAGAAGATGAACTTGCTCTTGGGAATTCTAAGGCCTTGAATGCCTTATTTAATGGTATTGACAAGAACACTTTCAGGCTGGTCAACACATGTGAAGTGGCTAAGGAGGCTTGGGATATCCTGAAAACAACTCATGAAGGAACTTCCAAGGTCAAGATGTCAAGACTTCAGCTGCTAACAACAAAGTTTGAAAGTTTGAGGATGAAAGATGAAGAGACCATTCATGACTTTCACATGAATATACTTGAACTCTCAAATGCTTCTAGTGCCCTAAGAGAGAGGATGTCTGATGAGAAGCTGGTGAGAAAAATTCTCAGATCTCTTCCCAAGAGATTTGAAATGAAGGTGACTGCTATAGAGGAAGCTCAAGACATTAGCTAGATGAGGGTAGATGAATTGATTGGTTCCCTTCAGACATTTGAATTAGGGTTGAATGACAGATCAGAAAAGAAGGCCAAAAGCATAGCATTGGTGTCTAGTACTGAAGATGAAAAGAAAGTGTGTGATATTGAAACCCATGAGGAGCTATCCAATGCAATCGTGATGCTGGGAAGGCAGTTTAATAAGGTGTTGAAAAGAATGAACATGAGCTATAAACCTTATGTCAAGAACATCACATCTGACATCAACAGGTCAGGTGATCAGATGAAGAAAACCAAAGCAGAGGAGAAGCCTAATAATGACAAAGGAATCCAATGCCATGGTTGTAAAGGTTATGGTCACATCAGAGCTGAATGTCCTACATACCTTAAACAGAAAAAGGGGTTGTCTATCACTTGGTCTGATGAGGACACTGAAAGTGAAGATGAATCTGCCAAGCATGTCAGAGCAATGACTGGAATATGTGAGTCTGAGGATGATTCAAGTGATGGAGAGATTACCTATGAGGAACTAGCTGCATCATATAGAGAGCTATGTATCAGAAGTGAAGAAGTGTGTCAAGAAAGGGAGAAGCAAAATGAACTTATAATCCAACTAAAGGCTGACAAGGCTGAACTGGAAAATGAAGTCAGTTTGCTGAAATGCAACCTTGATCAAATGTCCAAATCTCTCAGAATGTTGAACAGTGGAACTGACACTTTGGATGAAATCCTTCAAGCTGGAAAGATGGCAGGAGATATGACAGGGCTGGGATTTGATGGCAATAAGAAGAAACCCATTTCAGATGCTAGTTCATCTGGACTTAAACATAACATGTCCCATCAGATGTCTCAACATCATGGGAAAATTCATGTTTCTGGACCTAATCATTTTGTGCCTCAACATCATGGCAGAAGACAGCCTCAACATCATGGCAGAAGACAGCCTCAACATCATGGGAGAAGACACCCTCAAGGGAGAAGACATCCCAACCATTTCAGAGGAGGATTTCAAAGATGGAGATGTCATTACTGTGGAAGGTTTGGTCACATAAACCCTTTTTGCTTCAAACTGCATGGATTTCCTGAGCCTGATCCTCAACCTAGAACAAATCAAAGCATTCCTACAAATGGAAAACAATGGGTTCCCAAGGTTGCTGCTAACAGCTTGATAGCTCACATGTCTCTAAGAGATTCTACCATAGGAGATTGGTATTTTGATAGTGGATGTTCTAGACATATGACAGGTGACAAGAACTGTTTGGTGGATATCAAATCTTACTTCACAAGTTATGTGGCTTTTGGTGATGGAGTAAATGGAGAAATCAAAGGGATTGGAAAGTTGAACTGTTCAGGAGTTCCTAATCTTGATAATCAACTGCTAGTGAAAGGATTGACAGTCAACTTGATAAGTATCGGTCAACTGTGTGATGAAGGGTTCAAGGTCAACTTCACAAAATCTGAATGTTTGGTTACTAATGAAAAGGGTGAAGTAACCATGAAGGGTGTCAGATCTCTAGACAATTGCTACTTGTGGGATAAAGGTAAACTGTGTCTTCAACAAGAAATAAATAGGATCACCTCCTTGGAAAATGTCAGAGGAATACCTAAGCTAAAGCTGGAAGAAGGAAGAGTTTGTGGGAAGCAACCTAAGAGTAAGATGTTACACCAGAAGTTTCAACATCTCACTACTTCAAAAGGGTTGGATCCACCTCACTTGGACGTGATGGAATCCAAAAGTGTTGTTGAAATGACCAAACATTGTATTCAGCAAAAGCAGTCAGAACTTAAGATGTGCCTTGTTGATAAGATGGATGTTTATAAATTCCTATCTCAGAGTAAGCTGACTAAGTACAATGCCAAGCAAGATGTCATGACATTACACTATGACATCCTGAGCATATTGATCAAAAGTCTTGTGGAAGATAATGTGGTAATTTTGAAACTTGTTGCCACTGAAAGAAAATTGGCTGATACTATGGATGCAAGTTTGAATTCTTAAGAAGAAAATTGGGACTCCATATTTGTGAAGACTTATAGAAATTAAAGGCGTGTGGGAAAATCTTTTTGATTTTTAAAAGTCATTTACTATTTTGTGGAAATATCATTAATTTCCTTTTATGTTTCCAAAAGCAGCCCACCTATCTTAGGCAATCATTCCAACATATTGCTCCCACACGCAACATACGTCTTACACCTTATTTGCTCAGCTCGTTCATCTTCCTTCTCAGTGAAAGAAACCCTTCTGCTCCTAACCCCACCCTTTGCAAGATTTCTACAATGTATCAACAATGCTCCTCATCTTCTTCCAAGCAAGACTCTGAACAAACTCCCAAGAATCCTAGGGTTTCTTTTGATGATGTTCGTACTGATGCGGTTCTTGATGTTGCACCTCTTTCTATGATTTCTCCTCCTGAAGCTAAGAAGACTAGCCTGCAGGTAACTCTTCTGATTCCTCTGAGAATAAAAATATGATGATAGCTCTGTTCGTAGCATAGTTACTGGTCTCTTGTATGGAGACAACGGGATTCCTAGAATCACTATTCCTCTACCCCAAGAGGATCAAGGAAAGGAAGAAGTCTTCTCTGTTGATAGAAGTGTGGATAGGATTGTCTCTAGGGTTCTGGATGAAGGGTTTGTCGTTGCTGGGATCTCTAAGCCCCTTGCTCAAATTTCTGCCTCTCATACTTCTGAGACTAATCAAGAAGGTAATCATCAAACTGGGTCATCTGGTAATGATAAAGATGGTTCAGAAGATAAACTTCAAAAGCTGGCTACCTCAGTTCTGGAGGATGCAGGAAATGATGTTGAACCTGATGTTGGGACATCTACTGCTGAGAGAAGTTCCCCTAACAAGTTTGATGCTTCAGGTCTTAAAGGAAAGCAGACTGTTAATGATGAAGATATTGTGAATCTGGTTGATATTCCATCTGATAATGATCTGATTGCAAGTGTACACCCTGGCATTGCTAAAAGGTTGAAATCAAGAAAAGGGAAAGCTGTAGATTCACCTTCAAAGGTGAGAGCTAATATCAGTTTTTTTTTTGTGCTTGTTATGTAATCTGAATACCTTGGATATTGGTTCCTATGCTCTTATATGGTTATCTTGTCTGGATGTTCCATGACATGTTTTGACATGTGTTGTATACTGTAACCAACAAGGGAGAGCTAATTTGACTGACTGGTAGCTAGTATGACTAACTGTGAGTTGTGATGGGGAGTTCTTGATACTGACTGACTATTTTTCTATCTCTGTGTTTTTTTGTCCAATTGTGGCTAAAAAGGGGGAGAGAAGAGCCTAGTTGTTGAGAGTTGTGTTTGTCGCTTCTTGGCTTGAGGGGGAGTTTAAGGAAGAGCCTGTATGTTAGTGTTATGTGTTATGGTGTATTGCTGCTGCAGGTATCTCTAATGTGTGTTGATATTGTTTTAGCCAAAATTAGCCAAAGGGGGAGATTGTTAGTTCTGTTATTGGCAGCAATTTTTGTAAAACAATGTGGTTGTTCAAGATGTCATGTCTGATGTCTTAACATGTGCTTCTAACATTCTGCATGTGGTGTATTGTTTGGTATTGCAGTTTTTGTGCATGATGTCAAGATTGATGTCTTAACATCTGTTGACAGAACATCATGTTCAGTCTGTTATTTGTTTTAGGGTTGTGTGTTAATTTTTATGTTTTGAGAGATTCTGTTTGAGAGATTGCAGGCGAAATTCTTGGAGAAGATTTATTCAGATGCAATCGTTTGTTTCTATATTTAGGGCGAAAAGATTTAAAGATAAAATCTGTTTTTATTGTGCATCAAATCTGAGTTTTTCACAGAGCCCAAGCCCAAGAATCTGTTTCTATTTAAAGAAGTCTCAACCCTACTTGGAAGTGACGGAGAATAAGGATTGTGTGAGCTGTGTTCAAGTTTTAGGGTTTGTGTTTTGGGTTTGTTTTTGTGAGCCATTCATTCATCTGTTTTGATGTTTGAATTGGACTGATTTAGTTGAGTTGTAATTTGTCCACTCAAAGCTTTTAAGCACGAGTGTATTGTTCTTGGTTGAAGCTTTTAAGCAAGATCAAGGTATTGTCGTTGAAGTGTGTCTTCTACTTTCTTTATTGTAAGTAGTTATCACTACTGTGATTGAGAGGAAGGAGAGAGGTGTCTCATATCTAAGAGTATCTTAGATAGAAGTGTCATTGGGTAGTGATTAAGTGAGTAGATTGTCAACTGGTGTGTTGGCTGTAGAGTCTATGAATTGATACTACTAATAGTGGACTTCCTTCCTGGCTTGGTAGCCCCCAGACGTAGGTAGTTAGACCGAACTGGGTGAACAATTCTCTGTGTTTATTTATTGCTTTTAAGTGCTGTTACTTTTACTGTCTTGTTCATATAGCAGATATTGATGTTGTGACGTCTCACTCGACATCACATATTTGATACCAGAATTTCACAAGAGGACAAATTTTTCCTTCTCGAATAAGAAATTAACTATGCCAATCGTACCTTCAAAAATAATAGTTAATACTTCCTTTGGAGTAGCTTCATTAGACGGAATGATGATTAACTTCTCTTCACACCCAATAAACACCGAATTAGCATAAATCCAATCCATCCCCAAGACTACATCAACTTTCTTAAGTGGAAAACATATATGGTCAATCTGTAAAACTCTACTATCCACCGATAGCGAACAATTTTCACAAATCAACGATGTCTCAACAACACCATCCATGGCGGTAGTAACCACCATGGGAGGAGACAAAGGAATTGATTGTAAACTAAGTCGCTCCATACATTGTATTGACACAAAAGAGTGTGTTACTCGACAATCAAACAATACAAAACAAGGATGGCCATTTACGTAACACTTACCAGCAATAAAAGTGTTGTTACCCTTAGTCTTCTTTGCGTCCAAGGTAGAAACCCGACCGATACTCTTTCCTTGCATCTGATTCTTATTCTGAGGACAATCTCTAGCCATATGACTCATTCCTTGACATTGATAACATCTTACTCCTCCGACGACACAACTTACATAAAGATTCTTATTACACCTACGACAAATAAGATGAGGGGTAGGTCTAGCATTCTGCACCTGTTTCCCTTTGAAAGGTTAGGGTCTAGGTCTAAACTGGTGACTTGTGTTCCTTGGTCCTTCTGACCAACCCTATACTGATCTTTTTCCTCTTCGACCTTCTTCAAACTATTCTAAACCACATAATATTGTCTCAGTAACTCAAGATAGGTAGTGAATTCCCTCTGAGAGACAATTTGAGAGATTTCACCCCTCAGGCCAAATAGAAATTGATCGATGTTCCACTTCTCGTTCGGTGCATACATAGCCTTCCTAGAATAAGCAGCCATATCTTCAAACTTCTTAGTATAAATAGCCATCTTCATATTACCTTGCCTAAGATGTTGAAATTCAAACTCTTTCTAAGTCCTCAAAGAGCTAGGAAAATACTTATCTATAACAGTAGCCTTAAAATGTTCCCAGACCTTGGACAGTCCTTGATTAGTCATCAGAGTTGAAGCAATTTCCCACCACCTCATATTAGAACCCCTCATTATGTGAGAAACAAACATAACTTTATTCTCCCCATTACAGTGCACTATTTGAAAGATTCTTTCCATGCCAGTCACCCACTCATGAGCCTTTACATGATATAGTCCACCATGAAATTAAGGAGGATTCATGCGAAAGAAATCCCAGAAACTCTCACCCATAGCTTCTTGTGGAATCCATTGAGGGTGAAGACAACCATTGAACTGTTGCATCATTTGCTACATGAATTGGTTCTGTTACTGCTGCATCTATTGCACAAAGTGAGGCCACGAAACACTTTCACTACCACTTTGTGGGTTCGAGTTGGAAGCCTGAGTTCTGGGTCAACCACGACCTATGAGTTCGTCAACCATGATCCTAAAATTCATACAAATATAATCAAGTTGATCACGCTCAATACTATGAATATAACATCCAGGAAAATGATGATAACACACATATGAGGCAAAAAGAAATACTCATAATATTTCATGGCTAGGTCGAGGATATGACCTGCTCTGATACCAAAAGTAACACCCATATATAATACATGTCTAGTGTAACGCCCCAGTTTTTGTGTGTTATTATTTAATCGAGTCGTGTGATTATTTTATTATTATTTTCTTTTCTTTTTGACTTTTATCTGAAAATATGTTATTTTTCTATGTTGTGATATTTTATCGGGTTTTGGAAACATTTGCGAGATAATTGAGTGTGGGGGTATTTTGGGCATTTCATAATATTTTTAATTAAGTTAGTAAGAATAGAATAGAAAGAGAGAAAAATAGAGAGAAAGAAAAAGAAAAGAAGGAAAAAGGAGAGAAAAGAGAAGAAGAAGAGAAAAAGTGAGAAAAGCTTGGAAAATTCAAGAGAACAACTTCTAGAATCGGTTTAATCGGGTAAGGGTGCGAAACTCAATTATTGTATGATTGTATATGATTATGTATGTGTTTTTGTTGTTGTTATTGGATTGAATTGAAAATATTTAGTAAAACCCATATTATGTGAAATTGAGTAGAAATTGATTAAATGTGTTGGAAATCATGTTTTTAGTGTTCATTCTTGTTGGTACATGATAGATACATATTGCTATGCATTGTATTGGTAATTTTCTGGGTGTAGGTGAGAAATTGGAGGATTTTGGTTGAGAAAACGCAGAACTTCGTTCTGCAGAAATTTTTCTGGTTTTTCCAGGTCATACGCGTATGGACCTTGGCAATACGCGTAACATGGGCGAGCCATGGGCCAATACGCGTATGAACCTTCAATTTTCTCGGCCATCTGCCCATTTGCGTATGATACGCGTAGCATTTTAGGGCAGTACGCATACGAGGTTGGGCATTACGCGTACGGACTTTTACACGTGAACTTGGGGAAAAATGAGTTTCTGTCCATACGCGTATGGCTCAGGGCAATACGCGTATGGACAGGACATTTGTAAAATGAGATTTTTCAAAATGTCGTTTTCGTTTTTCTTTCGTAACTTGGGTTCCGTTTGTCCGATTTTTACATTCTTGGTATCGTTGTGAAGCTATTGAGCTGTACTTTCTTATTATGATGATTTGGAAATTGTTAACCGATTTAATTATGTCAGAAAATTGGGAATAGTGTCGGTTGTCGACTTTTGTCGTTGTAATTGTGCGAGTCGATGCGTATGATGTAAGGTGCTATTGTATGATGTAAATGTATGTGTTTAGATGGTGTTGTGACGATTTGTGACCGTATGGCAATTAAATGCATTGTTTTAGGCATAAGTGCAAAGTGTGATTTTGGTGATGGAGGTGAATGCATATATGTGTGTATTTGAATGTCATGAGTCATTGTATGCCAAACATCATGATATGCATTGTTGTGACGTCCTGAGTGACGGTTTAATTCTAGAGGGAATCTGCTATAACATCGTGCGCCTTAAAAATAAGAGGACCTAAAGCGATTTGATATATCGTGCACCTTAAAAATAAGAGGACCTAAAGCGATGGTTATAGACGATCGTGTGCCCATGTGGGGTGTGAGCGGTCGGATTGTGCGCCTTATACTGAGAGGACCTAAAGCAATCCATAAACGTCGTGCGCCTTATACCAAGAGGACCTAAAGCGACGGGTGAACATCGTAGGCCCGACAGGGTGTTACTTGAGTGATCCTCAGTAACAAGCGATGATTCCAGCAGAGTTCCTGAGTGAACTAGTGATGAGAAATATTGGAAGTCGGTACCGCATGTGCATATGCATAGAGTCGTTGCGTCGGTCTCTTGCATTTGCATAAATCATTAATGGTTGTTTATGTGTGGAATTGTGGATAAATTGATATATGGATACTTGTTGGTGATGGAAAAATGAATTATTCCTTGTATTGCCTTGTGATTGAATTATGGCGTGAGTTGTGGTGAGAATCGTATATATGTATATTTTTGTGTTATATATAATTGTGTGCAATTATATTATGGTTGTTTTTCTCACCCTTCTGCTGTTTTATAATGCTCTATGAGGCATTGCAGATTAGAGTTGCTGGAGGTATTTTTGTGAAGCTTTGCGTCTTCATTCTTTTGTCGGTCGGCTCTGATATGTGACACCGGGTAGTTAGGGAGGCCGTTTGTGAATATTTGTGTATTATGTATATATATCTTTTTGTTTGTACATGTACAACTTGATGTATGACAAACTTTTTGTGATATATATATATATATATATATATATATATATATATATATATATATATATGTTATTCAGTTTTAGATTTTCCGCTTTTATTCTAAAATCTGAAATGTGGGTGTAAGGAACTGAGTTCCTCTGTTGATTGCTACCCCACTGTTGTATATCTTTATGAGCAGGTGTTGTATGTTTTGTTTCAAAATAATGTGATTCTTCCCAGTCTATGCCATGATAATTTAGATATACTCTGATGAAATTTTGAATTTTCTGTTACCGCTTTATTTAATTGGGGGTATAGATTGGAACTGAAACAAGGTAATATGTTTGTTGTTGATTATACTGCTAAGTTTGTGGAGCTTGTACAGTTTTATCCTCATTATGCGGAAGCGACTGCGGAATTTTCTAAGTGTGTGAAGTATGAGAACGGATTGTGTCCTGAGATAAAGCAGGCAATTGGATATCAAAGGATTCGGAGGTTTTCTGATTTGGTGGATTGCTGTAGGATCTATGAAGAGGACAGTAAGGCTCGTTCTACTCATTACAAGAGTGTGAGCGAGAGGAAAGGGAAGCAACAGTTCTGTGGTGGTCCGTATGTGACACCAGCTGATAAAGGTAAACAAAGGGGTACTTTTGATAGAAGGTCGGGTGGAGGAGGTATGTCTAATTCTCTGAGATGTTTTAAATGTGGTGAGTTGGGGCATCGTCAGTTTGAGTGCAGGAAAGATGTGAGTAAGTGTTCTAATTGTGGAGGTGTCGGACATGTTGTAGCTGATTGTAAACGGAAGAATGTGGTTAAGTGTTTTAACTGTGGTGAACCTGGTCATATTAGTACCAAGTGTCCGAAACCGAAAGCAAGCTCCAACTAGTGGGAAGGTATTTGCTTTATTGGGGACTCAGACTTCAAGTGCAGATCGTCTGATCAGAGGTACTTGTTTTATTAATAGTACGCCTTTAGTTGCTATTATTGATACTGGGGTGACTCATTCGTTTATTTTGTCTGAGTGCGCGAAGCGTTTGAATCTTGTGTTGTCTTCGATGGGTGGTGCAATGGTTATTGATACGCCAGCAATGGGGTCAGTAACTACTTCTTTGGTTTGTTTGAGTTGTCCTTTGACTATTTATGGTAAAGACTTTGAGATGGATTTGGTGTGTTTACCGTTGGAGGGTTTAGATGTGGTTCTGGGAATGAATTGGTTGCAATTCAATAGGGTACATATTGATTGTTATCATAAGTTGGTAAGGTTTCCTTCTCTTGAAGAAGACGAAGACTCAAGTTTCTTATCTACCAAAGAGTTGAAGAGACTTTTGGCGGATGAAGCTCAGTTGTTTGGTTTGTTTGCATCTTTGGTTGTGGAGAGTCAAGTTTTACTTGATGTGTTTCCAGTGGTGTGTGAATTTCCGGAAGTGTTTCCTGAGGATATTTCAGATTTGCCGCCAGAGAGAGAGGTGGAGTTTTCTATAGATCTAGTTCCTGGTACTAGACATGTTTCTATGGCACCTTATCGTATGTCGGCATCTGAGTTGGTGGAGTTAAAGAAACAGTTGAATGAGTTGTTGGAGAAGAGGTTCGTGAGACCAAGTGTGTCGCCTTGGGGTGCTCCAGTTTTGTTGGTGAAAAAGAAGGATGGGAGTATGCAGTTGTGTATTGATTATCGCCAGTTGAATAAGGTGACGATCAAGAATAAGTATCCTCTTCCAAGGATTGATGATCTGATGGATCAGTTGGTTGCTGCGTGTGTGTTCAGTAAGATTGATTTGAGATCAGGGTATCATCAGATTAGGGTGAAGGAAGAAGATATCCAGAAGACGGCTTTTAAAACACGTTACGGTCATTATGAATATTTGGTGATGCCGTTCGGGGTTTCTAATGCGCCAGGTGTGTTTATGGAGTACATGAATCGTATTTTTCACGAGCATCTGGATCAATTTGTTGTTGTGTTCATTGATGACATTTTGATTTATTCTAAGTCTCGGGAAGAGCACGCGGAGCATTTGCGTATTGTTTTGCAGGTTTTGAAAAAAAGGAAGCTTTTTGCCAAATTGTCCAAGTGTGAATTCTGGTTGTCGGAGGTGAGTTTTCTTGGGCACGTAATTTCAGGTAATGGTATTTCTGTGGATCCATCTAAAGTAGAAGCAGTTCTACAATGGGAGGCTCCGAGATCTGTTACTGAAATTCGAAGCTTTTTGGGTTTGGCCGGTTATTATCGAAGGTTTATTGAAGGTTTTTCAAAGCTAGCACTTCCTTTGACCCAGTTGACTTGTAAAGGGCAAGCGTTCATTTGGGACATTCGGTGCGAAGAAAGTTTTAATGAGCTAAAGAGAAGATTGACGACAACTCCGGTTTTGATTTTGCCGAATCCTAATGAACCATTTGTGGTTTATTGTGATGCTTCTTTGATTGGTCTAGGTGGTGTTCTGATGCAAGAAGGTAAGGTGGTGGCTTATGCTTTGAGGCAATTGAGATTGCATGAGAAGAATTATCCTACTCATGATCTTGAGTTAGCAGCTGTGGTTTTTGTGTTGAAGATCTGGAGGCATTATCTCTACGGTGCAAGGTTTGAAGTCTTTAGTGATCACAAAAGTTTGAAATATTTGTTTGATCAAAAAGAGCTAAATATGAGGCAACGTAGATGGTTGGAATTCTTGAAGGACTACGACTTTGGCTTGAATTACCATCCTGGTAAAGCTAATGTGGTAGCCGATGCTTTGAGCCGGAAATTGTTACATATGTCCGCTTTAATGGTTAAGGAGTGGGAACTTTTGGAATCGTTTAGAGACTTGAGTTTGGTTTGTGAAGTGACGTCGGATAGCGTGAGGCTTGGAATGCTAACGATTACTAATGATTTTCTGATGACTGTTAGTGAGAAGCAAAAGCTGGATGTGAAATTTGTGGATTTGATGTTGGTTGGAGAAAAAGATGCGAATAGTGATTTTCAAGTGGATATTAATGGTGTTTTGAGATTCCAAGGTAGGATTTGTATTCCTGATGATGCGGAGTTGAAAAAGATGATTTTGGAGGAAGGACACCGGAGTAATTTGAGTATACATCCGGGAGCGAATAAGATGTATCAGGATTTGAAGAAGATTTTCTGGTGGTCTGGATTGAAAAGGGATGTGGCTCAGTTTGTTTATGCATGTTTGACTTGTCAGAAATCGAAGGTGGAACATCTGAGGCCTAGTGTTTGTTGCAACTGTTGGATATTCCTGAGTGGAAGTGGGACAGCATTTCCATGGATTTTGTGACAGGATTACCAAATACTCAACGAGGGCATAATGCTATTTGGGTGGTTGTTGATAGGCTGACTAAATCGGCCCATTTTATTCCGATTGACATCAGTTTTACCTTGGAGCGGTTAGCTGAGATCTACATCAGTGTGATTGTGAAGTTGCATGGGGTTCCAGTAAGTATTGTTTCTGATCGAGATCCTAGGTTTACCTCGAGATTTTGGGAAAGTTTACAGAAGGCGTTGGGTTCTAAATTGAGATTGAGTTCGGCTTATCATCCGCAGACGGATGGTCAGACGGAGAGGACGATTCATTCGTTGGAAGATTTGTTGCGAGCTTGTGTTTTGGAACAAGGTGGTGCGTGGGATAGTTATCTTGCATTGATTGAATTTACGTATAATAACAGTTTCCATTCTAGTATTGGAATGACACTGTTTAAAGCATTATATGGACGGAGATGTCGAACACCGTTGTGTTGGCACGAATCCGGTGAGAGAACAGTGGTTGGACCAGAGTTGGTACAGCAGACGACGGAGAAAGTGAGGCTTATTCGAGAGAAGTTAAAGGCTTCTCAGAGTAGGAAAAAGAGTTATCATGATCGGAGACGGAAGGATCTTGAGTTCCAAGAGAGTGATCATGTATTTTTTAGGGTTACACTGGTAATGGGTGTGGGTCGTGCATTGAAATCGAAAAAACTTACTTCTCGATTTATTGGTCCTTACTAGATATCCGCGAGAGTGGGTGCTGTGGCGTATAGGGTGGCGTTGCCGCCGAATCTGTCGAATTTGCATGATGTGTTTCATGTTTCACAGCTTCGGAAGTATGTTCCGAATCCGTCGCATGTGATTCCGATGGATGAGGTGGAAGTAAGGGAGAACCTTACGGTCGAGGCATTACCAGTTAGGATTTTGGATCGCGAGGTGAAGCGGTTGAGAGGCAAGGATATTGCACTTGTGAAAGTGGCGTGGGGAGGCGCTGCTGAGGGCAATTTGATGTGGGAGTTGGAGAGTCGGATGCGGGAGTCGTATCCAGAGTTGTTCGTCTCAGGTATATTTTCGAGGACGAAAATTTCTAAGTGGGGGAGAGTTGTAACGCCCCAGTTTTTGTGTGTTATTATTTAATCGAGTCGTGTGATTATTTTATTATTATTTTATTTTCTTTTCGACTTTTATCTGAAAATATGTTATTTTTCTATGTTGTGATATTTTATCGAGTTTTGGGAACATTTGCGAGATGATTGAGTGTGGGGGTATTTTGGGTATTTCATAATATTTTTAATTAAGTTAGTAAGAATAGAATAGAAAGAGAGAAAAATAGAGAGAAAGAAAAGGAGAAGAAGGAAAAAGGAAAGAAAAGAGAAGAAGAAGAGAAAAAGTGAGAAAAGCTTGGAAAATTCAAGAGAACAACTTCTAGAATCAGTTTAATCGGGTAAGGGTGCGAAACTCAATTATTGTATGATTTTATATGATTATGTATGTGTTTTTGTTTTTGTTATTGGATTGAATTGAAAATATTTAGTAAAACCCATATTATGTGAAATTGAGTAGAAATTGATTAAATGTGCTGGAAATCATGTTTTTAGTGTTCATTCTTGTTGGTACATGATAGATACATATTGCTATGCATTGTATTGGTAATTTTCTGGGTGTAGGTGAGAAATTGGAGCATTTTGGTTGAGAAAACGCAGAACTTCGTTCTGCAGAAATTTTTCTGGTTTTTCCAGGTCATACGCGTATGGACCTTGGCAATACGCGTAACATGGGCGAGCCATGGGCCAATACGCGTATGGACCTTCAATTTTCTCGGCCATCTGCCCATTTGCGTATGATACGCGTAGCATTTCAGGGCAGTACGCGTACGAGGTCGGGCATTACGCGTACGGACATTTACACGTGAACTTGGGGAAAAATGAGTTTCTGCCCATACGCGTATGGCTCAGGGCAATACGCGTATGGACAGGACATTTGTAAAATGAGACTTTTCAAAATGTCGTTTTCGTTTTTCTTTCGTAACTTGGGTTCCGTTTGTCCGATTTTTACATTCTTGGTATCGTTGTGAAGCTATTGAGCTGTACTTTCTTATTATGATGATTTGGAAATTGTTAACCGATTTAATTATGTCGGAAAATTGGTAATAGTGTCGGTTGTCGACTTTTGTCGTTGTAATTGTGCGCAGTCGACGCGTATGATGCAAGGTGCTGTTGTATGATGTAAATGTATGTGTTTAGATGGTGTTGTGACGATTTGTGACCGTATGGCAATTAAATGCATTATTTTGGGCATAAGTGCAAAGTGTGATTTTGGTGATGGAGGTGAATGCATATATGTGTGTATTTGAATGTCATGAGTCATTGTATGCCAAACATCATGATATGCATTGTTGTGACGTCCTGAGTGACGGTTTGATTCCAGAGGGAATCTGCTATAACATCGTGCGCCTTTAAAATAAGAGGACCTAAAGCGATTTGATATATCGTGCGCCTTAAAAATAAGAGGACCTAAAGCGATGGTTATAGACGATCGTGTGCCCATGTGGGGTGTGAGCGATCGGATTGTGCGCCTTATACCGAGAGGACCTAAAGCAATCCATAAATGTCGTGCGCCTTGTAACACCCCAATTTTAGTAATTAATTATTTATATTAATTATTGAGTGATTTTATTAAATATTGATTTAAGTGATTTGTCAAAGTTATTTGAAATATTTAATTTAAACGAATTACTTGATTTAGTGAATTTATATGAATTATTTGATTTATATAAATTATTGAGTTTATATAAATTAATTGATATATTTAATTTATGTGATTTAATTGATTAAATTGAAATATGTGATTTAATTTATTATTTGAAAATAAATTGAATTGTTGAATTTATCTAATTAATTATTTAATTGGATTATTGGTATTTAGTGAACTATTTAATTTATTCTATTTAATATGATTTTATAGTTGTTAGAAATTGTTGGGCTTAAGGGGAGGTGTTGATATTAAATATGATAAGTGAGTTAGCCCCATTTGGTTGTGACTAGTAGGGTTTAAAAGAAAGAGTTAGTAAGAGTGAAAATCAGAAAAATTAAAAAGAAGAGAAAGTGTAGAAGAGGGGAAGAGAAAAGAGGAAGAGTAGAAGAGGAGAAAAACCCAAACAAATCAAGAACAAATTCATCAAGAAATTCAAGGTAAGGGTGAGATTTTATTCAATATTGGGGTTATTTGAGTGATGGTTATTGTGTAGAAATAGTATTAGAATAATCTTAAAAATTTTCTGTAAAAACTGAAATTAATTAGGTTAAATTAATTTCTGAAATTACTAATTTCTGATGTTTAGAAATTGATTCTTGATGATAGTTAAGAGACCCATTTAATATTTGGAGTACCCATTAGAGTTGTAAAATCTGGAAGTAGTGAATGAACCAACCCCCTATTTCCATGGAGGTGTGCGCTGGAACCTATCTTCTTACTCACAATTGATTAAAGCTTACTGATATATTGAATAGGGGTAATAGTACTTGTTGAATTATAGTGGCTCATTAATTAAAACAAGGAAAAGAGAAAATCGAACCAACCACCCTCTCATAGTCTCATTTAAATTTTACATAGCGCAGGAATAGAGAAAGGGGGATAAAGAAAAGTACCTTTTATGTGAGTATTATATATTAATAAAGTAGTACTTGTTTTAAATTAATGATATTATATTACAAAAATTGGAAATAGCACAACTACCCTCTTTCATAATGTCAGTGCAGAAAGAACAAATATGTATGTGTTAGCAACACTTTTCATGTGGCTATTAGATATTAATTAATATAAATAGCATGAATAAATTATTATGTGGATCCACCTTTTCTTAAATTCATGCGCTGGATTTCTTTTTTTTTTTAGTGTATTTACTAACTAGCTCACATTTAAGTCCCCCTAGTCTTGTAATAAGGAAATGTGGAATGGATTGGAGAGAGAGATATCATTATGCAGAAGGTTCAACATATAATAATAATTGTAAGCTTTTCATTTCCTTGTTTCTTAAAAACAATGCACATAATATATTATTATTATTATATGAGGTGAAAGTGGGATTGAGAGAGAGTAAATACTATGGTCTCACCCTTTCAAAAAGAAGTCAGCGCAGGGTTATATATATAGTGGTATTGAAAACCACTCATGATGTTTATTTAGGACAAGAATAGAATAACTACAGGGCATAGTAAATAGGTGCACTTAGTTAATTTTTGTAACTCTAGTGGATGTACATTAGGAACAACTAATTGATAGAAAGATTAATTGAATATTGAATAGTTATTTAATTATTAATTAGTAAATATTTAATATTCTTAAATCTGGATTATTTATTTAAATATTGATTATTTAAGTAAATACTAGTTAATTATTTAAATATAGATTGTTTAACTAATATTTGAATAATGGAATTCTATTGGATTCAATTATTGGTGATTAATTAATTAGTCATCATTTAATCGATAAATTATGTTTATGAGATGTGAACGGATTTAATAGTCTTTGTGTATTATTGGTTGATTGTGGTGACTAAATCTAAAGTGTGAGTACTTGATTTTAAAATGTGATTGTGTGTGTGCAATTGTGTAATAATTCAAGTGTGATGAATTATTTGAGATATGCATGATATTAAGATTAGGGAATGGTCTTAATTGCATATTGTTATTGATTGCATACGCATCATTTGTGTCAAGAGGCAATGCTTGCTAGTTCCGTGGGAGCTAGTGACTTGTCCCAAACCTAGTGGGGTTTGAAAGCCTAGGGAAAGGGCTTTTGTTTTGTTATTGGTCTAGGGGACGGACCCGGTTTAAATGTAAAAACCGAAAAAAAATAACAAGTGTTGGTACCACATGGCATGAGTTGCATTGACTTTGCATCGAGTCGCATGACATATATGATTGTTATATGGAAGTATGTGTGTGATTGTGACTTGTTGAGTATTGGAATTTGATATGAATTGTGTGGATACTTGAGTGATACTTGTTGATGAATATTGAGTGTGAGATTATTTATTATTTGTGTTTATATGTTTTACAATAATCATTATCTTATAATTTCAATATTGATGTGAATTCTCACCCTTCTGTTGGAATGATGTTTTATACGACATCGCTCAGGTACTGAAGATTAGAGTTGCTTGCTAGTATGAGTATAGCTATTTGGAGTAGCTTGTTTAGCTTCCTTATTTATTTTGGGTTGAGTCGTGCTCTGATTATGTAACACTGGGGAACGTTTGATCATGTTTTAAGAGATACGATTGTATACTCTATTTATTTGTTAATTTGATTTGAATTTTATGTTGAAGTGGCTTTTTATGCCTAAGTTGATTTAATAAAGGAAATTTATTTAAGACTTGAATGTGATGAGATTCTTAATGAAAGTGATTCCGCTGCTACATGCTAATGTGAAAGTTTTCGAAAAGCATGAAATTACTAAAGTGTTAATGAGCATGACAGGTGTTTTATGATGTTTTATGATTATGTGTGACACCCTTAAATGAATAGCATGATTATTTACTCTGATTTATTGTATGTTTTTATGCGGGGATTAGAAGGGTGTTACATTAGTGGTATCAGAGCAGGTCGGTCCATCCGACCAGGTTGTCTAATGTTTTTTATTCCCTAGTATGCGACATGTGTGTGAAAACACTGTCGGTACGAGTTTGTCTTTCAATCCTTTGTCTGCAGGAGTGAGATTGAAACAAGTGGGGGAGAAGCTTTTGCTTCTCTGAGACGTTTTAGTTGTGGAATGTTGGTTTGGTGTGCTGCTGATTGCAAGGAACGCTATTATAGTTTGGTAACAATGGTTTATGCCCCATCATGATTGTTGACTGCCTATTGACAAATTGAGGAACTGATCACCCTTAATCTCTTGTTGATAGTGGACGGGATCCTGTTGGATGGCATAGACGTGTCTTGCGAGCTTAAATGGTGTGTGTAATGAATTATTTGGAGTTAAGCAAAGTGCTTACAGATTGTTTTGATGAGTCAGTGCAAGATGGTGCCAAGGTGTTTATGTTGATGGCAACTTTGAGCATTAGTGAAAGTGGAGCAATTGATACTTTACCAATTGTTCGTGACTTTCCGGAAGTTTTTCCTGATGAGATAAGTGATTTACCGCCGGAACGCGAGGTGGAGTTTTCGATCGACTTAGTTCCTGGAACTAGTCCGGTATCGATGGCTCCATACCGTATGTCCGCATCGGAGTTGAAATAGTTGAAGAGTCAACTTGAGGATTTGCTTGAGAAGAGGTTTATTCGTCCAAGTGTGTCACCGTGGGGTGCACCAGTTTTGTTGGTTAAGAAGAAAGAGGGTTCTATGAGACTTTGTGTGGACTATAGACAATTGAACAAGGTGACTATCAAGAACAAGTATCCACTTTCGAGGATTGATGATTTGATGGATCAGTTGGTTGGTGCAAGTGTGTTTAGTAAGATAAATTTGAGATCTGGGTATCATCAGATTCGTGTGAAGGCTGAAGATATTCAGAAGACTGCTTTTCGAACGAGGTATGGACATTATGAGTATTTCGTGATGTAATTTGGTGTGACTAATGCACCAGGTGTATTTATGGAGTACATGAACAGGAGTTTCCATCCTTATTTAGACAAGTTTGTGGTTGTGCTCATTGATGATATTTTTATCTATTCGAGGAGTGAAGAGGATTATGTTAAGCATCTGAGAATTGTGTCATCTGTGTTGAAAGAGAAGCCGTTGTATGCTAAACTTTCTAAGTGAGAGTTTTGGTTGAAGGAAGTGAGTTTCCTTGGACATGTGATTTCGAGTAGAGGCATTGTAGTTGATCCGTCAAAGGTTGAAGCGGTATCGCAATGGGAAGCTCCGAAATCAGTTTTGAGATTAGAAGTTTTCTTGGTTTGGCAGGTTATTGTTGGAAATTTATTAAAGGATTTGCTAAGTTATCTTTGTTGTTGACGCAGTTGACTAGGAAAGGTCAAGGTTTTGTTTGGGATGCAAAGTGTGAATAAAGTTTTCAAGAGTTTAAGAGAAGATTGACGACAGCTCCTGTTTTGATTTTGCCGAATCCGTCAGAACCATTTGTTGTGTATTGTGATGCTTCTTTGATGGGTTTAAGAAGTGTGTTGTTGCAAAATCAGCAAGTTGTAGCTTATGCTTCAAGGAAACTTAAAGTGCATGAGAGGAATTATCCGACGCATGACTTAGAGTTGGCCACTGTTGTGTTTGTATTGAAGGAGGCATTACTTGTTTGGTACGAGATTTGAGGTGTATAGTGATCATAAGAGTTTGAAGTATCTCTTTGACCAGAAGGAATTGAATGCGAGGCAAAGGAGATGGTTGGAACTTTTGAAAGATTATGATTTTGGTTTGAATTACCATCTGGGTAAGGCAAACGTGGTAGCTGATGCATTGAGTAGGAAATCTTTGTATATGTCAATGATGATGGTAAAAGAGTTGGAAATGATTGAGCAATTTCGTGATTTGAGCATGGTGTGTGAGAAGACTTCTTATGGAGTTAAGCTTGGTATGTTGAAGCTTACCAGTGGCGTTCTTGATAAGATTCGAGAAGGACATAAATCTGATTTGAGTTTAGTTGATCGGTTGACTTTGATCAATCAAGGTCAAGGTGGTGATTTCCGGATTGATGAGAACGGTATCAAGAGGTGTCATGATAGAGTTTGTGTTCCGGATATTGCTGAACTGAAGAAGATTATTCTTGAGGAAGGGCATCGTAGTGGATAAAGTATTCATCCCGGTGCTACCAAGATGTATCAAGATTTGTGGAAAGTATTTTCGTGGCCTCGTGTGAAGAAAGATATTGCAGAATTTGTGTATTCTTGTTTGACTTGTTAGAATTCAAAGATCGAACATCAGAACCGTCGGGTTAGAGGCAGCCGTTATCTATTCTTAAGTGATTCGTTTGAGGTAATTTTCGAGGGCGAAAATCTTTTAAGTGGGGGAGAGTTGTAACACCCCAATTTTAGTAATTAATTATTTATATTAATTATTGAGTGATTTTATTAAATATTGATTTATGTGATTTATCTAAGTTATTTAAAATATTTAATTTAAACGAATTACTTGATTTAGTGAATTTATATGAATTATTTGATTTATATAAATTATTGAGTTTATATAAATTAATTGATATATTTAATTTATGTGATTTAATTGATTAAATTGAAATATGTGATTTAATTTATTATTTGAAAATAAATTGAATTGTTGAATTTATCTAATTAATTATTTAATTGGATTATTGGTATTTAGTGAACTATTTAATTTATTCTATTTAATATGATTTTAAAGTTGTTAGAAATTGTTGGGCTTAAGGGGAGGTGTTGATATTAAATATGATAAGTGAGTTAGCCCCATTTGGTTGTGAATAGTAGGGTTTAAAAGAAAGAGTTAGTAAGAGTGAAAATCAGAAAAATTAAAAAGAAGAGAAAGTGTAGAAGAGGGAAAGAGAAAAGAGGAAGAGTAGAAGAGGAGAAAAACCCAAACAAATCAAGAACAAATTCATCAAGAAATTCAAGGTAAGGGTGAGATTTTATTCAATATTGGGGTTATTTGAGTGATGGTTATTGTGTAGAAATAGTATTAGAATAATCTTAAAAATTTTCTGTAAAAACTGAAATTAATTAGGTTAAATTAATTTCTGAAATTACTAATTTCTGATGTTTAGAAATTGATTCTTGAAGATAGTTAAGAGACCCATTTAATATTTGGAGTACCCATTAGAGTTGTAAAATCTGGAAGTAGTGAATGAACCAACCCCTTATTTCCATGGAGGTGTGCGCTGGAACCTATCTTCTTACTCACAATTGATTAAAGCTTACTGATATATTGAATAGGGGTAATAGTACTTGTTGAATTATAGTGGCTCATTAATTAAAACAAGGAAAAGAGAAAATCGAACCAACCACCCTCTCATAGTCTCATTTAAATTTTACATAGCGCAGGAATAGAGAAAGGGGGATAAAGAAAAGTACCTTTTATGTGAGTATTATATATTAATAAAGTAGTACTTGTTTTAAATTAATGATATTATATTACAAAAATTGGAAATATCACAACTACCCTCTTTCATAATGTCAGTGCAGAAAGAACAAATATGTATGTGTTAGCAACACTTTTCATGTGGCTATTAGATATTAATTAATATAAATAGCATGAATAAATTATTATGTGGATCCACCTTTTCTTAAATTCATGCACTGGATTTCTTTTTTTTTAGTGTATTTACTAACTAGCTCACATTTAAGTCCCCCTAGTCTTGTAATAAGGAAATGTGGAGTGGATTGGAGAGAGAGATATCATTATGCAGAAGGTTCAACATATAATAATAATTGTAAGCTTTTCATTTCCTTGTTTCTTAAAAACAATGCACATAATATATTATTATTATTATATGAGGTGAAAGTGGGATTGAGAGAGAGTAAATACTATGGTCTCACCCTTTCAAAAAGAAGTCAGCGCAGGGTTATATATATAGTGGTATTGAAAACCACTCATGATGTTTATTTAGGACAAGAATAGAATAACTATAGGGCATAGTAAATAGGTGCACTTAGTTAATTTTTGTAACTCTAGTGGATGTACATTAGGTACAACTAATTGATAGAAAGATTAATTGAATATTGAATAGTTATTTAATTATTAATTAGTAAATATTTAATATTCTTAAATCTGGATTATTTATTTAAATATTGATTATTTAAGTAAATACTAGTTAATTATTTAAATATAGATTGTTTAACTAATATTTGAATAATGGAATTCTATTGGATTCAATTATTGGTGATTAATTAATTAGTCATCATTTAATCGATAAATTATGTTTATGAGATGTGAACGGATTTAATAGTCTTTGTGTATTATTGGTTGATTGTGGTGACTAAATCTAAAGTGTGAGTACTTGATTTTAAAATGTGATTGTGTGTGTGCAATTGTGTAATAATTCAAGTGTGATGAATTATTTGAGATATGCATGATATTAAGATTAGGGAATGGTCTTAATTGCATATTGTTGTTGATTGCATACGCAACATTTGTGTCAAGAGGCAATGCTTGCTAGTTCCGTGGGAGCTAGTGACTTGTCCCAAACCTAGTGGGGTTTGAAAGCCTAGGGGACGGGCTTTTGTTTTGTTATTGGTCTAGGGGACGGACCCGGTTTAAATGTAAAAACCGAAAAAAAAAATAACAAGTGTTGGTACCACATGGCATGAGTTGCATTGACTTTGCATCGAGTCGTATGACATATATGATTGTTATATGGAAGTATGTGTGTGATTGTGACTTGTTGAGTATTGGAATTTGATATGAATTGTGTGGATACTTGAGTGATACTTGTTGATGAATATTGAGTGTGAGATTATTTATTATTTGTGTTTATATGTTTTACAATATCATTATCTTATAATTTCAATATTGATGTGAATTCTCACCCTTCTGTTGGAATGATGTTTTATACGACATCGCTCAGGTACTGAAGATTAGAGTTGCTTGCTAGTATGAGGATAGCTATTTGGAGTAGCTTGTTTAGCTTCCTTATTTATTTTGGGTTGAGTCGTGCTCTGATTATGTAACACTGGGGAACGTTTGATCATGTTTTGAGAGATACGATTGTATACTCTATTTATTTGTTAATTTGATTTGAATTTTATGGTGAAGTGGCTTTTTATGCCTAAGTTGATTTAATAAAGGAAATTTATTTAAGACTTGAATGTGATGAGATTCTTAATGAAAGTGATTCCGCTGCTACATGCTAATGTGAAAGTTTTCGAAAAGCATGAAATTACTAAAGTGTTAATGAGCATGACAGGTGTTTTATGATGTTTTATGATTATGTGTGACACCCTTAAATGAATAGCATGATTATTTACTCTGATTTATTGTATGTTTTTATGCGGGGATTAGAAGGGTGTTAAACGCCTTATACCAAGAGGACCTAAAGCGACGGGTGAACATCGTAGGCCCGACGGGGTGTTACTTGAGTGATCCTCTGTAACAAGCGACGATTCCAGCAGAGTTCCTGAGTGAACTAGTGATGAGAAATATTGGAAGTCAGTACCGCATGTGCATATGCATAGAGTCGTTGCGTCGGTCTCTTGCATTTGCATAAATCATTAATGGTTGTTTATGTGTGGAATTGTGGATAAATTAATATATGGATACTTGTTGGTGATGGAAAAATGAATTATTCCTTGTATTGCCTTGTGATTGAATTATGGCGTGAGTTGTGGTGAGAATCGTATATATGTATATTTTTGTGTTATATATAATTGTGTGCAATTATATTATGGTTGTTTTTCTCACCCTTCTACTGTTTTATAATGCTCTATGAGGCATTGTAGATTAGAGTTGCTGGAGGTATTTTTGTGAAGCTTTGCGTCTTCATTCTTTTGTCGGTCGGCTCTGATATGTGACACCGGGTAGTTAGGGAGGCCGTTTGTGAATATTTGTGTATTATGTTTATATATCTTTTGGTTTGTACATGTACAACTTGATGTATGACAAACTTTTTGTGATATATATATATATATATATATATATATATATATATACATATATATATATATATATATATATATATATATATATATATGTGTTATTCAGTTTTATATTTTCCGCTTTTATTCTAAAATCTGAAATGTGGGTGTAAGGAACTGAGTTCCTCTGTTGATTGCTACCCCACTGTTGCATATCTTTATGAGCAGGTGTTGTATGTTTTGTTTCAAAATAATGTGATTCTTCCTAGTCTATGCCATGATAATTTAGATATACTCTGATGAAATTTTGAATTTTCTGTTACCGCTTTATTTAATTGGGGGTATAGATTGGGGGTGTTACATCTAGAATATACATATCATACATGGTTGTAAAGTTGGTATTGAAATACACAAGATCCTAGTGACAACACTGTACATATTCACTACTACAAAACGCGCATACAACAACGTCAGGCTTACAACGGCTTGCCTGTACACCGTTTTAATAGATATGCGCATTTTTTTAATCTCATTAAAAGGCTTTTAATGACGGTTAATATTCCAACCGTGGTGAAATGTGAGGCCTTTCACCACGAGTATTTAAAAAACCGTCATTATAGGTAGCGCCTGGTCATGGGTTCAATTCCCAGCACCAACATTTATGGTTTTTTAAACATATTTTTTCAAAATGCCCACAACCTTTCACCATGGGTATTTGCAAAACCATCATTATAGCCTATTGTTTAGTTTTAGGTCTTGCTCTTCAAAAAATCAGTTTTAGGGAAAATCGTCTCCTTTTTTAGATCTGTTTCGTGCATCTAAAGCAGAAAAATCATGCGGTCATTAGTCCCGTACTCTGGAAGAGTTACGGGACCTCACCCTCAAAACCCCAAATTCATCTTTTTTCTATTTTTAATGAATTTTTTTCTGTTTTCACAGTCTCAAAAAATTCCAAAAAAAATCTCAAAATTCTTATTTTATCTAATTAGATTAAATTTCATGTTTTTTTTTAGATTTTTCTGAATTTATTTTAATCATATTACTTCTTTCCTATTTTTTCAAAATGCTGACAGACCTTTAACCACGGGTATTTAAACCAATCGTCATTATAGGTAGCGTTTTTTATTTATTTTTTCAAAATGCTTACAGACCTTTCACCACGGGTAATTTAAACCAACCGTCATTATAGATAGCGTCTTATCATGGGTTCAAGTCCCAACACCAGCATTTTTGGTTTTTTTACTTATTTTTTCAATTCTCATTACCAACATTATAGGTGGCGCGCATATTGTGTTTATCCACTATCCTTAAACAAATCTTGGCCGTCCATTTAGTGATTATCAACGGCCAAGACACTACTATTAGTGATCCGCGTGAAACCTAAAACTTAGACATCTTCTACCTCCAAACATCATTTTTCATTTACGATACTCTATTTTTCCACTAAACCAAATTTCAGAAATAATTTCATAACTCGAGTTAGCAATGTTAGTTGTTGGTGTTCTTTTTTAATTATTGTTATTCTTTGTTGTTTTTTTATTATTGTTGTTCTTGTTGTTCTTTTTTATTAATGTTGTTCTTGTTGTTATTATTGTTATTATTATTGTTGTTGTTCTTGATCTTGTTCTTGTTCTTCTTCTTTTTGTTATTGTTGTTACTGATGTTGTTGTTATTGATGTTGTTTTTGTTGTTGTTGTTGTTGTTGTTATTCTTATTGTTGTTCTTGATGTTCTTGTTGTTCTTGCTGTTGTTCTTGTTTTTGCTGTTGTTCTTGTTCTTGTTGTTGTTCTTGTTCTAATGCTGCAATTTTTTTATTTTATTAAAAGACATACAACAACGGTTATTTAAAATAACCGTCATAATAGGTAGTGCATTTTCCAATTTACAACAACGGTCCCAGGACCGTCATTGTACGTACCGCATATACAACAACACTCTACATAACAACGCCTTCGCCCGCGTTATTATATGCCATTTCCAACCATTGTTAAATGGGTTTTTCGTAGTAGTGATTACATGCCCAAAATAAACAACTAACAATGGTACAATATATACAAGGGTGCCCAAAATATAAAACTAAGAACTATATCATTGCAAGATGATCTCCAAAATAACTGCACAATGGATATGCCATCCAAAACAACAAAAGAAGCAAGGACATCATGCTACTTTGTCCATACCCTTTTTAGAATCAGAACCACCTGAAAAATAATCAACAAATATGGGGTGAGATAATAATCCTAGTGGGTTCCATATCTTATCACTTGGCTCTACAAGGTTCTAATCAAGCCTAACTCGAGTCCTAAGAGGGAAAAAGGGACTTAAACACATAAAACTCACATTGTATGAAGACATGCCTCATGTGTTCATCAACTCAAACAATCATTAATCTGAAACCATACCAAGGCATATTTCTCCGACCAACCCTACGTCTAGAGTTCTCGACATTGGTCTGGATCCTTGTATTATACTTCTACTTTCTTGAACACTTCAAGTTCTTCCACGAGACTCTAACCCATTTGGTTGCACTATGGGACTCTAACCCATTTGGTTGAACATATGGTACTCTAACCCATTTGGTTGAACATATGGGACTATAATCCATTTGGTTGATGCGAAGTATCGGTGCATTCATCCCAATATTACTCTATATAAGTATCATGACTTGGGACGACACAATCAAGTGTTTTTTCCAACTATGTGATTCAATAAGGGACATCGTGATTGTATTCGACAACCACAAGGCGATCACATTACCTTAGTATTCACAAAAATATTACATGTTCCATACAATGCCTCACCTATCAACTAGACAACCACTTGCCAATGACACACACCTAGGTATCATATGCACAAGCATTTCCATCTATGGCATCCATTATATCCTAATTATCTTTCTAATTCATTCCATTTAATTACTATTAAGGTTTTCTTCACCAATCTTGTGAATTTCCAATCATATTATCAATTAGTCACAAGCAACAATTCATGGATGGGAGACATGCATAATACATGTAATAATTAACATAAGGTAACTCATAACATAGCTAAGCATGCATGTGAAACAATCCAAACAAATAGCAAAACAATTTTCCAAAGCCCTATCATGGTCGCCCGATGAGCAACCCGCGAGGCTGGCTCGCTTTTAGTTCGCCCAGCGAGGCACAAACAGAACCAAAATTGCATCAGGGTCGCTCGACGAGCAATCAACGAGGTAACTCGCTTTCTGTTCGCCAAAGCTCACCCAACGATGATGACAGAAATCACCTCGCCTCGAGATCACCTGGCGAGGGCATCAAATTGTGCAGAAAAATCAGCAGAGGTGGGATGACACTCAAGGGGGTTTTAACCACAACTCATACTTGATGCACCCACAAGTAAACATTAATTCACAAACACAAAATGGTACCATATTAATCATGAACAAAAACATAATGATTTCATTCTCATGGCAAAGAAAGAAACATATCAACAACCAATATCATCAATTCTATCTCAAACCTAAAATACCTAATTTCTACACTTATGGTTTCTATCTAGAACCCACCTTGCAATGAGGAAGAAGAAGTTGTTGGATGGTGAAGATGGAATGAGGATGATGAGGTGATAATGATGAGCTTCCACTTTTCTTCTTCTTCTTCTTCTTCTTCTTCTTCTTCTTCTTCTTCTTCTTCTTCTTCTTCTTCTATTTCTTTCCTCTTTCTCTCTATTCTTCCTTTTTATCTTTCTCTCTTATGACTTTCCCACAAAGTTGGAAATGAATATGATACATAGAGATATTAATTGGAAAGGAAAAGTTGGTAAGACAATATGGCATGGGTGGTAAAGAAGTGGGTATAAAACTCGTGGTAGAAAAAATGATAGAATTAGTAGTAACATAAATATTAAGTGGTACAATGCTTAATATTTATTCTACTAGAGCTACTGACTCATTACTAATGTTATCAAAATGTCTCTATTGTACCAATTAATAAAATGTCAGTCTTGAATAATATTAATTTAGTCAATTTGAGCTCACTAGTTACTCTAATTATCCCAACTAATAACTTCCAGAGCATATGGGAACTCAGTTGATCTCAACTGATATTATTTAGAGTATTTTAGGAAATACGGGGTATTACAGTTCCATATTTCTTAAAATGTTAGTATGAAGTGCAATGAGTATATCGAACCTAATAAGAAAGAGCATGTCATGGATCTATGGAACAAAGTCATGTATTCAAATAGTGAGTTTGACTATGAGAAACACGTGTAGCATTTTTAGGTAATATGTGATGATACCCATTTATTTGTTGAGTATGTGCACCAAACATGGTTGACACCCTATGAACAAATGTTTGTTGCTGCATGAACTAATCGAGTTACTCATTTAGTGAACACGAAAAAATAGGTACATCCTTGTGAGTTTCATTTTATTACATAACTATTTATCAATTTATTTATTACATCTTTCTCTCTTATTGTTTTATAGGGTTGAGTCTTTTCATTGGACACTTAAAAACATGTTGAGTTCTAATCGAAGAGACTTGTGCAGAAGTGGGATGCTATGAACACCATGTTGAAGTGGAAACTAGGTAAAATTAGAGTATCGTTTCAAAAACGTGTCGCCAACATTGAGCATCAGTATAAAATTCCATTTTACTAGAGATTGCACGACTACGTATCAAAGACAATGTACAACACATTGCAAAAAAGTTTGAAAGGGTAAAATTCGTTAGTTCTAACAGAGTTTCATGTGGTGGCTTCACTAGGACAACATATAGGTTACCTTGTATGTGTGTGACCTTGCAGGCCTTAAAATACAAGGTTACCATGTTCCATTATAATCCATTCTTGTATTTTGGAAGAAATTATACATTGAAGGACATGAAGTCACTGAAGAAGAGAGTGAGACACAACTGGACTTAGAATAAGAATATGAAGAGTTGAAGAGGTATTTCAATACCTTGGATATCGTTGGGTATAGGGAAATGAAGAAAAAAGTTCGGGAACTAAAATACCCATGCACAACTTCCATCTGTCCATCACCAGTGAAGTGCAAGTAAAAAAAGGAACTTAAGAAGAATAAAAAGGGACATGAGAGGGATGTGCATCGTGATACTTCGCATTTGGAATATGATGAGGCCTCACATGGAAGTCAGAGGACAAAGAGATCATATAGTAAAGCTCCATCAAGTCAACTGTAATTTGCATGGAGGCGTTAGATGCATTTACATGTGAGATATTTTGTGATCATGAGGATAATAATCTTTGTGTATTGGAAAAGAGTGAGACTCCTTTCTAATGGTTGATCGGGGTCAACGTGATCGGTCCAAAATAGTTATGCATCGATCTTCTTGATCCAGAACAATTTCTATCAAAATTTATTTATTAGTATAGATGTACTAAATTTGACACTTTATGTCAACAAATCTCCAATCATATATATATATATATATATATATATATATATATATAATCAATTGACACTGCATTATCACATTTAATATTATAATGCGCTTTATATTTAATTATGACTTATCTCTATTATAAATATTATTAAATTAAAAGTTATTGATATAAGCCACGTTTATAAAAAAAATTATATATTTTATATATAAAAGTCATTAAGTTACTTAGCAATTTTTGCCACTAAAATAAGAAATAATTTTGTAATTTTAATATATATTTATTTATTTGTAAAAAAATAAATCAAAATAAGACACTTCTCAATTATTCATTACTTTACATTGACTATTATAAATACTAAACCACACATTGACTATTACTAAAAAGATATAAAAATATCACTCACATTTTAAAAATAAGATAAAATTTCTCTTTTCCTGATGAAAATTTTCTTTCCTTTTCTCTCCTCCTCTCTAAATGTAGATTATGTGTAGATAGTGATATGAAAATATAGAAAGAATTACATATTACCTATTTGAATTAGATATTATAATGAAAAAATTGGCCAATGATGAATAAATTACACAAGGATAATTTTATCATATTTTCAAAATTGTTTTGTTACTTTATTTGAAATAAAATAGTGTCCCAAAATGTATGATACATTTTAATTTTCAATGCAATTTTTCCTATTTTATCTTCTAATTAATATCACTTTCATCATTCTCAATACATCATAAGAGTATTTTAGTAAAAATATCATTATCTCTCCTTCATTTATTCTTTTTTTTTCTTATTTTGTGTAAAACGTCAACTGGATAATTCATTGTGGGACTGAGGGAATAATAATTATAAATAATAATTTAATATAATTTATCTGTCGCATTGAAGGACGTCTAGTTAATTTAAAATTAATTAATTAATTCAATTATATATTTTTTTAAAGAATAATTCACATAATATATCTATTAAATATCTATTGAAACTAATCATTGTGGAGTAATAAAAACGTGATACTAATATATACAAATAACACTTTTAAATGAGTACGTACGACTAAAAAAAGTTAAAATCTACTAGTAATAAACAATAATCAAAATGAACTTTGCAAGCAACAAGAAGATGCAATATAAATCAGCCACCACAAGCTACTCAGGCCACTGCAACCCAACAGGCATCACAGGTTTCTCAGGCTACTCAGGCTCCTCACGCCAGTGCAACACAATAAGCATCACAAGTTTCTCAGGCTACTCAGGCCAGTGCAACATAACAGGCATCAAAAAATTTTCAGGCATCTCAGACAACTCAGAAGAGGACTGCAACACAAGTTAGGCACAAGTTGCCTTTTAGGAAACCAGCACAGGTTTCAAGAGGACCCACCACCAGATTGAGTGCATCACATAATGCAGTGGGTCCTACCACTAGAAGGACCACTCCAACTAAAAGGAACATTTCAAAGAAATCCTCTTAGAGTCTATAGTTTATGTTGTTTTGTGTAATCCTGTCTTCTGTCAAAACTTCTAAGTACTTATGAACAAGGGTTCCTATTTTGTGTACTGAACATTTGTGTAATGTTACTGATATTTTGTGTAATGCTACCTATTTTGTGTACTGCATATGTTATGAATCTAAGAGTTAATGCTACGTATTTTATGTACTACATATGTTATGAATATAAGATTTATGGTTATTATATTACCAAATTGTTATGGTGTATACAAATTATGGTGTACAAATCTGTTATTATATTACCAAACTGTTATCAAGTGTATACAAAATTTGGCATACAAATCTGTACAAATATGTTATCAAATTACAAATCTGGTATAATGTGGCTTTCTGTTATCAAATTACACAAATTTTGGTATACTTTCTGTTAGCAATAACACCAAACTTTCTGTTTGCACTAAATGTAAACTTTTGCAATAACACTAAAATATGGCAATAACACCAAACTTTTGCATTAATAATAAACTTGGAACATTAGTACTGACAAAGACATGTTTGTGTCAACAACTTTTACAATAAAGTAGAAACTACAACAAACCAAGAAAATAATGTTCCAACATTCACAACAACTTAACTACTAAAACAAATAACACAATATAGCACAAGCACTTCTAGATCATCTTCCATTTGCTTGTGTTCTTCAAAGCTTCATCTAGCTGCAAATTGTTGAGCCTCAAAACTTCCACCATTTTTTTTGCCTCTGCCAACTCTTTTTTGGCTTCTTCCATCTCTTTAAATTGCATTTCAATCTTCCATTGCAGATTCCTCGAGCTTTCCTCCTTGTCATCTCTAGAATCATCATAGAACCATTAAAAAAAAAACCACACCCAGCATTCGTGTGTCCATGTACAAAAATGCAGTGCATTCAGAAGAGTGAAGATGTACGCAATTGGAAGGAATGTGTTGGGATAGAAGATTACTTTAAAATGTTGACAACCCCAAAAAAGCTTTCCGTAATTTTGGACGGTTCTTGCCTTGCGAAGTACAACAAGGTCTCCACAACCACACATAAGTTTCCCAAAGCTGGTATACACTTGCGAATCGATGCGGGCTCTTGAAGATGAAGACGATCCGCGCCCATAACTCATGATTGGAAGGCGGTTTTTGTTTCAACTTGGTTAATTTTGGGGAATATGTGACCTAGGGTTCGCAATTGGGGGTGATTTTATAACAGTATCAGAATCAAGGAAGAAGGAGATGCTGACTGTGCAAACCATCCATCTAACTCAGATTACACATCATCAAATTTAATACCGTTTGCCTTTATTTAACGGAAATGATCACTATATACCTATTTAATAATGTAAGGGATCAATTTAAAACTTTTTAAAAAAAGATGACCAAATTAGACCTAGACCTATAGTTAAATGACAAAAAAGTTATTAAAAACGTGAATGAAAAAGTGACCTAAGAAAAAGTATGCATTTGTGGTGGTAAATATGCTTAGCTAGCATCACACGGTAGTGGAAGCAATAGCACCCCGGAATAAATGGGGTGGTGTTGTTGTCCCCACAATCACAAGTTACCATGTGAAGTTGAGGTGATCAAGGGAGTAAGTGGGGTCCACATGGGACCACCTTATACTGTCGGTTGCCCCTAACGGACAAATGACAAAGGTCGTACGTTGTTGTTGCTCTCTCGCTTTTGGGAGGTGGGCTTGTGAGTTAGTTTGTGATGTGTCTTATAAGCCACCGCTCCTCCTCATTGTTTTTCTTTTTTTACAACCGGTATCTGACTCATTCATCCGTATGGGTTCATGCATTGCATTGCTGTTCGTAATTTGGTCTTGAATATTATAGGTAAAAATTGTTACAAAATAGTTTATTGGTATTTATTTATTGCGATGAAACATGAATATAATTTAGAAACTGACCCATGCATTCAACCAAACTCGTCTGTTGCTGTTCGTAATTGATTCTTGAATAATAAAGATAAAATTGATTATTCATTAGTTTAATTAAATAAATGACAAATAAAATACAGAAAGTAACATACAAAAGAAATATTATTAAGGTGAATTGTGTATGAGCTAAATATTATTATAAAGAAACATTGTATATATCACATGTGCATTAAAAATAATTACTTACTCATTCCATTAAAAATATTAATTCCCTGTTAAGGGGATCAAATTAATTTATAATAAAAAATAAAGGACCATATTAATATATATAATCGTCCATATAAATTATCATTAAATAAATAGAGGATCATATTTTTTTTTTTTTAAAAGGTATGATATATAAAAAAAAAGGTCCGTGATATAAATATATAAATATATGAATAAAAAATTAGAAATTTGTAAATAGAAAATTAACAGCTTCACATTACTTATTTTTCTTTATTTTTAGTAATTTATTATTAATTTTTAAATATAAATAAGTATTATTGTATGAATATAAGAAAATGTTTCATGAGTTTCCAATAAATATCTCCACTAAAGATCATATTAATTTATAAGAAAAAAAAAAGAATCATATTAATATATAGTCCTCTATATACATTATCATTAAAAATAAGGGATTTTTACTATAACACTATAGTATACAACACTACAATATGAAAAAGAAAAATGATTCAAAAGTAAATAGTAGTAAGTTGAATAAATTTGTTAAGGACTATATCAGTTAGATGTAAATCAATTAACATTGATTTAATAAATAAGTTATATATTTTTTAATCTAATAGATATCAATTAAAGAGCTTTTTCAATCACTGGTCCAAGTAATGTGTTAAAGTGCTTTCGACTATGAAAGTGCTTCGACTCTCATGACTAATCAAGGAGTTCTAAAGGATTAGAAATAGTTTAAGACCAATTTTTTGGATAAATATTTTTTAAATAGTTTGAGAACTCATAAAGAATTTGAATTTCAACAACCTAGACAAGGTAACATGTCAGTGGCTAAGTATGCAGAAAAGTTCGAGAACATGGCTTTATACTCCAGACAAGCCATGTATGCACAAGATGAAAAGTGGAAGGTGGATCAATTCATGTTTGGGTTAAAAGGTGAAGTTGCTCATAGTGTCTACCGGAGATAATTTACTACTTATACTGAATTGTTGAGGCAATGTTCTGTTGTTGAAGATAGTTTGAAAAGGATTTGAGAGGAAATAGATCAGTACATGTTTGGCGAGAAGGAGCAAGGAAGACTGAAGGCTCTAAAGATTTGAGCAAATTTTGGTAAAATAGGTTGATGTACAAGATGTTCCAACAAGAAGAATTATGCTGAAAGAAGACATGTTGGACAAGATGTACCAACACGGTGTTAGGACATCGTGTCTGTTACTAACAGCAGGATATTTGCAGATTAGCTCCTGATCAGTTCCAAGAGTAAAGGCATGGATCAAGGGATCAATAAATCGAATATTTGAAGCCCAAAACAGAAGGCTATAAAAGAAGACCTAGGCCAGAAAAGGGAGAGAGAACGAAATAGACTTAGGAATCTTATTTTGTAAACTTTTGTAAAGTAGGGTTGAGGATTTTGAGAGTCGTTGGCTCCTTTGTGTTGTAAGCCCCCCTCTGTATCGATTTGATACATTGTGGAAGACATAGATACTTGTACATACTCAGAAACCCGTAGGTAATGAATTATGTATTGTTCTTGGATGAAGCTTTAAAGCAAATCCGAGTTAGCTTGTTAGTCCAGAATGTCTGACTGAACTTTGTATTGAAAGGGGTGTCTTTCAAGTATGATGATACAATTATTGTGACTATAACTGTTAGATAATCACAAGTTGTGATTTAAGGAGTGAGATGGGTTTCTCTTATCATTTGGATGTGACTTCTAATGATAAAGTCTCCATTGGGTAGTGATAGGTAAACCAGAGGTTGTTTACTGTAAACCAACGGTTGTTTACATAAAACTATACTACTGATAGTGGATTCTTCTTCCTGGCCTAGTATACCCCCCAGATGTAGGTGATTTTCACTGAACTGGGTTATCATATTCTGTGTTGTTTATCATTCTGCAATTTATAGTTCAGTTTTGATTAACATGTTGTAACAGATGTCGAAACATATGTCTTGCTGTTGTTACTGATATTTCGAATATCAGTTTGTTTGTTCTACTCTTGTTTTAAAGTTGTACAGAGAACAATGTCTTGACATGTGTTAAGATATCTGCTATCTGCTATGCTAGAATTTCAATTGGTATCAGAGCAGGCATCCTGTCTGTTTCTGGATAAGATCTTGGGAGATACTTTCTGGTGCTTTAAACAAGGAGGAGTTTTGGAGATCAAATCATTCACTCGGACATAATCGAGGGTATTAATGGATGAGATGGATGTTCTGGATCGAAGGTAACAACTACTGGTGGTTGTTCTTGTTTTCTTAGGAGTTGCTACAGCAACAACAGGAGGAATGGCTAGTTCTCTTGTGTCGTGTCTTATAAGATGTTCTGACGTCTTATTAGGGCATGTTGAAGATGTTCCTTGGTGGTTCCGCTGCATATGTTTCTGATGGAAGAACTCTGGTATTTATCGGATTCTGGAGTTGTGACAGAAGAAAGATGGTGGAAGATCTTGAATGTTGGCTTATTTTCTTGAAGATATCAGCATCTGTGAAAGCTCTAGTCATTCCAAAGTCGGGAGCAATGGAATGGAGAGAGTTATTGGTTGGTTTCTGTCATGTTGACTTGATATTTAGAGGTTTGGTTCCAACTGGTATCTTGAAGTCAGTTTGAAGAGAAGGTGAGTTGAGATCGTGTTTATCAAATTCACGATCTGTGAATTTGGTAAATGTTATTTTCGACAAAGTTGCCAAAGATACTTGAGCTTTCACTCAAGTCCACTCATAAAGGCATCTCTGGTCGTGGTTGAAAAGCTCTTTCAAAAGGATAATTTTCTCTCATGTTGAAGATGGATTTCTAAAGATCTCTGGTGCTAATGGATGTTATTTAACTTGGAGATAATGAGAGGTGATTTATTTTCACTATTCATGATTTACAAGGATTCTATTAGAAAGAAAAGTCATAGGTGTAACACCCCAAAATAATTATAATATTTATTTAATTGAATTATTATGATTATTCGGTGTTTTGGTGAATTTTGGTGAATATTATGATGTTTGGTGACTTTGTGTGGGGTTGTGGGGTAGCTTTGGGATAAGGGAATATTGAGGCATTTAGAGTTAGTAAATTAATTAGAATTATTTTATTAGTAATAATAATAGAATAATTTGAATATTTAGAATATTATTTAGATTATTATTATTATTATTATTATTATTTAAAATAATTAGGAGAACCATTAAGGGTAAGGCGGTAATATTGAGAAGGTTAATTGAGGACAATACGGGTAAATCATGATTAGGGTCCAAAAGATAGGTTTAACAAAAAAAAGTAGGGAATTAGGAGAGTTATTCTGTGTAACCCTAAGAAGTGAAGAGAAAGCTGAGGAAAGGAGGCTAGAGCACATAGAACGAGGAATCGATCGTAGAACCCCAAACGAAGAACCTTTTTGCTGGAAAATTCGAGGTATGGGGGGTTAATCCTGGTTAATACGTTTGATATGGGTTTAAGGTAGAGTAGTTTATGTGTGTTCTGTGTTTTATGATGAATTTTCATATGACGAATCTGTGGTGAATTTTCGTGCATCTGTGTTGGTCGATTTTCTGTGATGAATCTGGTATGTGTTGCTGTAAATTCTGTGAAATTCGTGTGAATGATTATTGTTGTTGTGATGAACATGTGAACGAAAACCAGATCTGTAATTGAAGGTGGGTTTAACGAATTGGGACTTAACAATTAGGAAGAATTGATGTAAACAAACGAAGTAGGAAAAAAACGTAGATCTGTGATGAATCGAAATTGTTTTGAGTCTGATTTTGGAAGATCGAAGGTGCTAGAATGGGGGAGTTTTCGTTCAGATGCGAAATCTGAGTTTTGGAGTGTTTTCTGGAAATACGCATAACAGGGGAAGTATTACGCGTAAGGGGGGACACACCCAGGGTGATACGCGTGGCATACGCACCCGTCCCCAGGGCCAGCACGACCCTCTACTAGTACGTGTAAGGTACGTGTATGGGAATGGTAGCAATACGCGTATGGGATGCCATCATGCGTATGGGAAGCTGGGAATGAAGAGGGATACGCGTATGGGAAGCCATTACGCGTAGGGAATTCTTGGGAAAAGTGCATTACGCGTATGGGCTAGCCACTACGGGTAATGGGAGCCTGAAGGGGAATTTTGAGTGGGAAACCTCTCTGGTGATACGCGTAACGCCCATGGTGCTACGCGTATGGAAGGCCTTGGCAGGTGGCCCTACGCGTATGATACGCAGGCCAGTGGGCGAGGAAATTGGGCCATACGCGTATGGGGCATGGTCATATGTGTATGGACAGGGTTGTTGGCAGATTTTCCCATTTTTGCGATTTCTGTCCCGATTTCGCTTATGATGTGGTTTCTTTGAGACGTAAGGCTATGATGGGGTAATAAAACATGAGTAAACTAGTAATGAATATGAATCGGATAAAAAAATTGAGAGTTTTTATGTGAAGAGTAAAATATGACGAATTGGGAGGTATAGTGATGACTTGTGACGAGTGCAGATTGGTGTTGTATAATGATGTTTGATGTTGATTCATGGATGATGATGCAACTATGACGATTTTATGATGATGATTATTATGACGATTTGCATCATGCATTCATGGCATAGTTAGGACTCCGGTCCATTTGGTGGCTTCAATCCCATTGTGTGGATTGAGGTGTTTTATGACGTGCTCTGGTTCTTGTGTAGAATCGATCCTATTGGTGGGGATCTTTGGAGGGTGATGGCCCAGTGTCCATCGATTATGACGAATTGGTACCACACGCATGAGTCTATGATGTTGCATTTGCATATTGTGTAGCATTGCATTCTATTGATGAAATTGATGTATTAATGACGCTTGTGAATGAGTTGATGATATTTGTGCTTATGCTTTATCTTTTGCTTATATCTTATATATTGATTCGTGGTTACTCACCCTGCCTGTTTGAATGTTGCCTCCACATGGATAACGTGCAGGTGATCAGGCTTAGCTTTCTTGGCACATGAAGATTTAGCATTTTGAAGTATTTTGATTTCTCCGTCGATTAGAGGGTCTTGCTCTAATATGTAACATCGACTCGGGACGTTTGAGTCGAACGATTATGTTCTTTTATTTGTTGGCCTGAGGATGTTTTATGATGTTTTGTTTAAGAAGTTTTGGATTATAAAATTGTTTTAAATTTTGATTTTCGCTACGTGATGTTTAAATAACTTAATGTTGGTAAAACCCGTGTTACGGAGCAGGTGGTTTTGATGTTTTGTGACATAATGTGATGCCCTTTTGGGACTGTACTCTGATTAAAATGTGGTATTTATTCGTAATGTTTTTTGGGTAGAAAAAGGGTGTTACATTAGTGGTATCAGAGCAGGTCGGTCTGTTGTTTGTAGAGTAATAGTGGGGGTTGTTTTTAATCATATCCACAAGGATTGTTTGATATTTGATGCTTGCCTTTCAATAGATGTGATATTCTAAGTTCAATGGTTTCAAAAGTTTCTCAATTGTTGTTAACATTCACTTGTAGCAAAGATTAATTGGTGACAAAGATTTTGTAAAGGTTTTTATAAAAGCATGTTAAGGTTAGGTTTCGCCAATCCTTTTCATGTATAAACGATTAATCAAGCATATGAACTCGGTTTCCGATCAATATAACCGTGTATCCTCCCAACTACGTTTATGTCTAAAGCAAAGTCGTGAGTATCATTGTTTAGACCGTTAGATGATGTCTCACGCTAACAATCTAAACAACAATCATTAAGATCAACACAATGCGAATAGCAAATCCCAAATCTATGTCTAGAGTTTGGTTTTTAAGAGATAAAATTGTTAGGTCATGATTTGGAGAATCTATGTCTAGAGCAAAATAAATCACACATGGATCATTAAGAGAAAACAACATCATCTATATTGATCAAAGACTTTGTTCATATACAATAGATCAACAACAATACATAAAGTTAGGATCAACTACCTCTAACCTCAACATTGAGTGTTTAGCTACCACTTCTCATGGTAGATTGGATAACAAGTAAAGAGAGGAGATGAATGAGCATCCACGATGAATAATCGATAATGGATGCAACTTCAGCTTCTCCAAGTGAAAATACACTCTTTGATGATCAAAATACTGTAAACTATGTTTTCTACTGAAAATGAACAAGAGATCCCAATTACATAAAGTGAAAATCTATTTATACACTTCTGAAATCTGCACTATTCGCACTGCGAGCACATCATTCGCACTGCGAATGAGAGAAAATGGCACCTCAAGTGCCTCTGAGACTTAAACCGCCCCAAGCAGAAATCGTGCGTTCCCAGTGCGAACCATTCCTCCGCACAGCGAATGATTCGCTAGCTCATTCACACTGCGAATAAACTAGCGAGCCAGGCCAATCAAAATCCCAAACTTACTGCCTCTCTTCGCCAGCATCTTCGCACTGCAAACCAACTAGTGAGCCTTCGCTAGACCCTCGCCAGGATTTCGCAGTGCGAACTCTTTGTCATCTCAAAACTGGAACTCACTGCCATCATTCGCTGGCGCCTTCGCTGTCGTTCGCAGTGCGAACGTTTGCTGGTCCTTCGCCAGATTCTTTGCACTGCGAATGCTCTGTTGCAGCAATAATTTTCATGGCAACTTGCATTCACTCCATGTGTTTCACACTTTTTCTCCTTTCATGCCTATACCTGCACATTAACACACAAATTACAAGCTCCACACATATATTTCAATGTAAGCCTTACAACACAATTTACCGCTTACATTCACACTTTACCGTTGGAAAGAAATGAAAAATGCCAAGTATTTCATACTAATATATTACATGATTGACATCTAACAAACTCTCCCCAACTAACTCTTTGTTTGTCCTCAAGCAAAGTATGCCTCTCACGAGGATTTGCTAGAGCATTCAATTCAACCAAGACGCAAAAAACGGCTCAACTAAACAACGATCACAACAACGCACAATTAGACAATTTAAGAACCTATAACGTAAAAGAACTTGCCTCTCAAACAATTTCAAACAATGTTTCAAGAGACAACAAACTCATCCTGCACATGTCATTCTACACTCCTCTTCGAAAAAGGATTGAAGGCACACGTGCATACAAACACGGGACAGATACACTCAAATGACCAATGATGCAATACTAAGCAATTCATATCAGATCTCAATGAACACAAAAGAAATCATGGAAGTAAAAGATCACTAAGGACTTCAAGGGTGTAGCTCGGTCCGGTGAACAAAAAAGGGACATTTCTAACGGTCTTTGAAACAAAATTGCCGACGCAAAAGAACATTCACTATACACATATTCACACAACACACTTCATTTCACCAATTTTTCATTCAACCTTCACAAACTACCGTGCACAATTATTGATTCTATATTTTTTCCATTCAAGCAAGCATTTTCTCATTTGTACAACATATTCACACTCTTTTCTTTACATGCTTACTTGAATATTTTTTTCAAAATTTGGAGTAATGCACCCATATTCTTTTTATTCTCCCCAACTCATTTTCGACTCAACCTAACGTGAATGTTCCTTGCTTTTTAAGGCAAGGAAGAAAAAGTATACAATTTCAAAGGTTCAAGAAGAAAATGTTATAAACTCAACAAATTTAGTGATGAACCAAACTTGCAAATTATGTACATAAAACAAGTTCATCACTAAACTGAGTTCTATACTGTGAAGGCTCAAAGGGGCTATCAAATGCTCACTACTCACGGGTGACTTAATATATGGACATGGTTGTGCTCATTTTCAACAAGTTCCTTGATCACTTCTCCTACTTCCACAAAATCACATGGTCACGAGATAAGGTATGAATTAAAAGTAAAAACAACATTCATCACAAATCCTTAGCATATAGTATACTTTGGAGGCTTCTCAGTATAATGGTTTTGATCCTAAAATGACACATGCATTCAAAGGAAGTTGTAACATGAAACAACATTATCAATCACACAAGACACACAGTTCTAAAACATACAAAATTCTCGAACCAGGTAACGATGTACCTTGTCGCAACGCAATGCTTAAGATACTATCATAGCCCTCACATCATGGAGGAATCTTTCTTTAAAAATCAAGAGTCCAACCTACTCCCAAAATTCCATCATAAAAGAAGGAATATTAGCATGAAAACATACTAACAATTAAAAACTAACAAATTATTAGTAAAAGCAAAACAAAAAATTTTAAACAAAACACTTAACATTACTCATAATAAATAAAGTGCTTGGTGTAAGAACACCTACAATATCCAAAATGGTACCACTAGGGTACAAGTACACCAATATCAAAATATTCCACTATGTGGATACACTAGACTAGTAAAAGCTGAAAAATACAAATAATAAGAAAACTTCATTTTGGAGACCAAAGGAAGTGCACAAGTCTGAAAATCCAAAATTAGTCCTCTTCAGACTCAATCTCCAAAACCTCGGTAACCATCTCATCCTCATCAGAAGTATTCCCCGAGACCTCCACATCAGTGCCATCACCCTCAATCTCATCACCATCTCCATCCTCATCAGCTTCATCACCTGCAGGACTACCAACCGAATCCTCTCCCCCTTCAAAAACTGGCCTGGCCTCAGGCCATCCAGCATGTGCGAGGAACTGCTCCCTCGACATCATAGTACGCTCAGTAGAAGGGTCACGGATCTGCAATTGGAGAACCTGCAAAGAATCATGAATATCAGTCATAGCACGCTGCTGAGCAGCCATCCAATCCCAATTATATTGGAAGATCTCCTGCTGATACGGATAGAAATTCGGCGACTCAAATGCATCACCACCACTCGTACCAGCCCCTGCAGCAGCAGCAGCCCCTGAAGTCTCACCTCTAACACCCTTTGGTTTGCAAAATTTGTCGCCATATCGATCATCGATAGCCAACGTGACAGTGACCTGACGACGTGAAGGTAAATTAACACCAGCTTCAGCACATAAGGCCATGATAAGACACAGAAAAGCAAGAGGGGAATTTTTTCTCGAAGCGTTCCCTCCTAATCCACTCTCAACAATGGACCTTATTTCATCTGCTATTATCCTCACGACATCAATTTCCACGTTTGTAAGGATGCTATGCACAAGGTGAGCCAAGCGAATCGGAACGGTAGAGGAATGTGACTTTGGCGTAATGTTGGTCACCACCAAAAGTAAGACAAGCTGAGCCAAAGGTAACATGTCCTCTCGATGATATCTCACAGCAACTCCCGAATGGTTTAACTTAACATCTTTACCCGGGCGCAACAAATCAGAGGTCATTCGTGTGATATCCCTGTTGCGGTTTAGGTTCCTGTGGTAATCATCTTCCTCACTAGCACGTAATGGAAGAGGGTCTCCAAGCACACGGTTAATAGTCCTTCTATCAAACCTTACAGTCTTCCCTCCAACAACAGTCGTCCAATTAAACAGATCTCCCTCATCAGGAAGGGCATTAGCATAGAATTCGCGAACCATCTCCACATTGTACGAATCAAGGGGCGCTATCAGCTGATCCCACTTTTTTTCATGCAAGAGGGCAGCTACCGATCGATAAGTCCCTTGATCATTCAAAATAAATCTCTTTTCAGCAAGGATGGTTCTCGCCTCCAATACCTCATATCTCTGCGCCTGCCGAATACCCTTGAAACGAGTGTCGTCGAACGTTATCGGAACCTGTCTGGATGTTGATGTTTTTCTTTTCTTGATCATGGTTTTAGGACCCATCTGCACAAATGACAAACAAATCCACACAAAAACACCAAGACAGATGATTAGAAAATAGGACACATATGCATCAGACTGCACTAAAGAAAACAAAAATCTGGGCTGCTCGCTAGAACACTTGCACTGCGAAGCCTGGCGAACGCTCGCCCCAGGTTCGCAGTGCGAACAAGCCAGCGAATGCACAAAAATTTTGAAAATTTTTTGCAGACCCAGATTTCACTACATAGCAACATTCTAAATGTATTCTATACTAAAAACCAGCATAAAATTAGACATGCATTGAACAACCCTAAGTAGAATTTAACCCTAAACTTTCTACACAATGTCATGCATACTTCATAACACAATCCAATTAATTAGAAAGCACAGAGAAAAGAAAAGCAAACCTGGTTGGAATTGGCAATTGAGTAAAAGAAAAAACTTGAGATGGACAGCAATAAACGTGAGAGGGAACTTGAGTTTTTTTTTCTCTTTTGGCTTTTGGGATGAAAGTGAGAGGCAAGGACTAGGGTTTGGTCCCCCCAAGTTCTCAGAATTTCAACATGGGTCTTGGGCCTACGTACAGGCCCACCCATCACAAACCCTCACTTTTAATGATGTGGCAGCAAAACCACCCAGGCTGGTTCGCTGATGTTCGTAGTGCGAATGGCCAGCGAATGCTCGCCCCAGATTCGCAGTGCGAATAAGCCAGCGAACAAGACAGATTTTTCAAAATTTTTGGTTCTGTCCTGCTGCCATAGTGAACATAATACAATACTACAATGTACACACTAGTCTCACAAAAATGACTTCAAACAACAAATAATAGCAAAATACTTACAATGTTGGGGTGCCTCCCAACGAGCGCTTGTTTAACGTCGGCTAAGCTCGACGGTCCACCACAATCTCACGGATCGCGGAAGGGAACAATGGCGGGATTCCGCTCGAAACCTCCTCCAAGGTACACTTTCAGTCTCTGGCCATTGACAGTCCAATTCTCTTTGGTTGTTGTATCTTCTATTACGATTGCTCCATAAGGCTTTATTTCACGAATCCGAAACGGACCCGACCATTTAGACCTTAACTTTCCCGGGAACAATTTTAACCGAGAATTGAATAGCAGTACCAGCTGTCCTACCTCAAATTGCTTGATGATTATTTTTTTGTCATGGTAAGACTTTACACGCTCTTTGTACAGTCTATTGGAATTGTACGCCTGAAGGCGTAATTCATCCAATTCCTGTAATTGCACTTTTCTTTTTTCGCCGCTTAGAGTTGGATCAAAATTTAAAAATTTTAAGGCCCAAAACGCCTTGTGCTCCAACTCCATCGGCAGGTGGAAATTCTTACCATACACCATTTTAAACGGTGTGAGACCGATCGGATCCTTAAAAGCGGTCCGATACGCCCACAACGCATCATCCAATTTGTTGGCCCAATCTTTTCTCGAGGCCGAAACAGTTTTCTCCAAAATACTTTTTATCTCACGATTGGATACCTCCGCTTGACCATTAGCTTGTGGATGATATGGTGTGGCAACCTTGTGCTTCACACCATACTGCTCCAAAGCTTTGTCAAGCTGAGTGTTACAGAAGTGAGATCCTCCGTCACTTATTAACACTCTAGGAGTACCAAAACGCGCAAAAATGTTTTTCTTCAAAAATTTCACAACTATTTTTCCGTCGGCTTTAGCACAAGCTATCACCTCCACCCACTTAGACACATAATCAACGGCGACCAAAATATATTCATTAGAGAATGAAGATGGGAATGGACCGACAAAGTCGATCCCTCAACAGTCAAAAACTTCAATCTCTAACATATTCTGTAAAGGCATCTCGTGCCGCCGTGAAATTCCTCCACTTCTCTGGCACCTGTCACAACTAAGGGCATGCGCGTGCGCATCTTTTAATAAGGACGGCCAATAAAAGCCCGACTGAAGGACTTTAGTGGCCGTTCTCAACCCATTAAAGTGTCCTCCATACGGAGAGTTATGACAGTGCCACAGAATATTCGTGGCTTCCTCCAATGAGACACACCTTCTTAAGAGGTTGTCGACACCAAGTTTGAACAAATAAGGTTCGTCCCATACGAAAGACTTGGCATCAGACAAAAATTTTCTTTTTTGGTGGTGCGTTAGACCGTCTGGTATCAATCCGGCGGCTTTGTGGTTAGCCATGTCGGCGAACCACGGTCTAACCTGCACTCTAAACAGTTTTTCATCCGGGAACTCCTCTTTTACCTCAAGTTCATTTTTGGTCACGTCAACGTTGACCAGGCGGGATAAGTGATCCGCCACCATATTCTCGGATCCCTTTTTATCACGAATTTCAAGATCAAATTCCTGTAACAAAAGGATCCACCGAATAAGCCTTTGCTTAGAATCCAGTTTGGTGAGCAGATACCTTATAGCCATATGGTCCGTGTAAACGATGACACGTGAACCAATCAAGTAGGAATGGAATTTCTCCAACGCATACACTATGGCAAACAACTCTTTCTCAGTTGTTGCATAGTTAATTTGAGCCTCGTTTAAAACTTTGCTCGCATAATGTATAGCGTGGAAAACTTTCATTTTCCTTTGACCCAAAACAGCCCCAACCGCATAATCGCTAGCATCGCACATTAATTCAAAATCCAATTTACAGTTAGGTGCAACGATTATCGGTGAGGTAGTTAAACTCTTTTTCAAAAAATTAAACGCAAAAAGACAAGACTCGTCAAAGTCAAAAATCTTACCTTGGACGAGCAAGTTGCTCAACGGCTTTGCGACCTTTGCGAAGTCCTTGATAAACCTTCGGTAAAACCCGACGTGTCCAAGAAAGCTCCTTATACCTTTGACATTCATCGGTGGTGGTAATTTCTCAATAACGTCCACCTTGGCTTTATCAACTTCAAGGCCCTTTGAAGAAACTTTGTGACCGAGCACAATTCCCTCGTTAACCATAAAGTTGCATTTTTCCCAATTAAGCACCAAATTGGTTTCCACACACCGTTCCAACACCGTATCCAAATTTTTCAAGCACAAATCAAATGATTGTCCAAAAACCGAGAAATCATCCATAAAGACCTCAATTGTCTTTTCGATCAAATCCGAGAAGATAGCTTGCATACACCGTTGAAAAGTCGTCGGTGCATTACATAATCCAAACGGCATCCTCCGATAAGCGAAGATTCCAAAAGGACATGTAAAAGCGGTTTTTTCATGATCCTTCGGGTTCACAATAATTTGGTTGTAACCCGAATAACCATCCAAAAAACAGTAGAATTGTTGACCGGAAAGCCTTTCGAGCATTTGATCCATAAAAGGTAGAGGGAAATGATCTTTTCTCGTAGCTTTGTTCAACCTACGGTAGTCGATGCACATTCTCCACCCGGTAACTGTTTTTGTTGGAATGAGCTCATTTTTCTCGTTTCGGACCACCGTTAATCTGCCTTTTTTCGGTACCACATGCACCAGACTAACCCACGGGCTATCAGAAATGGGATAAATCATTCCGGCGTCTAACATTTTTACCACTTCTTTCCTCACCACTTCTTTCATGATTGGATTTAACCGGCGTTGAGGTTGAGCAACCGATTTAAAATCTTCCTCCATGAATATACGGTGCATGGAATACGAAGGGCTTATGCCTTTGAGATCGGACAACGTCCATCCCATTGCATCCTGATTTTTTCTCAACACTTGAATTAAGCGGCTCTCCTCGTTTTCAGACAAAATACTACTTATGATCACCGGTTTATTACCACCTTCATCGAGAAAAGCATACTTCAAGGTTGACGGTAACACTTTCAGTTCAAGTTTTGATGGTTCATCATTAACCACTTTTTTTAGAATTTCCTCTTCATACTCCCAAGGTTGTAATTCTTCCAAAGCTTCAAGCTCTAACAAACACTCTTCAAGAGCTTGCTCTTCTTCAACCGAGAATATTTCCAAGGAATCATCCAAAGCTCTTTGTAAAGGATCAATGACATGAATTTGCTTTGTAACTTCAAAACTTGCTTTCTCCGTTGCATCGATTCGGAAACAATAACCGTTATCTTTCTTGTGCTTCATGGCATCATAAAGATTGAAACACACCTCTTCATCTTGGACTCTCACTTTCATGAGATCATCGTCCATGTCAATTGCCATTCGGGCAGTTTTCATGAAAGGCCTTCCAAGAATCAAAGGTGCATCCTCATCCTCCTCCATTTCAATGACAACAAAGTCTATCGGAAACAAAAATTTGTCCACTTTGACCAACACGTCTTCCGCTACACCGTGAGGACGGGTAGTGGATTTATCTGCGAGTTGCAACGTCATTTGCATGGACCTTAATTCCATGTGTCCTAACCGTTTCACAATCGATAATGGTATCAAGTTGATGCTAGAACCCAAATCAATCAATCCATTGCCCACGTACATGTTTCCTATCATAACTAGCAATGTAGCTCGTCCCGGATCACATTTTTTTTCGCGGGAGAGTCCGTTGAATGGTGGCACTACAGCTTGCATCTACCATAATCGTCTCCTGATCTGTATACCTTTTCTTCTTCGTGAGGATATCCTTCATGAATTTCGCATATTTAGGCATCTGCTCCAAAGCCTCGGAAAATGGAATATTTATTTGTAATTGCTTGAAGATATCCATAAACCGAGAATAGTGCCGCGCACTATCTTTCTTTGTAGGAGCATGCGGATATGGTAGATGTTGAATCGGAATATTGTTCATCGGCTCTTTTCCCTTCCTAGCTCTCTTCACTCTTTCTTCACTCTCTATTTTTTCCTCATTCTCACTTTTTTCCTTCTCATTTTCAACTAAAACACCCTCAACATTTTTTTCTACTTCAATCTCCTCACTATCTTTTTCTTTTTCATTTTCAACTACAACCTCCTCCTCCACTACTTTCTTACCTACACCCATGTCAATCTCTCTTCCACTTCTTGTAAGAATTGCTTTGCAATCTTTAGGATTCGGAAGCGTATTTGCCAAAGTGTCCTTTTTGTTGGTCGGCCAATTGTTTTGATAATTGCCCGACTTGTGTTTCAAGATTCCTTATGGCGGCATCGGTGTTCTTTTGGTTGGAAATTGCCATTTGCATAAATTGTGTGAGAGTGTCTTCCATCTTCGTATTTCCAACGGGAGCTTGCGGAGGTTGAGTGTAATTTTGATATTGTTGACAGTTTGATGGCCCAGCTTCTTGCGGTCTCCAATGTTGTTGATAACCTTGGTTAGGCCTTTGTTGGTAACCTTGGTTGCCTTGTTGATACGGAGGTCGGGATTGGTATCCTTGATTTCCCGCATAGTTTGCCTCCTCCACAACGGGAGGACAATAACCGGTCGGATGGTCTCCTTGACATAATTCACAAACTAACACCTGCACATTTTTACTTGAAGATTCCTGCATCTCTTTGAATTATTGCGTCAATTTAGACATTTGCTTAGTTAGCAACTCAACCTGTTGGGATAATAATTTGTTCTGCACAAGGATAGCATCATTTGTTCCTAATTCCAACACTCCCGGAGTTCGTTGAGAAGGTCCACGGTTGTGACTACCTTGATGATCGTTCAAGGCCATCTTATCAATGATAGCTGTGGCTTCCCCTGCAGTTTTGCTTAACAAGGATCCACCGGCGGTGGCATCCAACAAGGTTTTATGTACAAGTTGCAGCCCATTTCTAAAGATATGAATTTGTGACAATTCATCAAAACCATGGCCTTTGCACTTTCTTAACATTGATTTGCACCTCTCCCAAGCTTCGTTGAGAGATTCATTTGCTCCTTGTGTGAATACCGCGATGGCAGTCTTTGCTTCCATAAACCGAGTGTGAGGGAAAAATCTCTCCAAAAATTTCTCTTCCAATGCATTCCAATCCGTCATTATAGCAGTTGACTGATCAAGATACCATTCCTTTGCCTTCCCAATGAGGGAATGCGGGAATAATCTCTTGAACAGAGACTCCTCTTCTGCTTCTGGTGCACCAGTCGCTCCCTCTATTTCATAGAATTTTGTAAGATGGGTAAAGGGATCCTCATGATCCATACCCGTAAATGGACTTTGATATAACAGTTGAAGAATACAGGTCTTCATTTCAGCATGACGACCATTATGTGCATGGCGAGTGAACTGAGCATTGTGTCTCAGACTATTCGTGCATGGCCTAGAAGCAGGTGGTGGTGGTGGTGGATCTGCCTCCATAACTGGATGTATTTGTGGAACTGGTGGTGATGTAGAAGTACTTTCCTCTTGTTCTCGCTTCTGTCTCGCTAGCTGCCTCCTTCGTCTAGTTCTGCTGTTGATTCTACGAGCGGTTCTCTCAATCTCAGGATCGAAAAGAAGTTGGTCCGCCGGTAGTTTCCCTCGCATAAACTAAGTCTGTACACTAAACAAAATAGATTAACAAGTCCAAGATAAAGTGGTAACAACTTAAAATAGCTCAACTATCGCAATGATTGCAATATCACTAAACAATCCCCGGCAACGGCGCCATTTTGTTTGTAGAGTAATAGTGGGGGTTGTTTTTAATCATATCCACATGGATTGTTTGATATTTGATGCTTGCCTTTCAATAGATGTGATATTCTAAGTTCAATGGTTTCAAAAGTTTCTCAATTGTTGTTAACATTCACTTGTAGCAAAGATTAATTGGTGACAAAGATTTTGTAAAGGTTTTTATAAAAGCATGTTAAGGTTAGGTTTCGCCAATCCTTTTCATGTATAAACGATTAATCAAGCATATGAACTCGGTTTCCGATCAATATAATCGCGTATCCTCCCGACTACGTTTATTTCTAAAGCAAAGTCGTGAGTATCGTTGTTTAGACCGTTAGATGATGTCTCACGCTAACAATCTAAACAACAATCATTAAGATCAACACAATGCGAATAGCAAAACCCAAATCTATGTCTAGAGTTTGGTTTTTAAGAGATAAAATTGTTAGGTCATGATTTGGAGAATCTATGTCTAGAGCAAAACAAATCACACATGGATCATTAAGAGAAAACAACATCATCTATATTGATCAAAGACTTTGTTCATATACAATAGATCAACATCAATACATAAAGTTAGGATCAACTACCTCTAACCTCAACATTGAGTGTTTAGCTACCACTTCTCATGGTAGATTGGATAACAAGTAAAGAGAGGAGATGAATGAGCATCCACGACGAATAATCGAAAATGGATGCGACTTCAGTTTTCCAAGTGAAAATACACTCTTTGATGATCAAAATACTGTAAACTATGTTTTCTACTGAAAATGAACAAGAGATCCCAATTACATAAAGTGAAAATCTATTTATACACTTCTGAAATCTGCACTATTCGCACTGCGAGCACATCATTCGCACTGCGAATGAGAGAAAATGGCACCTCAAGTGCCTCTAAGACTTAAACTGCCCCAAGCAGAAATCGCGCGTTCGCAGTGCGAACCATTCCTTCGCACAGCGAATGATTCGCTAGCTCATTCGCACTGCGAATAAACTAGCGAGCCAGGCCAATCAAAATCCCAAACTTACTGCCTCTCTTCGCCAGCATCTTCGCAGTGCGAACCAACCAGCGAGCCTTCGCTGGACCCTCGCTAGGAGTTCGCAGTGCGAACTCTTTGTCATCTCAAAACTGGAACTCACTGCCATCATTCGTTGGCACCTTCGCTGTCGTTCGCAGTACAAATGCTTGCTTGTCCTTCGCCAGATTCTTTGCACTGCGAATGCTCTGTTGCAGCAATAATTTTCATGGCAACTTGCATTCACGCCATGTGTTTCACACTTTTGCTCCTTTCATGCCTATACCTGCACATTAACACACAAATTACAAGCTCCACACATATATTCCAATGTAAGCCTTACAACACAATTTACCGCTTACATTCACACTTTACCGTTGGAAAGAAATGAAAAATGCCAAGTATTTCATACTAATATATAACATGATTGACATCTAACATCCGTCCGACCAGGTTTTACATGATGTCAGTCCCCTGTCAGTCGACGAGTGTGTGTACACTGTTGATGTTTTGTTTCTTCTAACCTTGTTGGTGGTATGCAGGATGGCTGGAAGAAATGATCGTGCTATCGCTGATACGTTGGAGTCACTTGCTCAAGCAATGGCTCAAAATAATCAGAATGGTGGAGCTCCAGACGAGTTTCGTGCTTTGGGGAAGTTTCAGAGGAACAATCTGCCGACTTTTGTGGGTACTTATGATCCAGAGAGTGCACAGAAGTGGCTGAAGGTAATCAAGAAGATCTTCCGAGTGATGAGGTGTATTGACGCTCAACAAGTGCAGTTTGGAACTCACATGTTGTCAGAAGAGGTTGAGGATTGGTGGGATAACACCCGCCAGAGACTGGAAGACGTTGGTACTGTGATAACCTGGGCTGTGTTGAAGCGAGAATTTTTGGGGAAGTATTTTCTAGAGGATGCTCGTGGAAAGAGAGAGGTGGAATTCCTTGAGCTGAAGCAAGGAAACATGAGTGTGGCAGAGTATGCTGCAAAGTTCGAGGCGCTGGTGAAGTTCTGTCCTCACTACAACCGTGCTGATGCTGAGGTGTCTAAGTGTCTCAAGTTCGAGAATGGGCTGAGGCCAGAAATCAAGCAGGGTATTAGGTACCAACAAATTCGCAGGTATGCTGAGTTGGTGGATAAGAGTAGGATCTATGATGAGGATAGTTGAGCTCGATCTGTTAACTACAAGTATCTTAGTGAGAAGTAAGAGAAGGGGCAGTATAGAGGGAAGCCTTATATGACTTCGGCTAAAAAAGGGAAGCAGAAGACTTCGGATGGGAAGAAGTCAAGTGGGGGACCAACTCCCACTTCTGGGAAGTGTTACAGGCGTGGCGAGCAAGGCCACCTTGCTGAGGCTTGCACCAATAATGTGCTGAGATGTTACACATGTGGCAAGAAGGGTCATAGATGTACTGATTGCAAGGATGACGGTCCAACCTGTTTCAATTGTGGTGAGAAGGGTCACATCAGTACCCAGTGTCAGAAATCGAAGAAGACTGCTACTGCTGCTCAGACCAATGGCAGAGTGTTTGCTTTGAGTGGTGCAGAAGTTCCAGAGAAGGACAACCTGAATCGAGGTACTTATTTTATTAATAATGTTGATTTGGTCGCTATTATTGATACTGGTCCTACTCATTCGTTTATCTCGCTTGAATGTGCTAATAGATTGGGTTTGAAATGTCTATCATGAATGGTTATATGGTAATAGAAACTCCAACTAATGGTTCTGTTACTACTACTTTTGTATGTTTGAGATGTCCTTTGACAATTTTTGGGAAGAGTTTTGTGATGGATTTGGTGTGTTTACCTTTGCACCAAATCGTTGTAATCTTTGGAATGAATTGGTTGGAGTTCAACCGTGTTCATATCAATTATTATAATAAGACCGTAGAGTTTCCTGAGTTTGGTGACAGTGGGGAGTTGATGTTCTTTTCTGCTAAGCAAGTAGACGAACTCCTGGAAGACGAAGCCTAGGTGTTTGTAATGTTTGCATCGTTGCAAGTTGATCTTGAAGCTGTGAGTGTCGGATTGCCTGTTGTCTGTGAATTTCCATATGTGTTTCCAGACGACATAAGTGATTTGCCTCCAGAACGTGAAGTAGAGTTTGCAGTGGACTTGATACCAGGTACGGGTCCAGTGTCTATGGCTCCTTATTGGATGTTCGCTTCAGAGTTAAGTGAATTGAAGAAATAATTATAAGAATTGCTCGAGAAGAGGTTTTTCCGACCGAGTGTTTCTCCATGGGGTGCTCTTGTGTTGTTAGTAAAGAAGAAGGACGAAAGTATGAGGTTGTGTGTTGATTATCGGCAGTTGAATAAAGTGACTATTAAGAATAAATATCTACTTCTGAGAATCGACGATTTGATGGATCAGTTAGTAGGCGCCTATGTGTTCAGTAAGATTGATTTAAGGTCGGGTTACCACCAGATTTGTGTGAAGTCTGATGATATTCCAAAGACCGCTTTTAGGACGAGGTATGGTCATTATGAATACACTGTGATGTCGTTTGGAGTGTCCAATGCACCTGGTGTGTTCATGGAGTATATGTATCAGATTTTTCATGAGTATTTGGATCAGTTTGTTGTGGTCTTAATTGATGATATTCTGATACACTCTAAATCTGAAGAAGAGCATGCTGAGCATTTAAGAACTGTGTTGCAAGTATTGAAGGAGAAGAAGTTGTATGCAAAACTGTTAAAGTGTGAGTTTTGGTTGAAGGAAGTGAGTTTCCTTGGCCACGTGATTTCAAGTGGTGGGATTGCTGTAGATGCTTCTAAGATTGATGTTGTGTTACAGTGGGAGACTCTGAAGTCTGCTACTGAAATACGTAGTTTTCTCAGATTGGCGGGTTACTACCGCAAGTTTATCGAGGGCTTTTCAAGTTGGCATTACCTTTGACTCAGCTGACTCGAAAGGGTCAAGCTTTTGTGTGGAATATAGCTTGTGAAGAGAGTTTTGTGGAATTGAAGAAGAGGTTGACGACCGCTCCAGTGTTGATTTTGCATAATCCGAATGAATCTTTTGTAGTGTATTGTGATACATCAAAGATGGGTCTTAGAGGATTGTTGATGCAGAATGGTCAAATTGTTGCTTATGCTTCTAGGCAGCTGAGGGTTCATGAAGTGAATTATCCAACCCATGACTTGGAGTTGGCAGTTGTGGTGTTTGTGTTGAAGATTTGGAGACATTATCTTTTTGGCTCTAAATTTGAAGTGTTAAGTGATCATAAGAGCTTGAAGTACTTGTTTGATCAGAAAAAGTTGAATATGAGGCAGAAAAGGTGGTTGAAATTGTTGAAGGATTATGACTTTGATTTGAATTACTATCCTGGTAAAGCAAATGTAGTGGCTGATGCGTTGAGCAGGAAGTCATTGCATATATCGATGCTTATGGTGAAAGAGTTGGAATTAATTGAGCAATTCCGAGATTTGAGTTTGGTATGTGAAGAAACTCTGGATAGTGTGAGGTTGGGGATGTTGAAGTTGACTAGCGGTATTCTGGAAGAGATCAGAATAGGACAACAATCTGACTTGAAGTTGGTTGACCAGTTGACATTGATCAACCAAGGTAACGGAGGTGAATTCTGGATTGATGAGAGTGATGTGATGAAGGTCAGATACAGGGTGTGTGTACCGGATGTTCTAGAAATTAAGAAGAGCATTCTCGAAGAAGGACATCAAAGTAGATTGAGTATCCATCCCGGTGCTACGAAGATGTACCAGGATTTGAAAAAGTTGTTTTGGTGGCCAGGTATGAAGAAGGACATTGCGGAGTTTGTTTATGCGTGTTTGACTTGTCAGAAGTCAAAGATTGAGCATCAGAAGCCTTTAGGTATGATGCAACCGTTGAATATCCCAGAGTGGAAATGGGATAACATTTCCATGGACTTTAGGTCGGGGTTGCCGAGAACTGCAAAGGGAAATGATTCGATTTGGGTGATTGTGGATATATAACTAAATCGACTCATTTCTTGCCAATGAAGATTAATCATTCTATGCAGAAGTTAGCCGAGATGTACATTAAGAAGATTATGAAGTTACATGGAATACCTTTGAGTATTGTGTCGGATAGAGAGCCGAGATTTACATCGAGGTTTGGGAAGAGTTTACAAGATGCTTTGGGTACTAAGTTGAGGATGAGTTCTACATATCATCCGCAGATGGACGGTCAGATGGAGAAGACTATCCAATCTTTAGAGGATTTGCTGAGGACTTGTGTGTTGGATCACAGAGGATCTTGGGATAGCCCTTTACCATTGATTGAGTTAACATACAACAATAACTTTCATGCTAGTATTGGAATGGCACCGTATGAAGCTTTGTATGGAAGAAGATGTAGGACTCCATTGTGTTGGTATGAGCCAGGCGAGAATGCTGTACTCGGGCCTAAAATTGTGCAGGAGACGACTGAGAAGGTTAAGATGATCCAAGAGAGGATGAGAGTTTCACAGAGTCGTCAGAAGAGTTATCATGATAAGAGGAGGAAAGCACTCGAGTCCCAAGAAGGAGACCACGTGTTTCTGAGGGTAACACCAGTGACTGGTATGGGTCGAGCTTTGAAGTCTAGGAAGCTCACTCCAAGTTTTGTTGGTCCATATCAGATCTTGCAGAGGATAGGAAAGGTAGCCTATCAGACCGCTTTACCGTCGTCGCTTGCGAATTTGCATGATGTGTTCCATGTGTCTCAGTTGAGAAAGTATATTCCAAATCCATCGCATGTGATTCAGATGGATGATGTGCAAGTAAGGGATAATTTGACTGTGGAAGTATTACCTGTGCGGATTGATGGTCATGAAATGAAGCAACTGCGGGGTAAAGACATGACCTTGGGAAAGGTGTTATGGGGTGGACTAGCTGGCGAAAGTTGGACTTGGGAGCATGAAAATCAGATGAAGGAGTCGTGTCCGACTCTATTTCCTTAAGGTAATTTTCGAGGGCGAAAATTATTTAAGTGAAGGAGAGTTGTAACACCCCAAAATAATTATAATATTTATTTAATTGAATTATTATGATTATTCGGTATTTTGGTGAATTTTGGTGAATACGCTTGGTGACTTTGTGTGGGGTTGTGGGGTAGCTCTGGGTTAAGGGAATATTGAGGCATTTAGAGTTAGTAAATTAATTAGAATTATTTTATTAGTAATAATAATAGAATAATTTGAATATTTAGAATATTATTTAGATTATTATTATTATTGTTATTTAAAATAATTAGGAGAACCATTAAGGGTAAGACAATAATATTGAGAAGGTTAATTGAGGACAATATGGGTAAATCATAATTAGGGTCCAAAAGATAGGTTTAACAAAAAGAAAATAGTGAATTAGGAGAGTTATTCTGTGCAACCCTAAGAAGTGAAGAGAGAGCTAAGGAAAGGAGGCTAGAGCACATAGAACGAGGAATCGACCGTAGAACCCCAAACGAAGAACCTTTTTGTTGGAAAATTCGAGGTATGGGGGGTTAATCCGGGTTAATATGTTTGATATAGGTTTAAGGTAGAGTAGTTTGCGTGTGTTATGTGTTTTATGATGAATTTTTGTGTAACAAATCTGTGGTGAATTTTCGTGCATCTGTGTTGGTCGATTTTCTGTGATGAATCTGGTATGTGTTGCTGTAAATTCTATGATATTTGTGTGAATGATTATTGTTACTGTGATGAACATGTGAACGAAAACCAGATCTGTAATCGAAGGTGGGTTTAACGAATTAGGACTTAACAATTAGGAAGAATTGATGTAAACAAACGAAGTAGGATAAAAACGTAGATATATGATGAATCGAAATTGTTGAGTCTGATTTTGGAAGATCGAAGGTGCTGGAATGGGGGAGTTTTCGTTCATATGTGAAATCTGAGTTTTGGAGTGTTTTCTGGCAATACGCGTAACAGGGGAAGTATTACGCGTAAGGGGGGACACACCCAGGGTGATACGCGTATCATATGTACCCGTCCCCTGGGCCAGCACGACCCACTACCAGTACGCGTATGAGAATGGTGGCAATACGCGTATGGGATGCCACCACGCGTATGGGAAGTGTAGCGAGCGATTTTTGTCGGTGATGCGACCACCTTATCGCTGGTTTTTGGGTTTCTCCCTGTAGCGCGAATTTTTGCGTGGTTACGAAGCACTATCGCTTTGGGGTACTGCAGTTCGATTCATTTTTTATCCTATTGAAGCTGATTAAGGAAGGGAAATAAATGTCTCCAATTAACCCTGCTCGCATACTGAGTTTAAACAGATGACTGTTGGTTTACAGATGCTATTAAAATTGTGGGTCTCTCTTAGGTTATTTTGTTAAAATAAAAACATAGTGTTTGGACTATTCGTGATGTTTTTGGTAATGTGTTTAGGTTTGATGCTTTTGGGTTGATTTGATGGAGATACTGGATTTTGGGTTTTTGATTGGTATGCTCGCTAAGATTTTTGCAATCTTATGCCTACGTATTCTCGTTTAACGAAACAGGGAAATCAGAGTGATCGTAGTTCCTCCTATTCTATGGGAGGAAAAAGGTTGTTTTGGTGTCTTGTTCAAAGCCCAAGACATGAAGCTAAAGGTGATTTGTATCTTGTTCAAAGCCCAAGATGTGAAGCTAAAAGGGTTTGGATGAGAGAGAATTTGTCATCTCTAAAGAGGAGTTGTTGATGTTTGTATGTTGTGAGCAAGGCACAGATTTGATGCTAAAAGGTTGATTGACTCAACCGGGTTTTCCTTATACAAAGCCTAAGAGGAGGCGATTGACCCCAACAAGAGGGTGTCTTTTATTTGTTGTCTCGTACGAAGCCCGAGATAGAGGCTAAAAGGGTTGACTCAATAAGAGAGTTCTAACAAGTGACTGACTCAACAAGAGAGTGCTTTTACGTGTCTTGTACGAAGCCCGAGACAGAGGCTAAAAGGTTTGACTCAACAAAAGAGTCTTTTATACTCAACAAGAGAGTGATTTAGTGTCTCGTACGACGCCCGAGATAGAGGCTGAAAGGGTTTGACTCAATAAGAGAGTCCTTTTGACAGGTAATTTACTCAATAAGAGAGTCTTTTATACTCAACAAGATAGTGTTTTGTTGTCTCGTACGAAGCCCGAGATAGAGGCTAAAAGGGAAGTGACTCAACAAGAGAGTCTTTTATTCTCAACAAGAGAGTGTTTTTCTACCTCGTACGAAGCCCGAGGAGGCTAAAAGGAGATTGACTCAACAAGAGAGTCTTTTATACTCAACAAGAGAGTGTTTTAGTGTCTCGTACGAAGCCCGAGATAGAGGCTAAAAGGAGATTGACTCAACAAGAGAGTCTTTTATCTGTCTTATACGAAGCCTAAGACGGAGGCTAAAAAGGTTTGACTCAACAAGAGAGTCTGAAAAGGTTAGCTCCGCTAGGGGAGAATCATTTGTATAAAGCCCAAGAGGAGGCTAACTTCGTTAAGGAAGGATCATTATACAAAGCCTAAGAGAAGGCTAACTTACTGTCGGGGATAATTGAGATCCCGAGGCAGGTCCAAGAAGGGAATCACTCCTTGCGAGGGAATGCAAAAGGAATTGATAGATCAGAAACCTTGAGGCTCTGGTTTGAGATAGTGTTATCTGACCCGGGTTGGGGAATTTTGGGAGAAGGACGGGTTTTTAGAACCCACAAGTTTTAACTCGGCTGGAGATTAACCCAGAATCTAGGGGTTTCTCCTATGTTTAAAAGGTGCTGGAGAATGTCTTTGAGACTCAAGGGTATTAGACTGTCCAAGTCTACTGGTAGAGTTTTATCTTTTGTATGATCCCCAAGAGGAGGCCGACTCGTTTAAGGGATGAGTATCAACCCTAAAATTGGTCTGAAGGTTTTGACTCCTTTTAGAAAGACGGCTCTAACGAAGGATGACTAAGTTTTGTCCTATACCTTTAGGAGGTCGTGAAGGTCCTTGCATGAAGCCCAAGAGAAGGCATGAGAGCTTTTAAGAAGCCGAAGGTTCCTTGTACAATGCCCAAGAAGAGGCGGGGATACTTTTAGGAAGTCTGTGGGTCCCTAAACCAAGAGAAGTTCAAGACATGCTATTCACAGAGAATAGATCAAGCCAGGAAAGTTCAAGGATTTGGAAGAAACTCAAAAGATGCTATTCACGGAGAATAGATCAACTCTGTGGAGTAGAGTTTCTTTGACAATTTCTAAGAGTGACAGTCTGAGAAAGGGTTCACCGAGAATGTTGCCTTTCATGTTTCCATATTATTTAACCCCAATAGGAGGGAAGACTGTATCTGGTAATCCTATGGGGATCTAGTTTTGTTTGTATTTAAGAGTGACCAACAGGGTTTTACCTAGTGCTAGACGTAGTTGTCGGGGAACTCTAAATAACTATACTAGTATTACACAGTGGATATGTGACAAGTATATAAAAGGACGTGAAAGAAGACTTAAAGTGAAACAGCCCCACAACACAGATATATACATATGAAAGCGATAAATGAAAGCGGATAAACACTTACCCGTTGTAGAGCTTCCATGTTGTTTTTGTTAGTTATTCAACAAAGAAAGTTTTGATAACAATATTGTATTCAAAATCAAAGGAGAGTATTGAAAAGATTGTTGGGGCTTACAGCTTGAGCAGAGGCCCAAGGTTTTATCAGTGATTGCACTGTTGTTTTGGATTTGTACAGGGACTTATACAAGTGACTGAGGCCCAAAAAGGTTTTCTGTACAAAGGGATGGGTCTTACACTCTCTCAAGAGGCCCAAAGGTGTTTAAAGAAAAGGAATGGGGCTTATAACACTAGGGTAGACCCAGATGATTTGATTTTTGAACTTGCGATCGCGCCGAGATTTTTCTTTTAACGCAGAGGGACTTATACAATGTCTAAGGCCCAAAAAGTTTTGGTTAAAAGGGGGTTGGGTCTTACACTCTATTAGAGGCCCAAAGGGGTTATTTTTGTACAAGAGATGGGGCTTACAACTCAAGGAGAGGCCCATGGGTTTTTGTTAAAAAGGCGACGATCACGTCGAACTTTTTGATGGGATCGGGGCTTATACAATACACTGAGGCCCAAAAAGGTTTTCAAAAAGGGTTGGGTCTTACACTCTACTAGAGGCCCAAAGGGGTTTTAAAGTTTTGTTTGGGTGAAAATCAAGGAAGCCCTAATTTCATCATTTTAAAAGTAAATTCTCAAGGAAAATCAATAAAAACGATAAAATACCAAATAAGTTTGAATAAACAACTTGTGATTTTTTGGTTTGAGGTTTGAAAAATGATGTTTTAATCACAAGATGAATTAAAATTCATTTGGTTTTGATTTTCAACATGAGAATTCAATTTTAAAATGTTTAAAAAACAATTAAAAGTGAATTTATTCACAAAAATACCAACTTTATTAAATAAATAATATAAACTTGATTTTTTTATGGAATAAAATATTTCAACATTTTTGTGATTTTTTTCAAAAAGAACCAATAAAAAATAATTAAAATTGAGGGAGTTATTAATTTTTCAAATCATTAAAAATAATATGAAAAATAATAAAAAAAAGTGGAAAAAGCATTAAAAAGGGGGTCTGGGGCGAGGGGGATTCGAACCCCAGACCTCTTGTGTGCAGCATGCGCGCCTTATCACTGGGGTGGTGATACATCCGTGTATTGAAACACAACCACAAATATACAAGGCTTGCCTTGTTTTTGGCCTGACCCAAGGCAAGGCAAGGCAAGATTTTGGCTAGAAACGTGAAGGCCATAACTTTCTCATTTCTCCATGGATGGAGACAAAATTTATATGCATCTGGCCTAGAATTTCCTAAGGAATCCAATCGTGGTGGTGGTTTTTCCAGAAAACAAATCCTCCTCAAAACCCTATAGTGGTTTTGAAATAGACCATGTTTTGCATTTTCTGTGCTACCTCTTGGTACAGGTGGGAATTACATGATAAATTGGTGCAAACACAACACATATAACATGTATAAGAGATGCATGATCAGTGGACTTCAAAGCAAGGTATATTTCAGAGAGTTCAAGTAGTGATGCTTACCTCTCTTTGGAGCTTTTGGGATATCTACCAAGTGCTTTGTTCCAGAAATGTTTTGATGCTTTGGACACCCTCAAATGATCCCTTAAAAGCTTTTAGAGTGGTTGGAACCAGCTGGAAACCTCAGGAATGGAACCTGGCCCTTTCTTGCAAAAGGGGCAAAAGTGGCCAAAATAGAAACTCTCTCAAATGGTGTTCCAGATGTGTGGAACCATTTGGGACAGTTCAAGGATGATATTTGGAGTGTGTTTGATGTTTTATCTGGTTTGGAAAGTGACTGATTCAAGACATGGCTTGAAAAATGCACAAAAGTCCTATTTTGAGGTTTTGAGAGGGGACTTTGAGATTTTGGGGTTACAGGTCACTTGTGAGAGTTTGGACAGCTTAGATATGACATATTGGATGTGTTTGGATCATGAGTTATGATGGAAATGCTCTCTAACTCAAAATCTCAGAGTTACCTTGCTAAAGAAGGTATTTTTTCCTAGAGAAAGTGATTTTGAGGAAAGCATCTGTTTGATGGCTTTGGTGTACTCAAAATGACCACAAATGAGCTCTATTTATAGTGTGTCAAGTTTGTTTTGGCTGCAATAGTGAATGGCAACTGCTGCAGAGGTTTGGCCAATGTTGATCAATAGGAATCCAAGTCTCCTCTAGCCATTGACTAGAGGTTAGAGCATAGAGTTGTGGTTCCCTAGTTATTGGATAAGTCTTGACTGAATTCGGTTGGGAGAGGCTTAGTCCATGCCACCTTAGTGCATCCATTGAATGCTCCAAAACAAAATTGGATTCTTGTCCCTCTTTTAGGCATTTCTAGGTTTGGCATGCTACTTTTGGTTCCAAAGACTTGGGAGGCTTATGGATCAGAGTTGGTTCCTCCTTGGTCCCCCTTTGAGGTGTTCAGATGGATAGACTTCCTTGCCCTTTGCAAAATTTGAACAAATCGAGCAAAATCCCCAAATCTGCCTTGTTATGACAGTTGCAGCAAGGCATATTGCCACTGTCATAACTTCTTGCTCAGATTGAGTTTGGTGAATTTCTTGGTCATTTTGGAAAACCCTCATATGATACAACATATGTGTGATCATAGTTTGTTTTGACACTTTTTGGATCCAAGTGAAAAATGCCCTTACATTTTGGAAAAAGTGAAACAGATTCTGACTTAGTGAAAATTTCACTAAGTGTTGGAAAAAAAGACATTTCATGTTTTCAGCCATTTTGACCCAACCCTAACTCAAAATCCATGATGAATTTGAATGAGGTGTAGTTGAAGCTTTTGTAGAGGGCCATGAGAGCTACAAATCCAGCTTTGAATGGGGAAAATGGCCTTGTGGTTTAGGAGATATGATCCTCCAAAGTTGGTACCCTAGCCACTTTGTTTCATAACTTAGAAAATTTCTATGTTTTTATGGTTACCCCTTTTACAAGTTATCCCACTTTTCTTGATTTTTCTTGATGAATGATGATCCCAATAACACATTAACATCATTTTAGGGTCAAAGAACCATAATTGTGAAAAATCTCAAAAAGTCAAAGTTGACTTTTGTGCACAGTTGACTTTTTGTCAGATGAACTCCAAACTGCGCGATCCTCTATGAAATCAAGTCCTTGACCTAAATCACACTTGATGGATTGATTTCATAGGTGTTATAGGGTGTATTGAATCATGTCCCAAGGTTTGGGAGCATGTCTTGGTCAAAAGTCAAAGGTACAGTTGACTTTTCCCTCGAAACCCTAATTGTGGTCCTGATGAAATTGAAGCTTGTGAATCATGCTTCTTGAATCAATCCATTGTTGCAAATGGATCAATGTGGTGTATTGGAGACCCTCAAATCATGTCTTGAGGTCTTGGCTCATGTTTTATCCCAAAAGTCAAATTAGGGGTGAATTAGGTCAAGAAACCCTAATTCCTGATTTTTTAGTGAATACATCCCCTGAGGTTAAATTGACTTGATGATTGGGTCCATGAGGTTCCATGGAGTATCTTAGGTTATGCTTTGAAGAATTGGCTCATCCCTAGAGCTAAATTTCCCTCTAGAGGCCCTGGTCGACCAAACCCTAATTTGGTGACACTGGCGATCTTGAGGCTTGATCACTTAGAATGCTGCAACCTTGTGCTTGATTCTTGCTGTGGGAGTCCTCTTGATCCATTGTGGATGTTTTGAGAGGTTAGACAAGTTGAAAATCATGTCATTCCTTGATTGATCTTTTTTCTAAGAGCTTTGATTGGGCTTGAAACCCTAATTATTGTTTGTAGTGAATGCTCGCCCATCTTTGGGGAGACTCAGGAAGTACAGTGGTCCATCCATATTGTGATGATGATTTGCACAATGATGGGAATCTTAGTGGTCAAAATTTGGGGTATGACAGATGCCCCTATTTAATCTTCTTGGACCCGAAGGTGTGAATGGCGAAGGTATTCAGGCATTCGGGGTGCAAGAGGATTAAATATCGGAATACCTGAAATTTTGATGGTGGTTAGGAATGGTAGTTCACGCATCCTTCTTCTTTTGCTAAGCAATGATGCTTAGAAAAGGTAAAACTTCCCCTCGATCATGGTCTTCAGCCAAGGAACTGGTCTCAGTTTTCTTTATGAAATAAACTTCCCCTCGATCCTTTATTTCCTACCAAGGAACTGGTCTTAGTTTCTGATATGAACTTCCCCTTGATCCTAGTTTCCTACTAAGGAACTGGTCTTAGTTTCTAATTTAAACTTCCCCTCGATCCTGGTTTCCTACCAAGGAACTGGTCTTAGTTTCTGATTTAAACTTCCCCTCGATCCTGGTTTCCTACCAAGGAACTGGTCTTAGTTTCTGAAATAAACTTCCCTCGATCCTGGTTTTTAGCCACGGAACTGGTCTCAGCTTCTGATATAAACTTCCCCTCGATCCTGGTTTCCTACCAAGGAACTGGTCTTAGTTTCTGATTATAAACTTCCCCTCGATCCTGGTTTTTAGCCAAGGAACAAGTCTCAGTTTCTTTTGTCAATAAACTTTCTTGACAAGGGACGCTATTTGAAGCGGTTTTCCTCAAACTTCTCGCCGAATTTTCCTGGGGAGATGCCATTTGACGGAAAAACTTTTGATGTCAGACTTGCTGGGGAACTCATTCGTCTGAGTTGTAGAGGTGCACAAACTTCTCTGTTTGGAGATGGCATTTGTCGACTCTACTGGGGAAAGCGAGTCTCTTGAGAGACTGCTTCCGCTTGGGGATATTACATCATACTTTTCTCGGGATCTTCTCGGAGAAATGCCATATGATCTGATCCAATTTTGAGGTGCTGATGACCTTTTCGTCAGCGGATTTTCCGAAGAAAAACTGCTGTATTGTCGAATCTCTGATTAAGTGGCTTTCTCTGGGGATTTTCCTTAATCCGGGAAAGCAAAAATATCATCTTTAACGGCGAAGAGTGATGTTTGTCGAGGGTTCTTTGGTTTTTTAGAGGTTCAAGTTATCAAAGTGGTCAAGGGCCAATTCTAATCCAGAAATAAACTGGAGGAGAGATCGTTCAGACGCAACATTTCCTGACGAGGAAGGAACTGACAACTCAACCGAGAGGACTTTTATCACTAGGGGACAAGACCGACTGGAGTGATAGTGATGCAATATGAATATGAATGTAAATCAATAATGCATGATGTATGTATGTTTATGCTGACAAAACTGACTCGACATACAGACTAGTAGATGAACACAACTGGATACTCGGCCACAGTGGGGGATGAAAAGTATCACCGGTTCATGATAGCAATTCCGCCTTGCTTTGGAGAGATAGTCCCCGCGGGGAAAACCGTTGGTCGGGCTTAGGAGACAAGAACTCTGCCGAGGGTGTCAGATGGAACATGGTCTCTAACATAAGTGATCCTTCATTCAGGCGTACTGGTTCAGAAGGGGTACTTTGATTCTGCACTTTAAAGCTCGATTACTTCTGGAGAAATGATCGATGTTCTTTCGATGTTCAACAGTCAAAAGAAATTTCCATCTTTATTTTAAAAACAGAAAAAGTTTGACAAGTAAATTCATTTTTGTTTTATTTCAAGAATCGTTAATCATATTAAACGTCGTTCTGTAAAGCTAAAACAAATAAGAATTGCAAACAAAAGCACAAGGGCTCAAATTTTATTGATAGGATGGAAATCAGCCAAACGCGTGATTCCATGGAGTATTTACAAAGTTAGAAAATGGTAATTTAAGGGAAAAGGGCAACATTGAAACATAACGACCACTATCCTTCTACCAACTTTGAATTCTGGCCATCTTGAGCTTCTGTTGAAGATGACCTTCACTGGAGTTTTTTGATGGATGACAGGACTGCCACTGGGGGATTTGCCCCTTTGTTGGATGTGGTTACATGCCATTATCCCTAACTTCTGCCTGGATTTTACTTTGAGATTTCCAATCCACAGGGATGATTTTTGATCATGTCTCTAACTTTTGCCTGGACCGCCCTTTCGGGTTTTCAATCCACCGAGACGTTTTTTTAGGCGAAGTATTTCTTGACTACATCAACATTCATGGGGTAGGAAAATTCCTCTCCGTCCATGGTTGCGAGTCTCAAGGCACCGCCTGAGAAAGCTTTCTTGACCACATAGGGGCCGTCATAATTCAGAATCCACTTGCCCCGAGAATCAGTAAGAAATGATTGTATCTTCTTGAGCACAAGGTCTCCTTTCCGGAAGACGCGAGGTCGAACCTTTTTGTCAAATGCCCTCTTCATTCTCTGTTGATACAACTGACCATGGCATAGTGCCGTTATTCTTTTTTCTTCGATCATATTTAGTTCGTCGTGTCTGCTTTGATACCATTCAGCTTCTGTTAACTTGGGCTTAAACCCACTAACTACAAATGCTCAGACAAATTTAAAATATATACCAAGATTTTGCTTCAAATCACAAGCCATCAGTAAAAGCGAGATTTGAGAGAACACCTGAACAACCATGGATACGCAGAGCTCCGAATGGTAGAACAACGACAACGCACACATCTCACTCAAACTTCATTGCCTTTCAATCCGTTTCAGTCTCCATCTCGATGTCACGCCGTCAACCTCGTCCTCCCCTCTTTCGATGCTTCTCTTACTTGCGGCGGATCTCACTCTCTCGATTCTCAATCGAACTCGTTCTCATCTTCGTCTCAGATTCTTTCAATCTCTCGATCTCGCGGATTTTCTGCCCTATTTCACTCTCTCGATTTTACTCTATCTCTCACTCGCAATGTCTCTCTCGTGTTGTTGTATTGTGTGTAGCGGCGGAAAGCGGAGGGTTATTATGTAGTTGTTAAGTTTTTGTTGCTGTTGTGAGGTGGTAGTTGATTATCACATGGTTTTTTGAGTTTGTTGATGGAACTGAATAAATGGTGGAAGTGATTAATGAGAGACAGGTTTTATGGTGAGGGGAAGTTGCAGTTCAAGGGTTGTCCAGGGAGCATTTGCAAGGTGAGGTGCAAGCGGGAGATTGTGAAGGAGGTATATGGAGCAGGTGGATTCTGTTTGTGCAAGGAGGAATTAAATGGCATTGGAGGTTTGTGTTGGGTTATGGTGAGTGATTTTGAGAAGGGTGGCTTGGTGTTATTAGATGGTTAGAGGTGGAAATAGTGGTTATGGAAGCTCTGCGTGGTGTTATCGTTGGAGAAAAGTTGTGGTTCACATTGCTGTGGTTTTGATGAAAATTTAAAGAGGGTAGTTTTTGGTTTATATTATATGGAGAAGGTTGTGTTGTTCAGTTATGATAGAAAGAAGAGGTCTTGTGATGTGTTGTTTTGATGGAGAATGTAAGGAAGATAAAACCGGAGACGGCGGATGAAAAAAAAGAAAATGGTGGATTGGCCGGCGAAGAAGCACGGCGGCGGGAGTGAGGTGGTTGTAGGAAAGAGTTTTTTACAGGTTCGTGTCTTTTCAAATCATTCCCCTGTTTCTGTTCTATCTCCCTTTTTCAATTACTTGCTCCCCCCTTGAATCATTATGCTCTTCTCTCTTTAAAGCCAACTCAAAACTTCTTTGCTAAGTTTTAGAGTACAAGATTTGTTTTCTTATTGGTATGACCTATCCTTTTCACTGCAGGTTATGTCTGTTGTTGGTCTGGATGTCATGTAACAGGGTCTAGCGCAGGTAGCACAGGCTTGTGGCATTTGCAGGGTATCATGGCGTGTTCTAACGTTGTTGTTGTGGTTTGTCCTGGCTTGGAGTGAAGTCGTTGTCATTGGTAATGCGTAGCAGATGGTACAATGGTGCAGAGTTAAGTGTGTAGTCATTGTTATACGGTTTGTGAGGAAGTGGCTGGTGCGTGGTTATGTCAAATGGTGCGTGGTATGGAATTGTGGTGGATTGGTTTGGCAGATTGTTTGGAAATATGGCATGGGCTTTCCTTCTTTTTTTTTAGAGATTGGACTTGGGCTTTGTAACTTGGACATGGATTACTTGGTTTGGATATTGAAATCTAATTTAGAATTAATTGAATAAAAATGGTTTTTGTGGAATGTAGTAATGGATAATATAAATAAATAAATAAATAATAGTAAATGGTCTTGATAAAAATAAAAATAAAAATAAAATGGATTGAATATAATAGAAATGGATTAAGAAAGTGGTTTGTGAATGGATATGGATTAGGAAAAATGGATAAATAACAAAGTGGATAGAAAAAATGGTTACGGGAATGGATGTGAATTTTGTACTGTGCCTCCACACTTGAACAACACTAAACCTTGACAAGCGACCTTGAATGCCACAATTCTTGAATTAAATCGAAGAAGAACTTCCTTGAATCAATCTCTGATGGATGGCATCAAAACAAATGAATCCATATGAACCTAGCCATTTGAGTATTGAAAAGTCAAAATCTTCATTTTGAACCAACTGAGCAAGAAGGTGCTTTTAAAATTAGAAGATTGTGAATTGAACCATGAATCTCGATACGCTGCACCAAACCCTGATTGGAAAGCAAATTTGGTCCTTGGTAATCGTTAACCATGAAGCACTTAACTTATACACAACCTGATAACTTGGTCCACACACAGACAACCTGCATTGAATCTTCAGACACAGCCACTGGAATGAATCACACCCTGGCCTTGATCTTGCAACAAACCTTTCTCTGATGGGCAGATTAAATCAACGACCATTGTACCTCAGTTCACACTACATATATACCAGACCTGACCAACTTGCCTGAAACCCGAGTCACCCAAGCAAAACCTTGAGTAGGAACAACATATTTTTTGGATTTTTTTTAATAATGGTTAGTGAGTGGATATACAGATGAAAATTATAAACAAGTAGGACAAATTTGGGGTATGACAGATGCCCCTAGCTAATTGGCTTGAACCTAGTAAGATGAACTACTGCATGGCGTTCATTTCAAAGGTGCAGGTCAATTAGATACAAGAAGACCCCAAAAATTTGTCTGACAAGAGATAAAGTGCTATGGAGTAAGAGCTGGTAGAATGGGGTAGCAGGGTACCAAATGAACAGAATAACTTGAGATTCTCTAGGCGGTCGAAGCAGTCCCTTATTCACTAAGGTTCTCCGATGATACCAAAGTTGTATCTTTGAAAAAAGGCATATGATTCTCTGGGTCGTCGAAGCAGTCCCTTATCCGTTAAGGTTCCTCGATGATACCAAAGCAGTATCTCTGAAGGCATATGATTCTCTGGGTTGTCGAAGCAGTCCCTTATCCGTTAAGGTTCCTCGATGATACCAAAACAGTATCTCTGAAGGCATATGATTCTCAGGGTCGTCGAAGCAGTCCCTTATCCATTAAGGTTCCTCGATGATACCAAAGCAGTATCTCTGAAAGGCAGATGATTCTTTGGGTCGTCAAAGTAGTCCTTTATCCATTAAGGTTCCTCGATGATACCAAAGCAGTATCTTTGAAAGGCAGACGATTCTTTGGGTCGTCGAAGCAGTCCCTTATCCATTAAGGTTCCTCGATGATACCAAAGTAGTGTCTTTGAAAGGCAGACGATTCTTTGGGTCGTCGAAGCAGTCCCTTATCCGTTATGGTTCTTCGGTGATACCAAAGCAGTATCTCTGTGGTAAATTTGTTGGTGGATAGTTGAGCAAGATTCCTGTTGGAGGAAATGTGTTGGCTCTGCAGGGAAAGCTCACAAGAAACTTTCTAGGATATCCTCTGCTTGGGGAGTAAGGATAGCAACTCTGTTGGGGATTATCGTTATCAACTGCATGGTTGAAGAATGACTTGCTGGGGAATAGGATTCCTTGAACACATGCGGGGTATCAACTTCACTTCAGAGGAGTACTGCTGACTGAGGGGGGACTGGCCAAGATACTTGCTAACTGATCCTGGATCCTGTTATGCTATGTTGCTGGGGATGAATATGCCATGCACTGAAACACATACTAAAATGCAACTGCTGGGGAATCTAATGCACGTGTGAATGCACAAGATATGCTAATGATCAATATGATTATGTAATGTTATGCTTGCATGTCATGCACACGACGATGCAAATGATCAGGCGTGCTGGGGATAAGCTTCCTTGTCGAGGGTATCACCAAGGATTGGATTTGGTAATTGCCAAGTGAAATTGGACTTTGGTTATTTTGGTGTTATGAGGATGCCAACGACGGTGGACTTTTAATGGTTGCCAATGAAGACTGGACTTTGGGTCAAACTTCCAGACTAAAACTGGATTGGAGGATAGATTACCAGACGAGAACTGGTGTTTAAAATTTTGTTTGTCAAACGAGAACTGACTTTTGGATAGTCTACCAGACGAGAATTGGTGAGAAAAGGGTATTCGCCAGATGAGAACTGGGCCTTAAAAGATTTGCCAAACGAGAACTGGACCTTGAATTGGTTTGCCAGACGAGAATTGGGCCTTTTAATGGTTTGCCAGATGAGAACTGGGCCTTAAATTGATTTGCCAGATGAGAACTGGGCCTTAAAGTGATTTGCCAGGCGAGAACTGGACCTTAAAATATTTACCAGACGAGAACTGGGCCTTAATATGTATGCCAGACGAGAACTGGACCTTAAAAGATTTACCAGACAAGAACTGGACCTTAAATGATTTGCCAGAAGAGAACTGGGCCTTAAAAGATTTGCCAGACGGGAACTGGACTTTGGATTGCCAAGCTAAGTTGGACTTTTGGGTTGCCAAGCTAAGTTGGACTTTGGATTGCCAAGCTAAGTTGGACTTTGGTGTCAAGTCTTGCGATATCAGGCTTTGAGATGTCAAATCTTGTTGGAAGGTTAGGCTTGAGGTATGATACACATGTCTATGCAATGAGCGAAGCAACATGACTAATGCATATGAGTGATTTATGTAATGATATGAAGGTTCCCAAAGATGCCCCAGTAAAGGATAAGGTATGGGTAAGTTCCTATGCAGCAAGGTTTCTTGTCAGAAGGAAGGCAAAAGGTTATCTGTGGGGTGATAGAATGATTTCCCGACACTCATCTTGAACTCAAAGGTCACTTGACGGTGTTCGCTTGAGCAGATTGAAAGCAACGGAGAGATTTGCCCCTGTGTGGCTCATCCTTCCCCAGTCTGGGTCTATGAAGAATTTCTCCTTGACAGGAAATTGGAAACAACTGTACCATGAGACAATCTCGAGATGGCTTGCCCCAGAATTCCAAGTCGTGAAAGGCTTTGTCCTTGAAAGGAAGATTCAGAAGCAGATGTACCATGAGATTACTCGAGATGGCGTGCCTCAAAACAATTGTACCATGAGATGAACTCGAGATGGTTTGTCCCAGAATTCCAAGTCATGAAAGGCTTTCCTTGATTGACTGGCTCTTGGAGTATTTGGATTTGAAGTACCCTTGAGGTAGCTTGCCCCAGAATGAGCATTGGAGCGACTTAACTTGTGTTGATTGAACATTGGAGGGGTTTTCCTTTAATCAAAAGGACCTCTGGGTGGCCTGCCCCTGGTTGGTAGATTCTTGAGATGATTTACTCTGATCAACTTGTTCCTGAATAATTTGCCCCATAATCAACTAATGCTTCGGGGACTTGCTTTAAACTGACTGATTCCATAATCATTGGATGTCAACGCCCATGTTACATAGGGTTACGAGGTATTGTTAGTTCAAATCAACTTTGTTGAATGATTTAGCTCTCTTTGATTGCTCCTTGTTGGAATTTCCTTGATGCCAAGTACTGACTTGCAGTTAAAACTGTTCATTCACAAATGGTAATTTTAATGTGATGTTCATGCAAGTTTTGAAAAATCATCATTATTGGAATGATATGATAGTGTGTGACGAATGGACCATTAGTCCGGACGTAGTGTCGATTTAGCTAATGTGAAAGATATAGCAAGAATATGACACCAAAATAAGTGATTAGCAAATTTGTAGGAGTCAGTTTACGCAACCTTTCTGTAGTATGCTTTCAGAATAAACCCCGCCTCAATTAGGTCTTTTCGGGGTTATAGCGTGGTCTAGTTCACGGTTTATTTGAAACAAAGGATATAAGGCCCAAGATCTGTTTTGTACCCACCATTTCTTCGTGATGATCTTCAGTCCTACGTTCAGTTAAATTGATACACACATTCATCTCGGTAGTGAAGATGAGGATTCGATGTCTTCTTGAAATGGAAGTCACCTTATTTTGCTTTTGTCCTGATGTCAGTGACCCTTTGATTTGACATGGTGGCCACTGGACCTTATTTTGTTTTTGTTGAGGATTCGAAAGCCTCTTTTGGTATTGTTTTTGATCTCTATCTTTTGCATGGATTGATTTCGCTTTTCGAGTCCATCGGGATTGCCTTGATTTTTGCCTAAGTCTCCTTTGAGGTGCTTGACTTAGCAGGCTTTTGTTTTTTTATGGGTTTTTTTTACTTTTTTAGAGAATTGTGACCGCCAAGTCATGGGTAATTGATGAACAACCATCATGTTTTTGGATTTTGCTTTTGTGAACTGAGTGCGTAATCAGGTTAACTGAACACTACCCTGCCCCAGGTTGAGTGTAAGGGTTTGAATATTCGAAGGAAACTGCTACTTCTAGGCTCGAAGTGGTTTACTAGGGATTAACTCCTTATCTCTCCAGTGTTTGGGGATTTGAAACAATGCCTGTATATCATCAGTAGGATTTTATCCGAAAGCATACTATAAGCAATTATGGGTACCTTGTTTTCATCATCCTCCCTCCAATCTTTGCTAAAACAACAATTTGGTGAAGAAAGTCGACGAGAGGTATATGGATGAATTTTTGCTTTTTGATATAAGTGAAGAAAAAATGAGCGAATGCGACGTGATTAGTTCAAAAAATGCATGATCACTTCATTAATTCTACCATTCAAAATAAACAATATTCAAAAACAAGTAGCATTTAACATAACAAAATTACAAATGCAAATGATAAATGTCCAATGGTTGCCAGTATCTGAGGAAGTCTTCATGTCTGAACCACTGGCTTTAGGGGATGCCTCTTGAAGTCTTGGAACTCATTTGGGCGAGAAGCTGACGTGCTCAACCAAGTTTCCTTCTGGGAATGATATGTGCTTTTTGTCAATCAAGTGTTGCACCTTGGCTTGGAAAGCTTTACAATCTTCCGTTGAATGCCCCATGGATCCATCATGATATTCACAATGCGCATTGGGATCGTATCCATGCGGGTATGGTTTTGGCAATGGCTTGATAGCTTTGGGCTCTACCAGTGAGTTTCGGACCAGATGCGACAAAAGTTGACTATACGACATAGGAACTAGGTGAAGAGGAGCAGTCCTTCTTCCCAAGTTGTTTCGAGGCCTATGCTGATTCTAATGATGATTCTGATATCCTCGACCAGGGGCTCGTTGATTTGCACGAGGAGAAATCATGCGTTTCTGGTATGACGCCCTAGGATTGACAGGTTGTCCATAAGGATGATATGGCGCTGACAATGATAACTGCCGAGAAGCTGAAGGGCCATAAAGTCTTGCTGGTGTACCCTGAGAATACTCAACATTTGCTATGACTACATTAGTTTCATTATCCTTTTCTTCTTGGCGGTTGCTGAAGGATTCGGTCTCACCAGCTTGATTACTCGAGACGTCTTGGACTTGTTTAGCTTTGAGGTAACTCTTGATGCGTTCTCCTACTATTATAAGGTCAGAGAAGCTTGAGAATGAACTACCAACCATCCTTTCAAGGTAGGTGTCATGAAGACTGTCCAAGAACATGTCAATCAATTCTTTATCGAAGAGTGGTGGTTGCACCCTGGCTGCCAACTCTCTCCACTGTTGTGCATAGTCCTTAATGGATTCACCGCTCTTCTGAGATAGGCTTTGCAGCTGCGTGCGACTGGGGGCCATGTCCAAATTGTACTCATATTGCTTTAGGAAAGCATTGGATAAGTCTTTCCATGATTGGATACAACTTCTTTCTAAATCCATGTACCAATTCAAAGATTCACCACTTAAATTGTCTTGGAAATAGTAAATCATCAACTTGTCGTCGCGGACATGAGAAGTCATCTTTCGGCAGAACATCATCAAATGACGCTTTGGACAACTGATACCAGCGTACTTCTCGAAGTTGGGTACTTTGAATTTTGGAGAATTATCAATTCTGGCACTAGGCACATATCAACAGCATCGAGCCCAGAAGTATCGCGCGTTTTCATAGCTTGAACTTTCTCTTCGAGGGTACAAAACCTTTTCTCCATGGAATCGGTCAGCGACATCATCTGAGACTGAACAGGAATGTTCACTCGTGGAGGATGATCACCAGGTAGACAATCATACAGTGGGTTAGTCGACACAGTAAAACCTGATAGGGGTCAAAATCCTTCATCCCAATATGTTGAAAACTATCCTCTGACATAGCCATCACACCTTTCAAATTGTCTATGCTCCTCTTATCTCCGCTTGAACTTGCTTTAAATTTTTTGAGATTACCACAGGTTCAGTATGAGCATCAGGAAATCAGCTGGCAGAAAATGGACAGAGGATCAGATGAGTTTTGGTTGGAAGGGTATGCCATGCAAATGAGATGCAAATGCAATGATATGCAAACAAATGCAATGCAGGAAGATTCAGGATCCTGGATATGACAAGTAACTTCCCAACCCTCCTAACAGGTAAGCTTTATAAGGATGGTTCTAAATTCTTTACCCCTAAACTCACTCACAGGATAGCTCCTACGTTGATGGATAAGGTTCCCTAGGATTACGGACACTAAATGCATCAACACCACGCAACAGGCTAGTTGCATTGTGACGGGAAGACGAAAAGGTCTCTCCTGAGTGTAGTCTTCATCGAGAAGCGAGTCCTCGGAGACTAACACTAATGACCACCAAGATAGAAACTGGTGCTAAGAGTGGTTCCTAGAGTCATGGACCCTTCATGAATCAAGTCGTACGGCAGGCTAGCTGCGTTACAATAAGATCTACGAAAAAGGTCTACTCTAGGGAAAGCTTTCATGCTAGGCACACAAGGAGCGAGTCCTTGGGGACTAACACTAATTACTTCCAGAATCTAAACTAGGTGTTCTCTCTTTTTTTCCAAGACTCGGGTACAAGCCTTACTTGTGATATCATCCCAAGATCCAACAGACAAGTATGATAAACAAAATATAATAAAGAGAAAGCAACACAAAGAAAATAAAGAAGTAATAGGAGAAAATAAGCAAGAAATCAAACAAGCGAAGCTAACACTCTCTGTTAGTTCTTGTATTGGCTGGAATTTTGGTAAAACAAAGTTGAACAATGTTGATGTCGTATGTCTGATGTCATAACATTGGTTCCTAACATTAGTTGTTGTAGGGTTGAAGTTTTATATGTTGATGTTATACTTGATGTCTTGACATCAGTTATCAGAACATCAGGTTGTGATGTTTTAGGGCTGCGCGTGTTAGTTTATTTTGAGGAGATCTGTTAGAGGGATTGGATGCGAATATCTTGGAGAAGATATTTTCAATCAGATAATTTACAGATCATGGAGCAGATCATGTAACTAACATTAGGGCTGATTTGAAAAGATTTAAAAAGAATTGAAGATCAAATCTGTTTTAAATTCTGGTTTTAAAACAAATCAAATTAGATATTTGGAAGAGGTCCAAGCCCAAGACAGAATTCTATAAAAGCAGCCTCAACCCTTGTTGGTAAAACAACGAAGACAGAGAGCATAGACTGAGAGTCAATTAGAGTTTTCGTGTGTGTTTTTGCAAACCATTCATGTTTGAATTGGTGTTACTATTTTGAGTTGTAAGTGTATTCACTCTAGAGCTTTTAAGCAAGAGTGAGTTGTTCTTGATCAAAGCTGTTAAGCAGAATCAAGGTGGGTTTTAAAGTGTAATCATTGGATTGTATCACTGGGGTGATTTAAGGAGTGAGTGGTTTCTCAGACCTAAGTGGTTTCTTAGGTAGAAGTGTCATTGGGTAGTGATTAAGTTAGGTGGATGTCAACTGGGATTGCTGAGTCTGTAATTTGATACTAATAATAGTGAATTTCCTCCTTGGCTTGGTAGCCCCAAGACATAGGTAGTTAGACCGAACTGGGTGAATAATTCATTGTGTTATTTATTGCTTGTTATTGCCTTGTTCATATTAGTAGAGTGTGTTGTTGTGACATCGCACTTAACATCACACATCTGATACCAGAATTTCAATTGGTATCAGAGCAGGCATCCTGCTCTGCTTCTGGGTGAGATCTAGGGCTGATACTTTCTGGTGCAATGGACAAGGAGAGTGGTGGATTTGTGAATAGACCCCCTATTCTAAATGGCTCTAATTATGACTATTGGAAACCACGGATGGTTACCTTCTTGAAGTCATTAGACAGCAGGGCTTGGAAGGCTATCTTAAAAGAATGGAAAGCACCTGTTATTGTTGAAAAGGATGGTACAATAAAGCTAAAACCTGAGGAAGATTGGACAAAGGAAGAAGATGAGCTTGCACTTGGAAATTCAAAAGCCTTGAATGCCATCTTTAATGGTATTGACAAGAACATATTTAGACTGGTAAACACTTGTGAAGTAGCTAAGGAAGCTTGGGATGTCTTGAAAACTACTCATGAAGGAACCTCCAAGGTCAAGATGTCAAGACTTCAACTGCTGACTACAAAGTTTGAAAATCTGAAGATGAAGGAGGATGAAACCATTCATGATTTTCACATGAATATTCTTGAGCTGTCCAATGCTTCTGGTGCTTTAGGAGAAAGAATGACTGAAGAGAAGCTGGTAAGGAAGATTCTCAGATCCCTTCCCAAGAGATATAAAATGAAGGTGACTGCTATTGAAGAAGCTCAAGACATCAGCAAGATAAGGGTTGATGAGTTGATTGGTTCTCTTCAAACCTTTGAGTTGGGATTGAATGAGGAGCCTGAAAAGAAGACCAAAAGCATAGCTCTGGTGTCTAATACTGAAGATGGTAAGAAGGAGTGTAATTTTGAAACTCAGGAGGAACTGTCAAATGCTGTTGTGATGCTTGGGAGACAGTTTAATAAGGTGTTAAAGAGAATGGACAGAAACTATAGACCTAATGTTAAGAACATCACATCTGACACCAACAGGTCTAGTGATAAAGTGAAGAAAACAAGAGATGAAGAAAAGTCCAGTCTTGACAAAGGAGTTCAATGCTATGAGTGTGAAGGTTATGGTCATGTCAAGAAAGAATGTCCTACATATCTCAAAAAACAGAAAAAGGGGTTATCTGTTTCCTGGTCTGATATAGATAGTGAAAGTGAAGAAGAGAATGCCAAGCATGTTAAGGCATTGACTGGAATATGTGCCTCTGATGGAGAATCTAGTGATGGTGAATTGACCTTTGAAGAGCTGGCATCTTTTTATCAAGAGCTATGTCTGAAAAGTGAAGAGGCCCTTCAAGAAGGGGAGAAGCAGAAGAAGATTATTGTACAGCTTGAGACTGAGAAAGCTGAACTTAAGAATGAAGTTTTGTTGTTAAAATCCCAGCTTGATCAAATGTCAAAATCCATCAGAATGTTAAATAGTGGAACTGACACTCTGGATAAAATACTTGAAGCTGGAAAAGGGGCAAGTGATAAGACTGGTCTAGGATATGAGGGTGAGAAGAAGATATCTGCAGAGGCTAGTTTTTCTTGGGTTAAACAAAACATTCCTCATCAGCATGAAAAAGGACATGGTTCTGGAATTAAGAAGGTTGTCCCTCACCTTGGGCCACAAATTAATGGAAAGGGCTATGGTCCTGTACCTAAGTAGTTTTTGCCTCAACCTCAAGGAAAGCCTCAGGTTTCTGGAGCTAGACAGTATATACCTCCCCAATACCATAAGAGTATGCAGGCTTATAGTCTCAAACATAACATGTTCCATCCAATGTCTCAACATCAAGGGAAAATGTATGGTTTTGGACCTAATAATGATGTGCCTCATGGTTATGGCAGAAGAAGGCCACATCATCATGGTAAAAGACAGCCTAATCATTACAAAAGACAGACTCAGCACTACAAAAGACAGCCTAATTATGGTAGAAGACAACATCAATATTTTGACAGATGGCAGCCTCAGCATTATGACAGAAATCATCATCAAGGTGGGAGACATTTCAATCACTTCAGAGAAGAGATTCAAAGAGTGAGATGTTACTATTGTGGAAGATTTGGCCATATACAATCTTCTTGCTTTAAACTGCATGGTTATCCCAAATCTGTTCCTCAACCTAGACAGAAGCAGAACATGCCTCAGGCTGTTAAACAATGGGTTCCTAAAGCTGCTGTCACATGTCTATTAGCTTACTCATCTGTTAGAACCTCAGCTCTGGATGGTTGGTATTTTGACAGTGGTTACTCAATGCATATGACTGGTTTGAAGAATCAGTTGGTGGATATAAGGACTTACTCCACAAACGATGTAACTTTTGGTAATGGAGAAAAAGGGGAAGTTAAAGGAATTGGAAAATTGAATTGTGAGGCTGGACCTAATCTTGAAAGTGTACTTCTGGTCAAAGGATTGACTGCTAATTTGATTAGCATCAGTCAGTTATGTGATGAAGGATTCAAGATTAGATACACTAAAGATGAATGTTTATTGACTAATGAGAAGAGTGAAGTCGTTATGAGGGGAGTTAGATCTATAGATAACTGTTATTTATGGGTTCCTCAAGAGTCCAGCTCATCATGTAATGTCAAGGATGATGTTATGACATCTGAATGTGACATTAGAAGGATCACCAAACAACCTAGTGTCATGCAACTATTCAGAGGATATCTTGAAGAAACTAAGGTCATAGAGGTTGATCATTCAGATATGAAGGGTAATATGTGTGCTGAAATTTGTGAAATCTTAAGTAGAAATTTGGGCATGTGGAAAAGTCATCTAATGTTAGTGACTTGTGGTGTGCATTTATTAAATTTCAAAAACTTAAAAGGAAATTTGTTTTGGTGGGGAAAATACATTTATTGGCTTTTAAGTGATCATCAAAAGCATCCCCCTTACCTTAGGCTATCATTCCCTATTGTTACTCTCACACGCTACGTCAATCTCCACACTCCAAGTCCGTTCATATTCCCCCCTAAGAACAGAAATTACAAAACACCTTTGTTCATCAGTTGTTACACAGGAACGATGTCTAAACAAGTGTCATCTCCATCCAAGAAGTCTGCGTCCAAAAGTTCCACTCATGCAAATTCTAGGGTTTCGACAGAAGAGGCATCTTTGGATAAAGCTATGGACATTGCTCCTATCTCTATGATTCCAGCTTCAGAAAAGACAAGACCTGAGAAGTATCAACCTAAGAGGCCTTCAAAAGGTAATACTTCTGATTAATCTACGGGTAAGAAATTTGATGATAGAAAAAGTAGAGCATTTGTCACTAGTGTTTTGTTTGGAGACAAACCTACTCCTAAGACTACCACCCCTCTTCATCAAGCTGTTGAAGAAAGGGTAGATGTGGACAAAAGTATTGATCAGATTGTCACAAAAATATTTGAGAAAGGGATTTCTATGAAGGGAATATCTAGACCTCTGAGTCAAATGTCTGCTGATCAATCTGTTAGAGAAAAGGGTGACATGCAAACTTCTGAAACCAATCTTCACAGATTGGGTGTTTCAGTCATTGAAGATGCTGAGATTGAAGATGAATTTGAAGCTGAAGCTGAAAGAGAAAGGGATACTCATGTTGAAGATGAGGTTGATGTTGGAACATCACCTGCTAGGGATGTTACTCCTAGTCCCAGTGGGAAGAAGAATGCTGATGTGGTGGATGTTGTTGACTTATCTGATAATGAAGTAATTGGTAATGTTGTTCCTGGTATTGCCAATAGATTGAAGACTAGAAAAGGAAAGACTGTGGAATCTTCTCCTAAGATGACAGCTGAAGGCAAGAAGAAAAAGACATCTGTAGTTGGTCCAACTAAATCTTGGAGCAAGGTTGCTACGACTTCCAAAAAGAGAAAGATTAGAGAAGAATCTGAATCTGAGTATGATGTTGAGGAAGATGTTCAAGACATCACCCCTGTCAGAAAGTCCATTTTGAAGAGAATTTTTGATAAGGTTCCTGAAGTGCCAGTGGACAACATATCCTTTCATTATGCTAGCAGTGCTCCAATGTGGAAATTTGTGTGTCAAAGGAGATTAGCTCTGGAAAGAGAGCTGGGCAAAGATGCATTGGAGATGAAAGAAATTGTGGAGCTCATTCATGCTGCTGGCCCGTTGAAGACTGTGATAAAATTCTCTAAGTGCTATGGTGGACTTGTTAAGGAATTTGTTGTTAACATTCCTATAGACATTTCTGATAAAAGAAGTGTGGACTTCATGAAGGTGTTTGTTAGGGGTAAGTGTATTAATTTTTCTCCTAGTACCATCAATAAGTATATGGGAAGAGATGATCAAGAGGGTTGTGAACTGGAAGTGACTGATAATTGTAGCGAGCGATTTTGGATGTGGTTGCGAAGCACTACAGCTCTTTGGTATCTACAGCTCGATTCATTTTTTATCCTATTGAAGCTGATGAAGGAAGGGAAATAGATGTCTCAAATTAACCCTGCTTGCAAACTGAGGTTAAACAGTCAAAACTGTTGGTTTACAGATGCTACAAAGATTTGGGGTCACTATTGGGTTTATTTTGTTAAAAGTAGTGTTCGGTCGATGGGTGGGAGGTTAAGATGTTAGGACGGATGTATGAAAGTATGGGATTTTGGGTTTTTGTTTAGTGTGCTCGCTAAGATTTTTCTTTCAATCTTATGCCAACGTATTCCCGTTTACCGAAACAGGGAAATCAGAGCGATCGTAGTTCCTCCTATTCTATGGGAGGAAATGGTGTTTTGGTGTCTTGTTCAAAGCCCAAGACGTGAAGCTAAAGGTAGTTTGTATCTTGTTCAAAGCCCAAGATGTGAAGCTAAAAGGTGTTACCTTTAGAGAGAATTTGTCATCTCTAAAGAGGGGTTTGTCTGTCACAACTGTTGGGTGACTGGTTTATAAAGGAGGATTACTTTAACTGGGATATGTGAATCCAGCAATGCCATAATCTCCTTTATAAGGGTTTTTGACCTGAAGGAGAAGACTTTAACTCAGTGTAGAGCAATGCCATCTTTCCTTAGGAATTTCTCATGCTAAAAGAGGGACAGTGGCATGGATGTAGATGATCCAGAGGCTTGCCGCTTACAGCGATTAGATGAAGGGAAAAGAGTTGTTGATGTTTGTGTACTGTGAACGACGCACAACTTTGATGCTAAAAGGTTGATTGGATCAACCAGTGGTTTTCTTATGCAAAGCCTAAGAGGAGGCTAATATGTGTCTCGTACAAAGCCCGAGAGAGAGGCTAAAAGGTTTTGACTCAACGAGGGAGTCTTTTGGTATCTCGTATAAAGCCCGAGATGGAGGCTATTTGACTCAACAAGAGAGTTTTTTTTGTATCTTGTACGAAGCCCGAGATGGAGGCTAAAAAAGGGGGGACTCAGTAAGAGAGTCTTTTATACTCAACAAGAGAGTGTTTTGTATCTCGTACAAAGCCCGAGATGAAGGCTAAAAAAGCTTGGTTCCGCTGGGGAGAATCATTGTATAAAGCCCAAGAGGGAGGCTATGGCGCTGTTTCAGTTGAGTGACAGGTCCAGTATGCTGATTTAAAGAGAAAATCAGTTCTTATATGAGTAATATTGGCACTCAGGGATTTGAATTCGAGGATCAGGGTTATTTCCTTTTCTTTGAGGAAATGGGAAATCCAAAGGGTATTGAGACTGTCCAAGTCTACGGGTTTCATCTCCTAGTTTTGGAAAGGTGTTTGAGAATGTCTTTGAGACTCAAGGAAATTAGACTGTCCAAGTCTAGAGTTTCATCTTTTGTACTATGCTTTGAGAAACAGTAGTAGACTCTTGGAAAGACTGCTCTATTAAGATGACTGATTTCTATTCCTATACCTCTAGGAGGTGGTCGGGACAATTTGTACGAAGCCCAAGAGGAGGCTGGAAACTTTTAAGAAGCCGATAGGTCCTTGTATGAAGCCCAAGAGGAGGCTATCATTCCCGGAGGAAGAATCATTATACGAAGACTAAGAGGAGGCTGTGAATACTTCTAAGAAGCCGACGGGTCCTTATACTATGCCCAAGAGGAGGCGGGGATGTTTTTGGAAGCCTGCGGGTCCTTGAACAATGCCCATGAGGAGGCCGATGCTTTTAAGAAGCCGAGGGGTCCCCAAACCCCAAGAAATTCAAGACAGGCTATTCACGAGGAATAGATCAAGCCAGGAAAGTCCGAGAATTTGGAAGAAACTCAAGAGATGCAATTCACGGAGAAGAGATCATCTCTGGGGAATAGAGTTTCTTGACAACTTCTACGAGTGACAGTCTATAAAAGGGTTCCCCGAGAATGCTGCCTTTCATGTCTCCATATTGTTTAACCCCAAGAGGAGGGAAGACTGTGTCTGGTAATCCTATGGGGATCTAGTTTTGACTATTAAGAGTGATCGACGGGCTTAGTGCTAGACGTAGTTGCCGGGGAAACTCTAAATATCTATACTATTATTACACAGTTGATATGAATTTATGAAAGAAGAATTACAGCGAAACAGCCACACAATACAGTTATATGTATATGAAAGCGGTAAATGAAAGCGTATAAACACTTACTCGGTTGTAGAGCTTCCATGCTATTTGGTTAGTTGTTCAACAAAGAAAGATTGAAAACAATAGTATATTTCAAAATCAAAGGAGAAAGTGCTTTGAAAAAAGAAAGATTTGGGGCTTACAGCTCAAGGAGAGGCCCAAGGTTTTATCAGTGATCGCACTGTTCGAATTTGTACAGAGGGACTTATACAAGTGACTGGGGCCCAAAAATTGTTTTCTGTACAAGGGGATGGGTCTTACACTCTCTCAAGAGGCCCAAAAAGGTTTAAATAAAAAAAGTGGGGCTTATAACATGAGGGTAGGCCCATATGATTTTCGTTTGAAATGGCGATAGCACCGAGATTTTATTTTAACGCAAAGGGGCTTATACAATATCTGAGGCCCAAAGTTGTTTTTGGTTAACAGGGGATTGGGTCTTACACTCTATTAGAGACCCAAAGTTTTGAATGGGTCTTATAGCTCGAGGAGAGGCCCAAGATTTGTTTTTCAACGGATGATGATCACGTCGAACTTTTTGAAATACAATGGGACTTATACCATAAGTGAGGCCCAAAATAGGTTGCATTTACAAAGGGTTGGGTCTTACACTCTATTAAAGGCCCAAAGTTTTGAATGGGTCTTATAGCTCGAGGAGAGGCCCAAAGTTATTTTAAAAGGCGACGATCGCGTCGTTCACTTGTACAGAGGGACTTATACAATAAGTGAGGCCCAAAGTTGTTTGTACAAGGGGGTTTGGGTCTTACACTCTATTAAGAGGCCCAAAAAGTTTTGAAAATGTTTTATGAGGGTTGAATTAATCCAAAACCCTAATTTGTTTTCAAAATGTATTTTAATTGAATAAAAATTCAATTAAAATGATCAAAATTGTTTAACATATGGAAAAAAAATTGTGATCTTGGATTAATGCTTCAAAAATTAAGTATTGACCTACAAAATAATTAGAAGGCATTAAAAGTTGCAAAATCAAGGTGGAAAAAATATTCAAAATGTCAAAAACAATTAAAATATTAATTCTTTGCAAAAATATCAATTATATGAAATAAATAATATTTTGGGGATTTTTTGGGAAAATAAAATATTTTAACATTTTTGTGAATTATTAAAAAAAGAATCAACTCAAAATCATTAAAACTCAGAGAGAAATTAATTTTTGAATCAATTAAATAAAATCACAAAATTCAAATATTTGAATTTATGAAAATGGTCCCAAGAACATGGACCAAGAACACGCGCGTTTTCTGCCTTGCCCAGATTTGCATTTTCTATCCAATCTCACTGAATACTTGATTATATCATGCAATCCACATACCAATCAACTCGTTTCAACCTCACGATCATGTCTATGGCAATTAATTTCATTTAAATTAAGCATAAAACAAGAAATCACGAAAAATCCTCAAGAACCCTAAATTCTGCATGAAGGCTGGAATTTTTAATACACGATTCAGACAAAGCAATTACTTGAGGGGAAACATTCCATGCATGATTATGAACATTTGGCAAAAGTATTGTGCGAGGAAATATGCATAGATTGAGAGATGACCAAGTTTAGGCTTACCTCTAGGTCGTGACAGCAAGAACAAATTGATTTCTGAGTAGGAGGTGTTACAGATGAATTGTGATGATCTGAACAGCTTCCCTACGCCCTATGGAGTGTGTTTGAATGCTTGGACTTGATGGAAATTGGCTGGATCACTTCATGGCATCTCAACTGTAACTTGGTTAAAACCTTGAGCAATTGACTAGTGATTCTGAGAAATCAGTGTTCCAGATGCTGTTTGAGTGTTTGATCAGCTCACATATGATGTATATGAGGTGTGTGTGTGATTGGTTTGAGTGGAATTGCTCTCTAATGAAAAACCCGATAGTGACTTGCTAAGAAAGGCATTTTTGAGAGTGAGAAGTGAATTTTGAGAAAGGCAAGTGTTGTAGGCCTTTGGTGTACTTAAACTGATCACAATTGAGCTCTATTTATAGTAGAACAAGTTTGTTTTGCAAGGAATAGTGAATGGCAACTGCTGAGTAGGTTTGGCCAATGTTGGCAAATGAAAATCCAAGTCTCCTCTAGCCATTGACTAGAGGTTAGGGCACAGGCTGCTGGTCCCCTTGGTCTTGGATAAGTCTTGACTGAATTCAGTTGAGAATGGCTCAGTCCATGCCACCTTGATGCTTCCATTGAATGCTCCAATCCAAAATTGGAGTCTTGTCCCTATTTTGGCAATTCTAGGTTCAACATGTTATTTCTTGTTCCAAGGACTATGGAGGCTTGGCTCAGTGATTGTCCCCTTTATATTCAATCCTCAGATGTGTCCAAGGTGATGACAAGGCTTGGACTTGGCTGATTTTGGCAAATCGAGCAAAAGTGCAAAAATCTGCCTTGCCTTGGCAGATTTCAGCAAGGCAACTTGCCAATGTCATATCTCATGGCTCAAGTTGAATTTGGTGATGTTCTTGGCCATTTTGGAAAGCCCTTACATGATACAACAACTGTTTGATCATATTTGGTTTTGATACTTTTTGGATCCAAGTGAAAAATGTCCCTACATTTGGAAAAAAGTAAGGCAAAATCTGACTTAGTGAAATTTTCACTAAGTGTTGGAACAAAGTGACTTTTCTTGATTTTGATCACTCCATAGCTCAAAATCCATGAGGAATTTGGACATAGGTCAGTATTAAGCTTTTGTAGAGGGAAATGAGATCTACAAATCAAGCTTTGGATGGAAAAAAATGGCTTTGTGGTTTAGGAGTTATGATCCTCCAAAGTTGGTACCTTTGTCACGTTTTTTCATAACTTAGAAAATTTTCTAAGTTTTTATGGTTACCCCTTTTACAAGTTATCCCATTTTCTTTGATTTTTCTTGATGAATGATGATTCAAATCATACATAAACATCAATTTAGGGTTAAAAATCCATTTTTGTGAAAAATCTCAAAAAGTCAAAGTTGACTTTTATGCACAGTTGACTTTTTATCCGATGAATTCCAAACTGTGCAATTCTTCAGAAAATCATGTCCTTAACCTAAATAAAACTTGATGGACATGTTCTATGGGTGTTATAGAGGATATTGAATCATGTCTTAGGGCTTGGGAGCATGTCCTGGTCAAAAGTCAGTGTTACAGTTGACTTTTCCCGCGAAACCCTAACTGTGGTTCAGATGAAATTGAAACTTATTGCTCAAGCTTCTTGGGTCAATCCATTGTTCCAAATGGATCAATATGGCATATTGGAGATCCTTAAATCCTCTCTTAAGGTCTTGGTTCATAATTGGTCCCAAAAGTTAACTTAGGGGTGAATTAGGTCAAGAAACCCTAATTCCTGATTTTTTATGAATGCATCCCCTGAGGCAAAATTGACTGGATGATTGAGTTTATGAAGTTCCATGGAGCATATTAGGTTATGTTTTTGATCTTTGGCTCATGCCCAGAGGAAAATTTCCATTTGGAGGCCCTGGTCGATCAAAACCCTAATTTGGTGACACTGGCGATCTTGAGGCTTGATCCACCTAAAAGGGAGCATCCTTGTGCTTAATCCTTGAAGTGGGAGTCCTTTTAATCCATTGTGTATGTTTGAGGGTGTAGACAAGTTGAAAATCATGCCATTCCTTGATTGATCCTTTGTCTAAAAGCTCCGAGAGGGCTTGAAACCCTAAGTTCTGATTGCAGTGGATGCTCAACAATTCCTTGAGGAGATTGATGAGGCATAAAGGTACATCCATATTGTGATGATGATTTACACAATGATGGGAATCTTAATGGTCAAAATTTGGGGTATGACAGATGCCCCTATTTAATCTTCTTGGACACAAAGGTGTGAATGACGAAGGTATTCGGGCATTCGGGGTGCAAGAGGATTAAATATCGGAATATCTGAAATTTTGATGGCGTCTATGAATGGCAGATCGCATTCATCTTCTTTTTCTGAGCAATGATGCTTAGAAAAGGTAAACTTCCCCTCGATCCTGGTCTTCAGCCAAGGAACTGGTCTCAGTTTTCTTTTGTCAACTTCCCCTCGATCCTGGTTTCTTACCAAGGAACTGGTCTTAGTTTCTGATTTAAACTTCCCCCCGATCCTGGTTTCCTACCAAGGAACTGGTCTTAGTTTCTGATTTAAACTTCCCCTCGATCCTGGTTTCCTACCAAGGAACTGGTCTAAGTTTCTTTTGTCAATAAACTTTATTGACAAGGGACGCTATTCGTAGCGGTTTTCCTCAAACTTCTCGCCGAATCTTCTTGGGGAGATGCCATTTGACGGAAAAAGTTGACGTCAGACTTGCTGGGGAATCCATTCGTCTGAGTTGTAGAGGTGTACAAACTTCTCTGTTGGAGATGCCATTTGTTGACTCTATTTAGGGAATGCGAGTCCCTTGAAAGACTGCCTTCGTTTGGGGTCTTACATCATACTTTTCTCGGGATTTTCCCGGAGAAATGCCATATGATGGGATTCATTTTTGAGGTGCCGATGACCTTTTCATCAGTGGTTCTTTCGAAGAAAAACTACCGTATCACCGAATCTCTGATTATGAGGCTTTCTCTCGGGATTTTCCTTAATCCGGGAAAGCAAGGATATCATCTTCAATGGCGAAGAGTGATATCTGTTGAACGTTTCTCTGGTTTTTCAAAGGCTCAAGTTATCAAAGTGGTCCAGGACCTATCTTCAATTTAGAAATAACTGGAGGCGAGATTGTTCAGATGATTTACTTCCTGATGAGGAAAGAACTGACAATTCGATTGAGAGGACTGTTATCACTAGAGGATAAGACCGACCAGAGTGATACAATATGAAATGTGAATGCAAATAAATAATGCATGATGTATGTATGTATATGCTAACAAAATTGACGCGACATACAAACTAACGGATGAACACAACTGGATACTCGGCTGTTGCGGGAGATGAAAGGTATCACTTGGTTCAAGATAGCAATTCTACCTTGCTTAGGAGAAGTAGTCCTCGCGGGGAATACCGTTAATTAGGCTTAGGAGATAAGAACTCTGCCGAGGCGTGTCAGACGAAACAAGGTCTCTGACACAGTTGATCCCTTCATTCAGGCGTACTGGGTTAGAAGGAGTACTTTGATTCTGCACTTTGAAGTTCGCTTACTTCTGGAGAAGCGGTTGATGCTCTTTTGATGTTCAACAGTCAAAAGAAATTGCCATCTTTATTTTAAAGCAGAAAAAGTTTTACAAGTAAGTTCATTTTTGTTTTATTTCAAGAATCGTTAAGCATGTTAAAATGTCGTTCTGTAAAGCTAAAACAAATGGGAATTACAAACAAAAGCACAATGGCTCAAATTTTATTGATAAGATGGAGATCAGCCAAACGCGTGGTTCCAAAGAGTATATACAAAGCTAGAAAATGGTAATTTACAGGGAAAAAGGGCTACGTTGAAACATAAAGACCACTATCCTTCTACCAACTTTGAATTCTAGGCATCCTGAGCTTCTGTCAAAGATGACCTTGACTGGAGTTTTCCTCCGATGGATGGTGTAACTGCTGCTGCTGAGGGACATGCCTCTGTTGAATATAGTTACTTGCCATTAGCCCTAACTTTTGCCTGGATTGTATTGTGATGTTTCCAATCCACCGGGATGATTTTTTTTTGTTTTGTCTCTAACTTTTGCCTGGACCGCCCTTTCGGGTTTTCAATCCACCGAGACGTTTTTTTTAGGCGAAGTATTTCTTGACTACATCAACATTCGTGGGGTAGGAAAATTCCTCTCCGTCCATGGTGGCAAGTCTCAAGGCGCCGCCTGAGAAAGCTTTCTTGACCACATAGGGGCCGTCATAATTCGGAGTCCATTTGCCTTGAGAATCATTGAGAAATGATTGTATCTTCTTGAGCATTTTGAAGATTGGCGCGCATGTCGCGGTCATGAGGAATATAAATCTGGAAATGTAATTGAGACGTCCCAGGAATCCTCTGACTTGTTTTTTCAGTTTTCGAAGAAGGCATTTCTTGAATGGCCTTGACCTTGTCAGGATCAACCTCAATTCCTTTCTGGATGACGATGAACCCTAAAAGTTTCCCTGAACGGACACCAAAGGTGCATTTGTTGGTATTCAAGCGAAGTTTGTATTTTCTCAGACGCTCGAAAAGTTTTGACAGGTGGGTCACATGCTCCTCTTCTGTCTTAGATTTTGCAATCATATCATCGACATATAACTCGATTTCCTTGTGTAACATGTCATGAAACAGAGTAGTCATGGCCCTTTGATAGGTTGCCCCTGCGTTCTTCAAACCGAACAGCATTACCTTGTAACAAAAGGTACCCCATGGGGTAATGAACGAAGTTTTCTCCATGTCTTTCGGCGCCATTTTAATCTGGTTATAGCCCGAGAATCCATCCATAAAGGAGAAAACTTTGAACTTTGCTGTACTGTCTACCAGCATGTTAATGTGTGGTAAAGGAAAGTCGTCCTTTGGACTAGCCTTGTTCAGATCTCTGTAGTCTACACACATTCTGACTTTTCCATCCTTTTTTGGAATAGGTACGATATTTGCTAACCATTGAGAATATTCTGATGTGGCGAGGAAACCCGCGTCAATCTGTTTCTGTACCTCCTCTTTGATTTTGATGGCCATGTCCGGGTGAGTCCGTCTCAACCTTTGCTTTACTGGTGGACATTCTGATCTTAACGGTAAGTGATGTTCCACGATGCTGGTATCCAACCCTGGTATATCCTGATAGGACCAAACGAATACATCGGGGAATTCTTTGAGAAGCTTTATCAAACTTTCTTTGGCAGTCGGACTGAACAGTGCCCCAATCCTGATTTCTTTTCTCTCTTTTTCTGAACCCAAGTTTACCGTTTCCAACGGCTCTTTGTGAGGTTCAATGGACCTTTTCTCTTATCTGAGTAATCAGGAGATCTCTTCTGGAATTTCGTTGTCAACTTCTTCTTCAGCCTCAAATACTGGGAACTCAAAGTTGGGAGAAGGCATCGGATCATATGTTTCAACGGGGTTTAAAACAAGCAATCTGCATGACGTGATGATTCGTGTTTAGAAGAGATAGAGAAAATGCAAGTGTGTGCAGTGTATTTTTTTTTATTACTGCTTGTTTTTATTTGAATTGTTTTTTAGGATTACCATTTTCTGAGAAAAAGCAAAAAAAGAAAACAGCAATTAATGCGGAAATTACAGAACGACGTTATTTTATTAATGAACAAGTCGATCCTTGAAACTACAGCCCTATAAAACAAAACTGTGTCGCTTTAGGCTAAGCGAAGAGGGAAAATTTACAGAAATCGAGCCCTATCAAAACATCCGTTTCACCTGGGCAGGGTGAAAGGTTAAAGATGGCAATTACTTTGATTGGCGAACGACCTTCGGAACATCGACAGCAACCCATTGGCGGCGAACTCCTCAGTGAATCACAAAGTCTGGCACCTTCCTTGATTTGTCTTCAGAAATAACGCTGATTTTTGGTGGAACAGGATCATTGGAATCTGTCTCCCAGGCAGAGTTGTCGTAGGAGAATTCCTCTGTTGCATTTTGCATAGCATTTGTGCTCTCAGATGTATCTCCCCATCCAGTTGGCTGGATATCTTCGAGCCTGATACGAGAGCTTTCAGGAGCAGTGTACTTGACCATATAGTCATATTTTCCACTCGGTTGTCCCAAGGTGTCCCACACTTCTTTTGAACTGGAGGAGTCATCCCTCTCGATGACGTTGACCTCGGGAAAAGCATAATTGATGAATTCAAGTCCTGCAAACATTGCAAATTCATCGTCATGTTGAGTAGTGTCTGAATGACCTGAGTGTTAATCCCATGACATGGTGGGGACACAGGTATTCTGTTCAATGATGCTCAGCTGAGTTTCATTACTCGGATAAATTTCTGGCCACAGGTTTCCTGGTTAAGGCTGCCAGATAGGCAGACCGTCCATCGGGCCATAGTAATTATGGTCAAAGTTGTCTTTCATCAGAGTGTCCTCCTCTAATGAATTTGGCGAAGCACGACATCCTTCCGGATCACAACCTCTGTATATCATTTCGACATCTAACCTCGGTATAAATCTCGAACTCTGTGCCGGAAAGCAAAATGGTGTAGGTACCTCTTCCCGAGACATATAACTGTCCTCGTTAAGATAAGACTTCCATTCCTCATCTGTGTCGGAGGGATCCTCCACATTGATAGTGTGTACTTCTTGAGACACTGGGTGAAGGAAACCTCCACTGTGGAAGAAATCCTGAATGGGATGAAGACTTTCATCGTTAGCAACTATCCGGGTACAGGTTGCAGAAAAACCAAGACCCTTCTTTGTTGTATTGCTAGTAGGAATGACAAGTTATCCCCATCCTGTTGTATCGGTACTCTCGACCGCTTTAATAGCATCTTTGTATGAGGAAATCGAAGTTCCTCCTCCGGATTGTTCGTCCTTGTGTAGCGAAAGCGCTTGGAACTGGGTTCCGATTATCCCTTCTGGTTCCACATAAGTGGATGACGATAAATTGCTGACGAGCAAGGCCTGTTCCCCACAGACTGTGATGAGTTGGCCGTTCTGGAAAAACTTTAGCTTTTGGTGGAGGGTTGAAGTGACCGCTCCAGCCGATGTATCCAAGGTCTTCCTAATAAACAATTGTACGTTGCCCGGATGTCCATGACCTGGAAGGTGACTTGGAAAGTGTGAGGACCAATAGTTATGGGAAGGTCAACTTCGCCGATAACCGTTTTTCTGGATCCGTCAAATGCTTTGACGACGACCTCGCTGGTTCTCATCGGAGGGCCTTTGAATGATAATTAAGTCAAAGTGGACTTTGGCATAACATTCAGGGCTGACCCTGTGTCTACCAGTACACTGGCTAAAGCATCATCCTGGCAGTTAACTGTAATATTGAGTGCCATGCTATGACGGCGACCCTCTTCAGGTAATTCCTCATCACTAACTCCCAAGTTATTGCAAGAAGTGATGTTAGAGACAATACTATCAAAATGTCTGATTGTTACATCCTGTTCCACAAAGGCTTGCTCCAAAACTTTCTGTAGAGCCTCCATGTGCGCTTCTGAACTGAGTAACAGTGATAATACTGAGATCTTTGAAGGAGTCTGTAACAGTTGATCGACAATGTTGTATTCACTCCTTTGGATGAGCTTCAGTATCTCATCATCGTTTTTCGAAAGGTCGGGATTACTGGATTGACCGACTGGTGGATCGGGAGCTTCTGTCTGAAGTTCCTTTTCTTTGTTGGACTCTCCAACTCCTCTGTTGAAGATTCTACCACTTCGTGTTACAGGACTGATGTCTGCAATATTCACGACAGAGGGTAATGGAATTTTCATTCCATTTTCAATTATCGTTGCACCGTATTTGCAAGGGATTACCTTAGCTGATTCATACGGTAGTGGTCCCGGCAGATAGACGACTATGTGAACCTTCTGGTTTTTCTGACCATCGTACGTAATCTCGATCCGTTCCCGGTTGGGAATTCTTGATTCGTCAAGCAGAGGGATAATGGTAAAAACATTCCTGGTCCTTTGATGATCAGAGATGATGACAACGTCCTCAATTTGATTGGCAAGGTAGTTCGGCGACCAATTGATGGGTCTGGAACCTGGATATGGGCGGATCTCTCCGCGATCCACCTGCCCCTGGAGAGCTGCTCGCACAAGGTAGCACCCTTGGTTACTTTCCGAACAGACTCCACAACGTTCATAATTGTGTGGTGGCACCTGGCCACGCCCACTTTGAATACAATGTAACCTCACTAGGTTAGCTTCCATGAGTCGGATATCCTGACTTTGACGCCGAGTGGGGTTTCTGTTATTGATACTAATTTGCTGAGTATCTTCATCCATGTAAATTGGCATCCACCAATGATTTAACAAGTGATGAAGTGCCTCCTGGACAAGGGCACATCCCTAATCGTTTTCGCAACCCACTTTACAGCTGTGATAATTATGTGATATCAGGAATCCGAGTCGGACCTGCTCAGCATGCAATTCTACCAAGTTGGTATTCATTAAGCAAATGTCGAAGATCTGAACCATATTGATCTGATAGGGATTCCTATCATGGTAGTCCTGGATCCATCCAAGATCCATCTGATGCTGGAGGGCCTCCTGTATGAAAGAGCATCCCTATTTGTTTACCGAGCAAGTCAGACAAGAACTGTAATCGTGCCGCGGTAGATTATGATACTGGTTTTGCCTTGAGTGCATTGCCACCAAGTTGACATTCATTGCACGGATGTCGTGGTTCTGAATGACGTTAGAATTCATACAGACCATGTTAACTCCACGAACTCGATGCTCCTGGATCCATCCGAGATCTATCTGTTCCTGTAGAGCTGATTGAACCATAGAACATCCTTGATTACTTTTAGAGCAGATATCACACTGGTGATAATTATGAGGTGGCACATGGTCGTACCCACCCTCTCTACAATGCATCTTGACCAGATTGGTCCTCAACAAGAGTACATCGTGAATTTGATAGACATTGTTAAATTCTTTCTCAATCATGTTGACTGCAGCTTTCTCATGTTGAGGCAGCGGGTTTGTGAGAACATTGGGATTCGTATCTTTGAAAGATAAGAGCCCACTCCTAACAAGCTATTGCACGTCGGATTTGAAATTGAGACAATTCTCTATGTTATGCCCTGGTCCTCCTTGATGATAAGGGCATGTCTGATCCGTTTTGAACCAAAAAGGAGGATTTTCTGGCACTGTAAGAGGAGACTTAGTCTGGATGTGCCCCTTAGCCAGTAGTAACGGAAATAGTTCCGCGTATAACATGGGTATAGGATCAAACCCTGGTGGCCGCGTTGTATGGTTGTTATTGTATGGAGGACGAGCCTGCTGAAGAGGCTGTTGTGTCCTTTGTTGATTAGGTTGGCTCTGCGCAACCTGAGGTTGATACATAGGAATAGGCGCAGGGCTGATAGCAGGAGTTATAGCTGCTACCGGTTGATAATGTCACCTTTGCTTTCTGAGAGAGATATTCCCAATATCTTGCTCTTTTTTCTTAGGGAGAGCACTACCGTATCGTTTTGTACTACTTGATGATCTAGCGTCTTTTATTAGACGTCCTTCTCGGACGACTTCCTCAAGACGAACTCCCATGCCCACCATCTCGGTGAAATCACTGGGCGCACTGGAAACCATTCTATCATAGTAAAATGAGCTTAAGGTCTTTAAGAAGATCTTTGTCATCTCTTTTTCCTCAAGAGGTGGACAAATCTGAGCGGCAATTTCGTGCCATCTCTGAGCGTACTCCTTAAAGGTTTCCTTGTCCTTTTGTGACATTGATCTGAGTTGATCTCTGTCTGGTGCCATGTCCAAATTGTATTTGTATTGCTGGACGAAGGCAGTGCCAAGATCTCTGAAAGTGCTGATCGTAGCACGGTTTAAACCCATGTACCATTTGAGTGCGGCACCGGTTAAACTATCCTGAAAGTAGTGAATCAGTAGGTCCTGATTCTCCGTTTGAGCTGACATTCGTCGAGCGTACATCACCAGATGGCTTTGAGGGCAAGAGTTACCCTTGTATTTTTCAAAGTCGGGCACTTGAAATTTGTGCGGAACTTTCACATTGGGGACCAGACAAAGGTCTACGGCGTCCTTTCCAAATAAATCCTGACCGCAGATGGCTTGCAGTTCCTTCTGCATTTCCAGGAACTGTTCCTGGAATTCATCCATTCTATCGAACATAGTTTCCTTCTTACCAGAAGGTATCGGTGGAATCTGTCCTTCCGGGACAGTGTGCACCACAGGGGGTGGTACCGTGACTACGACAGTGAATCTTGGCGTTTCCCAAAGTTTGTAACCTTCAGGAGTCTTCAGTATGCCCCTGGCATCTTCGTTTTCCTGAAGTTTGTAACCTTCAGGCCCAGCGGCTTCTGTTATGATTCCCTGATCTTCAGTGATCGGCGGAGCATATCCTTCAGGGATATAGTTAACAGGCATGCCCCAAGGACGATCTTTCGGCATTTGATACCTAGGATCATACTTCTCCACTATGGGTGCTGAGGTGATCTCTGAGATCACAGTCCTTTGTAGCTGAGCTTCTGCCATGGCCTGCATGTCGTTACAAAGCTTTCTCATATCCTCTCTCTGAGCGTCGATCTCTTCTTTAAACTCTCTGTTATCTTCCTCAAGATCATCCATCTTTTTCTAACGATTGGCCAGAGTATTATGAGACAGTTTGACTCTAGAATCAAGACACAAACGTGAGATTCGTAGGTAAGAAGAATACGCGATGTGAGAATGATGAATGCAATGATTATATTAATTGTTTTTTGGTTTAATCAAAATAAACTTCGACAATTAGATTACAAATATCAAATAGTGGGGAAACCCCTTTTTATTGAATTCAAAGGATTACAGAAATGGAAATACAGTAGATTACAAGGTGCAGAAACAGAAACCTAAGCTAATGGGCCCAGAGTCCTCTCTGAGGAGAAACTGGGTGCTGATTCTGGTATCTTCCTTTTCTTTGACTGGGGCTCTGGGGCCGTTGTCGGGTTGTCATTCCTTTGCCAGGTGAAAGGAGCGAGCAAATTCCTTTGGTCATCTTGATTCTCTACAGCATGTTGCTCCAAAATTTCAATAAGAGCATCCTTTTCTTTCAGTAGTTGCTATATTTTGATGCACTCCAGGTTGAGGGTGCGGTACTTGTTCTTCCAAGACCTCTTCTCCCGTTGAACTTTGTTGAGAGTAACCTGGAGCTTTTCAGTCTCAGTCATGAAGTACATGACAGACTCCCTCGGTGGAAGAACTCCATGACAAGGATAAGGCATCTTTAGCTTGAAATCTCTAGTTTGTACCCAGTGGAGATAAGGCTCCACCGAGACACAGTTGGGTTTTCCTAGAGACTCTCGTCCTTTCTTATGAACATGTTTCCAAACGTGCACTATTTCCGTCTTTAGTGCTCTGTCACTTTCTCCTTCCTTGAAGAAAAGACCTTCCAGATGAACACCCCGTGGGACGTGTCTCATCGGGTATCCAAATTGACAACGAACGAGAACTGGATGGTAATTGATTCCTCCCTTAGTTCCTATAAGGGGTACGTTGGGGAAGTTTCCACAACGATCAATGATCCTGATTCCGTCATAAATCCTATTGCACCAATCAATGTCAGAGTTGGTGAGGGACATGATTTTCTGCGACCAACGTAAGGCACTCTTGTGATCCCAAAAAGCAGCAGACATAGGCAAATGAGAGATAAACTATTTATAAAGCAGAGGTACACAGCATGTGATCTCCCCTCCGCTGTACAAATTTCCCAAGTGTACAGAATGATACGCATCTGCGAGCAAAGTCGGCACAGGGTTTCCAATGAGAAAAACCTTAATGGAGTTGATATCGACAAAGTTATTAATGTTGGGCAACCAAAATAACCCGTAGGTGAGTAAAACAAAGATGCTTTCAAAAGCAGTCATGTTCCCGATACTGGCGAAGTACAGGGCTTTCTTTGTCAAGAACTGGGCTGGCAAACCTTGTATGCCACCCTTAGTGGTCATGTGAGTCTTGACCTCAGACTCGTCCAAATGAATTGCTCTTGCAATGGTCTGATTCTTTGGAATTTCTTCCAGTCCAGAAAATGGAGCTTGATCTGTAATGTGTAGATCAATCAGATGAGAATATTCCTCCAGCGTTGGTGCTAGCTGGTAATCCGGGAATGTGAAACAATGATAGACCAGATTGTAGAACTGAACGAGCGCATCCATGATTCCCTCAATCACATGGACTCTTAGCAGAGATAGCAAACCTTCGTACTTGGCTCTGAAAGCCTCTTGGTTTGTGATCATCCTCGCCAAACCACTTAAATCCTCTAGTTTTGGACTCCTGAAGGTGTACTTATGAGTTCTCCTTCTACCGAAATCCATTAGCGTAATCCTTTTCTCTGATATTTGCAATCACAGTCTTAGTTTATTTTGAAAAACAGAGAGACTAGATGAGAAATTTTTGAATGTTTTAATGTTTTTTAAATGAATGCATGAATGCAGCACACAAAAACATAGAAAAAACATGGGGTCAAAGAGTTGCTGTCATGAAGTCAAGGCTCTACCCATCCCCAAAGGTTTATACTAGGGTGATTTTTGTACCTGTACTCAAAATCATCAGCTCCTCCCAGGATAACAAATAGCAAGCGGATCACCAGCGAGCTGTATGAAATCTTAGAGTAAATTCTATTCACCGAGAATAGATCATCAGCCTCAAATGAGGGTAGTATCGCGTGACAATTATTTCCGATAGCTTCCGCACTACAAAAGGGTTAGCTCCTCAGCTTCTCAGACGTCACAATCGGCCCATTGCCTATGAGAGGGAATGGGTTGCATTGGGAAGCCTCCACTGAGGTTGATGGTCGACCTCGTCGCCATCACTTATCTTAAGTGTATACTCAATCTCTCCATATGCGGCATCACACGCATTCCCATTAGCGGAAAAATAAACACATATATCAAATAGGAAAAGCAATATATATATATATATATATATTTGTCCTAATGTCCTAGACCTTTTAAAAGCTAAGAATCTTAAGTTCCTGACAGAAAATGGTTCCCCGGCGGAGTCACCATCCTGTGGTTTCATCCCAATTTAACGGCGTTTTGACCTAAGATCCTAGTGAAGTCAACAAAGAGTCCTATCCCAGAAAGAAAGACCGGCCCCACGGGGCGCCACTTTTAAAGTTTCCACCTAATAGATGGGAAGATCTCGCTACAAAGGTGAGACAGATCCTAATGACACATCCCCAGTGAAGTCGCCATTTTTCTGTAGCGAGGGATTTTGGATGTGGTTGCGAAGCACTATCGCTCTTTGGTATCTACAGCTCGATTCATTTTTTATCCTATTGAAGCTGATGAAGGAAGGGAAATAGATGTCTCAAATTAACCCTGCTTGCAAACTGAGGTTAAACAGTCAAAACTGTTGGTTTACAGATGCTACAAATTTTCGGGGTCTCTATTGGGTTTATTTTGTTAAAAGTAGTGTTCGGTCGAAGGGTGGGAGGTTAAGATGTTATGAGGGATGTATGAAAGTATGGGATTTTGGGTTTTTGTTTAGTGTGCTCGCTAAGATTTTTCTTTCAATCTTATGCCTACGTATTCCCGTTTACCGAAACAGGGAAATCAGAGTGATCGTAGTTCCTCCTATTCTATGGGAGGAAATGGTGTTTTGGTGTCTTGTTCAAAGCCCAAGACGTGAAGCTAAAGGTAGTTTGTATCTTGTTTAAAGCCCAAGATGTTAAGCTAAAAGGTGTTGCCTTTAGAGAGAATTTGTCATCTCTAAAGAGGGGTTTGTTTGTCACAACTGTTGGGTGACTGGTTTATAAAGGAGGATTACTTTAACTGGGATATGTGAATCTAACAATGCCATAATCTCCTTTATAAGGGTTTTTGACCTGAAGGAGAAGACTTTAACTCAGTGTAGAGCAATGCCATCTTTCCTTAGGAATTTCTCATGCTAAAAGAGGGACAGTGGCATGGATGTAGATGATCCAGAGGCTTGCCGCTTACAGCGATTAGATGAAGGGAAAGGAGTTGTTGATGTTTGTGTACTGTGAACGAGACACAACTTTGATGCTAAAAGGTTGATTGGATCAACCAGTAGTTTTCTTATACAAATCCTAAGAGGAGGCTAATATGTGTCTCGTACAAAGCCCGAGAGAAAGGCTAAAAGGTTTTGACTCAACGAGGGAGTCTTTTGATATCTCGTATAAAGCCCGAGATGGAGGCTATTTGACTCAACAAGAGAGTTTTTTTTGTATCTCGTACGAAGCCCGAGATGGAGGCTAAAAAAGGGGGGACTCAATAAGAGAGTCTTTTATACTCAACAAGAGAGTGTCTTGTATCTCGTACAAAGCCCGAGATGAAGGCTAAAAAAACTTGGTTCCGCTGGGGAGAATCATTGTATAAAGCCCAAGAGGGAGGCTATGGCGCTGTTTCAGTTGAGTGACAGGTCCAGTATGCTGATTTAAAGAGAAAATCATTTCTTATATGAGTAATATTGGCACTCAGGGATTTGGATTCGAGGATCAGGGTTATTTCCTTTTCTTTGAGAAAATGGGAAATCCAAAGGGTATTGAGACTGTCCAAGTCTACGGGTTTCATCTCCTTGTTTTGGAAGGGTGTTTGAGAATGTCTTTGAGACTCAAGGAAATTAGACTGTCCAAGTCTAGAGTTTCATCTTTTGTACTATGCTTTGAGAAACAGTAGTAGACTCTTGGAAATACTGCTCTATTAAGATGACTGATTTCTGTTCCTATACCTCTAGGAGGTCGTCGGGACAATTTGTACGAAGCCCAAGAGGAGGCTGGAAACTTTTAAGAAGCCGATAGGTCCTTGTATGAAGCCCAAGAGGAGGCTATCATTCCCGGAGGAAGAATCATTATACGAAGCCTAAGAGGAGGCTGTGAATACTTCTAAGAAGCCGACGGGTCCTTGTACTATGCCAAGAGGAGGCGGCGATACATTTAGGATGCCTGTGGGTCCTTGAACAATGCCCATGAGGAGGCCGATCCTTTTAAGAAGCCGATGGGTCCCCAAACCCCGAGAAATTCAAGACAGGCTATTCACGAGGAATAGATCAAGCCAGGAAAGTTCGAGAATTTGGAAGAAACTCAAGAGATGCCATTCACGGAGAAAATATCATCTCTGGGGAGTAGAGTTTCTTGACAAGTGCTTTTAAGAAGCCTGTGGGTCCCCAAACCCCGAGAAATTCAAGACAGGCTATTCACGAGGAATAGATCAAGCCAGGAAAGTCCAAGAATTTGGAAGAAACTCAAGAGATGCAATTCACGGAGAAGAGATCATCTCTGGGGAATAGAGTTTCTTGACAACTTCTACGAGTGACAGTCTATGAAAGGGTTCACCGAGAATGCTGCCTTTCATGTCTCCATATTGTTTAACCCCAAGAGGAGGGAAGACTGTGTCTGGTAATCCTATGGGGATCTAGTTTTGACTATTAAGAGTGATCGACGGGCTTAGTGCTAGACTTAGTTGTCGGGGAAACTCTAAATATCTATACTATTATTACACAGTTGATATGAGTTTATGAAAGAAGACTTACAGCGAAACAGCCCCACAATACAGTTATATGTATATGAAAGCGGTAAATGAAAGCGTATAAACACTTACTCGGTTGTAGAGATTCCATGCTGTTTGGTTAGTTGTTCAACAAAGAAAGATTGAAAACAACAGTATATTTCAAAATCAAAGGAGAAAGTGCTTTGAAAAAAGAAAGATTTGGGGCTTACAACTCAAGGAGAGGCCCAGGGTTTTATTAGTGATCGCACTGTTTGAATTTGTACAGAGGGACTTATACAAGTGACTGGGGCCCAAAAATTATTTTCTGTACAAGGGGATGGGTCTTACACTCTCTCAAGAAGCCCAAAAAGGTTTAAATAAAAAGAGTGGGGCTTATAACACGAGGGTAGGCCCAGATGATTTTCGTTTGAAATGGCGATCGCGCCGAGATTTTCTTTTAACACAAAGGGGCTTATACAATATCTGAGGCCCAAAGTTGTTTTTGGTTAATAGGGGATTGGTTCATACACTCTATTAGAGGCCCAAAGTTTTGAATGGGTCTTATAGCTCGAGGAAAGGCCCAAGATTTGTTTTTCAACGGATGATGATCGCGTTGAACTTTTTGAAATACAACGGGACTTATACCATAAGTGAGGCCCAAAATAGGTTGCATTTACAAAGGGTTGGGTCTTACACTCTATTAGAGGCCCAAAGTTTTGAATGGGTCTTATAGCTCGAGGAGAGGCCCAAAGTTTTTTTAAAAGGCGACGATCGCGCCGTTCACTTGTACAGAGGGACTTATACAATAAGTGAGACCCAAAGTTGTTTGTACAAGGGGGTTTGGGTCTTAAACTCTATTAAGAGGCCCAAAAAGTTTTGAAAATGTTTTATGAGGGTTGAATTAATCCAAAACCCTAATTTGTTTTCAAAATGTATTTTAATTGAATAAAAATTCAATGAAAATGATCAAAATTGTTTAACATATGGAAAACAACTTGTGATCTTGGATTAATGCTTCAAAAATTAAGTATTGACCTACAAAATAATTAGAAGGCATTAAAAGTTGCAAAATCAAGGTGGAAAAAATATTCAGAATGTCAAAAACAATTAAAATATTAATTCTTTGCAAAAATATCAATTATATGAAATAAATAATATTTTTGGGATTTTTTGGGAAAATAAAATATTTTAACATTTTTGTGAATTATTAAAAAAAGAATCAACTCAAAATCATTAAAACTCAGAGAGAAATTAATTTTTGAATTAATTAAATAAAATCACAAAATTCAAATATTCGAATTTATGAAAATGGCGCCAAGAACATGGACCAAGAACACGTGCATTTTCTGCCTTCCCCAGATTTGCATTTTCTATCCAATCTCACTGAATACTTGATTATATCATGCAATCCACATACCAATCAACTCGTTTCAACCTCACGATCATGTTTATGGCAATTAATTTCATTTAAATTAAGCATAAAACAAGAAATCACGAAAAATCCTCAAGAACCCTAAATTCTGCATGAAGGCTGGGATTTTTAATACACGATTCAAACAAAGCAATTACTTGAGGGGAAACATTCCATGCATGATTATGAACATTTGGCAAAAGTATTGTGTGAGGAAATATGCATAGATTGAGAGATGACCAAGTTTAGGCTTACCTCTAGGTCGTGAGAGCAAGAGCAAATTGATTTCTGAGTAGGAAGTGTTACAGATGAATTGTGATGATCTGAACAGCTTCCCTACACCCTATGGAGTGTGTTTGAATGCTTGGACTTGATGGAAATTGGCTGGATCACTTCATGGCATCTCAACTGCAACTTGGTTAAAACCTTGAGCAATTGACTGGTGATTCTGAGAAATCAGTGTTCCTGATGTTGTTTAAGTGTTTGATCAGCTCACATATGATGTATATGAGGTGTGTGTGTGATTGATTTGAGTGAAATTGCTCTCTAATGAAAAACCCGATAGTGACTTGCTAAGAAAGACATTTTTGAGAGTGAGAAGTGGATTTTGAGAAAGGCAAGTGTTGTAGGCCTTTGGTGTACATAAACTGGTCACAATTGAGCTCTATTTATAGTAGAGCAAGTTTGTTTTGCAAGGAAAAGTGAATGGCAACTGCTGAGTAGGTTTGGCCAATGTTGGCAAATGAAAATCCAAGTCTCCTCTAGCCATTGACTAGAGGTTAGGGCACAGGCTGCTGGTCCCCTTGGTCTTGGATAAGTCTTGACTGAATTCAGTTGAGAATGGCTCAGTCCATGCCACCTTGATGCTTCCATTGAATGCTCCAATCCAAAATTGGAGTCTTGTCCCTATTTTGGCAATTCTAGGTTCAACATTCTATTTCTTGTTCCAAGGACTATGGAGGCTTGGCTCAGTGATTGTCCCCTTTATATTCAATCCTCAGATGTGTCCAAGGTGATGACAAGGCTTGGAAATGGCTGATTTTGGAAAATCAAGCAAAAGTACAAAAATCTACCTTGCCTTGGCAGATTTCAGCATGGCAACTTGCCAATGTCATATCTCATGGCTCAAGTTGAATTTGGTGATGTTCTTGGCCATTTTGGAAAGCCCTTACATGATACAACAACTGTTTGATCATATTTGGTTTTGATACTTTTTGGATCCAAGTGAAAAATGTCCCTACATTTGGAAAAAAGTAAGGCAAAATCTGAGTTAGTGAACTTTTCACTAAGTGTTGGAACAAAGTGAATTTTCTTGATTTTGATCACTCCATAACTCAAAATCCATGAGGAATTTGGACATAGGTCAATATGAAGCTTTTGTAGAGGGCAATGAGATCTATAAATCAAGCCTTGGATGGGAAAAACTGGCTTTGTGGTTTAGGAGTTATGATCCTCCAAAGTTTGTACCTTTGTCACGTTTTTTCATAACTTAGAAAATTTTCTAAGTTTTTATGGTTACCCCTTTTACAAGTTATCCCATTTTCTTTGATTTTTCTTGATGAATGATGATTCAAATCATACATAAACATCAATTTAGGGTTAAAAATCCATTTTTGTGAAAAATCTCAAAAAGTCAAAGTTGACTTTTATGCACAGTTGACTTTTTATCCGATGAATTTCAAACTGTGCAATTCTTCAGGAAATCATGTCCTTGACCTAAATCAAACTTGATGGACATGTTATATGGGTGTTATAGAGGATATTGAATCATGTCTTAGGGCTTGGGAGCATGTCTTGGTCAAAAGTCAAAGTTACAGTTGACTTTTCCCGCGAAACCCTAACTGTGGTTCAGATGAAATTGAAACTTGTTGCTCAAGCTTCTTGGGTCAATCCATTGTTCCAAATGGATCAATATGGCATATTGGAGATCCTCAAATCCTCTCTTGAGGTCTTGGTTCATAATTGGTCCCAAAAGTCAACTTAGGGGTGAATTAGGTCAAGAAACCCTAATTCCTGATTTTTGATGAATGCATCCCCTGAGGCAAAATTGACTGGATGATTGAGTTTATGAGGTTCCATGGAGCATATTAGGTTATGTTTTGGATCTTTGGCTCATGCCCAGAGGAAAATTTCCACCTGGAGGCCCTGGTCGATCAAAACCCTAATTTGGTGACACTGGCGATCTTGAGGCTTGATCCACCTAAAAGGGAGCATCCTTGTGCTTAATCCTTGAAGTGGGAGTCCTTTTGATCCATTGTGTATGTTTGAGGGTGTAGACAAGTTGAAAATCATGTCATTCCTTGATTGGACCTTTGTCTAAAAGCTCTGAGAGGGCTTGAAACCCTAAGTTCTGATTGGAGTGGATGCTCAACAATTCCTTGAGGAGATTGATGAGGCATAAAGGTACATCCATATTATGATGATGATTTACACAATGATGGGAATCTTAATGGTCAAAATTTGGGGTATGTCAGTAATGAAGTGTGTAAAGAGATCACAACCACTCAAGTGAAGGTTTGGCCACTGAAAGGTAAATTGACAGCTAGCAAACTCAGTATCAAGTATGCTATTTTGCACAGAGTTGGAGCTACTAACTGGGTACCTACTACTCACAAAACCACCATAGCTGTGGGATTAGGAAGGTTTATTTATGCTGTTGGGAAAAAGGTCAAGTTCAATTATGGAAATTACATATTTGATCAAGTTGTGAAGCATGGTGCCACTAATGCTATCAAGATGCCTATAGCATTCCCTTCCCTTGTTTGTGGAATGATCTTAGATCAACATCCTAGAATTTTAACTAGTTCAGATGTAGCATGTAAGAGGGAGTCAGCTTTATCCTTGCATCCCAAGCTGTTTGTTGGGAATCATGTTCCAGACATTGTTGTAACATCAAGTTCTGGTGTTAAGAAGGCTAGTACTAAAACTGAGTTGATTGAAGAATTGAAGGCGACCTACAAGGATCTTGATATGGTTATCAGTACTAGCACTGCTAGGAAGATGAAAATTGAGCAGATGATCAAATCCTTGGAACAGGGTGAAGATGATGTGAATGTCAATACTGAAGATTCAGGTTCAAAGGAAGGTGATGAGGATGCTGCAGATGGTTCTGAAGCTAATGAAGATTGAAGTGCTGCTTTTATTGTTTATTGCTTTTGTAGTTTGTAGTTTTTTGTTTCTGCACATTGTGTGCATGGTGTGTAACTTGGATAAAAGTACTTTTATGCTTATCTTGGTTTTGTTCTATGATTTGTCTTGTCTTGTGGTGCTGACTTTTGACTAACAAGGAGAGCTAGTAGGACTAACTGTTGTAAAGTGTTAGGGTATAACTTGTTGGTAGTTGGACAACTGTGGCTAAAAAGGGGGAGAATTAGCCTATGTGTTGCCTAGTTGTCTGATGTGGCTGTAGGCTTGAGGGGGAGTGTGCATGTGTTAACAACTGGTATGCTGGTTCTTGTTTTGAGGGGGAGTTTAGCTTTGTGCAGTTTGATTATGATTGCTGCTGGTATGAATTTTTTCCGCTGCAGGTACCTCTGATGTTGGCAGAGATTGTTTTAGCCAAAATTAGCCAAAGGGGGAGATTGTTAGTTCTTGTATTGGCTGGAATTTTGGTAAAACAAAGTTGAACAATGTTGATGTCGTATGTCTGATGTCATAACATTGGTTCCTAACATTAGTTGTTGCAGGGTTGAAGTTTTATATGCTGATGTTATACTTGATGTCTTGACATCAGTTATCAGAACATCAGAACATCAGGCTGTGATGTTTTAGGGCTGCGCGTGTTAGTTTGTTTTGAGGAGATCTGTTAGAGAGATTGGATGCGAATATCTTGGAGAAGATATTTTCAATCAGATAATTTGCAGATCATTGAGCATATCATGTAACTAGCATTAGGGCTGATTTGAAAAGATTTAAAAAGAATTGAAGATCAAATCTGTTTTAAATTCTGGTTTTAAAACAAATCAAATCAGATATTTGGAAGAGGTCCAAGCCCAAGACAGAATTCTATAAAAGCAGCCTCAACCCTTGTTGGTAAAACAACGAAGACAGCGAGCATAGACTGAGAGTCAATTTGAGTTTTCGTGTGTGTTTTTGTAAACCATTCATGTTTGAATTGGTGTTACTATTTTGAGTTGTAAGTGTATTCACTCTAGAGCTTTTAAGCAAGAGTGAGTTGTTCTTGATCAAAGCTGTTAAGCAGAATCAAGGTGGGTTTTAAAGTGTAATCATTGGATTGTATCACTGAGGTGATTTAAGGAGTTAGTGGTTTCTCATACCTAAGTGGTTTCTTAGGTAGAAGTGTCATTGGGTAGTGATTAAGTTAGGTAGATGTCAACTGGGATTGTTGAGTCTGTAATTTGATACTACTAATAGTGAATTTCCTCCCTGGCTTGGTAGCCCTCAGACGTAGGTAGTTAGACCGAACTGGGTGAATAATTCATTGTGTTATTTACTGCTTGTTATTGCCTTGTTCATATTAGCAGAGTGTGTTGTTGTGACATCGCACTTACCATCACACATCTGATACCAGAATTTCACTCTCGAATCGAGTCAAGTTAGGCTTGACTCTCTCTAGCATAGGGCAATGCATATCCCCAGCAGAGTCGTCATCTATCGTACCTCAAAAAATACGATCCTCGCGGTGGACGCGGAAAAAACTGTTCGAAACAGAGTCGCCACCGAACTTTATTTATCCCAAAAGAGGGAAAGGAAAATATCGATAAAACCTTTAAAGGAGGATAAGAACATGGTCGTCGCAACCAAATTCAGGGTCGGGAGTCGGTTACGCAAGAGGGAAGGTATTAGCACCCTCTACGTCCGTTGTACTCAACGGGAACCTCTTGATTTGATTCGAGAGAAGTGTTAGCTAGGTTTGTTTGTTTTCTTCTAAGGTAGTAGGATTTGTTTTCTAAGGGGAAAATGGATGGTTTTTTATTAGTGTGCTTGGCAAGGATTAGAACCCTCGTGCAATGGGAAAGTCAGAGCATTTGTAATTCGTGGGACTATGCTTGGTTTGTATTTTTTAAACGAACGAGTGTTTAATTCGCATTCTAACTGCTAAACGTTGGCTTGTCGGCTCGTCATGGGAGGCTGAAGCACTAGTTCATATGCGCGGAAGAATGGACTAAACAATGTTCTTTTGAGAAAAGTTGTTTGATTTGGATTAAGTGTGTTAAGATTTGATTGAAAAAAAAGAGTTTGATATGCGTATGTTTTAGGGTTTCGATCGCATAAGAAGTGTTTGGTTTGTTAATTATTTTGAGGGAAAAATGATGACTATTCGATAAACGAGACGTCGGCCTTGCAACCAATTAATCGGGGCATTACTAAGATGCTAGATCTCAACGACACCTTTTTCATTCTATTGATTATGAAATTGTTTGATAATGATTAAGTGTTTTAAGACGAAAGGTTGAATGAACAACAACCCAAGGGCGTGCCTCAAGAGCCATTCATTCGAAGATCCAAGGAATGCTAGACTCCAAAAATTTCCTCCTTTCGTTAGTTGATTAAGAAAGTGTTTGAAATAGGTTGAATCGGATCGGTTACGAAAAGAAGTGAGGATCGATACTAGTCCCTAGGGGTACTCCTAGTAACGAAACCTCGAGATGTGCAAGTGTGCGTTTGATGGCGAGGCAAAAGGCGCTCAACTTACGATTGGGCTGGATGGCGAATCGAGGACTGGTTTGGAAATGGTTTAGTTGAAAAGATCGAAAGATTGAATGAATGACAACCCAAGGGGCGTACCTCGAGAGCCATCCATTTGAAGACCCAAGGAATGCTAGATTCTAAGAATCTCCTCCTTTCGAAAGTTTAATTGAAGAAAAGGGTGACATGCAATAAAAGGTCTCCAATTTAGTGTATTTAGATTAAATGTATGAACAAAGAAAATTGTTAGATAAACATGAATATGAATATGATATGGACAATATGAATAGTATGAATAAAAATAATATGAGCGAGATAATATTGACAAGAAAATAAAGCAAGATAAAATTGACAGACATGTAAAGTTGATTGTTAATCGAATGAATCGGGTCCAATGTAGTTCTAAACCATCGTAGCATGATCTACGACGAAGATCATACTATAGGAGGTTGCATATTTGATCTTTGTGCTAAAACACGATAGAGAAATGATATTGAGGATCATTCTCCAATTGAATCGCGCCACACGAAAAGAAAAGGTGAAGATCTCGTCTTAATCACAAACTTTCGTCGATTAATTGAAGGTAACCTATCACGATCTCAAAGTATAGAAAGAGATCTCGATGATTACTCACTACAGATTTGAAATAATGAAGTTTAATTGCTTCAACCACCAACATTCGTGAATAGAAAGACTTCATCGATCGAAAATGAGAAAATAGAAGAAGATAATAGAAAATGAAATGGAAATAGAAAATAAATCGAAGTGGTCTCGTCTTAATCAAGATTTAATCGAGAAATCGATAATCAACGATATTTGACTTTCATTGACCAATAAAAAAAGAAAATGGCCTCATATTGATCAAGATTTTGAATCGATTGAAAGAAATCAACTAATCATGATTTTTGTTATATCATTGGCCAAAACAAAATTGAAAAGAAAAATCGAAAATGAAAATCAAAGTAGAAATAAAAAGTGAAGATAAATAAATAAAAAAGATCTAAGTAATATCATAACCTAAATATAATCGAAAAATGTTTGTGGAAATAAAAATAATTTACACAGAATATCTAATATTAATAAAAAAATATAATTAACAAAATATCTAATATAACATTAACAAGAATGTTTAGCACAATAGCTAATAAAAATCTTAATCATAAAATTAACAAGAAAATAATTAAACAAAATCTTAAAGAAAATAATAAAAACCTCAATTAATTGTAAGTAAAATAATTTAGAGAAATATTTAGCAAAAATAGTTAACAACAGTATCAATAAACCTTATTAACAACAAAAATTATTGACAAGATATGTAACAAAGGTATTAAATAAATGGTTAACTAAGTCATTAAGAAAAAGAATTAAAATGATAGGAGGGTGTAAAAGTGTTAGGAGTGCAAAGAAAACCAAATTGGGCTTAAACCCACTAACTACAAATGCTCAGACAAATTAAAAATATATACCAAGATTCTGCTTCAAATCACAAGCCATCAGTAAAAGCGAGATTTGAGAGAACACCTGAACAACCATGGATACGCAGAGCTCCGAATGGCAGAACAACGACAGCGCACACATCTCACTCAAACTTAATTGCCTTTCAATCCGTTTCAGTCTCCGTCTCGATGTCACGCCGTCAACCTCGTCCTCCCCTCTTTCGATGCTTCTCTTACTTGCGGCGGATCTCACTCTCTCGATTCTCAATCGAACTTGTTCTCATCTTCGTCTCAGATTCTTTCAATCTCTCGATCTCATGGATTTTCTGCCCTATTTCACTCTCTCAATTTTGCTCTATCTCTCACTCGCAATGTCTCTCTCGTGTTGTTGTATTGTGTGTAGCGGCGGAAAGCGGAGGGTTATTATGTAGCTGTTGAGTTTTTGTTGCTGTTGTGAGGTGGTAGTTGATTATCACAAGGTTTTTTGAGTTTGTTGATGGAACTGAATAAATGGTGGAAGTGATTAATGAGAGACAGGTTTTATGGTGAGGGGAAGTTGCAGTTCAAGGGTTGTCCAGGGAGCATTTGCAAGGTGTGGTGCGAGCGGGAGATTGTGAAGGAGGTATATGGAGCAGGTGGATTCTGTTTGTGCAAGGAGGAATTAAATGGCATTGGAGGTTTGTGTTGGGTTATGGTGAGTGATTTTGAGAAGGGTGGCTTGGTGTTATTAGATGGTTAGAGGTGGAAATAGTGGTTATGGAAGCTCTGCGTGGTGTTATCGTTGGAGAAAAGTTGTGGTTCACATTGTTGTGGTTGTGATGATGATTTGAAGAGGGTAGTTTTTGGTTTATATTATATGGAGAAAGTTGTGTAGTTCAGTTATGATAGAAAGAAGAGGTCTTGTGATGTGTTGTTTTGATGGAGAATATAAGGAAGATAAAACCGGAGACGGCGGATGAAAAAAAAGAAAATGGTGGATTGGCCGGCGAAGAAGTACGGTGGCAGGAGTGAGGTGGTTGTAGGAAAGAGTGTTTTATAGGTTTGTGTCTTTTCAAATCATTCCCCTATTTCTGTTCTATCTCCCTTTTTCAATTACTTGATCCCCCCTTGAATCATTATGCTCTTGTCTCTTTAAAGCCAACTCAAAACTTCTTTGCTAAGTTTTAGAGTACAAGATTTGTTGTCTTATTGGGATGACCTATCCTTTCACTGCAGGTTATGTCTGTTGTTGGTCTGGATGTCATGTAACAGGGTCTAGCGCAGGTAGCACAGGCTTGTGGCATTTGCAGGGTATCATGGTGTGTTCTAACATTGTTGTTGTGGTTTGTCCTGGCTTGGAGTGAAGTCGTTGTCATTGGTAATGCGTAGCAGATGGTACAATGGTGCAGAGTTAAGTGTGTAGTCATTGTTATACGGTTTGTGAGGAAGTGGCTGGTGCGTGGTTATGTCAAATGGTGCGTGGTATGGAATTGTGGTGGATTGGTTTGGCAGATTGTTTGGAAATATGGCATGGGCTTTCCTTCTTTTTTTTTAGAGATTGGACTTGGGCTTTGTAACTTGGACATGGATTACTTAGTTTGGATATTGAAATCTAATTTAGAATTAATTGAATAAAAATGGTTTTTGTGGAATGTAGTAATGGATAATATAAATAAATAAATAAAAAATAGTAAATGGTCTTGATAAAAATAAAAATAAAATGGATTAAATATAATAGAAATGGATTAAGAAAGTGGTTTGTGAATGGATATGGATTAGGAAAAATGGATAAATAACAAAGTGGATAGAAAAAATGGTTACGGGAATGGATGTGAATTTTGTACTGTGCCTCCACACTTGAACAACACTAAACCTTGACAAGCAATCTTGAATGCCACAATTCTTGAATTAAATCGAAGAAGAACTTCCTTGAATCAATCTCTGATGGATGGCATCAAAACAAATGAATCCATATGAACCTAGCCATTTGAGTATTGATAAGTCAAAATCTTCATTTTGAACCAACTGAGCAAGAAGGTGCTTTTAAAATCAGAAGATTATGAATTGAACCATGAATCTCGATACGCTGCACCAAACCCTGATTGGAAAGCAAATCTAGTCCTTGGTAATCGTTAACCATGAAGCACTTGACTTACACACAACCTGATAACTTGGTCCACACACAAACAACCTGCATTGAATCTTCAGACACAACCACTGGAATGAATCACACCCTGGCCTTGATCTTGCAACAAACGTTTCTCCAACTGGCAGATTAAATCAACGACCATTGTACCTCAGTTCACACTACATATATACCAGACCTGACCAACTTGCTTGAAACCCGACTCACCCAAGCAAAACCTTGAGTAGGAACAACATATTTTTTGGATTTTTTTAATAATGGTTAGTGAGTGGATATACAGATGAAAATTATAAACAGGTAGGACAAATTTGGGGTATGACAGGAAGAAAGAACTTTGAGATGCGTTGGCAGTACATGGATTTTGTCGGAGTATATCTGACACTTGTGACACCTCCTCATGTACTTGTAGCAGTCGGATTCCATGGTCAACCAGTAGTATCCTGCTCTTAGAATTTTTCTCGCCATTGTGTGTCCGTTAGCATGAGTGCCAAAGGATCCTTCGTGAATTTCTGTTATCAGCGTGTCTGCTTCTGGTCTGTCCACGCATTGGAGCAAGACCATGTCAAAGTTTCTCTTATAGAGTGTATCACCGCTCAGAAAGAAGCTGCCTGCTAATCTTCTGAGGGTCTTTCGTTCCTTTCTGGATGCCCCAGGAGGGTACTCTTGTTTTTGAAGGAAGCATTTGATATCATGATACCAAGGTTTGTCGTCTATGACTGCTTCAACCGTGAAGATGTAAGTGGGCCGTTCTAGGCGCATTATGTCAATCTTAGGTAGGTCATTCCATTGACCTACACTAATCATGGAAGAGAGAGTGGCTAATGCATCAGCCATGTGATTCTCGTCACGAGGGATATGATGAAACTCGATTCTGTTGAAGAAGGGTAACAATGTTCTCGCGTAATCTTTATAAGGAATCAGTCCTGATTGGTATGTGTTCCAATCTCCTTTGATTTGATTGATAATCATGGCCGAGTCGCCAGATACATCCAAGTTCTTGATCCTTAAGTCGATCGCTTCTTCAAGACCCATGATACAAGCTTCGTATTCGGCCTCGTTGTTCATACACTTGAATGTCAGTATGGCAGTGAAAGGAATGTGGGTACCCTGAGGTGTTATGATGATTGCCCCAATTCCGTTTCCGTAATGATTGACAGCTTCGTCAAAGATTAGTCCCCATTGGGAAAATGGTTCTGGTCCTTCACTGGGTAGTGGTTTATCGTAGTCTTTCATTTTTAGATACATGACATCTTCGTCTCGGAAGTCAAACCCGATTGATTCTTGATCGTCAATTGGTTGATGAGTCAAATGATCGGCTAAAACACTTCCTTTAACGGTTTTCTGAGCGTGGTATTCTATGTCATATTCTGATAACAACATCTGCCAACGGGCAATCCTTCCCGTGAGAGCAGGTTTTTCAAAGACATACTTGATAGGATCCATTTCTGAGATTAACCAAGTAGTGTGACGAATCATGTATTGGCGAAGACGTTTGGCTTCCCAAGCCAGAACGCAACAAGTTTTCTCAAGCATAGTGTACCGAGTTTCACACTCAGTGAATTTCTTGCTCAAATAGTAGATGGCAGACTCTTTCCTTTTGGTTTCGTCTTGTTGGCCAAGCACACAACCCATTGAGTCCTCTAGGACTGTTAAGTAGATGATCAGTGGTCTTCCTTCCACTGGAGGTGATAGAATCGGTGGCTTCAACAGGTATTCCTTAATACTGTCGAAGGCAGTTTGGCAATCTTCTGTCCAAACGCAATCCTGGTTCTTTTTAAGTAATTTGAAAATCGGCGCGCATGTCGCGGTCATGAGTGATATGAATCTGGAGATGTAGTTCAAACGACCCAGGAATCCTCTGACTTGTTTTTCAATTTTCGGAGAAGGCATTTCTTGAATGGCCTTGACCTTGTCAAGATCAACCTCAATTCCTTTCTGGCTGATGATGAACCCTAAGAGTTTCCCTGAACGGACACCGAAGGTGCACTTATTGGAATTCAAGCAGAGTTTGTACTTTCTCAACCGCTCGAATAGTTTTGACAGGTGGGTCACATGCTCCTCTTCTCTTTTAGATTTGGCAATCATGCCATCGACATATACCTCGATTTCCTTGTGTATCATGTCATGAAAGAGAGTAGTCATGGCCCTTTGATAGGTTGCCCCGGTGTTCTTCAAACCGAACGACATTACCTTGTAACAAAAGATACCCCATGGGGTAATGAACGAAGTTTTCTCCATGTCTTTCGGCGCCATTTTGATTTGATTATAGCCCAAGAATCCATCCATGAAGGTGAAGACTTTGAACTTTGTCGTATTATCTACCAGCATGTCAATGTGTGGTAAAGGAAAGACGTCCTTTGGACTAGCCTTGTTTAGATCTCTGTAATCGACACACATTCTGACCTTTCCGTCCTTTTTTGGAACGGGTACGATGTTGGCTAACCATTGAGGATATTCTGACATGGCGAGGAAACCCGCGCCAATCTGTTTCTATACCTCCTCTTTGATTTTGATGGCCATGTCCGGGTGAGTTCGTCTCAACCTTTGTTTTACTGGCGGACATTTCGATCTTAATGGTAGATGATGTTCCACGATGCTGGTATCCAACCCTGGCATATCCTGATAGGACCAAGTGAATACATCGGGAAATTCTTTGAGAAGCTTTGTCAAACTTTCTTTGGCATTTGGACTGAGTAGTGCCCCAATCCTGATTTCTTTTCTCTCTTTTTCTGAACCCAAGTTTACCGTTTCCAACGGCTCTTTGTGAGGTTCAATGGATGTTTCCTCCTGTCTGAGTAAACGGGAGATCTCTTCTGGAATTTCGCCGTCAACTTCTTCTTCATCCCCAAATACCGGGAATTCAAAGTTGGGAGAAGGCATCGGATCATATGTTTCAACGGGGTTTAAAACAAGCAATTTGCATGACGTGATGATTGTTTTTTAGAAGAGATAGAGAGAATACAAGAGTGTGTGCAGTGTATTTTCTTTGGAAAATTACTTGTTTTTATTATTGAGTTGTTTTTTAGGATTACCATTTTCTGAAAAAGCGAAAAGAGAAAACAGTAATTAATGCGGAAATTACAGAACAACGTTATTTTATTTATGAACAAGTCAATTCTTGAAACTAAAACCCTATAAAACAAAACTCTGTCGCTTTGGGCAAAGCGAAGAGGTACATTTACAGAAAGTAAGCCCTATCAAAACATCTGTTTCACCTGGGCAGGGTGAAAGGTTAAAGACAGCAATTACTTTGACTGATGAACAATCTTCGGAACATCGACAGCAACCCATTGGCGGCGAACTCCTCGGTGAATCACAAAGTCTGGTACCTTCTTTCTTGGCTTGTCCTCAGAAATGACGCTGATTTCTGGTGGTGCCGGATCGTTGGAATCTGTCTCCCAGGCAGAGTTGTCGTAAGAGGATTCCTCAGTTGTATTTTGCATAGTATTTATGCTCTCAAGTAGATCTCCCCATCCAGTTGGCTGGATGTCTTCGAGCCTGATACGAGAGCTTTCAGGAGCAGTGTACTTGACCATATTGTCGTATTTTCCACTTGGTTGTCCTAAGGTGTCCCACACTTCTGTGGAACTGGAGGAGTCATCTCTCTCGATGACGTTGACCTCGGGAAAAACATAGTTGATGAATTCTAGTCCGGCAAGCTTTGCCAATTCATTGTCGTACTGGATATTTTCTGAATGACCTGAGTGTTGTTCCCATGACATGGTGGGGATGCAGGTATTCTGTTCAATGATGCTCAGCTGATTGTCATTGTTCGGCTGATTTTCTTGCCCCGAGTCTCCTGGGTACGGCTACCAGATAGGCAGGCCATCCATCGGGCCATAATAGTCATGGTCAAAGTTGTCTTTCATTAGAGTGTCCTCCTCTAATGAGTTTGGTGGAGCACGGCATCCTTCTGGATCACAATCTCTGTATATCGTTTTGACATCTGACCTTGGTATAAATCTCGAACTCTGTGCGGGATAGCAAAATGGCATAGGCACCTCTTCCTGAGAGATATAACCGTCCTCATTAAGATAGGACTTCCACTCCTCATCTGTATCGGAGGAATCTCCCTCGTTAATGGTATGGACTGCTTGAGGCACAGGGTGAAGGAAACCTCCACTGTGGAAGAAATCCTGAATGGGATGAAGATTTTCATCGTTAGCAGCTGTCTGGGTACAGGTTGAGGAAAAACCAAGACCCTTCTTTGTTTTGTTATTAGTAGGAATGACAAGATGTCCCCATCCTTTTGCATTGTTACTTTTGATCACCTCGAGAGCATCTCTGTACGAGGAAATCGAGGTTCCTTTCTCTGATTGATTCTCATTGCTCACCGAAAGTTCTTGGAACTGAGTTCTAACAACCTCCTTCGGCTCTACACAAGTAGATAATGACAGGTTACTCACAATCAAGGCTTGTTCTCCATAGACCGTGACTAGTTGGTCGTTCTTGACGAACTTCAGTTTCTGGTGCAGCGTCGAAGTGACTGTCCTAGCCTGGTGTATCCAAGGTCTTCCTAATAAACAGTGGTACCCTGCCCGGACGTCCATGACCTGGAAAGTGACTTGGAAAGTGTGAGGACCGATAGTTATGGGAAGGTCGACTTTGTCGATAACTGCTTTCCGAGATCTGTCAAAGGCTTTGACGATGACCTCACTGCCCCTCATCGGGGATCCTTTGAATGATAGTCACATTAGAGTTGACTTTGGCATAACGTTGATGGCCGATTCGGTGTTTACCAGTACGCTGGCTAAAGCATTGTCCTGGCAGTTGATTGTGATATTGAGAGCCATGTTGTGACTTTTGTCTTCCTCTGGAAAATCCTCATCACTGAACCCTAAGCTATTGCAGGAAGTGATGTTAGAGATGATTCTATCGAACTGTCGTATTGACACATCCTGTTCCATAAAGGCCTGCTCTAAGACTTTCTGTAGAGCCTCTCTGTGAGCTTCGGAACTAAGTAAAAGTGATAACACTGAGATTTTCGAAGGAGTTTGCAACAGCTGATCAACAATGTTGTATTCACTCCTTTGGATGAGCTTCAGCATCTCATCATTGTTTTTTGAAAGGTCAGGATCACTGGACTGACCGACTGGTGGATCAGGAACTTCTGTCTGAAGTTCCTTTTCTTTGCTGGGCTCTCCAACTCCTTGGTTGAAGATTCGACCACTCCGTGTTACTCGACTGATGTCTGTAATATTTACAACGGAGGGTAATGGAATTTCCTTTCCATTCTCAATTATTGTTGCACCGTATTTGTAAGGGATAGCCTTATTTGATTCATACGGTAATGGTCCCGGTAGGTAGATAACTACAGGAGCCTTCTGATTTTTCTGACTGTCTTAGGTAACTTCAATCAGTTCCTGGCTAAGAAACTTTGATTCGTCCAGTAGAGGGATGATGGCACAAACATCTGTGGCCCTCTCGCGATCAAAGATTACAACCACATCTTTGATCTGGTCAGCGAAATAGTCGGGCATCAAGTTGATGGACCCCGAAACTAGACATGGTTGAATCTCTTTGCGGTCCAACTGACTCTGAAGGGCTGCTCGAACGAGGTAACATCCTTGATTATTTTCTGAGCAGACCCTACAGCGCTCGTAGTTATGTGTGGGCACCTGGCCACGTCCGCTTTGAATACAGTGTAACCTCACTAGATCTGTTTCCATTGATCGAGCATCCTGACTTTGATGCCTAGTAGGGTTCCCATTGATCATACTGACTTGTTGCGTGTCTTCGTCCATATAGATTGGAAGCCACCAGTGGTTTAACAAGTGTTGTAAATTTCTTTGAACGAGAGCACATCCCTGGTCACTCTCACAACATCCTTTATAGTTCTGATAATTATGCGAAGTTAGAAAACCGAGCTGGACTTGCTTAGCGTGTAATTCTACCAAGTTGGTATTCATCAAGTGAATATCGAAGATCTGAATCATGTTGATCTGATAAGGATTTTTATCATGGTAGTACTGGATCCACCCAAGATCCATCTGACGCTGGAGGGTTTCTTGTACAAAAGAGCATCCCTGATTGTTTATCGAGAAAATCAGATAGGAATCATAATCGTGTCGTGGCAGATCATGATGTTGGCTTTGCCTTGAGTGCATTGCCACCAGGTTGACATTCATCGCACGAATGTCGTGGCTCTGAATGATGTTGGAATTCATATAAGTCATGTTGGCCCCACGAATTCGGTGCTCTTGGATCCATCCGAGATCCAATTGTTCCTGTAGAGCTTATTGCACCACAGAACATCCTTGATTATTCTTAGAGCAGATATCACACTGATGATAATTGTGAGGTGGTATATGGACATACCCGCTCTGTCTGCGATGCATCTGGACCAGATTAGTCCTCAATAAGAGTACATCGTGAATTTGATAGCTGTGGTTAGATTCTCCTTCTATCAAATTTACTGCAGCTTTGGTCCTCAATAAGAGTACATCGTGAGAACATTCGGATTCGTATCTTTGAAAGATAAGACCCCACTCCTAACAAGTTTTCGCACGTCGGATTTGAAACTGAGGCAGTTCTCTATGTTATGCTCTAATCCTCCTTAATGGTAAGGACAAGTCTGATCCGCTTTGAACCAAAAAGGCGGATTTTCCGGTACTGTAAGAGGAGACCTGGTTTGGACACGCCCCTTGACCAGTAGTAACGGAAACAAAATTGCGTACAACATTGGTATAGGGTCGAACCCTGGTGGTCGCGTTGTACGGTTGTTGTTGTACGGAGGACGAGCCTGCTGAAGAGTTTGTTGTGCCCTTTGCTGATATTGCTGTTGATTCGGTTGGCTTTGCGCAACCTGAGATTGATACGTAGGAACAGGCGCAGGGTTGATAACAGGAGTTACAGCTGCTACTGGTTAGTATCGTCGCCTTTGCTTTCCGAGAGAGATATTCCTAATATCCTGCTCTTTTTTCTTAGGGAGAGCACTGCCGTATCGTTTTGTATTACTTGATGATCCAGCGTCTTTAACTAAACGTCCTTCTCGGACGGCTTCCTCAAGACGAACTCCCATTCCCACCATCTCGGTGAAGTCATTGGGCGCACTGGCGACCATTCTGTCATAGTAAAATGAGCTTAAGGTTTTCAAGAAGATCTTTGTCATCTCTTTTTTCTCAAGATATGGACAAATCTGGGCGCTAATTTCACGCCATCTCTGAGCATACTCCTTAAAGGTTTCCTTGTCCTTTTGTGACATCAATCTGAGGTGACCTCTATCTGGTGTCATGTCCAGATTATACTTATACTGCTGAACAAAAGTAGCACCAAGATCTCTGAAAGTAGCGATCTTAGTGCGGTTTAAACCCAGGTACCATTTGAGTGCGACACCGGTTAAACTATCCTGAAAGTAGTGAATCAGTAGCTCCTGGTTCTTTGTCTGAGCTGACATTCGCTGAGCGTACATCACTAAATGACTTTGAGGGCAAGAGTTACCCTTGTACTTTTCAAAATCGGGCACCTGGAACTTGTGCGGAACTTTCACATTGGGGACCAAACAAAGGTCTGCAGCGTCCTTTCCAAATAGATCCTGACCGCGAATGGCTTGCAGTTCCCTCTGCATCTCCAGGAACTGTTCCTGGAACTCATTCATTCTGTTATCCATACTTTCGTTTCCACCATAAGGTATCTGTGGAATCTGTCCTTCCGAGACAGTGTGCACCACAAGCGGTGGTATAGTCATTACGACAGAGACTCTTGGTGCCTCCCGAAGTTTGTAACCTTCAGGAGTTGTTGTCATGCCCCTGGCATCTTCGCTTTCCCGAAGTTTGTAACCTTCAGGCCCAGCGGTTCCTGCTGTATTTTCCGGATCTTCCATGATCGGCGGAATATATCCTTCCGGGATATAGTTGAGTGGCATGCCCCAGGGACGATCTTTCGGTATTTTGTACCTAGGATCAGACTTCTCCACTATGGGCGTGGAAGTGGTCTCTGAGATCACAGTCCGTTGTTGTGGCATCTGAGCTTCTGCTAGAGCTTGCATGTCATTATGAAGCCTTCTCAGATCTTCTCTCAAAGTGTCAAACTCTTCTCTCAACCCTCTGTTCTCTTCCTCGAGATCATCTATTTTCTTTTGTCGACTGGCCCGAGTATTGTATGAATGAGACAATTTGACTCTTAAACCGAGACACAAACGTGAGATTCGCAGGGAAGAAGAATGCTTACGGGCGAATGATGAATGATATGCAATGATTTTATTAATCTTGTGTTATTTAATCAAAATAAACATCAAAAATTTGGATTGCAAATATCATACAGTGGGGAAACCCCGTTTTATTGAATTCAAAGATTGTGGAAATGGAAATACAGTAGATTACAAAGTGCTGTAAAAGGAAATCTAAACTAATGGATCCTGAGTCCTCTCCGAGGAGAGCTCAGGTACTGGTTCTGGTACTTTCCTTTTCTTTGACCGGGGCTCTTCAGCCGTTGTCGGGTTGTCATTCCTTTGCCAAGTGAAAGGAGCGAGTAAATTCCTTTGGTCTTCTTGATTCTCTACGGCATGTTGCTCTAAAATCTCAACTAGAGCATCTTTTTCTTTCAATAGCTATTGTAGTTTCTTACACTCAACATTGAGAATACGGTACTTGTTCCTCCAAGATCTCCTCTCCTGTTGAACTTTGTTGAGAGTAACCTGAAGTTTTTCTGTGTCGGACATGAAATAAAGGACAGAGTCCCTTAACGGAAGAACTTCCTAACTAGGGTAAGGCATCCTCAGTTTGAGGGCTCTAGTTTGTACCCAGTGGAGATAAGGCTCCACAGAGATTCAGTCCGGTTTTCCTAGAGAATCTTTTCCTTTCCTATGAACATGTTTCCAAGCATGCACTATTTTTGTCTTTAGTGCCCTGTCATTTTCTCCTTCCTTGAAGAAAAGACCTTCCAGATGAGCACTCCGAGGGACATGCCTCATTGGGTATCCAAATTGACGACGGACTAACACCGGATGATAGTTGATTCCTCCCTTAGTTCCTATAAGGGGTACATTTGGGAAGTTTCCACAACGGTCAATGATTCTGATCTCGTCATAGATTCGATTGTACCAATCGATGTCAGAGTTGGTAAGAGACATAATTCTCTGCGACCAACGTAAAGTATTCTTTTGATCCCAAAATGCAGCAAACTTGGGTAAATGGGAAATGGACCATTTGTAAAGCAAGGGTACACAACATGTGATCATTCCTCCGCTATATAAATTCCTTAAGTGTACCAAATGATACGCATCCACGAGTAAGGTTGGTACAGGATTTCCAATCAGACAAACCTTAATGGCATTGATATCTACAAAGTTATCGATGTTGGGAAACAAAAATAACTCGTAGGTGAGCAAAACAAAGATGCTCTCGAAAGTGGCCAAGTTCCCTATACTGGAAAAGTACAGGGCTTTCTTTATCAAGAATTGGGCTGGAAAACCTTGGATGCCACCCTTAGTGGTCATATGAGTCCTGACTTCTGACTCGTCTAAATAAATTGCTCTTGCAATGGTTTGATCTTTTGGAATTTCTTCCAGTCCAGAAAAGGGAGCTTGATCAGTGATATGCAGATCACTCAGGTGAGAATACTCCTCCAGTGTTGGTGCTAGCTGATAATCCGGGAATGTGAAATAGTGATAGACTGGATCGTAGAACTGAATTAGTGTGGACAGGATTCCCTCAATTACATGGACCCTTAATAGAGACAGCAGTCCTCCATACTTGGCTCTGAAAGCCTCGGGGTTGGTGATCATCCTCGCCAAACCTCTCAAATCCTCTAACTTTGGAACCTTGAAGGTGTACTTATGAGTTTTTCTTCTACCGAAATCCATGACGCATTCTCTTTATCTGACATTTGCAATCATTGTCTTAGTTTAATTTGAAAAAGAGAGACTAGAAGAGAAGATTTTCTTTTTTGAATGTTTTTTAAATGAATGTATGAATGCAGCACACAAAAACATAGAAAAAACATGGGGTCAAAGGGTCGGTGTCATGAAGTCAAGGCTCTACCCCCCACCAAAGGTTTATACTAGTGATTTTTTGTACCTGTCCGCAAAATCATTGATCCCTCTTGGGATAACAACAGCAAGCGGATCGCCAGCGAGCTGATGTATCCTAGAGTGATCTCAAATGAGGGTAGTATCTCGTGACAACTATTTCTGATAGCTTCCGCACTACAAAATGGTTTTAGTCCACTAAAAACCTCAGCTTCTCAGATAACCCAGTCGACCACACTACTTTCAACAACCGAAGTCGTATAGGCAATGCATCTGCAAAGGGAGTCTCCACTGAGTTTGATGGTCGATCGGGGACTCTTAACTGCAATCTTAGGCCTACATATTCCCGTTTAACGAAACAAGGAAATCAGAGCGATCGTAGTTCCTCCTATTCTATGGGAGGAAAAAGGTTGTTTTGGTGTCTTGTTCAAAGCCTAAGACATGAAGCTAAATGTGATTTATATCTTGTTCAAAGCCCAAGATGTGAAGCTAAAAGGGTTTGGATGAGAGAGAATTTGTCATCTCTAAAGAGGAGTTGTTGATGTTTGTATTTTGTGAGCAAGGCACAAGTTTGATGCTAAAAGGTTGATTGACTCAACCGGGTTTTCCTTATACAAAGCCTAAGAGGAGGCGATTGACCCCAACAAGAGGGTGTCTTTTATTTGTTGTCTCGTACGAAGCCCGAGATAGAGGCTAAAAGGGTTGACTCAACAAGAGAGTGCTAGCAAGTGACTGACTCAACAAGAGAGTGCTTTTATGTGTCATGTACGAAGCCCAAGACGGAGGCTAAAAGGTTTGACTCAACAAGAGAGGGATTTAGTGTCTCGTACGACGCCCGAGATGGAGGCTGAAAGGGTTTGACTCAACAAGAGAGTCCTTTTGACAGGTGATTGACTCAACAAGAGAGTCTTTTATACTCAACAAGAGAGTGTTTTGTTGTCTCGTACGAAGCCCGAGATAGAGGCTAAAAGGGAAGTGACTCAACAAGAGAGTCTTTTATACTCAACAAGAGAGTGTTTTTCTACCTCGTACGAAGCCCGCGATGGAGGCTAAAAGGAGATTGACTCAATAAGAGAGTCTTTTATACTCAACAAGAGAGTGTTTTAGTGTCTCGTACGAAGCCCGAGATAGAGGCTAAAAGGAGATTGACTCAACAAGAGAGTTTTTTATCTGTCTTATACGAAGCCTAAGACGGAGGCCAAAAAGGTTTGACTCAACAAGAGAGTCTGAAAAGGTTAGCTCCTCTAGGGGAGAATCATTTGTACAAAGCCCAAGAGGAGGCTGACTTCACTGAGGAAGGATCATTATACAAAGCCTAAGAGGAGGCTAACTTACTGCCGGGGATAATTGAGATCCCGAGGCAAGTCCAAGAAGGGAATCACTCCTTGCGAGGGAATGCAAAAGGAATTGATAGATCAAAAACCTTGAGGCTCTGGTTTGAGATAGTGTTATCTGACCTAGGTTGGGGAATATTGGGAGAAGGACGGGTTTTTAGAACCCACAAGTTTTAACTCGGCTGGAGATTAACCCAGAATCCAGGGGTTTCTCCTATGTTTAAAAGGTGCTTAAGAATGTCTTTGAGACTCAAGGGTATTAGACTGTCCAAGTCTACTGGTAGATTTTTATCTTTTGTATGATGCCCAAGAGGAGGCCGACTCGTTTAAGGGATGAGTATCAACCCTAAAACTGGTCTGAAGGTTTTGACTCCTTTTAGAAATAGAGCTCTAACGAAGGATGACTAAGTTTTGTCCTATACCTTTAGGAGGTCGTGAAGGTCCTTGCACGAAGCCCAAGAGAAGGCATGAGAGCTTTTAAGAAGCCGAAGGGTCCTTGTACAACGCCCAAGAGGAGGCGGGAATGCTTTTAGGAAGCCTGTGGGTCCCTAAACCAAGAGAAGTTCAAGACATGCTATATACAGAGAATAGATCAAGCCAGGAAAGTTCAAGGATTTGGAAGAAACTCAAGAGATGCTATTCACGGAGAATAGATCAACTCTGGGGAGTAGTGTTTCTTTGACAATTTCTTAGAGTGACAGTCTGAGAAAGGTTTCACCGAGAATGTTGCCTTTCACGTTTCCATATTGTTTAACCCCAAGAGGAAGGAAGACTGTATCTGGTAATCCTATGGGGATCTAGTTTTGTTTGTATTTAAGAGTGACCAACAGGGCTTTACCTAGTGCTAGACGTAGTTACCGGGGAACTCTAAATAACTATACTAGTATTACACAGTGGATATGTGACAAGTATATAAAAGGATGTGAAAGAAGACTTACAGTGAAGCAGCCCCACAATACAGTTATATACATATGAAAGCGATAAATGAAAGTGGATAAACACTTACCCGTTGTAGAGCTTCTATGTTGTTTTTGTTAGTTATTCAACAAAGAAAGTTTTGATAACAATATTGTATTCAAAATCTAAGGAGAAAGTGTTTTGAAAAGATTGTTGGGGCTTACAGCTCAAGGAGAGACCCAAGGTTTTATAAGTGATTGCACTGTTGTTTTGGATTTGTACTGGGCCTTATACAAGTGACTGACGCCCAAAAAGGTTTTCTGTACAAAGGGATGGGTCTTACACTCTCTCAAGAGGCCCAAAGGTGTTTAAAGAAAAGGAATGGGGCTTATAACACGAGGGTAGGCCCAGACGATTTGATTTTTGAACTGGCGATCACGCCGAGATTTTTCTTTTAACGCAGAGGAACTTATACAATGTCTGAGGCCCAAAAAGTTTTGGTTAAAAGGGGGTTGGGTCTTACACTCTATTATAGGCTAAAGGGGTTATTTTTGCACAAGAGATGGGGCTTACAACTCAAGGAGAGGCCCATGGGTTTTTGTTAAAAAGGCGACGATCGCGCCGAACTTTTTGATGGGATCGGGACTTATACAATACACTGAGGCCCAAAAAGGTTTTCAAAAAGGGTTGGGTCTTACACTCTACTAGAGGCCCAAAGGGGTTTAAAAGTTTTGTTTGGGTGAAAATCAAGGAAACCCTAATTTCATCATTTTAAAAGTAAATTCTCAAGGAAAATCAATAAAAACGATAAAATACCAAATAAGTTTGAATAAACAACTTGTGATTTTTTGGTTTGAGGTTTGAAAAATGATGTTTTAATCACAAGATGAATTAAAATTCATTTGGTTTTGATTTTCAACATGAGAATTCAATTTTAAAATGTTTAAAAAACATATAAAAGTGAATTTATTCACAAAAATACCAACTATATTAAATAAATAATACAAAACTTGTTTTTTTTATGGAATAAAATATTTCAAAATTTTTGTGATTTTTTGCAAAAAGAACCAATAAAAAATAATTAAAATTGAGGGAGTTATTAGTTTTTCAAATAATTAAAAATAATATGAAAAATAATAAAAAAGTGGAAAAAGCATTAAAAAGGGGGTCTGGGGCGAGGGGGTTTCGAACCCCAGACCTCTTGTGTGCAGCATGCGCACCTTACCACTGGGGTGGTGATACATCCGTGTATTGAAACACAACCACAAATATACAAGGCTTGCCTTGTTTTTGGCTTGGCCCAAGGCAAGGCAAGGCAAGATTTTGGCTAGAAACGTGAAGGCCATAACTTTCTCATTTCTCCATGGATGGAGACAAAATTTATATGCATCTGGCCTGTTTTTCCAAAAAACAAATCCTCCTCAAAACCCGATAGTGGTTTTGAAATAGGCCATGTTTTGGATTTTCCGTGCTACCTCTTGGTACAGGTGGGAATTACATGATAAATTAGTGCAAACACAACACATATAACATGTATAAGAGATGCATGATCAGTGGACTTCAAAGCAAGGCATATTTCAGAGAGTTCAAGTTGCGATGCTTACCTTTCTTTGGAGCTTTTGGGCTATCTACCAAGTGCTTTGTTCCAGAAATGTTTTGATGCTTTGGACACCCTCAAATGATCCCTTAGAAGCTTTTAGAGTGGTTGGAACCAGCTGGAACCCTCAGGAATAGAACCTGGCCCTTTCTTGCAAAGGGGCAAAAGTGGCCAAAATAACAACTCTCTCAAATGGTGTTCCAGATGTGTGGAACCATTTGGGACAGTTCAAGGATGATATTTGGAGTGTGTTTGATGTTTTATCTGGTTTGGAAAGTGACTGATTCAAGACATAGCTTGAAAAATGCACAAAAGTCATATTTTGAGGTTTTGAGAGGGGACTTTGAGATTTTGGTGTTACAGGTCACTTGTGAGAGTTTGGACAGCTTAGATATGACATATTAGATGTGTTTGGATCATGAGCTGTGATGGAAATGCTCTCTAACTCAAAAACTCAGAGTTACCTTGCTAAAGAAGGTATTTTTGCCTAGAGAAAGTGATTTTGAGGAAAGCATCTGTATGATGGATTTGGTGTACTCTAACTGACCACAAATGAGCTCTACTTATAGTGTGTCAAGTTTGTTTTGGCTGCAATAGTGAATGGAAACTGTTGCAGAGGTTTGACCAATGTCGATCAATAGGAATCCAAGTCTCCTCTAGCCATTGACTAGAGGTTAGAGCACAGAGTTGTGGTTCCCTAGTTGTTGGATAAGTCTTGACTGAATTCAGTTGGGAGAGGCTCAGTTCATGCCACCTTGGTGCATCCATTGAATGCTCCAAAACAAAATTGGAGTCTTGTCCCTCTTTTAGGCATTTCTAGGTTTGGCATGCTACTTTTAGTTCCAAAGACTTGAGAGGCTTATGAATCAGAGTTGGATCCTCCTTGGTCCCCCCTTGAGGTGTTCAGATGGATAGACTTGCTTTCCCTTTGCAAAATTTGAGCAAATCGAGCAAAATCCCCAAATCTGCCTTGTTATGACAGTTACAGCAAGGCATATTGCCACTGTCATAACTTCTTGCTCAGATTGAGTTTGGTGAAGTTCTTGGTCATTTTGGAAAGCCCTCATATGATACAACATATGTGTGATCATAGTTTGTTTTAACACTTTTTGGATCTAAGTGAAAAATGCCCTTACATTTTGGAAAAAGTGAAACAGATTCTGACTCAGTGAAAATTTCACTGTTGGAAAAAATGACATTTCATGTTTTCTGCCATTTTAACCCAACCCTAACTCAAAATCCATGATGAATTGGAATGAGGTGTAGTTGAAGCTTTTGAATAGGGCCATGAGAGCTACAAATCCAGCTTTGAATGGGGAAAAATGGCCTTGTGGTTTAGGAGATATGATCCTCCAAAGTTGGTACCCTAGCCACTTTGTTTCATAACTTAGAAAATTTCTAAGTTTTTATGGTTACCCCTTTTACAAGTTATCCCACTTTTCTTGATTTTTCTTGATGAATGATGATCCAAATCACACATTAACACCATTTTAGGGTCAAAGAACCATAATTGTGAAAAATCTCAAAAAGTCAAAGTTGACTTTTGTGCACAGTTGACTTTTTGTCAAATGAACTCCAAACTGCGCGATCCTCTATGAAATCAAGTCCTTGACCTAAATCAAACTTGATGGATTGATTTCATAGGTGTTATAGGGTGTATTGAATCATGTACCAAGGTTTGGGAGCATGCCTTGGTCAAAAGTCAAAGGTACAGTTGACTTTTCCCTCGAAACCCTAATTGTGGTCCTGATGAAATTGAAGCTTATGAATCAAGCTTCTTGAATCAATCCATTGTTGCAAATGGATCAATGTGGTGTATTGGAGACCCTCAAATCATGCCTTGAGGTCTTGGCTCATGTTTTATCCCAAAAGTCAAATTATGGGTGAATTAGGTCAAGAAACCCTAATTCCTGATTTTTTTTGTGAATGCATCCCCTGAGGCTAAATTGACTTGATGATTGGGTCCATGAGGTTCCATGGAGTATCTTAAGTTATGCTTTGAAGCAATGGCTCATGCCCAGAGGAAAATTTCCCTCTGGAGGCCCTGGTCGACCAAACCCTAATTTGGTGACATTGGCAATCTTGAGGCTTGATCCACTTAGAATGTTGCAACCTTGTGCTTGATTCTTGCTGTGGGAGTCCTCTTGATCCATTGTGGATGTTTTGAGATGTTAGACAAGTTGAAGATCATATCATTCCTTGATTGATCTTTTGTCTAAGAGCTCTGAGAGGGCTTGAAACCCTAATTATTGTTTGTAGTGAATGCTCACCCATCTTTGGGGAGATTGGGGAAGTACAATGGTCCATCCATATTGTGATGATGATTTGCACAATGATGGGAATCTTAGTGGTCAAAATTTGGGGTATGACACTCCCCACAATGAGGAGGGGGTACTACTTTCTGATTTCTTATTTATCCCGTGAAGCTGGAAGGGAAGCTATCTAAAACTAACCTTGCACGCGAATGTTTAACTAAACAAATGCTTAAAGAGATTCGGGGAGTTCGGGGTCAAGTTATACAATGGGGAGTTGTCAATTACCCATCCTATATGTGGTTATCCACAGGATATTAGCTTTAGGTTTCGCTTTATACATGATGGTGTTTATCTGTTAATGGGTTGGGAAAGTTTCTTGGGAAGTATGAGAGGGTGAGTGAGTTTTTGTTGATGTTCGGGTGTTTTTGGTAAGGTACTGGACCTAAGTTTTGATTGGCATGAAGGTACTGGACCTAGAGTTTTTGTTTTGTATGCTCGCTAAGATTTCGCAATCTTATGCCTACGTATTCCCGTTTAAATGAAACAGGGAAATCAGAGCAATCGTAGTTCCTCCTATTCTAAAGGAGGAAAAAGATAATGTTTGGTGTCTTGTTCAAAGCCCAAGATTGAAGCTAAAATATTATTTATTTGTGTCTTGTTCAAAGCCCAAGATTGAAGCTAAAAAAGTTTGACTGAGATAGAACTTGTCATCTCTAAAGAGGGATTGGACTTCCTCTGAGGGGATTGTTGATTTTTTTGTGCCTTGATCAAAGCCCAAGGTTGAAGCTAAGAGGTTGATTGACTCTTCTAGGGAAGTTTTTATACAAAGCCTAAGAGTAGGCTGAAAGAGATTCGGCTCTTTGGGGATGTCATTATACAAAGCCTAAGAGGAGGCTGGAAGTTTGACTTTTCCGGGGAAAGTGTTCTATCTGTCTTGTACAAAGCCCAAGATTGAGGCTAAAAGAGATTTTAACTCCGCTGGGGAGGTTTGTATGTGTGTTGTACAAAGCCCAAGATCGAGGCTGAAAAGAAGACTGACTCTGTGGGAAAGAAATCTTTATCAGTCTTAGATTGAGGCTAAAATGAGACTTTACTGACTCGGCTGAGGATATTTTAGGTGTCTTGTACAAGGCCCAAGATTGAGGCTGAAATGAGTTTGACTCTGCGGGAGAGTATTATCTATCTTGTACAAAGCCCAAGATTAAGGCTGAAAAGAGTTTGACTCAGCTTAGGGAATTTATTTCTCGAAGCCTAAAGAAGGCTAGGAGGAATTGACTCTGCTGAGGAAGATATTTGTCCCAAGCTTAAGAGAAGTTTATGAAGATTTATGTCTTGTACAAAGCCCAAGATTGAGGCTAAACGAGTTTGACTCAACAAGAGAGTGCTTTTATTTGTCTTGTACAAAGCCCAGGATTGTGGCTGAACAAGCTGGAGAAATAATTCTACGCAACTTGAGAGGAGGCTAGCTCCTGAAAGGGGGGAATCTTTATGCCAAACCTAAGAGGAGGCTGGAAAAGATTGACTCAACAAGAGAGTGTTTTTATCTGTCTTATACAAAGCCCAAGATTGAGGCTAAAAAGGTTGACTCAACAAGAGAGTCTAAAAAGGTTATTGACTCAACAAGAGAGTTTGAAAAGGTTGACTCAACAAGAGAGTCTGAAAAGGTTAGATCTGCTGGGGAGAATCATTGTACAAAGCCCAAGAGGAGGATGACTGTGTGGAGGAAAGATCATTACACAAAGCCTAAGAGGAGGCTAGCTTCTACTGGGGATTATTGAGATCCAGAGGCAGGTCCAAATGGGGAATCAACTCTTGCTGAGGGTTACAGAAGAGTTGCGGTATCAGATGCCCTGAGGTTCTGATTTGGGATAGTGTTATACTGATGATAAACTTACCCTGGCTTGGGGATTTTTAGGAGAGAGACTTGGTTTTAGAACACCTTTGGAGATTGATCCAGAATGATTGGGGTTTCTCCTATGTTTGTTGGGAACTTGAGAATGTCTTTGAGACTCAAGGTTTAGACTGTCCAAGTCTACTGGTGTGGAAGAGTTTTATCTTTTGTATGATGCCCAAGAGGAGATGGGTGTTTTAAGGGATGAGAATAAACCCTAAATTGGTTTGAGATTTGACACTGGAAAGACCACTCTAGCAAAGGATGACTAAGTTCTGTCTTATACCTTTATGAGGTCTTTAGGATTCAAAAGATGTTATTTACTAAGAATAGGTCATCCCTGGGGAATATACTTTCTTTGACAACTTCTAATAGTGACAGTCTGAGAAAAGGTTCACCGAGAATACTGCCTTTCTCTTTGTTCCATATTATTTAAGCCCAAGAGAAGGCAAGACTGTATCTGGAAATCCCATGAGAATCTAGTTTTGATTGTATTTAAATAGTGACCAAATTGGCTTTACCTAGTTCTAGACCTAGTTACCGTGGAGAACTCTAAATAACTATACTAGTATATATACAGTTGATATATGACAAGTATTTTAAAAGGATATGAAAGAATGACTTACAGTGCGCAGCTTCCCACAATACAGTTATATATTTGAAAGCGAGTAAATGAAAGCTGTTAAAACTTACAGGTGAGCAAGCTTCCATGCTGTATTGTTAGTTGTTCAAAGAAATTAAAGAAAGTTTTGATAGCAACTGTATATTTGAACTTAAATCAAAAGGGAAGTTATTTTTTGGAAAGATTGTTGGGGCTTATACTCAAGGAGAGGCCCAAGGTTTAACAGTGATCGCACCGTTGTTTTGAATATCGTATCGGGACTTATACAACGACTGAGGCCCAAAGCGGTTTTCTGTACAAAGGGATGGGTCTTACAACTCAAGGAGAGACCCAAAGAGGTTTTGAAAAATAAAGATGGGACTTACAACACGATGGGAGGCCCAATGAAAGACAGTGATCGCACCGTTGTTTTGAGAATCGCAGAGGGACTTATACAATGACTGAGGCCCAAAATTATTTTTGTACAACAAAGGATTGGGTCTTACACTCTATTAGAGGCCCAAAGTGTTTGAAAAAGGTTTGTTAAGGTGAAAATCAACGAAACTCTAATTTCATCATTTTTTTAAAGTAATTATTCAAAGAAAATTAATTAAAAATGATAAAAAAAAACACCAAATAAGTTTGAATAAACAACTTGTGATTTTTGGTTAAGGTTTGAAAAATGATGTGTTAATCACAAGATGAATTAAAACTCATTTGGTTTTGATTTCCAAGATGAAAATTCATTTTTTGAATTGTTTAAAACAATAAAAAATGAATTTATTTGAAAAAATACCAACTATATTAAATAAATAATATAAATTTTATTTCTTTGTGAAATAAAATATTTTAACTTTTTTGTGATTTTTTGCAAAAAGAACCAATAAAAAATAATTAAAATTGAGAGAGAAATTAATTTTCCAAATTATTTAAAATAATATGACAAATATTAAAAAAATGGAAAAAGTGGTAAAAAAAAGGGTCTGGGGCTAAGAGGATTCGAACCCCAGACCTCCTAACAAAACACATGAGCGCGCAACCACTGGGGTGGTGATACATCCGTGTATCAAAACCACCCCATAAATATATAAGGGGTGCCTTGTTTTAGGCCTGGCCAAGGCAAGGCAAGGCAAGTTCTTGGGCCAAAAACGTAAAGGTTGTAACTTTCTCATTTCTCCTTGGATTGGGACAAAATTTAGGCCTATCCTTCCTAGAATTTCACAAGGAATCCAATGGTGCCATTGTTTTTTTCAGATGAGGTCTCCATTTTAAAACCCGATGGTGGTTTTGAAATAGGCCATGATTTTCATTTTCTATGCTACCTCATGGTATAGGCCAGAATTGTATGATGAATTGATTCAAACACAACATATACAACATGTATGAGATGTTTATGAGCAGTGGACTACAAAGCAATGCATAATTCAAAGAGTTCAAGTTGTGATGCTTACCTCTTTGGGAGCTTTTTGTGTTATTTACCAAGTTTCTTGTGCCAGAAGTAATTTGATGCTTTAGACACTCTCAATTGATCCCCTAGAAGCTTTTAGAATGGTTGAAACCAACTGGAATCTTCAGGAACAAGTTTGAGCTCTTTCTTGCAAAAGGGGAAAAAGTGACCAATATGGCAACTCTCTCAAATAGTATTCCAGATGTGGGGAACCATTTGGGACAGTTGAAGGATGATATTTGGAGTATGTTTGAGGTTTTATCTGGTTTTGAAAGTGACTGAATCAAGACATGGCTTGAAAAATACAAAAAAGTCCAATTTTGAGGTTTTGGAAGTGGACTTTGAGATTTTGGTGTTACAGGTCACATGTTAGTATTTGAACAACTTAGATACAACATATTAGAGGTGTTTGGCTCATGAGATGTGATGGAGTTGCTCTCTAACTCGAAAACTCAGAGATACCTTGTAAAAGAAGACATTTTGGCCTAAAGAGGGGATTTTGAGGAAAGCATCGGCTTGGTTGCTTTGGTGTACTCAAAATTGATCATAATTGATGTCTATTTATAGTGTGTCAAGTTTGTTTTGGCATCAATAGTGAATGGAGGTTGCAGCAGGCCTTTGGCCAATGTTATGCAAAAGGAATTTCAAGTCTCCTCTAGCCATTGACTTGAGATTAGAGAACAAGCTTTGTAGCTTTGGTTCAAAGATAAGTTTGGACTGAATTCAGTTGGAATATGCTCAGTTCATGCCACCATGATGCATTCATTAAAGGCTTAGAAACAAAATTGGAGTCTTGGCACTTTTTAGCCTTTTTAGGTTTGGCATGGCTACTTGTTGATTCTTGGACTTGTGAGGCTTGGAGATCAGATCACCCCCCTTGGATTTGATCCTCAGATGTGTCCAAATTGATGAAAAGGGTTGGAGTTATCATATTTGGACAAATCGAGCAAATGTGCACAATTCTGCCTTGTAAAACCAGTTCATGATGCCATGTTTCAAGGGTTGTATCTCCTTGCTCAAATTGAATTTAGAGATGATCTGGTACTTGATGGAAAGCCCTTATGGCATACTTTAACTTTGATGTTTACCCCTAGACCTGGTTTGACTTGGATCAAGGTGAAAAATGTCCCTACATTTTGGAAAAAGTAAGGCAGATTCTGACTTAGTGAAAATTTCACTAAGTGTTGGAAAAATGTCATTTTCATGTTTTTAGCCATTTTGATCACTCCATAACTAAAAATCCATGAAGAATTGGAGTGAGATGTAGTTGACACTTTTGAAGTATGTAATGAGGGCTACAAATCCAGCTTTGGACCATCCAAAATGGTTGCTTGGATCTCAAGTTATGGTCCTGGGAAGTTGGTACCCTAGCCAGTTTGTTCCATAACTTAGAAAAAATTCAATGTTTTTTATGGTTACCCCATTTACAAGTTAACTCACTTTCTTTGATTTTTCTTGATGAATGATGATTCAAATCACATATTAACATTGTTTTAGGGTTAAAGAACCTTGGTTGACCAAAAATTCAAAAAGTCAAACTTTGGATTTTTGTACAGTTGACTTTTTATCGGATGAAATCCAAACTGTGTGATCCTTTGTGAAATCAAGCCCTTTACCTAAATCAAACCTAATGGATGGATTCCATAGGTGTTATAGGGTGTATTGAATCATGCCCCAAGGTTTGGGAGCATGTCCTGGTCAAAAGTCAAAGGCACAATTGACTTTTTCCTCGAAAACCTAACTGTGGTCCTGATGAAATTGAAACTTGTGAATCAAGCTTCTTGGATCAATACATTGTTGCAAATGGATCAATGTAGTGTATTAGAGACCCTCAAACCATGTCTTGAGGTCTTGGCTCATGCTTTGTCCCAAAAGTCAACTTAGGGGTGAATTAGGTCAAGAAACCCTAATTCCTGATTTTTTTTTTGTAAATGCATCCCCTGAGGTTAAATTGACTTAATGATTGGGTCCATGAGGTCCCTTGGAGTATCTTGGGTTGTGCTTTGAAGCATTGGCTCATGCCCAGAGGAAAATTCCCATCTGGAGGCCTTGGTCAACCAAAACCCTAATTTGGTGATACTGGGGATCTTGAGGCTTGATCCACTTGGAATGTTGCAGCCTTATGCTTGATTCTTGATGTGGGAGTCCTCTTGATCCTTTATGGGTGTTTGAAAGGTTAGGCAAGTTGAAGATCATGTCATTTCTTGATTAATCCTTTGTCTAAGTGCTTTAAGATGGCTTGAAACCCTAATTCTTGATTGTGGTGAATGCTCAAACATCTCTGAGGATATTGATGAGGCATGATAGTTCATCCATATTGTGGTAATGATTTGCACAATGATGGGAAATCTTGGTGGTCAAAATTTGGGATAAGACAGATGCCCCTGTTTAATCTTCTTGGACCCGAAGGTGTGAATGGCGAAGGCATTCGGGCATTCAGGGTGCAAGAGGATTAAATATCGGAATACCCAAAATTTTGATGGTGGTTATGAATGGCAATTTGCTCATCCATCTTCTTTTGCTAAGCACTGATACTTAGAAAAGGTAAAACTTCCCCTCGATCCTGGTCTTCCGCCATGAAACTGGTCTCAGTTTCTGATAAACTTCCCCTCGATCCTGGTCTTCAGCCAAGGAACTGGTCTCGATTTCTGATATATAAACTTCCCCTCGATCCTGGTCTTCGACCAAGGAACTGGTCTCAGTTTCTGAAATAAACTTCCCCTTGATCCTGGTCTTCGACCAAGGAACTGGTCTCAGTTTCTGAAATAAACTTCCCCTCGATCCTGGTCTTCAGCCAAGGAACTGGTCTCAGTTTCTTTTGTCAATAAACTTTCTTAACAAGGCACGCTATTTGTAGTGGTTTTCATCAAACTTCTCGCTGGATTTTCCTGGGGAGATGCCATTTGATGGGAAAAAGTTTTGGTGTCAGACTTGCTGGGGAAACCCATTCATCTGAGTTGTAGAGGTGTACAAATTTCTCTGTTGGAGACGCCATTTGTTGGCTCTACTGGGGAAAAACGAGTCTTTTGAGAGACTGTTTCCTGCTTAGGTATATTACATCATACTTTTCCTCGAGATCTTTTCGAAGAAATTCCATGTGATGCAATCCAACTTGGAGGTGCCGATGACCTTTTCGTCAGTGAATTTTCCGGAGAAAAAATGTTGTACTGCCAAATCTTTGATTAAGAGGCTTTCTCCGGGGGGTTTTCCTTAATCCAGGAAAGCGGAGATATCATATTCAATGGCGAAGAGTGACGTTCGTCGAAAGTTTTCTTGATTTTCAGAGGTTCAAGTTATCAAAGTGGTCGAAGACCGTCTCCATCCCAGAAATAAATTGGGGAGAAAGGTGGTTCAGACAAAACACTCCCTGACGAGGAAAGAACTGACAACTCGAGTGAGAGGACTTTTATCGCTAGGGGATAAGACCGACTAGAGTGATACTAATGCAATATGAATATGAATGTAAATTAATAATGCATGATGTATGTATGTATATGCTGACAAAACTGACACGACATACAGACTAGTGGATGAACACGACTGGATAATCGGCCACTGCAGGGGGCGAAGAAGTATCTTCGGTTCAAGATATCAATTCTGCCTTGCTTAGGAGAAATAGTTCATGTGGGGAACAACGTTGGTCGGGCTTAAGAGATAAGAACTCTGCCACGGATGTCAGACGGAATATTCGCATCTGACACAACTGATCCTTCATTCAGGCGCACTGGCTTAGAAGGAGTACTTTGATTCTGCACTTTGAAGCTTAATCGCCTTTGGAGAAGCGATCGATGTTCTTTCGACGTTCAACAGTCAAAAGAATTTTCATCTTTATTTTAAAAGCAGAAAAATGCTGACAAGTAAATTCATTTTTCGTTTTATTTCAAGAATCGTTAATCATGTTAAAATGTCGTTCTGTAAAGCTAAAACAAATAAGAATTGCAAACAAAAGCACTAGGGCTCAAATTTTATTGATAGGATGGAAATCAGCCAAACGCGTGATTCCATGGAGTATTTACAAAGTTTAGAAAATGGTAATTTAAGGGAAATGGGCTACATTGAAACATAACGACCGCTATCCTTCTACCAACTTTGAATTCTGGACATCCTGAGCTTCCGTCGAAGATGACTTCGACTGGAGTTTTCCTGACGGATGGCATGACTGCTGCTGAGGGATTTGCCCCTTTGTTGGACGTAGTTACTTGCCATAAATCCCTAACTTTTTCCTAGATTGTACTTTGAAATTTCCAATCCATCGGGATAATTTTCGATTATGTCTCTAATTTTTTCCTGGACCGCCCATTCGGGTTTTCAATCCACCGAGACATTTTTTTTTATTTAGGCGAAGTATTTCTTGACTACGTCGACATTTATGGGGTATGCAAATTCTTCTCCATCCATGGTTACGAGTCTCAAGGTGCCGCCTGAGAAAGCTTTCTTGACCACGTATGGGCCGTTATAATTCGGAGTCCACTTGCCCCGGGAATCAGTGAGGAATGATTGTATCTTCTTGAGTACAAGGTCGTCTTTCCTAAAGACACGGGGTCGAACCTTTTTGTCAAATGCCTTCTTCATCCTTTGCTGATACAACTGACCATGGCATAGAGCCGTTATTCGCTTTTCTTCAATCAGATTCAGTTCATCGTGTCGACTCCGACACCATTCAGCCTATGTTAGCTTAGCTTCCATCAATACCTGGATTTATGGGATCTCTACTTCTATGGGAAGCATTGCCTCCATGCCATATACTAGAGAGAGAGGGGTTGCCCCTGTTGAAGTGCGGACAGATGTGCGATAATCGTAAAAAGCAAAGGGTAGCATCTCGTGCCAATCTTTATAAGTTACAACCATCTTCTGAACAATCTTCTTGATGTTCTTGTTAGCTGCTTTTACCGCTCCGTTCATCTTAGGTCGGTAGGGAGATGAGGTATGGTGTTCGATCTTGAACTCAGCGCACAACTCTTTCATCATCTTGTTGTTCAAGTTGGATCCATTGTCAGTAATGATCTGGCTTGGAACACCATAACGACAGATGAGATTGTTTTTGATAAAGCGGACAATGACTTGTCAGGTTACATTGGTGTATGACGCTGCTTCGACCCACTTGGTGAAGTAGTCAATGGCTACCAGGATGAACCGATGTCCGTTTGAAGCCTTGGGTTCGATCATGCCAATCATGTCGATTCCCCATATGGAAAAAGGCCATGGGGAAGAGAGTACCTTGAGATGTGTTGGCGGTACATGGATTTTGTCTGAGTATATCTGACACTTGTGACATCTCCTCATGTACTTGTAGTAATCAGACTCCATTGTCAACCAATAGTACTCTGCTCTTAGAATTTTTCACGCCATTGTGTGTCCATTAGCATGAGTGCCAAAGGATCCTTCGTGAATTTCTTTCATCAGCATGTTTGCTTCTGGTCTGTCTACGCATCGGAGCAAAACCATTTCAAAGTTTATCTTATAGAGTGTATCACTGCTTAGGAAGAAACTGCCTGCTAGCCTTCTGAGGGTCTTTCTGTCTTTTCTGGATGCCCCAGGTGGGTACTCTTGTTTCAGAAGGAAGCATTTGATTTCGTGATACCAAGGTTTGTCGTCAGGACTGCTTCAATCATAAAGATGTAAGCGGGCCATCCCAGACGCATTATGTCAATCTTAGGTATGTCGTTCCATTGACCTACACTAATCATGGAGGAGAGAGTGGCTAATGCATCAGCCATGTGATTCTCTTCACGAGGAATATGGTGAAACTCGACTCTGTTGAAGAATGGTAACAACCTTCTTGCGTAGTCTATATAAGGAATCAGTCCTGATTGGTATGTGTTCCAATCTATTTTGATCTGATTGACAACCAGGGCTGAGTTTCCATACACATCCAACTTCTTAATTCTTAAGTCGATCACTTCTTCAAGACCCATGATACAATCTTCGTATTCGGCCTCGTTGTTTGTACATTTGAATTTCAGTCGGGCGGTGAAAGGAATGTGGGTACCCTGAGGTGTTATGATGATTGCCCCAATTCCGCTTCCATAGTGATTGACATCCCCGTCAAATATTAGTCCCCATTGGGAACCTGGTTCCGGCCCTTCACTGGGTAGTGGTTCATCGCAGTCTTTCATTTTCAAATACATGACATCTTCGTCTGGGAAATCAAATCAGACTGATTCCTGATCGTCAATCGGTTGATGAGCCAAATGATCGGCTAAAATACTTCCCTTGACGGCTTTCTGAGCATGGTACTCGATGTTGTATTCTGACAACAACATCTGCCAATGGGCGATCCTTCCCGTGAGAGCAGGCTTTTCAAAGACGTACTTGATCGGATCCATTTCGGAGATTAACTAAGTAGTCTGACAAATCATATAATGGTGGAGACGTTTGGCTGCCCAAGCCAGAGCACAGCAGGTTTTCTCAAGCATCGTGTACCGAGTCTCGCAGTCGGTGAATTTCTTACTTAAGTAGTAAATGGCAGATTCTTTTCTTTTTGTTTCGTCCCGTTGGCCAAGTACACAACCCATTGAGTCTTCCAAGAATGTTAGGTATATGATCAGTGGTCTTCCTTCCACTGGAGGTGATAGAATCGGTGGGTTCAACAGGTATTCCTTAATACTGTCGAAGGCGGTTTGGCAGTCTTCTGTCAATACGCAGTCCTGATTCTTTTTGAGTAATTTGAAGATTGGAGCGCATGTCGCGGTCATGAGGATTATAAATCTAGAAATGTAATTCAAACGTCCCAGGAATCCTCTGACTTGTTTCTCAGTCTTTGGAGAAGGTATTTGTTGAATGGCCTTGACTTTGTTGGGATTAACCTCAATTCCTTTCTGGCTGACGATGAATCCTAACAGTTTCCCTGAGCGGACACTGAACGTGCACTTATTGGGATTCAAGCGGAGTTTGTATTTTCTCAGATGCTCGAATATCTTTGACAGGTGGGTTACATGTTCCTCTTCTGTCTTAGATTTGGCAATCATATCATCGGCATACACTTCGATTTCTTTGTGTATCATGTCATGAAACAGAGTAGTCATGGCCCTTTGATAGGTTGCCCCGGCGTTCTTCAAACCGAACGACATTACCTTGTAACAAAAGGTACCCCATGGGGTGATGAACTAAGTTTTCTCCATGTCTTTTGGCGCCATTTTTATCTGATTATAGCCCGAGAATCCATCCATGAAGGAGAATACTTTAAACTTTGTTGTACTGTCTACTAGCATGTCAATGTGTGGTAAGGGAAAGTCATCCTTTGGACTGGCTTTGTTCAGATCTCTGTAGTCTACACACATTCTGACCTTTCCGTCTTTTTTCAGAACTGGTACTATGTTGGCTAACCATTGAGGATATTCTGATGTGGCGAGGAAACTCACGTCAATCTGTTTCTGTACTTCCTCTTTAATTTTGATGGCCATGTTTGGATGAGTCCGTCTCAACCTTTGTTTTACTGGCGAACATTCTGATGTTAACGGTAGATGATGTTCCACGATGCTGGTATCTAACCCTAGCATGTCCTGGTAGGACCAAGCAAACACATTGGGAAACTCTTTGAGAAGCTTTATCAAACTTTCTTTGACAGTCGGACTGAGTAGTGCCCCAATCTTGGCTTATTTTCTCTCTTCCTCTGAACCCAAGTTGACCGTTTCCAACGGCTCTTTGTAAGGTTCAATGGACCTTTCCTCTTGTCTGAGTAATCGGGAGATCTCTTCTGGAATTTCTTCGTCATTTTCTTCTTCAGCCTCAAATACCGGGAATTCAAAGTTGGGAGAAGGCATTGGATGGTATGTTTTAATGGGGTTTAAAACAAGCAATCTGCATGACGTGATTATTTGTTTTTAGAAGAGATTGAGAGAATGCAAGAGTGTGTGTAGTATACTTTCTGAAAAATGCTTGTTTTTATTATTTGAGTTATTTTTTAGGATTACCATTTTCTGAAAAAGCGAAAATAGAAAACAACAATAAATGCGGAAATTACATAACGACGTTATCTTATTTATGATTTTTTTGATTCTTGAAACTACAACCCTATAGAACAAAACTTTGTCGCTTTGGGCAAAGCGAAGAGAGACATTTACAGAAAGTGAGCCCTATCAAAACATCTGTTTCACCTGGGCAGGGTGAAAGGTTAAGATAAAGACGACAATTACTTAGACTTATGAACGACTTTCGGAACGTTGACAACAACCCATTGGCGGCGAACTCCTCGGTGAATCACAAAGTCGAGTACCTTCCTTCTTGGCTTGTCTTCAGAGATGACGCTGATTTCTGGTGGAGCAGGATCATTGGAATTTGTCTCCCAGGAAGAGTTGTCGTAGACGAACTCTTCTGTTATATCTTGCACAGTGCTTGCACTCTCAGGCAGATCTCCCCATCCAGTTGGCTGGATGTCTTCGAGCCTGATACGAGAGCTTTTAGGAGCGGTGTACTTAACCGTGAAGTCGTATTTGGCACTCGGTTGTCCTAAGGTATCCCACACTTCTTCGGAACTGGAGGAGTCATCCCTTTTGATGACGTTGATCTCAGGAAAAGCATAGTTAAGGAACTCTTATCCTGCAATCTTTGCAAATTCATCATCATGCTTGATATTTTCTGAATGCCCTGAGTAATGATCCCATGATTTGGTGGGGACACATGTATTTTTTTCAATGATGCTCAGTTGATAAGCCTCGTTCGGCTGACTCTTTTGCCCCAAGTCTCCTGGGTACGGTTGCCAGATAGGCAGGCCATTCATTAGGCATAATAGTCATGGTCAAAGTTGTTTTTCATTAGAGTGTCCTCTTCTAATGAGGTTGGTGGAGCACGGCATCCTTCCGGATCACAATCTCTGTATATCATCTTGACATCTGACCTCGATATATATCTCGGACTCTGTGCGGGATAGCATAATGGCATAGGCATCTCTCCCTGAGACATATAACCGTCCTCGTTAAGATAGGACTTCCACTCTTCATCCGTATAGGAGGAATCACCCTCATTGATGGTATGTACTTCTTGAGATACTGGGTGAAGGAAACCTTTACTATGGAAGAAGTTCTGAATGGGATGAAGACTTTCATCGTTAGTAGCAGTCTGGGTACAGGTTGAAGAAAAACCAAGGCCTTTCTTTGTTTTGTTATCAGTAGGAATGACAAGTCGTCCCCATCCTTTTGCATTGTTACTTTTGATCACTTCGAGAGCATCTTTGTACGAGTAAATCGATGTTCCCTTTTCTGATTGATTGTCATTGCTCAACGAAAGTGCTTGGAACTGGGTTCCTACAACCTCCTCTGGTTCTACACAAGTGGACGTTGATAAGTTGTTCATGATCAAGGCTTGCTCTTCGCAGACTATGACTAGTTGGTCATTCTTGACGAACTTCAGCTTCTGGTGAAGTGTCGAAGTGACTGCCCCAACCTCGTGTATCCAAGGTCTTCCTAACAAACAGATGCATGCTGGAAGGTCGACTTCGCTGATAACCATTTTTCGGGATCCGTCAAATGCTTTGACGATGACCTCACTACCTCTCATCGGAGATCCTTGAAATGATAGTCGCATTAGAGTAGAATTTGGCATAAAATTCAGAGCTGACCCGGTGTCTACTAGTACGCTGGCTAAAGCATCGTCCTGGCAGTTGACTGCAATATTTAGCGCCATGTTGTGATGTTTGCCTTCTTCCGGCAGTTCCTCATCACTAAATCCTAAGTTATTACAGGACATGATATTGGAGATGATGCTGTCGAATTGTCTTATTGTCACATCTTGTTCCACAAAGGCTTGCTCTAAGACTTTCTGTAGAGCTTCCCTGTAAGCTTCGGAACTGAGTAAAAGAGATAGCACAGAGATTCTTAAAGGAGTTTGCAACAGTTGGTCAACAATGTTGTTCTCACTCTTCTGGATGAGCTTCAGCATCTCATCGGTGTTCTTTGAAAGGTCGGGATCACTGGATTGACCAATTGGTTGATTCTGAACTTCTGCTTGAGGTTCCTTTTCTCTGGTAGGTTCTCCAACTCCTCGGTTGAAGATTCGACCGCTCAGTGTTACTCGACTGATGTCTGCAATATTCACGACGGAGGGTAATGGAACTTCTTTTCCATTCTCAATTGTTGTTGTACCGTATTTGTAAGGGATATCCTTATCGGATTTGTACGGTAATGGTCCCTGCAGATAAATAACTATAGGAGCCTTCTAATTTTTTTGACCATCGTAGCCAGCCTCAATTGGTTCGAGGTTGAGAATCCTTCCACCGTCAAGAGGAACCCTCGATTCATGGAGTAGAGGGATTATGGCGCATACATCTTTGGCCACTTCTCGTTTAGGGATTAAGACAACATCTTTGCCTTGATTAGGATGATAGTCTGACATTGAACTAGAGCTTGACCATGGTTGAACCTCTTTGTGGTCTAACTGACTTTGAAGGGCTGCTCGCATGAGGTAGCATCCTTGGTTATTTTCTGAGCAAACTCTACAGTGCTCATAGTTGTGTTGTGGCACCCGGCCACGTCCGCTTTGTATGCAGTGTAACCTTACTAGATCTGTTTCCATTGATCGAACATCCCGACTTTGATGCCTAGTAGGGTTCCTGTCAGTCATACTGACTTGTTGTGTTTCTTCATCTAGACAGATCGGAAGCCACCAGTGATTCAACAAGTGTTGCAGTGTTCTTTGAACGAGTGCACATCCTTGGTCACTCTCACGACATACTTTACAGTTCTGATAATTATGCGAAGTCAGAAAACTGAGCTGGACTTGCTTAGTGTGTAATTCCACCAAGCTGGTATTCATCAAACGAATATCAAAGATTTGAATCATATTAACTTGATAATGACTTCTATCACGGTAGTCCTGAATCCATCCAAGATCCATCTGACGCTGGAGGGCCTCTTGTACAAAAGAGCATCCCTGATTGTTTACCGAGCAAATCAGACAGGAATCGTAATCGTGTCGTGGCAGATTATGATGTTGGATTTGCCTTGAGTGCATTGCCACCAAGTTGACATTCATCGCACGAATGTCGTGGTTCTGGATGATGTTGGAATTTGTATAAGTCATGTTGACTTCACGAATTCGGTGATCTTGGATCCATCTGAGATCCATCTGTTCCTGTAGAGCTGATTGCACCATAGAACATCCTTGATCATTTTTAGAGCAGATATCACACTGGTGATAGTTATGAGACGGTACATGACCGTATCCGCTCTGTCTGCAATGTATCTTGACCAGGTTGGTTCCCAATAAGAGTGCATCATGAATTTGATAGCTGTGGTTAGATCCTTCCTCTATCAAATTGACTGCAGCTTTCTCGTGTTGAGGCAACGGGTTCGTTTGAACATTTGGATTTGTATCCTTGAAGGATAGGGCCCCGCTCCTGACAAGCTTCTATACGTCAGATTTGAAGCTGAGATAATTTCCAATGTTGTGCCCCGGTCCTCCTTGGTGGTAAGGAAAAATATGATCCACTTTGAACCAAAAAGGTGTATTCTTCGGTATTGTAAGAGGAGACCTGGTTTGGACGTGCCCCTTGACCAGTAGTAGTGGAAACAGTTCTACATACAACATCGGTATAGGCTCGTACCCTGGTGGTCGTGTTGTACGGTTATTGTTGTACTGAGGACGATCCTGCTGAAGAGGTTGTTGTGTCCTTTACTGATATTGTTGTTGATTCAGTTGGCTCTGAGCAACCTGAGGTTGATACGCGGAATAGGCGCAGGGTTGATAATAGGAGTTACAGCTGCTACTGGTTGGTACCGTTGCCTTTGCTTTCCGAGAGAGATATTACCAATATCTTGCTCTTTTTTCTTGGGGAAAGCACTACAGTATCTTTTGGTACTGCTTGATGGTCCAGCCTCTTTGACCAGACGTCCTTCTCGGACTGCTTCTTCAAGACGAACTCCCATGCTCACCATCTTGGTGAAGTCGCTGGGTGCACTGGCGACCATTCGGTTGTAGTAGAATGGGCTCGAGGTTTTCATGAAGATCTTTGTCATCTCCTTTTCCTCAAGAGGTGGACAAATCTGGGCGCCAATTTCACGCCATCTCTGAGCATATTCCTTAAAGGTTTCCTTGTCCTTCTGCGACATGGCTCTAAGTTGATCTCTGTCCGGTGCCATGCCTAGGTTATACTTATACTGCTGGACGAAGGCAGCACCAAGATCTCTGAAAGTGACGATCTTGGTGCGGTTTAAACCCATGTACCATTTGAGTGTGGCACCGGTTAAATTATCTTGGAAATAGTGGATTAGTAGTTGTTGGTTCTCTGTCTGAGTTGACATCTTTCGAGCGTACATCACCAAATGACTTTGAGGGCAAGAGTTTCCCATGTATTTTTCAAATCCGGGCACCTTGAATTTGTGCGGAATTTTCACATTGGGGACCAAACAAAGGTCTGCGACGTCTTTTCCAAATAGATCCTGACCGCGAATGGCATGCAGTTCCTTCTGCATCTCCAGGAATTATTCCTGGAACTCATTCAACCTGTCGTACATACTTTCATTTCCACCAGAAGGTATCTGTGGAATCTGTCCTTCCGGGACAGTGTGTACCACGGGTGGTGGTATATTCATTACGGCAGTGACTCTTGGTGCTTCTCTCTCCCAAAGTTTGTAACCTTCAAGAGTTGCTGTCATGCCCCTTGCATCTTCGCTTTCCCGAAGTTTGTAACCTTCAGGCCCAGCGGCTCCTGCTGTGGTTTCCGGATCTTCCATGATCGGCGAAATATATCCTTCTGGGATATAGTTGAGTGGCATACCCCATGGACTATCTTTAGGTATGTTATACCGAGGATCATACTTTTCCACTATGGGCGTCGATGTGATCTCTAAGATCACAGTCCTTTGTTGTTGCATCTGGGCTGCTGCCAGAGATTGCATGTCATTGTGAAGTTTCCTCGGATCTTCTTTTAGAGTGTTGATTTCTTCTCTTAACTCTCTGTTCTCTTCCTCGAGATCATCCATTTTCTTATGTCGATTGGCCCAAGTACTATACGAATGAGACAGCTTGACTCTAGAATCGAGGTACAAACGTGAGATTCGTAGGTAAGAAGAATGCGTTATGTGAGAATGATGAATGATATGCAATGATTATATTAATAATTTTTTGTTTTAATCAAAAGAAACTTCCACAATTGCAAATATCATACAATGGGGAAACCCCGCTTTATTGAATTCAAAGATTGCGGAAATGGAAATACAGTAATTTACAAAGTGATGTAAAAGGAAATGTCTAAACTTATGGATCATGAGTCCTCTCTGAGGAGGGCTCAGGTGCTGTGTTGGTATTTTCTTTTTCTTTGACTGGGGCTCTTGAGCCGTTGTCGGGTTGTCATCCTTTTACCAAGTGAAAGGAGCGAGCAAATTCCTTTGGCCTTCTTGATCCTCTACAGCATGTTGCTCTAAAATCTCGATCAGAGCGTCTTTTTCTTTTAACAGTTGCTGTATTTTGGTACACTCCACATTAAGAATGCGGTACTTGTTCTTCCAAGATTTCTTCTCCTATTGAACTTTGTTGAGGGTGGCCTGGAGTTTTTCTGTATCAGACATAAAATAAAGGAAAGATTACTTTAACGGAAGAACTTCTTGACGAGGGTAAGGTATCCTCAGTTTGAGAGCTCTAGTTTATACCCAATGGAGATAAGGTTCCACGGAGACACATTCTGGTTTTCCTAAAGACTCTCTTCCTTTCCTATGAACATGTTTCCAGGCATGCACTATTTCTGTCTTTAGTGCCCTGTCATTTTCTCCTTCCTTGAAGAAAAGACCTTCCAGATGAACATTACGCGCGACATGTCTCATCGGGTATCCGAATTGACGGCGAACTAAAATTGGATGATAGTTGACTCCTCCTTTAGTTCCTATGAGGGGTACATTAGGGAAGTTTCCACAACGGTCAATGATTCTTATCCCGTCATAGATCCGATTGTACCAATGTATGTCAGAGTTGGTAAGAGACATAATTCTCTGTGACCAACACAAAGTACTCTTATGATCCCAAAAAGCAGTAGACTTGGGCAAGTGAGAAGTGAACCATTTGTATAGCAGGGGTACACAGCATGTGATCATTCCTCCACTGTACAAATTCCTTAAGTGTACAGAATGATAAGCATCTGCGAGCAAGGTCGATACGGGGTTTCCAATTAGAAAAATCTTAATGGCATTGATATCCACGAAGTCATCAATGTTGGGAAACAAAAATAACCCTTACGTGAGCAGAACAAAGAAGCTCTCGAAAGCAGTCACGTTCTCTATACTAGCAAAGTACAGAGCTTTCTTTATAAAAAACTTGGCTGGTAAACCTTGGATTCCATCCTTAACGGTCATGTGAGTCCTGACTTCTGACTCGTCCAAATAGATAGCTCTTGTAATGGATTGATCCTTTGGAATTTCTTCCAGTCCGGAAAAGGGAGCATGGTCAGTGATGGGCAAATCAGTTAGGTGAGAGTACTCCTCCAGTGTTGGTGCAAGTTGATAATTTGGGAATGTGAAACAGTGATAAATTGGATTGTAAAACTTAATCAGCATAGCCAGGATTCCTTCAATTACATGGACCCTTAACAGAGACAGCAGTCCTCCGTACTTAGCTTTGAAAGCATCAGGGTTGGTGATCATCCTTGTCAATCCTCTTAAATCCTCTAATTTTGGAACCTTGAAGGTGTATTTGTGAGTCTTCCTTCTATCGAAATCCATAATGCAATCTTTCTCTCTGACATTTGCAATCATTGTCTTAATTTAATTTGAAAAAGAGAGACTAGAAAAAAAGAATTTTCCTTTTGTTTAAAGTTTTTTTTAATGAAATGAATGCATGAATGCAACACACAAAAACGTAGAAAAAACATGGGGTCAAAGGTTTAGTGTCATGAAGTCATGGCTCTACCCATCCCCAAAGGTTGTACTGGTGATTTTTGTACCTGTCCTCAAAATCATTGACCCCCCTTAGGATAACAACAGCAGGCTAGTTCACCCGAGCGAGCTATAATATCTTAGAGTAATCTCAAATAAGGGTAGTATCGCGTGACAACTATTTCCGATAGGTTCCGCACTACAAAATAGTAACATGGTCTCAGCCTACTAAATCCTCAGTTTCACGGATACCACAATCGAACAATCTGCATTCAACAACCGAAGTCGTTTAGACATTGAATCCACAAAGGGTATCTCCACTGATTCGATGGTCTACAAGGGTTTCTTATTTGGGAGTCACTCCCTATAAGATTACCCGTCTAATGCCATCACTTATCTTAGGTATCACTCAAACTTTCTAGATGCGGCATCACCCGCAGTCCCATTAGCAGAAAAATAAACACGGATATCAAGTAGGAAAAGTGATATATATATATATATATATATATATATATATATATATATATATATATATATATATATATATATATATATATATATATATATATATATATATATATTCATTCCTAAAACTAACATCCTAGACCTCTTAAGGGCTAATCTTAGTTTTAAACAAATAAAATGACTCCCCAGAAGAGTCGTCATTTTTCTTTTCGAAAATGGGGACGATGCCCCAAAGATCATTCTAAGGACTCCCCAGCAGAGTCGCCATTTTTCTGTTGGAAAATGGGGATGATGCCCCAAAGATCATTCTAAGGACTCCCCAGCAGAGTCGCCATTTTTTGTTGGAAAATGGGGCGATGCCCCAAAGATCGTTCTAAGGACTCCCCAGCAGAGTCACCATTTTTCTGTTGGAAAATGGGGATGATGCCCCAAAGATCATTCTAAGGACTCCCCAGCAGAGTCGTCATTTTTCTGTAGCGAAAGATTTTTGTCGGTGACACGACCACCTTATCGCTGGTTTTTGGGTTTCTCCCCAAAATGAGGAGGGGTGCTACTTTCTGATTTCTTGTTTATCCCGTGAAGCTGGAAGGGAAAGGGAAGCTATCTAAAACTAACCTTGCACGTGAATGTTTAACTGAACAAACGCTTAAAGTGATTCGGGGAGTTCGGGGTCAGGTTATACAATGGGGAGTTGTCAATTATCCATCCTATATGTGGTTATCCATAGGATATTAGCTTTAGGTTTTGCTTTATACTTGATGGTGTTTATCCGTTAATGGGTTGGGAAAGTTTCTTGGGAAGTATGAGAGAGTGAGTGAGTTTTTATTGATGTTCGGGTGTTTTTGGCAAGGTACTGGACCTAAGTTTTGATTGGTATGAAGGTACTAGACCTAGAGTTTTTGTTTGGTATGCTCGCTAAGATTTCCAATCGTATGCCTACGTATTCCCGTTTAAATGAAACAGGGAAATCAAAGCAATCGTAGTTCCTCCTATTCTAAGGGAGGAAAAAGATAATGTTTGGTATCTTATTCAAAGCCCAAGATTGAAGCTAAAAGGTTATTTATTTGTGTCTTGCTCAAAGCCCAAGATTGAAGCTAAAAAAGTTTGACTGAGAGAGAACTTGTCATCTCTAAAGAGGGATTGGACTTCCTCTTAGGGGATTATTGATTTTTGTGTGCATTGATCAAAGCCCAAGGTTGAAGCTAAGAGGTTGATTGACTCTTCTAGGGAAGTTTTTATACAAAGCCTAAGAGTAGGCTGAAAGAGATTCGGCTATTTGGGGATGTCATTATACAAAGCCTAAGAGGAGGCTGGAAGTTTGACTTTTTTGGGGAAAGTGTTCTATATGTCTTGTACAAAGCCCAAATTAAGGCTAAAAGAGATTTTGAATCCGCCGGGGAGGTTTGTATGTATCTTATACAAAGCCCAAGATTGAGGCTGAAAAGAAGACTGACTCTGTGGGAAAGAAATCTTTATCTGTCTTGTACAAAGCCCAAGATTGAGGCTAAAATAAGACTTTACTGACTCGACTGAGGATATTTTAGGTGTCTTGTACAAGTCCTAAGATTGAGGCTGAAATAAGTTTGATTCTGCGGGAGAGTATTATCTGTCTTGTACAAAGCCCAAGATTGAGGCTGAAAAGAGTTTGACTCAGCTTAGGGAATTTATTTCTCGAAGCCTAAAGAAGGTTAGGAGGAATTGACTCCGCTGGAGAAGATATTTGTCCCAAGCTTAAGAGAAGTTTATGAAGATTTATGTCTTGTACAAAGCCCAAGATTGGGGCTAAACGGGTTTGACTCAACAAGAGAGTGCTTTTATTTGTCCCGTACAAAACCCATGATTATGGCTGAACAAGCTGGAGAAATCATTTTACGCAGCTTGAGAGGAGGCTAGCTCCTGAAAGGGGGAATCTTTATGCCAAACCTAAGAGGAGGCTGGAAAAGATTGACTCAACAAGAGAGTGTTTTTATCTTTCTTGTACAAAGCCCAAGATTGAGGCTAAAAAGGTTAACTCAACAAGAGAGCCTAAAAAGGTGATTGACTCAACAAGAGAGTCTGAAAAGGTTAGCTCTGCTGGGGAGAATCGTTGTACAAAGTCCAAGAGGAGGCTGACTATGCGAAGGAAAGATCATTATACAAAGCCTAAGAGGAGGCTAGCTTCTGCTGAGGATTATTGAGATCCCGAGGCAAGTCCAAATGGGGAATCAACTTTTGCTGAGGGTTACAGAAGAGTTGCGGTATCAGATGCCCTGAGGTTCTGATTTGGGATAGTGTTATACTGATGATAAACTGACCCTGGCTTGGGGATTTCTAGGAGAGAGACTGGGTTTTAGAACCCCTTTGGAGAATTATCCAGAATGACCGGGGTTTCTCCTATGTTTGTAGGGAACTTGAGAATGTCTTTGAGACTCAAGGTTTAGACTGTCCAAGTCTACTGGTGTGGAAGAGTTTTATCTTTTGTATGATGCCCAAGAGGAGGCGGGTGTTTTAAGGAATGAGAATCAACCCTAAATTGGTCTGAGATTTGACACTGGAAAGACCGTTCTAGCAAAGGATGACTAAGTTCTATCTTATACCTTTATGAGGTCTTTAGGGTCCTTGTATTAAGCCCAAGAGAAGGCAAGAGAACTTCTAAGAAGCCGGAGGGTCCTTGTACAAAGCCCAAGAGGAGGCGGGGATGCTTTTAGGAAGCCTGTGGGTCCCAAACCTAAGAAAAGTTCAAGAAATTCTATTCACAGAGAATAGATCATTTAGTGAAAGTTCTGAGGTTTGAAGAAATTCAAAAGATGCTATTCACCGAGAATAGGTCATCCCTGGGGAATAGAATTTCTTTGACAACTTCTAATAGTGACAGTCTGAGAAAAGGTTCACCGAGAATACTGCCTTTATCTTTGTTCCATATTGTTTAAGCCCAAGAGAAGGCAAGACTGTATCTGGAAATCCTATGGGGATCTAGTTTTGACTGTATTTAAAGAGTGACCAAATTGGCTTTACCTAGTTCTAGAACTAGTTGTCGGGGAAAACTCTAAATAACTATACTAGTATATATACAGTTGATATATGACAAGTATTTTAAAAGGATATGAAAGAAGGACTTACAGTGCGCAGCTTCCCACAATACAGTTATATATATGAAAGCGAGTAAATGAAAGCTATTAAAACTTACAGGTGAGCAAGCTTCCATGCTGTATTATTAGATGTTCAAAGAAATTAAAGAAAGTTTTGATAACAACTGTATATTTGAACTTAAATCAAAAGGGAAGTTGTTTTTTGGAAAGATTGTTGGGGGTTATACTTAAGGAGAGGCCCAAGGTTTAACAGCGATCGCACCGTTGTTTTGAATACCGTATCGGGACTTATACAACGACTGAGGCCCAAAGCGGTTTTCTGTACAAAGGGATGGGTCTTAAAACTCAAGGAGAGGCCCAAAGAGGTTTTGAAAAAGAAAGATGGGACTTAAAACACGAGGGGAGGCCCAATGAAAGACAGTGATCGCACCGTCATTTTGAGAATCGCAGAGGGACTTATATAATGACTGAGGCCAAAAATTATTTTTGTACAACAAGGGATTGGGTCTTACACTCTTTTAGAGGCCCAAAGTGTTTGAAAAAGGTTTGTTAGGGTGAAAATCAACGAAACCCTAATTTCATCATTTTTTTAAGTAATTATTCAAAGAAAATTAATCAAAAATGATTAAAAAAAACACCAAATAAGTTTGAATAAACAACTTGTGATTTTTGGTTAAGGTTTGAAAAATGATGTTTTAATCACAAGATGAATTAAAACTCATTTGGTTTTGATTTCCAAGATGAAAATTCATTTTTTTAAATGTTTAAAATAATAAAAAATGAATTTATTTGCAAAAATACCAACTATGTTAAATAAATAATATAAATTTGATTTCTTTGTGAAATAAAATATTTTAACATTTTTGTGATTTTTGCAAAAAGAACCAATAAAAAATAATTAAAATTGAGAGAGAAATTAATTTTCTAAATTATTTAAAATAATATGACAAATATTAAAAAAATGGAAAAAGTGGTAAAAAAGGGTCAGGGGCGAGGGGGATTCGAACCCGAGACCTCCTAGCCAAACACATGAGCGCGCAACCACTGGGGTGGTGATACATCCGTGTATCAAAACCACCCCATAAATATATAAGGGGTGCCTTGTTTTAGGCCTGGCCAAGGCAAGGCAAGGCAAGTTCTTGGGCCAAAAACGTAAAGGTTGTAACTTTCTCATTTCTCCATGGATTGGGACAAAATTTAGGTCTATCCTGCCTAGAATTTCACAAGGAATCCAATGGTGTCCTTGTTTTTTTCAGTTGAGGTCTCCATTTTAAAACCCGATGGTGGTTTTGAAATAGGCCATGATTTGCATTTTCTATGCAACCTCATGGTATAGGCCAGAATTGTATGATGAATTGATTCAAACACAATATATACAACATGTATGAGATGTTTATGAGCAGTGGACTACAAAGTAATGCATAATTCAAAGAGTTAAAGTTGTGATGCTTACCTCTTTGGGAGATTTTTGTGCTATCTGCCAAGTTTCTTGTGCCAGAAGTAATTTGATGCTTTAGACACTCTCAATTGATCCCCTAGAAGCTTTTAGGATGGTTGGAACCAGCTGGAATTTTCAGGAACAAGTTTGAGCTCTTTCTTGCAAAAAGGGCAAAAGTGACCAATATGGCAACTCTCTCAAATGGTGTTCCAGATGTGGGGAACCATTTGGGATAGTTCAAGGATGATATTTGGAGTGTCTTTGAGGTTTTATCTGGTTTTGAAAGTGACTGAATCAAGACATGGCTTGAAAAATGCAAAGAAGTCTAATTTTGAGGTTTTGGAAGTGGACTTTGAGATTTTAGTGTTACAGGTCACATGTTAGTGTTTGAACAACTTAGATACAATATATTAGAGGTGTTTGGATCATGAGTTGTGATGGAATTGCTCTCTAACTCAAAAACCCAGAGATACCTTGCAAGAAAAGACATTTTGACCTAAAGAGAGGAATTTTGAGGAAAGCATCAGTTTGGGTGCTTTGGTGTACTCAAACTGATCACAATTGATGTCTATTTATAGTGTGTCAAGTTTGTTTTGGCATCAATAGTGAATGGAGGCTGCAGCAGGCCTTTGGCCAATGTTATGCAAAAGGAATCTCAAGTCTCCTCTAGCCATTGACTTGAGATTAGAGCACAGGCTTTGTAGCTTTGGCTGTAAGATAAGTTTGGACTGAATTCAGTTGGAATAGGCTCAGTTCATGCCACCTTGATGCATTCATTAAAGGCTTGGAAACAAAATTGGAGTCTTGGCACTTTTTAGCCTTTTTAGGTTTGGCATGGCTACTTGTAGATTCTTGGACTTGTGAGGCATGGAGATCAGATCATCCCCCTTGGATTTGATCCTCAGATGTGTCCAAATTGATGACAAGGCTTGGAGTTATCAGATTTAGACAAATCGAGCAAATGTGCACAATTCTGCCTTGTAAAACCAGTTCATGATGCCATGTTTCAAGGGCTGTATCTCCTTGCTCAAATTGAATTTGGAGATGATATGGTACTTGTTAGAAAGCCCTTATGGCATACTTTAACTTTGATGTTTACCCCTAGACCTGGTTTGACTTGGATCAAGGTGAAAAATGTCCCTACATTTTGGAAAAAGTAAGGCAGATTCTGACTTAGTGAAAATTTCACTAAGTGTTGGAAAAATGTCATTTTCATGTTTTTAGCCATTTTGATCACTCCATAACTAAAAATCCATGAAGAATTGGAGTGAGATGTAGTTGACACTTTTGAATTATGTAATGAGGGCTACAAATCCAGCTTTGGACCATCCAAAATGGTTGCTTGGATCTCAAGTTATGGTCCTGGGAAGCTGGTACCCTAGCCACCTTACAAGTTAACTCACTTTCTTTGATTTTTCTTGATGAATGATGATTCAAATCACATATTAACATTGTTTTAGGGGTAAAGAACCTTGGTTGACCAAAATTCAAAAAGTCAAACTTTGGATTTTTGTACAGTTGACTTTTTATCGGATGAAATCCAAACTGTGCGATCCTTTGTGAAATCAAGCCCTTTACCTAAATCAAACCTAATGGATGGATTCCATAGGTGTTATAGGGTGTATTGAATCATGCCCCAAGGTTTGGGAGCACGTCCTGGTCAAAAGTCAAAGGTATAGTTGACTTTTTCCTTGAAACCCTAACTGTGGTCCTGATGAAATTGAAACTTGTGAATCAAGCTTCTTGGATTAATCCATTGTTGCAAATGGATCAATGTAGTGTATTAGAGACCCTCAAACCATTTCTTGAGGTCTTGGCTCATGGTTTGTCCCAAAAGTCAACTTAGGGGTGAATTAAGTCAAGAAACCCTAATTCCTGATTTTTTTTTTGTAAATGCATCCCCTGAGGTTAAATTGACTTAATGATTGGGTCCATGAGGTCCCTTGGAGTATCTTGGGTTGTGCTTTGAAGCATTGGCTCAGGCCCAGAGGAAAATTACCATCTGGAGACCTTGGTCGACCAAAATCCTAATTTGGTGATACTGCCGATCTTGAGGCTTGATCCACTTGGAATGTTGCAGCCTTGTGCTTGATTCTTGATTTGAGAGTCCTCTTGATCCTTTATGGGTGTTTGAGAGGTTAGACAAGTTAAAGATCATGTCATTTCTTGATTGATCCTTTGTCTAAGTGCTTTGAGAGGGCTTGAAACCCTAATTCTTGATTGTGGTGAATGCTCAAACATCTCTGAGGATATTGATGAGGCATGATAGTTCATCCGTATTGTGGTAATGATTTGCACAATGATGGGAAATCTTGGTGGTCAAAATTTGGGGTATGACAGGAAGCTGGGAATAAAGAGGGATACGTGTATGGGAAGCCATTACGCGTAGGTAATTCTTGGGAAAAAAGCATTACACGTATGGGCTAGCCACTACGCGTAATGGGAGCTTGAAGGGGAATTTTGAGAGGGAAACCTCTCTGGTGATATGCGTAACGCCCATGGTGGTACACGTATGGGAGGCCTGGGCAGGTGGCCCTACGCGTATGATACGTAGGCCAGTGAGCGAGTAAATTGGGCCATACGCGTATGGGGCATGGTCATACGCGTATGGACAGGGCTGTTGGCAGATTTTCCCATTTTTGCGATTTCTGTCCCGATTTCGCTTATGATGCGGTTTCTTTGAGACGTAAGGCTATGATGGGGTAATAAAACATGAGTAAACTAGTAATGAAGATGAATGGGATAAAAAATCGAGAGTTTTTATGTGAAGAGTAAAATATGACGAATTAGGAGGTATAGTGATGACTTGTGACGAGTGCGGATTGGTGTTGTATAATGATGTTTGACGTTGATTCATGGATGATGATGCAACTATGACGATTTTATGATGATGATTATTATGATGATTTGTATCATGCATTCATGGCATAGTTAGGACTCTGGTCCATTTGTGGCTTCAATCCCATTGTGTGGATTGAGGTGTTTTATGACGTGCTCCGGTTCTTGTGTAGAATCGATCCTATTGGTGGGGATCTTTGAAGGGTGATGGTCCAGTGTCCATCGATTATAACGAATTGGTACCACATGTATGAGTCTATGATGTTGCATTTTCATATTGTGTGGCATTGTATTCTATTGATGAAATTTATGTATTAATGACGCTTGTGAATGAGTTGATGATGTTTGTGCTTATGCTTTATCTTTTGCTTATATATTATATATTGATTCGTGATTACTCACCCTGCCTGTTTGAATGTTGCCTCCACGTGGGTAACGTGCAGGTGATCAGGCTTAGCTTTCTTGGCGCATGAAGATTTAGCATTTTGAAGTATTTTGATTTCTCCATCGATTAGAGGGTCTTGCTCTGATATGTAACACCGGGTCGGGACGTTTGAGTCGAACGATTATGTTCTTTTGTTTGTTGGCATGAGGATGTTTTATGATGTTTTGTTTAAGAAGTTTTGGATTATAAAATTGTTTTAAATTTTGATTTCCGCTGCGTGATGTTTAAATAACTTAATGATGGTAAAACCCGTGTTACGGAGCAGGTGGTTTTGATGTTTTGTGACATAATGTGATGCCCTTTTGGGACTGTACTCTGATTAAAATGTGGTATTTATTCGTAATGTTTGTTGGGTAGAAAAAGGGTGTGGCAATAGGCAGGTTGAGTCAAGGGTGGCAGACTTGATGTCTAAACATGTTGTTTGACTAAGAAATATGTTGACACAGTTGTGTTGATATCTGATAGATCGTATATCCTACTGGATGTATGGTTTTGAGGATAAGGATTTAAGATCAATTTTTGTTTGCGTAATTTACAAATATTTAATTGATTATCCTTGTATGTTGGAGTGCAAGATCACAGGTGACAAGTTGGTACATCAGGAAGTACAACATCTCTTGTCGTATCTGCTCAAGGATCTGTTCTTTGGAGAATGGGTACATTCAAGATTAGGAACTGGTGTTCTATCAGATGTTGAAACATCTTGACAGTGGAGTATGTGCAGAAGCCTATTGATAGAAGCCTGTTGATTTAAGGAGTGAATCTCTGGAGCAAAGGAGTTGTAGTTGATGATCTTGGTACCATACACGTGTGTGTGGTAGGATCAGTCTTTAATACAAGGCATGTATTCAAACTAGGAAGTTTCGTGGCAGGAAGCTTGACTAGAATGTAGTGCTGTTGGAAGTGAAGATGAAGATAATTCTCTTGGTTCAGTTTATTTCTGACCTAGGAGTATTTGAGTTCAGCAGGTGTGTTCCAGTTTTCACTAGAAGCATTTGATCTTTATCTGAAAATTTTCCTATCAAGAGACTTGTCTAGAATATGGTGCTGGTGATAGCACTGCTTGGGTCAGTTTATTTCTGATCTAGGTGCGTAGGAGCATATGATTTTTCTCATCTTGGAGGTCAAGGATAAGTGGAAGTTATCTCTGACTTTCTGAAGAAGTCTCTACCTAAGGAAAGTGGGGTTCCTTTTGTAAAGGCCATGTGTTACTGATCTCTTCTAAAGCATCAAGCTTTGGAATGCTTGGTTTCTCTGAAGATGAGGTGGTTGTTGCAGTATAACAAAGCAGGATAGAGGTTGTCTACTCTAACTTGATATCATTGATCAAGTCTATGCGAACATGGAACTCTTATTCTGTTATAGGGAGGAGGTTCTTCTAAGTTCCAGAAGGAAGAACTAAATTCTTCAGCTGGATGTCTGATCAGGTGTTGTGACATCAAGCAGAAACTTCAGGGTCTTAGTTGATGTTGTGGCGCATCATTGTAAGATAAGTTGATCTTCTCATAAATAAATGGAATTAATGCTTCAAAAAGGTCTATCTAAGGTAGTTTGCAGGAGCTGCAAGAAGGAGTAGATGTTACATGTCTAAATCTTGGTGTATCTAAGATGACTTGCTATGGAGTAAGTGGATTATGTAACTTTAAGATTAGGTTTCATTGGTGGATAAGAAGATTTTCTGGAACTCTGAAGAAAGCTGAGATTAATCAAATAATGACATTTGGTTGATCTTTATCGCGCATTCAAGCAGGGTGCTTGGAACTAATCACTCTTGTGCAGAAGGGTAGTTGGTTGAAAATCAAAGGAGGTTTTAGTTCTGTTCATATCTTGAAGCTTGTGGTAGAAGCTCTAAGTTGCTTATGGAAGATTACCTTCTTTTGGGAGTTGAATGAGAGTTTATTTCTCTCTTTGGTTGTCTAGAGTTCTTATTGATCAAGCCGGTGGAGCTGTGTTCTCTGAAGATCTTCATTTAGATTACTATGCAGATAGTAAGTCCGGTGGTAATTGTATCAAGAACCATAGTGTATGGTGTTTGTAATATGATCAGGATATCCTAACTTATTTTAGAACATCATTATGGTTTCTGAACTTGGAGTTCAGATTGTGGAAGCTGATATTCACCAGTTGAATCAGAAGTGTTCTATCTTATCATATGGGAGAATGATAAATTAAAGACTGTCTTGGATCATGGGGTGTTTATCTGGAAGATTGACTATTGCTGAAGTCAGAATGCTTGTGGAGAGGTGGTTTCTTCTGCTACAAGTCATGCTAGAGAGAAGTGGATCAGTTTGGTGTTTGTGAAGCAAGTAAGCTGAGGATCTCTGGGGCATGTGTTTGATGTCCTTCAAGTGTGAAGAACATCTGGGCGAGCTAGCACACTAAGGGGCTTTGTATGTCTCTTTGAGGAATGTGAAGCATTCCATATTCAATTGGATTGTATCTCAAGGAACAGGATATCTATGGCTGTAAAATTCAAGGTGGATTTATACAGGGTGTGAATGTTTTCTGGATGAGAGGGATCAATGGTAATTTTGGTCTCAATCTAAGAGTTTGTTGGTTGTGGTACAAGGATGTGGTCATGGTACTTTCTCATTATATGATCATGAAGCTGTCATGGGATATTATGTGGTGATGTTGGGGTGTTTCTTATTGAAGGAGCATCATTTGTGAAAGATAGGGGAGAACTTCTGTCTGTTAAATGTACTAGTGTGGTACATGGATTGCTTAAGGATCAAGCATTAGGTGAATGCGTTCAGCAGGTGTGTTGAACAGAGGGTGCGCTCTTGAAGACATGAAGATGCGTCTTATGTTTTCCATTCATTTAATCTGTTTTTCTTGCCAAGGAGCATTGGTTATCTTAGACAGGGGGAGTTGAACTTCTGTTTTGGATATATTACTGCAGTAGTGCAATTGCGTATCAAGATTGTTTGTGGTTTCAAGCAGTTTGTGATAGAATGCCTCAGGTGAGGATGTAATGTCATACAAGATGCCGTGACATTGCACTACTGATATAAGTTCTAGGTGGACTTAACAGGTTATTCTGATTCAGTCATTGTGTGTCAATGGATTGAATAAGAGTGATACAAGTATCTTAGGAGTCTTTGCTGCTAACTGGGAGATGTTTGAAGAAATGTCTTAACATCTTGGTCAATTATTCTTGGTCTTCTGGTTGAAAGGATTATTCTAGGGGCTCATTGAAAGGGACAGTGACCATGCTTCAGATGGACTAAACAAGCCTGACAAGGCGTCAGGACATTATTTAGGACATGTGGGTGCTTCCAAATTGGCTGTTTTGGACGGTGGAGAGTGTGTCTTAGGGAACACATGTTAAACATGTGTCTCAGTGAATGTGCATTCTTTGGACGGTTTATCCTAAAGTTGAAGCAGTTAAATCCTAGTTGGGCGGTGCACAGTCATTTATGGTGAAGTTACCTACCCAAATTTATTTCTCCATTGAATTGTTCAGTGGTAACTTCTTTGAACCAATAATTCATAAAGAAACAGCTTGGGTATTTAAAGGGGATCGCTGGTTCTGGATTCTCAGTTTGAGTCTTCATGGCTTTTGTCCGGGTTTTGGTAAGCACAATGTGGGTCTGGAACTGTGTTGGCAATTTTTGTCAATTTTTGGCTAAAAAAGGGGAGAAAGGTTATCTGAGGTTTGGCCTTGTTCTTGCAGTTGTCTTACAAGGATGTTGGAGAAGATGTCCTAACATCTTATCTGAGCCTCTGGTTTTGAAAGCTTCCTCCTTTGTGCCTTGTGATCCGAGTTAAGAACACACTTGTGTCTTATGTTCCGAGTTACCCTGAGTAGTAGTCTGCTTCCCTGAGTCCTTGACGGGATAAGTCAGATTGGTGGTTGGTTGCTCCAGTAACAAGTATTGGTCCTGGGTTTGAGGGGGAGTGGTGGGCATCTTCTTCCTCATGTACATCAGGACAACAGGTAATGGGTACATAAGAAGAGTGTAAGCTTCAAGCTGAAATGACTTCGGGACTTTCTACTCTCTTTCTCTGGTTATGGAGCATCCTGGGTTTATTGTGCAAAAGGAGTTTTAGCCAAAATTTGTCAAAAGGGGGAGATTGAAGGTTCTAAAGATTTGAGCAAATTTTGGTAAAACAGGTTGTTGTACAAGATGTTCCAACAAGAAGAATTCTGCTGAAAGAAGACATGTTGGACAAGATGTCCCAACATGATGTTAGGATATCGTGTCTGTTACTAACAACAGGATATCTACATATTAGCTCCAGATCAGTTCCAAGAGTAAAGGCATGGATCAAGGGATCAATAGACAGAATATTTGAAGCCCAAGACAAAAGGCTATAAAAGAAGACCTAAGCCAAAAAAGGGAGAGAGAACGACATAGACTTAGGAATCCTATTTTGTAAACTTTTGTAAAGTACGGTTTAGGGTTTTGAGAGTCGTTGGCTCCTTTGTGTTGTAAGTCTCACTATGTATCGATTTGATACATTGTGGAAGACATAGATACTTGTACAGATTCAGAAACCCGTAGGTAATGAATCGTGTATTGTTCTTAGATGAAGCTTTTAAGCAAATCCGAGTTAGGTTGTTAGTTAAGAATGCTTGACTGAACTTTGTATTGAAAGGGGTGTCTTTCAAGTAGGATGATACAGTTATTGTGACTATAACTGTTAGATAATCACATATTGTGATTTAGGGACTGAGATGGATTTCTCTTATCATTTAGATGTGACTTCTAATGATAAAGTCTCCATTGGGTTGTGTAGCGTGCGATTTTTGTCGGTGACGCGACCACCTTATCGCCATGGGTTTCTCCTCACTGCAATGGTAGGAGTGGGGTGCTACTTTATGATTTCTTATTTATCCCGTGAATCTATAAGGGAAAGGGAAGCTATATAAAACTAACCTTGCACGCAGATGTTTAACTGAACAAACGCTTAAGAGATTCGGGGAGTTATCAATTACCCATCCTATATATGGTTATCCACAGGTTGTTAGCAATAGGTTCTGCTTTTATACTTAATGGTGTTTATCTGTTAATTGGGAAAGTTTCTTCTTTGGGAGATATGAGAGAGAGAGAGTGTGAGTTTTTGATGATTTTGGTGGGGTACTGAACCTCAGTTTTGATTGGTGTGAAGGTACTGGACCTAGAGTTTTTTATTGGTATGAAGGTACTGCACCTAGAGTTTTTTATTGGTATGCTCGCTAAGATTTCACAATCTTATGCCTACGTATTCCCGTTTAAAGAAACGGGGAAATCAAAGCAATCGTAGTTCCTCCTATTCTATGGGAGGAAAAGATATTTGATGTCTTGTTCAAAGCCCAAGATTGAAGCTAAAAGGTTGAGTATTTGTGTCTTGTTCAAAGCCCAAGATTGAAGCTAAAAGGTTTGACTGAGAGAAAATTTGTCATCTCTAAAGGGAGACATCTCGACTGTTTATCACAACTGTTGGGTGACTGTTTATAAAGGAAAATTAATTTAACTAGGATATAAGAATCCAGCAATGCCATAATTTCCTTTATGAGGGATTTGTCCTAAAGGAGGAAACTTTAACTCAGTGTTGAGCAATGCCATTTTTCCTTAGGAGTCTTTCATGCCAAGAGAGGGACAGTGGCGTGGATGTAAATAATCCAGAGGTTTGCCACTTACAGCAATTAGATGAAAGAGGAAGGATTTGCCAGGATAAAAGATGGACGACAGCTTGGATTTCTTAATCAACAAGTGTGCCACTTATAGCAGTTATCTGGGATTAAGGTTTATTTTGAATTCCTGTTTTAATGTGTGATAACACAGAGAAATGTCTTCCTACAGAGAGATTTTGATTTCCTCTGAGGGGATGTTGATTTTTGTGTGCCTTGATCAAAGCCCAAAGTTGAAGCTAAAAGATTGATTGACTCCACTGGGGAAGTCCTTATACAAAGCCTAAGAGGAGGCTGGAAAGGACTGACTCAACAAGAGAGTGTTTATCTGTCTTACACAAAGCCCAAGATTGAGGCTAAAAGAGATTGACTCTTTGGGGGATATCATTATACAAAGCCTAAGAGGAGGCTGAAAGTTGACTTTCCTGAGAAATATTTTGTCTGTCTTGTACAAAGCCCAAGATTGAGGCTAAAAGGATTTTTTATTCCACTGGGGAATATTTGTATGTGTCTTGTACAAAGCCCAAGATTGAGGCTAAAAAGGGAAACTGACTCTACTGGTAAGAGGTTTTATCTATCTTGTACAAAGCCCAAGATTGAGGCTGAAATGAAATTTGACTGATTTAGCTGAGGATATTTTAGGTGTCTTGTACTAAGACCAAGATTGAGGCTGAAATGAAATTGACTCTGTTGGAGAGTATTTTATTTGTCTTGTACAAAGCCAAAGATTGTGGTTGAAAGAGACTCTACTTAGGGATATTAATTCTTAAAGCCTAAAAGAAAGCTGGGAGGAATTGACTCCGCTGGGGAAGATATTTATCCCCAGCTTAAGAGAAGGTTGTGAATATTTTGACTTTGTTGGAGAAAGTTTATTTATGTCTTGTACAAAGCCCAAGATTGAGGCTAAAAAGAATGACTCAACAAGAGAGTGTTTATGTTTTGTACCATTGAATCAACAAGAGAGTGTGGAAAGGTGATTGACTCAACAAGAGAGTACTTTGTTTGTCTTGTACAAAGCCCAAGATTGGGGCTGAAAAGGGTTAACTCAACAAGAGAGTGTTTTAAGAAAGAAGATGGACTCAACAAAAGGGTGTTCTTGGGGCTAATTCTGCTGAGGAAAATCATTATACAAAGCCTAAGAGGAGGTTGGCTTCTGCTGAGGATAATTGAGATCCAGAGGCAGGTCCAAGTCGGGGGATCGACTCTTGCTGAGGGTTACAGAAGAGTTGAGGTATCAGATGCCTTGAGGTTATGATTTGGGATAGTGTTATACTGATGATAAGCTGGCCCTGGCTGGGGAAATTTAGGATAAAAGACTGGGTTTTAGAACCCATGGGTTTCAACTCTACTGGAGATTGATTAAATGACTAGGGTTTTTTCCTGTGTTTGTAGGGAACTTGAGAATGTCTTTAAGATCCAAGAGGATATTAGACTATCCAAGTCTGCTGGTATGAAATAGTTTATCTTTGTATGACCCCCAAGAGGAGGCAGGTGTCTTAAGGGATGAGAATCAACCCTAAAATTGGTCTGATGTTTTGCTCTTCGGAAAGACTGCTCTAACAAAGGATGACTAGGTTATGTCTTATACCTTTAAGAGGTCTTCAAGGTCCTTATATTAAGCCCAAGAGAAGGCATGAGAACTTCTAAGAAGCCGGAGGGTCCTTGTACAAAGCCCAAGAGGAGGCGGGGATGCTTTTAGGAAGCATGTGGGTCCAAATTTAAGGAGAGTTCAAGAAAATTTTCACCGCGAATAATCTTTTCTTTAGTGAACAGTTCTAGGGTTTAAAGAAATTCAAGAGATGTTTCACCGAGAGTTAATCCTCTCTGGGGGAAATGAATTTCTTTGACAATTTCTAATTGTGACAGTCTGAGAAAAGTTTCACCGGGAATAATGCCTTTCTCTTTGTTCCATATTGTATAAGCCCAAGAGAAGGCAAGACTATATCTGGAATTCCTATGGGGAACTAGTTTTGACTGTTGAAAGAGTGATCACTGGCTTTATCTAGTTCTAGACCTAATTACCAGGGAAAACTCTAAGCAGATAATATACAGGCATATATATATATATATATATATATATATATATATATATATATACAGATGAAATATATACTGTATGTAAAAGAGGGTAGGAGGACTTACAGGTGAGCAAGCTTCCAACACAAAAAAAAAAAAAAAATATATATATATATATATATATATATATATATATGTGTGTGTGTGTGTGTGTGTGTGTGTGTGTGTGTGTGTGTGTGTGTGTGCAAGTATGTAAAAGAAAGTTGTTTAAAACTTACAGGCGGCAAGCTTCCATTGTAACAGCTGTATGGTTAGTTGTTCAAGAAATTAAAGAAAGTTTTGATAAAAACTATGAGTTTGAACCTAAATCAAAAGGTAAGTTGTTTTTGAAAAGATTGTTGGGGCTTATACTCAAGGAGTGGCCCAAATGAAAAACAGCAATCGTACCGTTGATCTAAAAATTGTATCAAGACTTATACAATAACTGAGACCCAAATTAGGTTTTATTTACAAAGGGATGGGTCTTACAACTCAAAGAGAAGCCCAAAGGTTTGAAAAATAAAAGAGATGGGACTTACAACACAAGGGTAGGCCCAGTTGATTTTGTTTTGAAATGGCGATCGTGCCGAGATTTTTTAATGTATTGGGACTTATACAATGACTGAGGCCCAAAAAATGTTTTAATTTACTAGGAATGGTTCTTACACTCTATTAGAGGCCCAAAAAATGTTAAAAGAAAAGAGAATGGGACTTACAACACGAGGGGAGGCCCAGATGTTTTTTTTGTTTAAAAGGCGACGACCGCGCCAGGATTTTTAAAATCGTATCGGGACTTATACAATGACTGAGGCCTAAAAAGGTTTTTATGTACAAGGAATGGGTCTTACACTCTATTAGAGGCCCAAAGAATGTTAAAATTTAAAATCGAGAGGAAACCCTAATTTTAAATTAAAATGCCATTTTTCAAAGGAAATTAAATGAAAAAATGATATAAAATACCAAATATATTCAAAAACAAATTGTACACTTTGAAAAATATTTTGAAAAATCATGTTTTATTACATGAAAGTTTGAAATTCAATTGGTTTTGAAAGATCAAAGTGGTAATTTCATTTTAAAATGTTTAAAACAAATAAAAATGAAATTAATTACAAAAATTCTAACTATATTAAAAAATTAATATAAATTGGATTTTTTTGTAAAGTAAAATATTTCAACATTTTTGTGAATTTTGAGAAAAATAATCAATTCAAAAACACAAATATTCAGAGAGAAATTAATTTTTGAATCAATTAAACAAAATAACTAAAATTCAAAAATTTGAATTATGGTGCCAAGAACACTTGGTTCTTTCCCGCGTCCCCAGTTTTTCAAAATTTATGTTTTCCCACTTTTCTCCATGATTTCTCAATGGTTTTGCACGATTCAAGTACCAATCTTGTTCGTTATTGAACAAGGATCACAATCATATAGTTTAATTGCATTTATATTAAGTATGGAGGAAGAAATCAACAGAAAACCTCAAGAACCCTAATTTCAGCATGAACATAATGAAATTCCATACACGATGGATTCATGGCAATTGATTGAGGGTTATTACTCTACAAACATGCATAAATAAGATGGTAACTCAAAAATTCATTTATGATACATGGATCATAGAGTTTGAAGGGTTCAGGCCTACCTCTTGCAGCTGGTGATCGAGTTTGATGATGGAGGTGTTGCAGCTAGGTTCCAATGATCTGGACAGCTTCCTTAGGTGCCAAGAAGTGTGTTTGAATGCTTGGAGTGGATTGAAATGAGCTGGAACTGGTTGTGGTACCTCAACTGCAACTCTGTCAAGAACTTGAGCAATTGGCTGGTGATTTTGTGAATTTGATGTTCCAGATGTGATTGTGTTATGGATCACTCATACATGATGTTTATGAGGTGTGTGTGTGTGTGATTGGTTTGGTTGGAATCACTCTTAATCTCAAAACCTGATAGTGACTTGAGTTAGAAGACAAAATTGGAGTGAAAGGGATATTTTGAGGAAAGCATCATTTTGGGTGCTTTGGTGTACTCAAACTGATCACAAATGAGCTCTATTTATAGTGTGTCAAGTTTGTTTTGGTAGCAATAGTGTATGGCAACTGCAGCAGGTCTGTGGCCAATGTGGGTCAAATGGAATCTCAAGTCTCCTCTAGCCATTGACTTGAGGTTAGAGCACAGGCCTATGGTCTTTTGGTTCAGAGATAAGGCTTGACTCATTCAGTTAAGTTTGCCTCAGTTCATGCCACCTAGATGCATCCATTGAATGCATTGAAACAAAATTGGAGTCTTGACACTTTTTAGCCTTTTTAGGCTTGTTATGGCTATGTGTAAATTCTTGGACTTGGGAGGCTTGGGGATCAGATCATTCCCTTTTGATTTCATCTTTTGATGTGTCCTAATGGATGAAAAGGCTTGGAGTTGTCCAAATTTTCCAAATCGAGCAAAATTCCAAAATCTGCCTTGTACAAGACAGTTGGAAATGGTGGTTTTGAGGGGATCATATCTCTCTGCTCAGGTTGAGTTATGGGAGGCTCTTGCGCTTTTTAGAGAGCCCTCATATGATACAATATATGTGTGATTATAATTTGTCTTGAAACTATTTGGATCCCATTGAAAAATCCTCATGAACATTGGTGTTCAAAGCTGATAACTTAGGCAGATTTTCACGAAGTGTTGGAAAAGTGTCATTTTCTTCATTTTTGTCATTTTGATCAGTCCATAACTCAAAACCCATGAGGATTTGGAATCTCTTGTAGTTGACACTTTTAAAGTATGTCATATGGACTTTCATTTGGGCTTTGAATGGGAGAAAAAGGCCTTGTGGTTTACGAGTTATGACCTTGCAAAGTTGGTACCAAAACCACTTTTGTTCCATAAATTAGAAAAATTTTGGTTTCTCAAGGTTGCCCCTTTTGCAAGAAACCTCACTTTTCTAGATTTTTCTTAATGAATGATGATCAATACCATACATTAACATTATTTTTTACTGAGGGGAACCATATTTGTGAAAAATTCCAAAAAGTCAAACTTTGATTTTGTGCACAGTTGACTTTTTATCGGATGAAATCCAAACTGTGCGGTCCTTTGTGAAATCAAGTCCTTGACCTAAATCAAACCTAATGGATGGATTCCATAGGTGTTATAGGGTGTATTGAATCATGTCCCAAGGTTTGGGAGCATGTCTTGGCTAAAAGTCAAAGGTACAGTTGACTTTTTCCTCAAAACCATAATTGTGGTCCTGGTGACATTGAAACTTGTGAACCAAGCTTCTTGGGTCAATCCATTGTTGAAAATGGATCAATGTAGTGTATTGGAGGCCATCAAATCATGTCTTGAGGTCTTGGCTCAGGCTTTGTCCCAAAAGTCAACTTAGGGGTGAATTAGGTCAAGAAACCCTAATTCCTGATTTTTGGTAGATGCATCCCCTGAGGTTAAATTAACTTGATGATTGGGTTCATAAGGTCCCTTGGAGCATTTTGGATCATGTTTTGAAGTATTGGCTCATGCCCAGAATAAAATTTTCATCTGGAGGCCTTGGTCGATCAAAACCCTAATTTGGTGACACTGGCGATCTTGAGGCTTGATCCACTTGGAATGTTGCAATTTGTGCTTGATTCTTGATGTGGGAGTCCTCTTGATCCTTTATATGTGTTTGAGAGGTTAGACAAGTTGAAGATCATGTCATTCCTTGATTGATCCTTTGTCTAAGTGCTCTGAGAGGGCTCAAAACCCTAATTCTTGATTGTGGTGAATGCTCAACAATCCTTAAGGAGATTGATGAGGCATGAAGGTACAACCATATTGTCGTGATGATCTGCACAATGATGGGAAATCCTGGTGGTCAAAATTTGGGGTATGACAGGTTCTGATAGGTAAACCAGCCGTTATTTACATAAAATTATACTACTGATAGTGGATTCTTCTTCCTGGTTTGGTATGCCCCCAGATGTAGGTGATTTGCACCGAACTGGGTTATCATATTCTGTGTTGTTTATCATTCTGCAATTTACAGTTCAGTTTTGATTAACATGTTATAACAAATGTCGAAACATCTGTCTTGCTACTGTTACTGATATTCTGAATATCAGTTTGTTTGTTCTGCTCTTGTTTTAAAGTTGTGTAGAGAACAATATCTTGACATGTGTTAGGACATCTGCTATCTGCTATACCAGAATTTCAAAGACCAAGCCATTGTTTTAAACCTAAGCCTCAATATTTTAAGGGAAAACAAGGATAAAATGCAAGGCCCCTTTAACCTCTTCAATGTCAAATGTGTAGGAAATTTCATTTTAGGAAGTATGTTGCTGGAGAGTTTTAGTGTTATTAGTGTCGAGGAGAATGCCACATAGCTAGCGATTGCCCACATAAATGAATTCAGACGCAAGTAAATAGTACCGAATGAGTCTATACATTGGATGCTAAGAAGGCCAGAGGGGATAATGAATTGATCGTTGGTAAATGTCACTTGAATAACCATCCTTGCTTTGTATTATTTAATTGCAGAGCATCATATTCTTTCATATCGACCCAATGTGTTAAGAGTCTTGGGTTGGAGGTAATTCCATTATCTCTTTCGATGGTGGTAACCACCGCCACAAATGATTTTATAGAGATGCACTAGAAATGTGAAAACTGTTTCTTATCAGGTGAATAGTCAAATTTTCCAGATTGATCTTATATACATACCACTTAAGATGATTGATGTGGTGTTGTGGATGGATCGACTTTTCGCCAATTCAGTGTACATTAGTTGCAAGGAAAAAGACATATTTATTCCAACTAATGAAACCACTCCTAGTAATGCAATAACCACTATCTTAGAAGGCACAATTAATATGAACAATCTTTTATTTGAGAGAGAGAAGTCTGTTACCTTAACATTCACCAAGGAATCAAGTGAAGGATTGGATGTTGTGCACGTTCCTTTAGTCTGTAAATTTCCATAAAGTTTTCTAGAGGATGTCACTTATCTTTCTCCAGAGAGAGATGTGGAATTCTCTATTGATCTTGTACCAGGAACTTCCCCAATTTCCATCGCCCTGTATCCTATGTCACCAATGGAACTTGGAGAATTGAAAAACCAGTTGAAAGAGTTGTTAGGTAAGTATTTCATTCGTCAGAATGTTTCACCGTGGGGGGCTCGAGTGTTGTTGGTAAAGAAGAAAGATGGTGGAATGCGTTTGTACATTAACTACCAATAATTGGATAAGGTTTCCATTAAGAATAAGTATATGTTGTCTCAGATAGACGATCTACTGGATTAATTGAAAAGAGCTTGTGTGTTCTCGAAGATAGATTTGCGAACGGTCTATCATCAGACCCAAGTTAATAGTTCTAACATTGAATACTGCATTTAGAACCCTATATGGTTATTACGAACTCCTTGTGATGTTGTTCAAGGTGACGAATACACAAGCTGTCTTTATGGACTATATGAACAAAATATTCCAAATTTGTATGGACCAGTTTGTAGTGATATTCATCGATGACATCCTTATCTATTTTTTGTACTCAACAAGAACATGAAGAACATTTGAGAATTTTCCTATCAGTGCTACAAGAGAGGCAACTCTTTGCAAAGTTTAGCAAGTGTGAATTATGGATGACCTAAGTAAGATTTCTCGATCATGTTATATCGCAAGAAGGAGTAGAAATGGATCCATCTAAAGTTGAAGTGGTTGTCAATTGACATGAGAATTCACGCAAGTGTCAAAACAATTTAAGAATTGACGAGAAAAATATTGACGTTTCAAAGATTTTTGTCTTGCTCCCTTTAGAGACAAAGCATTCCATTTTTTCACAACTTTAAGGAACAAAGAATGGTTCGCAGTGACTAATGAATGTGAAACACCTTTTTTTAATTTAATTACATTTTTATCCTCACCTCTAATTCTAACTCGGACTAAGTAAGGAGTTATTTTGTATCTTTGCTTGTAAGTAATAGAACACACCCTCAACCCTGTCATAGTACAAGAGGTCAAAGAAGAGGAAAAATTATTCATGAAGTAAATTGTTTAGGGAAGCTGACTGAAATAAGATACCAAAAGATAAACCAATTGACATTGACCGTTGTCACCATGGCAAAAGGTTTCAGGTTATACTTCTATACTCACAAGATATTTGTCAAAACCAACTACCCCGTCAAATACATTATTAAAAGGGTTAATATAAATTTTGCCCCCTATCATATGAGCGATTTTTAAAAAATCTCCATTTCAAATGAAAGTTGTCACCATGGCAAAAGGTTTCAGGCCATTCTTCTATACTCACAAGATATTTGTCAAAACCGACTACCCCTTCAAATACATTGTTAAAAGGGTTAATATCAATTTTGCCCCCTATCATATGAGTGATTTTAAAAAAATCTCCATTTCAAAAGAAAGTTTAGAGTCATTCTCTGTCTTATGAAGATTCTGATGTGGCCGATTTTTTTAAATTTCTTTTAATGACGTAGATTGTAATAAAGAAGAGTTGAACTCAATCCCCCTATCTCCCATATCTAGCACCCTTACCATTAAACCATGTTGCATACTTATGGTGAAAGTTATACTATAAAGTGGGTCTATTTTAACAAATTCCGGTGGAATTTGCTAAAATAGACCCAGTTGTTTTCATAAAGGCGTGTTTAGCAACATGCACCTCAAGGTGAATTTAACCATTTTTTAGTTATAGCTTGCAAACTTTCATAAAAACAAGTGGGTCTACGTTAGCAAACTTCATACATAATTATTTATAAAAATATATATTTAGTATTCAATAATATTAATTAAATAATAATATATATGTTTTATACTACTAAATTATATAATAAATTAATATTATTAAATATGAAATTTATATAATAAATTTGTTAAATATAATTTGATTACTATTTAATTTGAATTAAATATGATTTACTTGATTAATATTTAATTGAATTAAAAGATATTATTTAATTGATTAATATTTAATTGAATTATAATTTAATTTAAACTAATTTAATATATTTGTTTAATTAGTTAATACTGAAATTTTAATTATTAAATTCATATTAAAAGAAATTAAAAGTGTATCAAAATATATTTATTATGTATCAAAAAGTGTAATAAATATATTTTTATTACACTTTTAAATTATAATCAAACAAACTAAGTATATAATATGTATATTTAAGTGGAATAAAATTATAAAGCAAGTAACATGAGCAGGGCCAAATTTGGGCCCGTGCAACCTGACCCGTTGCACCGAGCCTCCAAATAACAGGGGTCTCAAATTATTTTTTTTATACACTATAAACGACAAATATATATATATATATATATAAAGAACGTATCATATGAGAATGTCATTTTTAGGTAAGAAAATGAGAATGAATCTAAACCATTAGATTTTAAAATAAATGGTGGAGATTATGATTTAGTTTTTTTTCTCTCTCCTCCATCATTAATTTTATTAACGGATATATATATATATATATATATATATATATATATATATATATAAAGAACGTATCATATGAAAATGTCATTTTTAGGTAAGAAAATGAGAATGAATCTAAACCATTAGATTTTAAAATAAATGGTGGAGATTATGATTTAGTTTTTTTTCTCTCTCCTCCATCATTAATTTTATTAACGGAGGAGAGAGAAAAACAAAAACCACACATAATCTCCACCATTTATTTTAAAATCTAATGATTCAGATTCATTCTCATGTTCTCAAATAAAAATGTCATTCTCATATGATATGAACCCTATATATATATATATATATATATATATATATATATATATATATATATATATATATATATATATATATATATATATTATTTGAAGTACAATGTTAGCAAATTATGTTAAGCAGCGCAGCGGTATTAATTTATATATTTGAATATGTTGGCAATGGTTCAATCCATGGAATAACCAAAATTTTATTTTTATAATTTAACTGTATTATTTTAAATTATTTTTAAAAAAAGTGACAAAAACAACGTACATTTGAAATGCATATACCATTTGAAATGCATATACCACATGGCCTGCGATGATGTTTTAAAGGAGATGAGAAATTGCTGATTAATATTATTAATTAATATCAATAAATCTATCAACCTATATTTATCATGTAAATTTTTTAAAATAAATTTAGAATAATATGTATATATTATACTTAAATAATTAAAGATTTACTAACTAATATATTATTAAAATATTTATAAATAATGTTTTCTTTTAGTTTTTAATATTATTTAATTTTAATAAAATAAAAATTGTTTTTACAAATTTTTATTAGAATTAATTCAAAAATTAGAACAGATCTCTAAATTTTCTGAGATGGCCTGAACATGAGCTAGTGGCAAGGGTATTAGGCATGGCAAAATTTTGATATTTTAAGTATTAAAATTTTCAATTTAAAAAAAAAAATGCTAATTTGACAATTCCCGATTTGATTTCTTAAGAGGGTAAAATAAGAGAATTTTTATAGGAAATAGAGGGAGTCCAATTTTTTTTTTATTTTTTTTTAGAAAATGGAGTTTTCAAAAAGCGTAGAAGACAAAATAAATGTTAACCCATTTAAAAAATAGTTTTTGCGTGTAGAATAGTTGCATGGCCAATGGAATTGTAACATCCTGAAATTTGTCCAAGACATAACCTAATTACTTTGATTATCAACTATAAAGCAATTGAAAATAAGATCATTGATTTTCCATTTGTGCCCTTTCTTCACAATTATTTTACACTTACACAAGGGCAAAACAGTAACCCAGCAATTCAACACATTTGCACTATTTTCAATTGCCAAGTGTCACTCACATTTCCACATTTTCATTCCAATTTCATAATCCTCTTCCATCTTCCCACACTTTTCCCTCTTCCATTTTCACACTTTTACCTCTCTGTCTCTCTCTCCCGTTTTTCTCTCCCCCCACCCCACAACCCTAACCGCCCGCCACCCTCTTTCTTCTATGAATGAGTTTTGAAGGTTCTTTGAATGGGTTTGTCATCATCTAACGAGTTGTGCTGTATTAGGGGTGTTGTAGGAAGCTCTAAACTACTTCAGATCATCAGCTCCAGATTTAAAAGAAGAATGGGCAATACTATTGGAGAAATGGCTCAACTTGGAGGCTTCATCTAGGGAGGTAGGTCATGTTAGCTTCATCTGGCTCAAATTTTTTTGATGTATTTTTTCCCATTTCATTCTTCTCCATTTGATTTGCGGAATTGAAGAATTTATGTGTTTCTTTGAATGATGAAACTGGAAATGCCATGGCTAATATCCTTTATGTCATTTCCAATTTGACTTCATATAATAGATCCACTTATAATTATGTTTTTGTTGATTGCTTAGGTGATGGATGTCTTTACTAATTCTGTTCCGATTAACTATTGCAACTGGAAATAGTATACTAATCACTGCAACTGTTTAAGCCCTAACAAGTAGTAACGTTCTTGAAAGATTTCACGTTTTTCGGTGTTTTCGAGTTTACCTACTTCATTCTATTCAGCTAAATTCTTGCATAGAATTCTTTCTTTTCGAGTTTACCTAATTATTTCTGTTTATGATTGCGTTTTCCTTTCAACATTCTTGGTTTTCGAAAGACCGACGCAATGCAGACACGAACGTGTTGAACTTGCATTGCCAGCTACTGAATAAGAGTAGAAGTTCGAAAAAGATATACTTCTTGCATGACGTTTTGGTGTTTTCCGCTACCAATTTCATTTCTAAGATTGTGAAAGATTATATGTAACTTATCGTAAATCCCGAAATGGTATCTTGAATGCAGGTTGCTGCCAACATTCCTTTTTAATGTTCATATTTTAAATGTAATAACAGATATTGACTAAACATATCAAACTATTGCAGTGAAGTGAGTTTGAGCGATTTGAAAAAATGGAGGAGAAGAAAAGTTGGTTCGCATCAAGGTTCAGTTGTCCTGCTGAGTTTTCTTTGATTCGCAGGTGTGTGTTTTTGACCTTGTGTTTGTGCCTCTGTTCTTAATTTTGCTTCTGAAATACCTAAGTCAGGCTGGGTATACTTGATATTTCTAACTACATATTTAAGTCTATTGTACTGTATTAGTGTGTATGTTGGCACTGGTTATCCCAATCTTGAGTCTATTGTGCTGTATTAGTGTGTATTAGTGTGTATTAGTGTGTATTAGTGTCATGTAGCTGCATAATTGATGCCCAATTTACTTTATTTGCTTCACCTGTTACCTGATTCAAGTATATACTATTTTCTTTTGAGATAACGCAGCATCAGATCTGATCTCATAATTATGTCTTATAATTATAATTATAATTATTATGTTAAATTATGCCAGAAAATAGCCAAAGTTTCAAACCGGGTTATTTGAAATAATATATTATTTTGACTACTTAGATATTGGGTCAGAATGTTTCCGCCTTTTAAGACTCAGTTATTATGTTTAATGAATGAACCTGTTTAGGCGCTGAGGTTGCTTTGGAATGCAAGGATAGGAACAGCAACATGTTGGTGTACACAAAGGCCAGGAAGACAGATCCATCTGGAGAATATACCATAGTATCTGCTTGCTCTATAACATTTGATTCAAGTTTTGCGCATGTTCTAACTCTAAAATCATATTCCTCTCCTGATGCTCCTTTTATTGTAGATGGATCACAAGCTGGATTATTGAAGAGCTATGGTCCTCTGCATTTCCGTAAGGTCTCCATCACGCTCTCTCTCCCTGCACACATACACATTTAGACACATGCTTATGTAGAGAAACTGAAAACTATCAAGACTATATTGAATAAGTCACACTTTACATGAAAAACAGGGTAAACTATAGATTGCCTACTTTAACATAACTCTATCTTCAAAATACCACTAACTTTTAATCAGCACTGGTAACAACTCATTCAGTAGTGCTGATTAAATTGACCCCAATTTCAACAATGTGCAGAGATAAATTGGTTACTTTATTTCCATAATCAAATACAAACTTCGCTTTTCTTATATCTACCAAATCCTTTCTTGCTTTGCTCATGGTCACTGGAAAACGTTTAATTCAGTTCAGACTTCTATGTGTAACAAAAACAGGTCCATGATGCGGGTCATATGGTTCCGATGGACCAGCCCAAGGTTGCATTACAGATGCTTAAGCAGTGGACTCGGGGAACCCTTGCTGAATCCATAGTTGGTGAGAAAACATTGGTTGCTGACATGTGAGCCCTTTTGTTGCACTTGTGGCTTCATCTAGCAATAGGAAATACTGAATATCATGTTTCAAGTATATAACTGATAACCTTTACTCTCAAGTCTCATGTAGTTCAATCATAAACTTAAGTGTAGTCAAATATGGATGTCATATATTCGTTTTCAGACACCACATGCTGTGCAGTGGATGCGACCTGAATCTCAGGAAGGATGTCAAGTTTCTGATTGGTTCAATATTATGGTACTTCATCAAAACAGGTTGTCTTTCTTTGTTTAGCTTTTTTGAAAGTTTGTGTCTAATATGTCATATTAATGAAATGTGTTGAGAAAGTTTCTCATGTCTGTTTTAAATGTACAAGTTTTTTCCTTCCCTTTCTGCTTGTCATTGTTGCTTGAAGTTGCTTTGCAAAATTCAAGAAAAGTGCTGAAATTTTGTTAGTGTTACTGTTAGTGCTGAAATTCTGTTAGTGTTAGTGTTAGTGCTGAAATTCTGTACATGATTACCAGTCATGTGAAAAAATCCGGTTTCAGGTTGCATTGAATTAGGCTCACAATTATGCAGGTTTGTCTTTTTAATTACTGTGCTTTTAAAATTTTTTAAATTCCAATGCAAATCATTACTGTGACCTTTAGGTTTCAATGACAATTTAATAAGACTTCATTGATAGGTTTCAATGCCAAATTATTACTGACATTGCCTTTTGAATTAACCATATGATTAATGACCCAACTCCACTAAATAGTTGTAGATTACCAATGTATTGAGAATAACAATAGTCAGATTACACATTATAAAGTCCTGCAATGTATTTGTTGTATCACACAACCATCACCATAGGATAGGGAAAAAAAACAATGAATTCAAATCACGTTGTCCTGCATGAAACTGAGGCATACGAACAACAACCTCAACACGTCCAACAAGTTCCCCATGTAATACCTGTGGTTGACGAGGTCCAACAAATACAACATGTTCAAGAAGAGGTACTCTTCCAGGCCGAGGAAGCTGAGGAGGCACAAGAAGCTGCTGCATGGCGTAGAAGACAAGCCAGGAGACGATTAAGAAGGGCAAGAAGAAAGGCGTTGCGAAGAAGACAGGCCAGGATACGTTTTATAGATTCAGATGATGAGGATAAGGCACCTTTTACCTGGAGTAACTTTATGAGGGCTAGGGGTTTTAGATTTGATCTTTAATATTTTACCTTTTCATCTAGGGCTGTAATGAAATTAAGATCAACTATTTAATCATTGTCATGATCGACATAACGTTATGTGTTTTTTGGAACCATTCTGCTACATTTTATGCATTTTGTTATTTTGATTGAATTTAGCATTTTAATATGACTTGTATATTATAGTTCATGTGGGGTCTTAATCTTTAAAAATGTCGAAAAGTCACTTCTTCACAGGTACTGATGTTTATTATCATACATCTGTTGTTACAAAGTTGTTCTACATAATGTTCTGTTGCTGTTTTCTATTATTATTTAATATATTTATGGCTCTGTTCCTTTTTTCCAGGTTTTAGCAACTTTTAAATTGCCTTTGGTACATACATTACCAAAGCTTGTCAGTATTACGAACCTTGCTATGATGCTATCAATTTTATGATGCAGCATATGTTATTTGTTGGTTGGTTGTGACGAAAATAATTCTTCTGAGCACTGAATGTTGCTGCGAATTTCCTCTCATTCCTGTTGTTCCTTCTGATATACTGTCCCTTTTACATCTCATTGGCATTGAATTGGGATAAACGTCTCGATCTGCCATTTGTTGGTGGTTGATGATGACTTGGAATAAATTCCAGTCTGAAACCTAATATCCTGAAGTCTTACTATCTTGCCGCTTATTTGTTGTTTAATGCCGTTGAATTGATATGCATTTTGCTAATAACAACTTGGTTTGATTTTACCTAACCATTTGTTATGGCAGAAACAGAGTTTGTTGTCGTTGTTGCACGGGACAGTTTCAGTATTTGTTGGTTGGCTGTGACGAAACAAAATTCTTCTGAGCCTTGAATGTTGCTGCGAATTTCCTCTCATTCCTGTTGTTTCTTCTGATATACTGTCCCTTTTACATCTCATTGGCATTGAATTGGGACAAACGTCTCGATCTGCCATTTGTTGGTGGTTGATGATGACTTGGAATAAATTCCAGTCTGAAACCTAATATCCTGAACTCTTACTATCTTGCCGCTTATTTGTTGTTTAATGTCGTTGAATTGATATGCATTTTGCTAATAACAACTTGGTTTGATTTTACCTAACCATTTGTTATGGCAGAAACAGAGTTTGTTGCCGTTGTTGCACGGGACAGTTTCAGTATTTGTTGGTTGGCTGTGACGAAAAAAATTCTTCTGAGCCTTGAATGTTGCTGCGAAATTCCTCTCATTCCTGTTGTTCCTTCTGATATAGTCTCCCTTTTACATCTCACGGCATTGAATTGGGACAAACGTCTTGATCTGCCATTTGTTGGTGGTTGATGATTAGTAGGAATAAATTCCAGTCTGAAACCTAATATCCTGAACTCTTAGCATCTTCCCGCTTATTCGTTGTTTAATGCCGTTGAATTCATATGCATTTTGCTAATAACAACTTGAATTTCATTTCTGCTTTGAATTTCATTTTCAGTCCTCATTTTCATTCCTGCTTTGAAAGCATTGGACAACATCAGGTAACTAGATTTCTTTTTCATCTTAGTTTGCTTGCATTTGTATTTTCCTATCCATTACTTAGCTTTTACATGTCTGTAAACAAGGACTGCTTTTGCACAACCATTGGATTAATGCTTCATAATGTAAAATATAGATTAATGCTTAACTGTAGGACTGCCTGAATTTCATAATGTAAAATATAAAGCTTTCTTACCAAATTGATCTATTACAAATATGAGTCATATGTATGCATACTTGTACATCTCATTAATTTAAATTTCTCTCACATTTTCTCACTAAAGTTATGGATTGAAAGTATAGTATCAAAACTAACATTGTATGCACATGAGTTGCCCATATCCAAAAAACTTACTAAGTTTTAGATTTATCTAAATTTTATATTTCTAAATTTCTAAATTTCTAAATAGTATCAACTGCCTATATATTTATCTAAATTTTAAATTTCTGTCCTAATCAAACGAAATGGCACAAGTTTAAATAACCATTTTTTTATATTGCAACATAGTTTATTGTCGTTGATTCACGGGACACTTTCATCGTAATGCCATATGCTGCAAATTCAATTTGTATCGACGAAGTTTACAGGTAAGCTTTAGTTATGTTTATACCTCTTATGTATATACCTCTTAGATTATTATGAGACCAGGGATGCAGGTTTGAACTTAGATGCACATTCATTATTATTAAGGTTATTTGTAGTTAATTAAGAAGGCTTCTCTGTGCATAACAGGTTAACTAACTCTGTTCATTCTGTTTTCTTCTGTCAGAACACAACATCAGCAGAAAATAATATCAAGCATTTAGTCTATCTGTTGGAAAATGCTGTACTTAATCTTTCCGATGGTCAAGAACAAATGTCATGGTTGAAGCTTTGGTATGGTTCATGATGTATACAAATGTGTTGGATGTGAAATTTTCCAAACTGTATCGTGAAAAGTGGTTCTTTTATTCTGCTGTGAAATTTTCCAAACCAAATTGATGCTTTCTGATATAGTCTTATTTTTCATTCGTTCTCCCTGCTTTATTGATGATGTTCTACCACATTTGCATGTGAAATACAATGAATATTCATGTTTTTAAATAAGGATATTGAGTGTATTCTGTTTATCCATGGCTCTTGGTTTTCTGAGGCACTGATATCATTTCTTTTCTTTTTATGACATTTCTCACAATTGAGTTGATTTAGAAATAGTAAATGTTATTCTGATTATTCATGATTTGCTAAATTTATTTGCAGATTTGTGATTTATCATCTGTCTCGGATATCAAGTTACTTGCTTCTACGTTTTCCAAAAAGAATGTGCCACTACATGTGTTGGTAAATTTTCAATCATATTGCTATATTGCTGAGATATAATAATACCTCACTGCATGGTTAAATTTGCTGGTAGTTTCAGCTATGAAACTCGGATACCGGATACGACACGTCATTTTTTAGAGATGTTGGTATTAAAGAGAATTGCACTACAAACATAATTTAGGGGATATCTATAGATTGTTTAAAGAAATGGCTTTCTTTCAAGCATTACAACTTATTATATCTTTTTTTGCAATACAAATTAAACTTCTGATATGAATAAAATGTAATATGGAACTTTTATTTTTTGCATCAGGGTGAACACTGCTGGTGTGCTTGAGCAAAATTGAGTGACCACATCAGAGGGGTGAGTTTTTTTGTGTTGAACGTGGAAACAAGTGTTTCACCAACTCTACCTGTAGCTGTTATCCGACAAGACTTTATATTGAATCCTGTATCACAAAACAATAGCGGTTTTTCAAATACTGCTACGCAATATATTCACTATTACACATAACTACTTTTGATTTTCCCTATACCATTCCAGGTTTGAGTTAAGCTTTGCTCTCAATGTATTAGGAACTTACACAATGACTGAACTGACGGTCCAACTATTAGAGAGAGCTTCCCCTGATGCACGCGTAGTTACGGCTTCGTCTGGTGGAATGTATAGTACTCCATTGACCAAAGATCTACAGGTAACTAACTGTTATGAACATTTCAGATTACTCAATCATTTTCAGGATTTCATGATAATTTATTCTGGTTTTTTACCAGTACTCTGAAAGCAACTTTAATGGGACTGAACAGTATACTCGAAATAAGCGCGTTCAGGTTAGTCAATTATAGTTAGTTAAGCTGCTTACTCAATAGTTGATACACTTTTTTTTCTCTTGTATTGTTTAACAATTGACTAAACAATCGCACTAACCAAAGTGGCGACGAAGACATTTCATCTTAGCAATACCGTAATGATTGCTGCCTTTATAGTGACAATTATCGCCAACATACACAAACAAGTAAATATGTGAGTGTTACACGTGCCCAGTTGAATTCAATGTATGTGCATGCTATATTAGATATAAAAACCATACATAAATCTTCACCTAGCAACTTAAGATTTTTGGAGAGTTAGTTTCTGACATTATAATAAAGCGCCTTACCAAGTGGAGAGTTATTTATAATTAGAATTTACGGGTCACTATCAATGCAATACCAATTTTAGTTTAATTAACAATTATATTTATTTAATAAGCAAATATTTTATTTTAAAATGTCAAAAAAAATTCTTTCTCTATTTCACAGACACCTAAATATACACGTGCAATTAAATATTATATTTTTCAATTTTCTCAATTACCTTTTAAAATCATACCATTTTTTCTAAAAATTTACTAAATATTATTATTTTAATATTTTTTATATTTTTTCATACTTATCTAAATTAAAACAATTATTTACCTTTTAGTAATGTCTGCATTTACGGGTGTTTGACTAGTTTAAACAATATAAAATGCTACATTATAATATGAGAGCAATAATCATCATAATTTAAAGTAGGAATATGATTTATGATATGTGGCTTTAAATGATGAGAAATGTTATTCTTACAATAATATATACACTATATTGTATTTTACTGTAATATATATACTACATCGTATTTTACTATTCATCAATACGGTGAATAGGAAAATATTATAATAATTTTTTTTAAAAATACAAATTTTTTTTAATATTTAGATATTTATTAACCAATTTTTTACATTGTATTAATTAATTTTTTTTACTACTAAAAACTATTTTTATATCTGGACGTTTATTAACCAACTTCATAACTTCATTAACCAACTTTTTACATTGTATTAACCAATTTTATTTTACTAGTAAAAATTATTTTTAATATCTGGACCTTTGTTAACCAACTTCATCACTATATTAACCAATTTTTTACATTTTATTAACCAATTTTTATTTACTATTAAAAATTATTGTGCATAGATACTATTCACATATACTGTTCACACCAATGTTCATGTACGGTTTTATTGTTTACGATACTGTTGACCGTATTTATGAACAGGGTTATTCTGGACTGGACCAATTGCTAGAATTGGCCCAATCCGCTTCTGCTCCAGAGCGGCCCAAATTGCCTAAGTCCAATTCACAGAGGGACAAAAAGTTACCTTTCTGCCCCTCCAACCGGGCAAGGAATGCAACGTTTCTCCTCGGAATTACTGCCCGTCACGCACGACTTCATTGCTCACCGAACAGCTATGGGCAGGTGCCCGGAACTATGCCTTTGCCCGACATAACGGCTAGTTTTGGGCACCCTGCCCGACATAACGGCTAGTTTGGGTAGTTACCTATTCTTTGGGGAAAACGGTTATTTCGCCCCGAAAATAGGACCGTTGGCCACACGCTGGGGGCTCTATATAAACCCTCTCGCTTGAGAGGGTCAGGTATCGAATATTCACCCTAAGAATTCATACTTTGTACTTGCTCATTTTCTCTGACCCTTTCTTACTTGAGCGTCGGAGTACCTTACAGGTACACCCCCCTCCTCTCCATACGACCAACATCCCTGACGCACTTGGCGGCCTGATTCTACAGGATCTGATCCAGCATTCACGATCAGTGGCGCCGTCTATGGGAAACTTTGTTCTCCCCATCTTTCTTTCCTCAGTAATCGAAGATCAAAACAATTCTCAAACATCATCACGATCATGGCCTCCCAAGATCGCTCCAAGGATGCCTTTCAAACCACCATCCTCCCCGTCAACAAATCTGACGTTGACGGCCAGTCATCTCTCCTCCGAGATGTCCGTTTCCTCAGGGATGGAGCCACTGCTTCTCCTTCCCCTACCCCTGCTGATCGCAACAACGATCAACCATCACTTGATGTCCAGCCCGTTCCTGCTCCGCCCAATGCCGACTCGGCCGTAGCAGCCTTCCTAGAGGCGATCAACAAAACTAACTCCCTGATCCTGCAGCAAAACGAAAGGATCGGGGCGCTGGAAGAGTCTCGCCCTCCAAGATCCCCTCCTACGCGGAGGAACCAGCGATGATCCAGAAGTCCGCAGCCCCGGAGAGAAATCGACCGAAGGCTGCACCAAGAACCTAATCCTCGCGTAGCCCGAAAGCACGATCAGATCTCCCCGCGTGACCAGCACGCCCATGACCACAAGAGGACTCGGAGGAAAGAGCAATCTCCCCCGATCAAGCCTAAAGGACGGGACCGCCCACCTTCCCCGCGAAGGAACCACTAACCTTCCCCGCGAAGGAACCGCTCACCTTCTCCGCAAAGGAACTGACGTCGCGAGCATTCCGTTCGGTCCCCATCATACACCAGTTCTAGTGACGACGACGAGCCTCGCGGCCCGTTGTCCCAGGAGATCTTGGCTACCCGTCTCCCGAAAGGCTTGGAGAAACCCCCGTCACTTGGCACGTACGACGGGACCACCGACCCTGACGAGCACATCGAGAACATCGATGCGCTGCTAGACTACCGCGACGTACGAGGTACCATCAAATGCAAACTGTTCCCGACCACCCTTCGGAAGGGAGCAATGACATGGTATAAACAACTGCCCGAGGAGTCCATTACCTCGTGGAGACAGCTGGGCAGGATGTTCTCGTGGCACTTTACAGCATCTCGCCACCACCCCAAAATTGAAGCCTCTCTGGAAGCCATAATCCAGGGTAAAGGTGAACCTCTCCGCGCATATATCGAGAGGTTCAACAAAGAAGCAGTGCAGGTCCCAACGACGGACGAAATGAAGAAGTTTTTGCTCGAGCAGGGGCTCCGCCCAGGCTCCGAGTTTTCTAAAGCCATTGGCTTCGCGCCACCGAGGAACTTAGACTCCCTCCTCCTCAAAGCCCAATCACACATTCAATATAAAGAGAAGGTTACGGCCAGCAACGTCCGAGCATCACGCCATCAGGAGAACGCTCGGGCATCCAAAGGAGAAGAAGCTTCGACATCTCGTCGAGGTGACCGGAGGCGCGAGGACTGTCCTCGTGATTCCCGTGACATCAAAGGCTCCTCCAGGCAGTTCCATGACTACACTCCCCTGACCGTTTCCAAGGAAAAGATCTTGTCCGAATGTGCCAATTCGGAGTTCAAACAGGCTGGGGTCCGCTTCCCCAAATAGCTTCTGAATATACCAAACATGGACAAATCAAAATACTACCGTTTCCACAAAAGTCACGGCCATACCACGGAGGACTGCATCCATCTGAAGGATGCCATTGAAATACTGATCAGGGATGGCCACCTGAAGCAATTTGCGAAGAAGAAGGACACTCCTCGGCAGGACGCCCAGGAGTCCAAGAAGGTCGAGGAGGAGGTACCCTCCTCGGAAGACGCCAATATACAGGTCGCTATGTCCATATCGCGACCCGAGGACTTCAACGTCCCTGACGGGCTCAGTGCCCCTGCATATTTTGCGGCCCACAGCCCGTGGGAGACATTTCCCTCCGCCATGGTCATCTCTGGCGGGGGTTTCAACAAACTCACTAAAATTCTGGTATCAGATGTGTGATGTTGAGTGTGATGTCACAACAACACAATCTACTATATGAACAAGGTAAAAACAACAGCAGTACTTAACCACAATAAACAACACACATAATTTATTCACCCAGTTCGGTCTAACAACCTACATCTGGGGGCATACCAAGCCAGGAAGGAAGTCCACTATTAGTAGAATTAAATTACAGACTCAACAATACCAGTTGACAATCTCCTAACTTAATCCCTACCCAATGACCCTTCTACCTAAGTCCTCCCTAGGTAAGAGACTCCATCTCACTTCCAATCATCGCAATGATGTCTAGCAGTCAACACCTCAGCCACTGCATCAACAACTTGATTTCCAACAACTCTTCAAACACAACAAAGTAGAAGACATACTTCCATGACAATACCTAGACATGACACACATGACTAAGAACAATACTTAGAGTTGCTTAACAGCTTCCTCCAAGAACAATACATCTCTTACCTACAGGCTTCGAGATAAACACGATGACCATCCCACAAACCGGGTGGTTCACACATACCAACTCTCCTAGAGAGTGGTTCACAAACTCAGCCCTAATGATTACATCTTTTCTATTCACCGCTTCCCCCAAAACTAGGTTACAATGCTTCTATTTATAACCTATTTCCCAACTGGATTTGGGCTTCAAATCACAGCATAACAGCTGCTACCAATCTGCAAAAGATTCTCCTACAAAATAGGTCTTCAATCAAATCCTTCCTAATTTATCTCCATAATTAGAAAGTCATTATTCTTCAATATTCTTCTTGATTCTGACTTGAATCTTCCAGAGCTACAAATCAGCTCCATAATATTTCCAGGATATTATGTATCTTTTAAATCTTCACTTTTTAAATCAGCTGCAAGATCTTCTCCATAAAAATAGGAACAAATCTCCAAATAGTTTCCTAAAAAGTCTCCAAGGTCCTTTTTATGAAATCCAATTAAATCTGCACTTTGTTCCTAATAAATCTCCTTGAAAATATCTAATTTGATTTGAATTTAAAACAAATTTTATCTTCAAATCTTTTCATATCTTTCAGCCCTAAAAACAGCAACAGACTGAAGTTCTGATGTTCTGTCAACTGATGTCAAGACATCATGTTTAACATCAGACCACAAAACTGCAACCCTAAATAACTTAACATAAACTAAATGTTAAGAACTCATGTTAAGACATCAGACAAATGACATCTTGATTAAAAATCACATGACAGCAAAACAGCAACACCTGCTATACCAGACTAAGATGTTATGACATCTGTCTTCGACATCACATCACATAACCTTAACCTTCAGGTTTAGTGAAGTCCAATATGTCTGAATCTGTCATGACATAACCATGCACTCATACTAGCTTAGTGCAGCACAACATGTCAAGACATCACACTTGACATTTCCACAACCTGCAACTACTGGACCCAGATGTCATGACATCTGTTGTAACACATGACAGCAATATTGTCATGACAGTTGAAGATGTTTCAACATCAGGTTCAGCATCTGTAGTGATGTCTGAGCAACCATGTCAGGACTTCTGATCTGACATCGTGTACCACTTGCTATAAATCATCATCTGTTCTGACATTGTCACATCCTGCAGTGATGTTCTACTCTTATGTCAAGACATTCTTCATAACATTTTCCTGAGCAACATGTTTCGCAAAAATTGCTGCCAACTCAGAACTTACAGTCACCGTGGGCTCCGTGAAACAGAAGTTTGAACACCTGATCAACACAAGCTCCAGCAAAGTGACCACGCTTAATCGGGCACAGAAGGGCTCTGTCCCCATCTCCTTCTATCGGGAGGAACTCCTCGGCGGCTCCCCGAACTCAAGTATACCATTGCTCGTCAGGGCCTGGATGGCGAACTTCGACGTTCGCAGGATACTCGTCGACCAGGGCAGCTCGGTCGACATCATGTACTCCCAGCTGTTTTCAACACTTTAGCTGGACGAATCGCACCTTACCCCCTACGTAGGGTCCGATTTACAGGGATTCAACGGATCTGTAACCAAGTCGTGGGGATACGTCGAGTTGATCGTGACCTTCGGCTCAGCTGAAACAGCCAGATCCATCAAGGTGCAATTTCTGGTAATCGACTGCCCGTCGCTCTACCAATGCATTTTCGGAAGGCCGACTCTAGCCGAGTTGGTAGCAGTGCCCTCAACCGTCCACCTGAAGATGAAGTATTACACTTCGAAAGGGATGGTCACCACCCTCCATGGCGATATAGAAGCTGCCCGACGGTGTTTCGAAGCAGCTACAAAGGGGCTCAACACCATTGCGCCCAGGACAAAAGCGTCGAGCAAGCCAGCACTGCTAAGCAGCTCCGAGGAGGCTAAGCCCCTGCCCCAGGTCGACTCTATCGACCTCGACAGTCGCTTCCCCGAGGACCAACAGAAGGAACGAGTAGCTTCAGCAGGCCCGTCCACGTCGTCCAGCAGCAACTCCCATCCGATGCGCCCAATCCCGGATGGCAACTTCGAGATAGTCCTGTTCGGCGAAGACCCCCAACGAGGAGTGAAGATCAGAGCAGACCTGCCTGACATCGCGAGGAAGCAGCTCAAAGCATGCCTCCGAGGAAGCAGCTCAATGCATGCCTCGCGAGGAAGCAGCTCAATGCCAACCTCTTCGCATGGAGTGCCGCAGAAATGCCTGACTTGGATCCATCCGTCGCTTGTCACCAGCTGACCATCGACCCGACCGTCAAGGCCGTAGCACAACGTAGGAGGAAGCAGTCTCCGGAGAAAACGGAGGCTGCTGAAAAAGCTGTAAAGGACCTCCTCGAGGCCAAATTTATTTCGAAAGCCAAGTACACAACTTGGTTGTCCAACGTTGTATTAGTTAAAAAATCTAATGGAAAATGGCTTATGTGCGTTGATTATACCGATCTCAATAAGGCATGCCCGAAGGATGCCTACCCCTTCCCCAATATTGATAAACTTGTTGATAATTCTGCTGGTTTTAAACTTTTATCGTTCATGGACGCCTAATCGGTCTACAATCAAATCCCAATGGCAATGTCCGACAAAAAATATACGGCCTTCATGACCGAATCGGGCAACTATTACTACAACGTAATGCCCTTCGGCCTGAAGAACGCCGGAGCAACGTACCAACAAATGATGAACAAAGTGTTTCGGGGAGAAATAGGTGACATGCTCGAAGCCTACATGGATGACATGATCCTAAAATCCCACGAGGAAACCGATCATACTGCCCACTTGAGAAAGGTCTTCGAACAGGCCAGGAAATACAAAATGTATTTTAATCCGGAGAAATGCACGTTCGGTTTCCGGGCAGGTAAATTCCTCGGCTTCTACTTAACGGAATGAGGAATCGAGGCCAATCCCGACAAGTGCCGAGCATTCTCCGAGTTTCCTACGCCAAAGTCCAAAAAGTTCATCCAGTCCCTCAACGGGATGCTCGCGTCACTATCTCGTTTCGTGGCCAAGTCCGCCCAGCACGCCCTGCCGTTCTTCAAACTCCTCCGTAAAGAGGCAGCATTCGAATGGACCGAGGAGTGCGACAAGGCCCTTCTCCATCTGAAACGGGCACTCTCAGAGCCACCGGTCCTCTCTCGACCGGACAACGGCGAAACGTTATACCTATACTTGGCCGTTGCGACCGAAGCAGTGAGTGTCGCTCTCATCTGCGAGACGCCTGACAGGCAGAAGCCCATCTATTTCACGAGCAAAGCGCTGCAAGGACCGGAGTTAAGATACCAACAGATAGAGAAGGTGGCATTGGCTTTCATCAACGCAGCCAGAAGGTTAAGACATTACTTCCTGGCTCACATGATCGTGGTTCGAACAGATCAGCCCAAAAAGCAGCTGCTCGGACGACCAGATATGGCTGGCCGAATGCTCAAATGGTCGTTGGAGCTGTCTGAATTTGACATCCAATACGAAGGTAGAAAATCCCTCAAGGCCTAAGCTCTGGCCGACTTCGTCGCGGAGATGACGTTCGCAGACTCCCTCGCGAGCAAAGCACGTAAATGGACCATCTTCGTCGACGGTGCCTCAAGCTCAGCAGGAAGCGGCGCGGGCATCATACTGGAGAGCGACGAAGGAATTATCGTCGAGGTATCACTCACACTATCTTTCCCAACCTCCAATAACTAGGCGGAATACGAAGCCTTCCTCGCTGGGCTACGCCTTGCCGAGGACCTGGGTGCACAAGAAGTCGTCATTTACATGGATTCACAACTCGTGGCTCTCCAGGTCCGGGGTGAATACCAAGCCAAAAACCATAACCTGACCGAATACTTGGCCCTGGTAAAGAAAGAAATGGCGAAATTCACAACAGTAGAAGTGAAACATGTTCCCCGCGAACATAACATGCGAGCAGACGTGCTATCCAAACTGGCCAGTACGGAGAAGAAAGGCGGAAACAAGTCCGTCATACAGGAAGTACTTCCTCGACCCAGCATCGAGAAGGCCTCCCCGACACTCGACGTGCAGGTGATCGGTGACAACAACTGTTGGATGACCCCAGTCTACAACTATCTCGCCAGAGACGAACTCTCGTCCGACCCAAAGGAGGCCAGCATAGTCAGGCGAAGAGCCTGCTCTTATGTCTTGGTCGAAGATATACTCTACAGACGGGGATTCTCCATTCTGCTGCTCAAATGTGTCGAGGAGGAAATGGTCGCACACATCCTGCGCAAAATCCATGAAGGAATCAACGCCCAACATCTTGGCGGAAGGTCCCTTGCTCGAAAGGCTCTCCGTGCGGGATACTACTGGCCGACCATGCAAAACGACGCGAAAGAGCACGTGAAGAAATGCGACAAATGCCAACGGCACGGGGACATACACCTGGCTCCGCCTAACGAGCTCAAGGTTATGTCCTCCCCGTGGCCATTTGCCTGATGGGGCTTAGACATCCTAGGACCCTTCGTGGTAGGATCAAGTCAGAACAAATATCTCATAGTGGGCGTGGACTATTTCACAAAATGGATAGAAGTAGAAGCTCTAGCCAAAATAACTGCCCTCAACATCCTGCGGTTCTACAAACGAAACATCCTTGCACGTTTCGGTATTCCCCAAGCGATAGCAACGGACAACGGGACGCAATTCACGGACAGGAAGTTTCAGGACTTTGTCGCCCAACTGGGTACGAAGCAACACTTCGCATCCGTCGAGCACCCCCAAACAAATGGGCAGGCTGAGGCAGCTAACCGAGTCATCCTTCGAGACCTCAAGCGAAGGCTAGACGAAAAAAATAAGGTATGGGTCGAGGAACTACACAGCGTACTCTGGGCATACCGTACAACTCCACACTCAACGACTGGGGAAACACCTTTCCGCCTAGCATACGGAACCGAGGCTGTAATTCCCGTCGAAGTTCACGTGCCCTCTAGGCGGACAGAGTCGCCCCTAGACGAGGAGATGAACAACGAATCTTTAAGAGAAGAGCTCGGCCTCGTCGAGGAAATCAGAACCGGGGCAGCCCTCTGCGAAGCCTCACTAAAACAAAAAATTACCATCAGGCACAACGCCAAGGTAATGCGGCTAGAGTTCGACGTGGGAAGCCTCGTTCTAAGAAGAAACTACAAAGACTCTCGTGAAGGCAAACTAGCAGCCAATTGGGAAGGACCCTATCGCGTCCGAGCAAAGACGGAAAATGGGGCCTATTACCTAGAACATCTCATTGGGGAAGAACTTGCTCGACCATGAAACGCTGAAAAGCTAAAACAATATTACAGCTAAATCCTCGGTTCGACCCGTCGCAACGACGAACGTCAGTGTCGCACCCTAATTTTAGACCCCAAGATCCCTTTTCTTTTTGCATAGCATATTAGGTCTATCATTCGTGCATAACTAACTGCTTTATCTAGATCTTTGTCTGTTTATTTCATTTGTGAAGGAAGGTGCGGCTGCAGAAGTTTCTGTGTGTTCGTGTTTGTGATGATTCTGGTATTTACAATTGGTTGAATCCTTGTGGAGACGGAGGAAAGGTTGTACCCCAAGTTGTGTCCTTATTCCCAAAGACTCCTTTAGGCATTGGTTCACGTGGAAGATTAACGCTAATGAGTTCATTGGCTTCAAATTTGTTTGAACGTCGCCAAATTCAAGAGTATTTCCTTTTCAATTCCAAGGGGTTCAAAATATTAAGAAGAACTAGAAACAATACATTTGGCACGAAATTTATTCTAAGCCGGTATTAAGTGCAAAGGTAAGCTACAAGATTGCAAGATTCGCTGATTCACCCAATTGGTGGAATTTATTATCTAGAAGCCATTCCAAGTCCAAATAAAACTCAAATTCTCCTTATAAGCGCAAGTTTGAAAATTGAGTTAAAATGGGATGCATAATTTTATTACAAAGGAGTGCAATTAAGGAGTCCACATTCTAGTATCAAGTAAGTTCCTTTGGCACAGGGATTTTGGTGCCAATTCAAGTGGAAATTCAGAAATGAGTTGTCTTGTGCTTCATTAACTTATCATTCAAAAATGTGGGAATGTTGGTCCAAGGTGGATTCCAAACACCCAAGGTCGTCACGAGTTCAGTTAGGAAGTCCAGATTATCTCAATCTTCTAATACCCAAGTTATAAAGGCAAGAAGTTCCGGTTTCATGGTTTCTCACGCAATTCAATCGAAGAATGTTAAAGTTTTAATCATCACTTCAAACCACCATAAAGTTTATACTATTCAAGTTCAAGGACTATTACATTGAAATAGCTTACATCAACATTGTCAAACTATTTCTAAATAATGGACAGTCGTGAAATTGTGTTTACATGTGTCATAAAATTAAGATTTACACTAAGTAAAAAGCTACCACGGTTGAAAAGTGAAATATCCATGGAACTAGGTTGTGATGCCCACGGTGATTCACATACTAGTGATACAATCAATCTTCTTTCGGAATACATGTGTCGCCGTTCGCCACAAAGTACCTTGAGCTAGGACGTGAAAAGAGCAAGACTGGTTTGGATGTTTGAACTTGGAAAAAGAAAGGAGATTTAAACAAACCAGACATAAGTTTCGTATTCATTCAAATTCAAAAAGTTTCATTAAGTACACGAAGAACTTCAAGCTTGTAAGAAGGTACCTGAATCAACAAGAAGAAAGCCGACAAACCAGCTATTGACCTGAGCTTCTTTGAGTTGGATGGTCTTTAAAGCTCTCACTTGGAGAAGATATCTTCCATATTGTGATATGCGCTGAAACACGTTTGGAAATTCCTCGAACCCGAAACTTCTTAAAATTTCATGCTGAATGCATCACCATTTCTGAGTCTGAACCCTCACCTCCTGCAAGCATCAATGAGGAAGCAAACATTTTTGTTATTGAGTTCATCACAAGATCATCAGTGTACAGGAGTTCAGAAGATGGCTACTTGATGATTGTAGTAGCAAACTCTTGAAAAATATTACCGTTAATCAAATTCCAAGACAAATCAAGAGAGCGGGTATTCAGTCCACCAGTACAGAATGGAGCTCTCATGGCATTGCGACTCTCGTATCGAAAGCCAATAATTCACGATGTTCACGAACCTGTCCGAAACAAGAGACCAAGTTAAACCAAACAAGTTTACAAAGCTAAAGCTATAAAAATTGCAAAGATGATTAGTATGTTTAGGACATTGTCATATGAGGAACTCATGAAATCTAAGAACTCTCCAAGCAGGCCAGGCTGACAGTTTCAGTTTCAGGTCATGCTACAAACATTCGTTTTAAAAGACTTATATCTAATGCTTAGAAGATTTCACGCGGACGAATTACCTGGCCACAACGGTGTAGATAAGTCCACCCAGATCAAGCACTTTTTAAAACCAAATGAAGTTGCATCTATTTCACTTCTTTCTTCTGGAGTAAATGGAGGAAGTACTTTTTCCAAGTTTGATGACGAAACCTCAGCAGAACCTGTCGCGAGCTGTTGCCACTCATTTTTAAATTCATCTCAGTAAAGTATCGGCAACCACTGCTTCTTGATGTGCTCAAGGACACTCTGAAAAGAGAGAATAGATCAAGATGGCATTTTTCAAGAAGGATTTTAAATAAAATTCACCATCTCAAAGAGACGGCATAGATTGGAAGAAAGAAGTATATTTACGCGAGTCGTACCTGAGTAGCTTATGTTAATTTTCTGTCTGGGACAAATACAACCGTCTTGTTCTGAGCTCTGGACCAAAGATATTATTGAGTACCTACATCAGCACAACAACAATTATACAGGAACATCAATATGGCACAAATTTCTTCATTTGTAAAAACACAAAGAGTAGCAAGAGAGTGATCAAACCATGCCGACCATGAGAGACACCTGAAAAGTCACAAAGTTCATATTTAATATTGATAATATGAAATCAAGAGTCCATAGGAGGTCTTCGAAATCATGGTATTACCCTAATACAATATAACCGTCAATAAATTACATAAGCAGCTCACTGCAGATTTATTTGTGAAGAGGAAAGTCAGAAAACCTTACCTGAACTACTAAACCTGAGACTATTGTTGCGGTTCCGTAATCATAGCTTCAAAGTGGCAGCAGAATTCTGGGTTATAAGCACTGCAAGTACAAAAAAAGAGAGGTCATTGCCATACTTAAAGAAACTCATAAGAATAAAAGATTTGGACAGGATCAAGAAATTCGACGGTACATTCAAATGTTCACGACATAGTCAAACATTTTGAATCAAGAAGAAGAGAAGTCGTTATCATCAAATGCATCCAATACAGTTCACAGATTTTGTGCAACGAAAAAGGAAAAGATTGAATGAGATAGGCCTCAATTTTTTTTTGAATCAGAGAATTGAGGGCAACATCGTAAAGACGCCGCCAACATCAATTCCTCCCAATATTGGATCAATCAGAGCATTCAATTCAGAGATCATATCAAAAGCGTGTCACAAATTCAAATTTCAAGTTCAAAAACTTTCCAAAACCATTCACTAAAGACACGTTGGAAAACAGTCAGCAACATGGCATCAAAAATTCAAATCATAATCAGATCGTATCAGGTCATTCAATATTTCAAAAACCTTCTAAATCCAACAAAATCAAATCAATCAGCATTCAAGATTTTTCAAGTTCCTTAATTCGTCATTGGCCTATAAAAAGGGACAAGGGTTTGGCAAAAGGGACAGAGAAAAATTTGACAAAAAAAAATTGACGGAAAGACAACGAGAATCCCACACTTCCTCAACAATACGATCGAGACTCAGAACACCAAGAGTGTTCATCATCGCCCAGAGACTCAGAAGCATCGCTCATCATCGCCCTTCAGAAACTGACGGACCGAAGGCAAACGATACAGATCGCGAGAGCTCGTAAAAGGTAAAAAAGGGTAGAGAAAGAGAACTTCCCTGGTTGACGTCCGTGGAGCCACTTGACATTCATCGCCGACACTCATTTTCTTTTTTTCTCCGCCGTTTCTTTCCTTTTTGCATCTTTGTAACTGTAATCATCAATATAATGAGAATGATGGGGTATTGGGTCGATTGGGGATCAGGGTAGATTTAGGGTTTATGTTTTGTTGAAATTGAGAGAAATCGAGAGCGACGATTGCGAGAGAGAAGAGAAATTTTGAGAGAGAAATTGTGAGGGAGGAGACGAGTGAGAGACGAGTGAAGAGAGGGCGCACCCTTGGTCCTTTTCCCTTCCGTTTCTATTCTTTTTTATTTTAAAATTAAAACTTTATTTTTTATAATCAGTAAAACTTTTATTTTTAAGTTGAAATCTTTTGTTAATTAGAATTTTAAAATTTTTATTGGTAATTCAAGTTAAGACTTTTATAATGATTTAAAATCCTTTCTTTTAATAATTAATTTAAACCTTTTTTTAATCTAATTTTCTTTTATAATAAAATTAAACTTTCTTTTAATTGAAAAACCTTTTATGATAATAATCAAAAACAAGTTTCTTATAATAATATTTAGTTTTTTTTATAATTAATATTTATAATCAACCTAAATCTTTTCCTTATATTAAATAACACTAATTTTTAATAGATAATTTAAACCATTTTTATAATTAATCTAACTCCCTTTTGTAATGAATTAAACCATCTCCCTAATAAAATTTAGAATTAACTAATCTAGAGTTTTTTTATAATAACTAATTCAAACTTTTTTTGTAATAACCGCTAAAACTAAAAATCCTTTTATAAGTAAAATTTCCCTAGCCTCCCCATAATTAATAATAGTAATAAAATAATTAAGTTTAAAAAACCAAACCTTTAGATCGTCCCCGTTTAGAAATCTCTCGTTACGATTAGTCATAGGGTCGTGTGAGAACGCTTTGTTGGTATGCCTTGTTTGTGTATTATGTATTTGATTTTTGTTCTTGCTTTAAACCTTTCAAAATAATTAAAAATCCTCGATCCAACGTCGAGCCAATTTTCTACCCATGTAAGTCGATCGCCTTAGGGCATCGCATTCGACCTATTGATCACTGGACACAAGTCTATCATCACTTTGCTAGCACACTCGCCTAAATAATATAATTAACCGCATAAAATATCCAAGGGAAAATCCCATGCATGATAACCACGTTATTGTGCATGGTGCATTTCATTTGCATCATAATCGATACCCTTAAGATAAGTCAATTAGACAACTTAGGATAGACTTCCTAGGTTAGTCCCCCCTTAACTTTGATTTTTAATCAAACTTTAGCCCACCTAATTCTCCACACAAGAGAATTAGATGTTAATCATCTCAAAGAAAGGGACATACAATCCCATACCCCACAAAAATACAAACAATTTTCAAAAACTGTGGTGGTCTTTCTTAAGATGATGACTCATCTTCTTTTCCTAAACCCTTAAACCCTTAGCAAAACGAATAACAGATAATAAAATGAATCAAGGGGTTCCTGTAGAGTACTACAGATATCTAGGATGCTAACACCTTCCCTAGGTATAACCAACCCCCGAACTTAGAATCTTAGTGCATTTGCATTGCATCGTGGGAATTCGGTTTTTCTCCCTTCCCTTGGATAAAATCAAAGACCGGTGGTGACATAAAAAATGCGATCCTAGTTAACAAATAACTATGGTATCCAATTTTCACCGCGACAGTCAGCTGCCGACCATTGTGCGCGTCTAAGTACAAGCATCGCATACGATTAAAGCAGAACCCCGCTCAGTAACGAGCCGGATAACTGCTCGACAGTGGTCCTCGATCGAGCATCGCCGTCGTCAAAGTACCACGATTGGCAGAACCCCGGCTCGCGATGGGACGTTCACGCCGCAAACCCAGGCCTCGAACGCGACCTGAGCTCTGCTCCCCAGCTAGGATATTCCCCGGCCATTCGACCAGTTCCCCACACTGCCGAACACATCTATTACGAGCAATTCCCCCAAAATATTCGCACAAGTCAAATACCCCTATCACGGGCGGACATACATTCACAGTGAACATGCATACAACACTTAGCAAAAACAAACGCAAGTAAAATCATGCAGAGGACAAAGCCAGAAATATAATAGGTTAACATAATGGGTGACCACGAGGGCCACAATTATGCTTAATTACATCAAACGGGGGCCAAGCCCCCCCCAAAAAGAAAATAAATTACAATAGTTCCACGGCACGCAGGCCGAACAAAATACAACAACATCAAAATAACAACCTCCTCACTCATCAGCATGCTCGGCAGGCTCTGGCTCGGGTCCCTGATCCTCTGCGGGCTGATCCTCGGGGGTACTTCCAAGGAGACCGTCGGGCACGACGATACGACCATTCTCAACATGCGCCAAGTAGTGAGTACCCTCGGCAGAAATGTCTAGCCCAGGGTTCACCACCCGCAGCTGAGCCACGGCGTTTCTGAAGGACTCCTCCGCAACGGCGATGCCATCATCTTCGGCCAGCAGCATACGAGCAACCAGCTCAGATCTCGTCTTCAAGGCCTTCATATCCTCCGGCTCATCGTCACCCGGGGCATTGGCCGCCTTCAGCCGCTAGATCAACTCCTCGGCAGACTTCTTCTCTACCGCCAGCGTTGAGTTCTCCTCCTTCAAACGAGCTACCTCCTCCTCAGCTTTCCTTCGAGCATCGTCGGCACCCTTAGCTTCTTCCTTGAGGGACGCCATGGTAGCACGGGTAGCAATAAGTTCGGCCTCAGTCGCCGAATCCCCTTCAGCGTACACAGCTTCCATCTCCAACATCCTAACCAATTCAGAAGCATCCTGGGCCACCAACGCCCTCTTGCTCGGGCGATCCATGCTTTCCAAGTGAAGAGACTCCGCCCGAGGCACAATCAGAGAGTTCCCCTCGAAGAACTTTTGGTCATGAATGCAAGGAGGAAACTCGAACTTCCCCTTCTCCGACGCCCGGGTAAGGTCCACAACATCATTAAACCTTTGCCGCTTGGGTCGACCAGCCAAAGGAAGGGGAGACCCCTGGGAAGCAGGAGTGGGAGAAGTGGAGGTCCCCGCAGCAGATTGCGCCGGAGGAGGAACAGGGCACCAGCAAACCGAGATTTCGGAAGAGCCGCTCCAACTTTGTTCCTCGCCAGAGCATTCCACACAACCCGATCATGAGCCTGAGACATCTCACCTGCACAAACAAAACACGAACGCGTTAGATGCGAGGAAAAGAAATGACATGAACAAAATCTAAATAACTAAAACTACCGAGCAGCTTCTCACCGTCCGCGGGAGCCTTGCACTCCAGCAGTGCCTTAACATTGATGAATCTACGTTCAACTCTCTGGCTCCCATCCTCCTCGAAGATCGGACTGCCCCTGCTCGTCCAGCACTCAGCAAGCCGGAAGGAGTTGACCCAGTTCACCAACGCCTCATACGCCGCGGTATCCTTCCCGAGCAACTCGCTCGGCTGAAAGACATAATCGTTGGGCTCCTTGGTGAAGTGGTTGGGCGACCAGTGGATAGGGAACTTGTAAAGTCTTCACCCAATATACCTCCCTTCATCGTCATGCAGCTCATTCCCGTCCTCATCAATCTCTATCTCCCAGACGTATGTGTTGTCCTGGGCAGCTTCGGACAAGGGTTCGACGACATAGTAACATTCCTTGAACGTCCTTATTGACTCCGAAAAAGGCTTGAACAGCTTGCGGGGCTGCTTCAACGAAACTTAGCCATACTTCCTCCCCGACAGCTGCCGCTAAAGATGGAAGACAGTGAAGAACAGAGGGAGAGTAATCCCTATAGCAAGATGCTCGTACACCAACTCAAACGCCCGGATAAAGGCCAGAGAGTTCGGATGCAGCTGCGTGGGTGCCAACCTCAAATGCTCGAACACTGACTGCTGGAAATCGGTGAACGGCAGCCTCAAGCCCAGCTCCTTGAAGGCATATTCGTACATCATAAACCGGTCCCCGAAGTTTGTGCACCTTCCACTCTCCCTCCGGCCAACTTCAGTAAAAACGTCCTCCACAAGCTTGGACACGTGCTCAGCAGGCTCGGCCACCTCCCATTCCTCCATGGAATCATTAGTGACATCCTCGTCCATATCGTCCCGAACCTCTTCTCCCCCGACATCACTTGGAGAGCTCGAAGACGCCGAGCTCGAAGCCGTCGAGCTAGTGTTGTCTGAGGATCCTGTTTCTTCCTCGGAGGTGTCTAAAATAACTTCTCTATCTGGCCCCGTCGCCATGTCAATCACCTGAAAAGCAGAGAAGAAAGTGAATTTGACAACAAATCAAATCCACCCTTCCACCGCTAAGTCAAGTGAAAGGGCGTGCAAAGGGTTGAGGACAAGGTCCCCGGCCTAAGCCCTAACATCAAAGGAAAGGTTGGAACCTCCCCGCGAGGAGACGCTCGAAACATATCATCCCCTAGCGAGGAGCTTCCCCTCACTCAATCCCAGTTTCCGTTCGAAGCACCGCCAGAAATTACAAAGCTTCACCGGAATCTGGGGGTGTTCTGCCGGAAAACTCATCATTCGCTCAGAAGACGAAAAATCACGACAGTTACGCAAGCGTCGCCATCGCGACGACGCCGTCAACCGCCCTCCTAACCGAAGCATACAGACACGTCCGGCGACATGTCAGAAATGGAAAAATGGCACGACCACCGTCAACCACCAACAGTCACCAGAAATCCACCTATTTTGTCCTCTAAAACTAGCCCTAACAGCATGCAAGCTACCATTAACTACGAAAAGGAGTAAAACAAGTTTCAGATCAGAAAGCTTACTTGATATAAGTAGAAGAAAGAAGCTGCTCGAAGCTTGACGCGGTGGTCGGAAAGGCAGAAGACGGTGACGGGCAAGAACTTGAAGGAGGCGAAGAGAAATCAGAAAGAAAAAGTCCCAAATGGAACGATTTTCCCCCTTTTATACAAAGGGGCACGTGCAAACACGCGCTCGTTGGCCATAATGACTACCCACTAGCCATCATTGCCTATTAACTGCTACACGGAGCTCTAGGCACATGTGGCGTCCCAACGTTTCCAATTATGTCTGACCGTTAGTCTCCCCGAACACCGAGCAATAAAGTCACGACCACGAATCTCACAGACATCTGGGGTCACGAGCACTTTGAGACGATCCTCCTCGTCTTCAAACGACGACTCCATACTAGCTCTCCGAAGCAACGAGTAGTCCTTAAGTCATCACTCCCATGCTCGGGAGCAACGACTTGGGGGGCTCCTGTTCTGGACTAGACCAATGGCTAGAATTGGCCCAATCCGCTTCTGCTCCAGAGCGGCCCAAATTGCCTAAGTCCAATTCACAAAGGGACAAAAAGTTACCTTTATGCCCCTCCAACCGGGCAAGGAATGCAACATTCCTCCCCGAAATTACTGCCCGTCACGCACGGCTTCATTGCTCACCGAACAGCTATGGGTAGGTGCCCGGAACTATGCCTATGCCCGACATAACGGCTAGTTTTGAGCACCCTGCCCGACATAACGGCTAGTTTGGGTAGTTACCTATTCTTTGGGGAAAATGGTTTTTTCGCCCCGAAAATAGGACCGTTGGCCATGCGCTGGGGGCTCTATATAAACCCTCTCGCTTGAGAGGGTCAGGTATCGAATATTCACCCTAAGAATTCATACTTTGTACTTTCTCCTTTTCTCTGATCCTTTCTTACTTGAGAGTCGGAGTACCTTGCAGGTACACCCCCTCCTCTCCATACGACCAGCATCCCTGACACACTTGGCGGCCTGATTCTACAGGATCTGATCCAGCATTCACGATCAAGTGTATACGGTATAAGTGTAAAAAATGTGTAAAGATAACATTGCTGTTAAATGATGCATGGTTAACTGATTTCTTTGAGATTGACTCTGTGATATTTGAATTTTGTAAAAATTAAAGAAATATTCATTATTAAAATACTACTTATATGATCCCATCTCATGACTAGGGGTGGACAACGGGCGGGTTCAGACGGGTTCGGGTCCAAAACATTAAACCGTCTCAAACCGTGGGTGGTATTCAAAGACCCATTTCCGCCCATTTCTTCTACGGATTAAACGGGTTACGGATAAAACGGGTTACGGGTGCCGCGGGTAGGTTTGTGCGGTTGAATTTGTTGGAAAAAAAAAATCAAAACAAAAGAAATTCAGAAAAAAAAAATATCATCTAACAAAACCAGCAATTTCAATAAAAAAAACTTAAAAAGATGAGATATGGAAAAAGAAAAAGAAGATGAAGAGAAGGGATGCTTGGATGTCATCTAATTTCCATTGTTAGAAAACAAAGAATTGCAGAAGAATACGAATTGCAAAAAAAGTTATTTTGTACTAACATGAAGAAAGAAGGAGAAAACGTTATTATATTCTAAATAAATACCCAATATTAATTTTGAATGCATTTTATAAACTATTATTTTACTTTGTTACTAGCATTGCTTCTTTGAAAATATATATTATGAATGTACTATTGTTAATTAATTAATCTGACAATGGTTCAGAACTTCTTGTACTAAACCATCAATAAAATAAATAAATGAATTAAAAATTAAATAAAAACAATGTCATATCTTATCATTGAGACTATATTATTATTAAAGCAAGTGGTAGATTATCATCACATTTCAAACTATTCTATCAGAAAACATCAGCATAATTTATATTTAAATTTTATTATAATATTTTATGATAATTTATAAGTTACGGGTTGGGTTGGGTACCCCTGGGTCCAAAAACTAGACCCGCACCCGCCCGCTTAAACCCATTTGAAACTGATTTTGTACATTTGATCACCCGTATAACTATTTAAATCCGCCCGTTTGATCAAAAATCGGTTCGGTTTCACTCGATTAATACAATTTGCGGGTTTTTGTCCACCCCTCATGACATAAGGAAAGTGTCGTACCGTAAAAAGTTGTGCTAGGCAACCATTCCCATGCATGATTTATCATATGAATTCAACCTTTTATGTAACGCGTGAATAACCGATTATTTTGATTGATGTGGAAATGTTTTGATCTATTTCTTGTTGACCCTGTTACTTAATTTTAATAATAAACTGTTATTGTAAATCAGATATTCTTTTTTGTCTTTGTTTGTTTGAGGGGAGAAAAAACAGGACTTCGAGATATATATATATATATATATATATATATATATATATATATATATATATATATATATATATATATATATATATTAAATGTAGATAAATTTTTAATATGTTTTTTTAATTTGTTTAAGATAATAAAATAATGTTTATCATTAATATATTTTTAATTTTTGAAACATTATAACAAAAAAAATTATATTTGAATAACTTATCTTAATCCTCTAAAATCCTCATTTAATATAAATTTTGAATTCTTTCAAATTAAAAGATTTTTGGTCTTATGAATAAGCACAAACTTTCAAAAACTCTTCCCACCAAAATTATTCTATTTTTTTTATTCAATCCTTTATATTTTTTAAATTATTTTCCTTATTTCCTCTCCAAACTCCAAAACAAAGCCTTTAGAGCTCTCGAATAAAATCTAAGTTGTATAAAATATATTCTAACTCATATATACCACTTGAACCTTGTTTAAAATGTTTCTTTATTCGAGACCGTGTGTGCTTCATGCACGAGTGTATTTTATTTATTTATTTTAAAGGTAATGAAATTAACAAAGCGAGTATAAGGGGTACTTGAACCCTTACAAAACGAAATCAGAAAAGCTACATCTTGTTCATACTGTTAAAAGGGTAGTTGAACCAATCAAAGAAAACACAAGATTTAGGCAAACTAGAGTCTACTCCCAATCAACTCCAAGAGAGTAACTTGATAAAACAAATAAAATCCTCCACTAAAAAAGTTGTATCTCTAAAATAAGATTATTCACTCCTATCCAAATCTGCCAAATAGTAGTTGCCCATACACTACTACGAAAAACTCATTTAACAACGGTTGGAAATGACATATAATGATGCGGACGAGGGCGTTATTATGTAGATTGTCGTTGTATATATGATACTTACAACGACAGCCTTGTAGGCGTTGTAATAAACAGGAAAGCGCGCTAACTATCACAACGGTTTTACAATACACCGTTGTAATAAATATAATTGTCCTCGGTTCGATTCCCAGCAGCACAGTATTGATATTTATTTTTTCCTGGACAGCGCGCCAGATATTATAACGGTTATGAAGTATAAACGTCGTTAAAGTTTCTGCAAAATTAACAAATATGATCCTACTTTTATAATTAATCCCATTTTTTTACCTGTATTATTGTTCTCCATATCTCAGCACAGCAGAAAAATACAATTCACATTTTGTGATAAAGTTTTCATAATAATATTAATCGTATCATATTCATAATATCACATATACCAGATTACAATTTATCAGAACAAACAACCTACATAAATAAAATATCACATATACCATATTAAAGTTTACACACATTACATAATTTCACATAATTGTAACTTGGTGTATTGGTATCTTGTCTCTTGGTGTCTTGTCTCCTGGCCTGGTGTCTGGACTCAAAATACCTATGATTTCAAATAATTATACTTGCTAGTAAAAATACATCTAAACTATAACATGCAATTAATATATTATGAATAAATAATAATTACGTACTTGTTAATTTTCCCATATGCCTTCTTCATGATCGAGTCGTATATCATGCACAGCATCTCCATCAACTTCATCATATGAGGTAGGAACTTGTGTTGTGTAAGAAGGCGTGGACGGAATATCAAGACTTTTATCGCTAAGAGGAATGTATTTTCCTTGGAGAACGATTGACCATTTCCCCGATTTGTCCGATGGATCGGAAACATAGAAAACTGATTTTGCTTGAGAAGCCATGATGAATGGTTCTGTATTAAAAGATGCCTTGCCAAGATCGACCCGGGTGAATCCTAAGTCATCAATGTCTACACCATTACTATTATTGGGAACCCACTTGCATTTAAATAAAGCCACTTTGAAAATAACATAATCAATCTCTCAAATCTCATCAATGACACCATAAAACGCGGTAGTTGCCAATACCGGATTCTTATCTTTCGAACTAGAGAAATACATCGATTCGACTTCAACCATAACCCCACTATTTTTCATTGTACTGCGGTCGTCTTTTGATTTTGTATAAAAGGTATAATGACCAATGTCGTATGCACTCCAGGTAATGACACAAAATTTTGGCCCGTACGACAACCATCTAAGTATCTCGGATGCACTAGGATCATTAGATACACTTTTATTAAACCAATCCATGAATCTATTATTATGCTCTATCAACAACAACTTGCCATTCATTCGGGGATATTTTTTCTTCATAAGTCTTTTGTGAGTATCTATGAAAGGTTGAACCTCATCTATATTATTCAATATATAGAAATGTAATTGAATAACTACATCCCGAGCCATTGACCTAACATTTAGACCTTGAATACCTCTTCCGTCTGTGTCAGCATGACGAGACCTTGGAATTCCTATAGAATCTGCATCCGACAAATAGTTTGTACAAAACTCAACAGCTTCTTCTGTGATGTACCTTTCAATAATCGAAGCTTCCGGTCGGTGATGATTCTTCGTATATCCTTTAATGATCTTCATATATCGCTCTATTGGATACATCCACCTTAAATAAACTGGACCATAAATTCTGATTTCTCTTATGAGATGAACAAGTAAGTGAACCATAATGTCAAAAAATGATGGCGGAAAATACAACTCCAATTGACACAAGATTATGGCAGCCTCATCTTCTAATTCATCCAATTTTTTGAAATCAAGAACTTTATTACATATGGCATTGAAGAATAAACACAGTCTCGTTATAGTTACTCTCACATTTTTTGGAAGGATCCCACGGATAGCCACTGGTAGAAGTTGTTGCATCAATACTTGACAATCATGAGATTTTAAACCAATTAACTTGAGATCTTTCATTGATACAAGTTTCTTGATGTTTGACGAGTAACTTTGCGGAACTTTAATACCTTGCAAACACTCGCAGAACATCTTCTTTTCCTTTTTAGATAGAGCGTGACATGCTGGAGGCAGATAAGTTCTTTTTTCTTTCTCTATTGGAGCCAACTGTTTTCATATACCCATCTTCTCCATATCAAGACGGGAAGTCTTACTATCTTTAGTCTTGCCTGGAATGTTTAGAAGTGTGCCAATCAAACTATCACACACATTTTTCTCCGCCTGCATCACATCAAGACAATGTCTAACATCAAGACTTGACCAATATAGAAGATCAAAGAAGATGGACCTCTTTTTCCATTTATTTTTTGCAACTGCCCCTTTTTCTTTTCCTATCTTCCCACCTTTTTCTTTTTCTCTCTTCCCACCTTTTTCTTTTTCTCTTTTTCCAAGGACAACATTAATGTATTCCTACCGTTGATAAACTTCATCCCCGGTTAAAGGTTTAGGAGCCTCACGAAACTCTTGCTCTCCATTAAAAACCTTTCGAAATCTACGATAAGGATGACCCAGTTTTAGAAATTTTCGATGCCCAAGGTAAACGTTCTTTTTTCCAAACTCAAGTTGGTGATAACAAGTATCATCTTCACATATAGGACACGCTTTATGTCCTTTGACACTGTATCCCGCCAAGTTACCGTAAGCCGGAAAGTCGTTAATTGTGCAAAATAACATTGCACGCATATTAAACTTTTCCCCAGAATATGTATCATCAACTTCAACGTCTTCATCCCACAAGAGTCGTAAATCATCAATTAATGGACTAAGATAAACATCTATGTCGTTACCAGGTTGTCGTGGTCCAGAAATCATCATACTTAACAGTATATACTTGCGCTTCATGCACAACCAAGGAGATAGGTTGTAAATAGTGAGAAGAACAGGTCACGAAGTATGATTAGTGCTCATATTACCAAAGGGGTTCATTCCATCGGTAGCAATCCCAAGCATATGATTTCTTGGCTCGACTCCAAAATCCAGAAACAACGAATCAATTTTCTTCCATTGCAAAGAATCAGCTACATGGCGAATGTTTCCATCACGAATCCTTTCATTTGCATGCCATCTAAGATTCTTTGCGTCATTCGAATTAGCAAAAAGTCTCTTTAATCGTGAAAGTATTGGCAAGTACCACAACACTTTAGCAGGAGGATGCTTCCTACTAACATTGTCATAGTGATCATTGTCATCACCATTGTTAGCCTTCAGCTTGTAACACGACACACCACATTTAGGACATTGAAACAAGTCTTCATACTCTTTCCGGTATAATATACAATCATTAGGGCAAGCATGTATCTTGATATACTTCAGACCCAGTGGACACAACATCTTCTTGGCCTCATAGCAACGATCCGAGAATTTGTTATCTTCTGGTAACATTTGCTGTAGCAATTCAAGTAATTCCGTGAAACTTTTATCCGACTATCCATTTTTTGCCTTCAGATTAAACAACTTTAACACCGCCGATAATCGTGTGAACTCTGTGCATCCCTTATATAAAGGGGTGTCTTTATCATTACATAAATTACCATAAATATGAGCATTCATAAAAGAAGATTCCCCAATATCATGGAACATATCCTCTAGGTGATCTTCCATATATTCATCTTCCTCCACTCTTTGACTTTGTGATGCCCGACTTTCCTTATTATCCACCTCACTATGCCACGTCCATATTATATAATTTTGACGTATACCATCACAACAAAGGTGATTGTGTATTTCTTTCTTTGTACCCTTTTGGATATTAGCGCAAACAACACAAGGACAATAAAAGATACCATCATTGTTGGGAAGACGTTTATCAGCGTATTCAAGGAATTCACAAACTCCGTTCTCATAAACTGGATCTAATCTATTGGCTTTCATCCAAATACGATCCATTACAACTTCTGAAATTTATACATGTATAATAATGTGAATGACACACCAAAATCTAATCCAAAAACTCAAGCATATGCATATACAATATGAACAAAGAAAAAATCAATGAAGATGTACTCTCATGCTAAACGTAAAGCATATGAAACATCTTATTCTGACTTGAGCATATACAATATGAACAAAGAAAAAAGGAATGAAGATGTTGAAGCGAACCTTACTTCGAAGCTGAAGAAGCAAATGAATGATGAAGACGGTCAATATTTGAGCATAAACCAAGAAAAAAGGAATGAAGTTGTTGAAGAGTACCTTACTTCGAAGCTGAAGAAGAAAATGAATGAAGACGATCAATATTTGAGCATAAACCAAGAAAAAAGGAATGAAGATGTTGAAGAGTACCTTATTTGAGCAATATTTGAGCTCCAAATGAATGGATACGAAGAGGGTAAAGGTTAGGGCGTCTCTGGTTCACTTGTTCGATTAGGGCGTCTTATGAAAGAAATACATAATAAGTTTTGTTTTAATTAATGAGTAAACCTTTTAATCTCGGTTGGAGAAACAAACCGTAGTGGAATCTTAAGTGACACACGCTAAATGTATCCTAAAAAAAGGAAAAAATGTGTTGCAGGGAATCGAAGCTTGTTACATTTCATTTATTACTACGGTTGTTCATCTTAACCGTTGTAAAATAATTTACAATTTATTTTTTAAATAATGGACTTAAGTGACACACGCTAAATGTACTCTAAAAAATGGAAAAAATATAGTTGTAGGGAATCGAAGCTTGTTACATTTCATTTATTACTACGGTTGTTCATCTTAACCGTTGTAAAATAATTTACAATTTATTTTTTAAATAATGGACTTAATTGACACACGCTAAATGTACTCTAAAAAATGGAAAAAATGTAGTTGCAGGGAATCGAAGCTTGATACATTTTATTTATTACTACGGTGGTTTCATTCAACCGTCATTAAATGACTCAGCTTTTACCTGGGCGCGAAATTTTTAACCTATTACAGTGGCATAAAAGGATGCGTTGTATGCCTGGCGTTGTTGTTTTAGCGTTTTGTAGTAGTGATATAACACAACCCAGTGTATTCCCAACCTCCTTCCTTAAAGATCTACCGAAATCTAGAAAAGACTCAACACAATTAGAATCAATCAACAAATCTAAACCCAACCACCTCTCTATACCCTTCCAAACGTTCATCGTAAAAATGCAATTGAGAAATAAGTGAGTCGAAGATTCTTCAAAACTCCTATATAACACACACAATGGATCATTACCTCCGACAAAAATACCTCTCTTAATCAACTGATCCTTCGTTACTAACCGATTCAAGAACAATATCCATAGGAAAATTGGAATCTCTGAAGGGAGCTTAGAACTCCACACAACGTTCAAAGCAGCTTTGATAACTTTTTTGACCTCTCCAGATTGGTTTTTCTGCAACAACAAATCAAAACAAGAACTCATGGAAAAATTTCCCGACGCTGAAAATTCCCACTAAAAACGATCCTCTTCCTTTACAACAGGAAAGCAATTCTACAACATGACAGTGGTTTTCTGAAGTTAGGAAGTGGAAGGCTGATGATGTTGATCCGGAGAGACTCACGTGGCTGAGGTGCTACGGTGTTCCTTGTCATGCTTGGTCTATACCTTTCTTTGTTTTCCTTTCATCCTTGGCCGGCAAGTATGTTTGTTGTGATGACAAAACTTTAGATCTTTCCAAGATGGACGTCGCTAGCCTCATGATTCGAACAACTTGTGGGATGATGATCAACGAAGTGTTTAAGGTAAACATTAACGACATTACTTTTAAAGTTGGAATGATGAAAGAGACTTTTGGTCTATCTACAAGACTGGTGAAGAAATTTGTTTCTTCTTCTCCAGCGTTAGATTCTGAGTGCTCTCTTGATAGTTCTTCTTGGAAGGATTTTGTGGGTAAGGAGGACGATCTCGAGGGAGATGATGATGTTGGGTCTTGAGACAAAAACTGTGTTAAGTCAGAGCATAAGGATTTTCTTGAAGAAGGTTTGTTTGTTTACAAAGATATCAGTAGGGAGGACATGAAGTTTGCAGTTTTGAAGCATAATGAGGGAGCGAAAGCTATTGACAAAAGGCCTGTTGTAGTTGTAGCTGATGATAGCAACGTGTCCTCTTCTCGTAGGCTTTTTGTTGAATGAGCAAAGTCAAAGTTAGTGAAGGGTCCTTTAGAGGGCATGCATGGTGTAACGCCCCAGTTTTGTCCGTTTTATTTAATCGAGTCGTTTTGATTATTTTGATTATTATATTATTTTATTTTTGACTTTTATTTGGAAATATGTTATTTTTCATTGTTGTGATATTTTATCGCGTTTTGGGAGCGTTTGCGAGATATTTGAGTGTAGGGGTATTTTGGTCTTTTCATTTATTTTCTTAAGTTAGAAACATAAGAGAAAAGAAAAGAGAGAAAATAGTAAGGAAGGAAAAGGAAAAGAAGAAAAAGAGGAAGAAAGAAAAGAGAAAGAAAAGGAGAAAAAGAGAGAAAACTTGTGGCATAAGAAATCGATTCAACCGACTTTCAAAAACACGATTAATCGGGTAAGGGTGCGAAACTCGATTATCTTATGCTTGTGTATGATTATGTATGTGTGTGTTGGACTGTTCATTGTGTTTTCATAGCTTTTCAATTCTAGGTCGAAACGATAGAAATCGATGTGTTAGCGGTTGAAATGTGATGTAAATGTTGTAGGATACTTGTTACCATGATTGGGTTATGTTCTGATTGTTATGTTTTGGTTTGGAAGAGATTTTGGTGGAAAAAAATGGTTTTGGACCTCAAAACAGCGCTGTAGAATTTCTGGGTTTTCCTTGGTTTGCCTAGCGAACCTGGGGCGAAGCAGAAGCGAATGATTTTTCGCGGGTTCACCTAGCGAGCCAGTTAGCGAAGGTCAGCGAATGTTCGCTAACGTTGTTCGCCTAGCGAACTTTGTATCTTTTTGGTGATGGCTGTTGCTGCCTTGGTTCGCCAAGGGGTTCGCCTAGCGAAATTTGTGTTTGTTTTTATCTGATGGTGGTTTCGCCTGGACATTCGCCTAGTGAAGGTGGTATAGAATGCTCGCTAGAAGGTTCGCCTAGCGAACATGGCAGTTTGTACAATTTTGTTTTCTTCATAACTTTTGATCCGTTAGTCGGATTGGGGCGCGGTTGGGTGTGTTAGAAAGCTATTGAGTTGTTCTTTCTTATTAAAATGGTTTTGACATTGTTGGCCGATTTAATTATGTCGGGAATTTGAAATAGTGTCATTTTGTCGACTTTTGTCGTTGTAATTGTGTGCAATTGATGTGTATAATGCAATGTGCTGTTGATATGGATATTGTATGACTTGTGTGCTTTTGTGTGATGAAAATGCTTGTGATGAAATGTTGTGATGATGGTTTATGGCCTAAGGACAAGTAAATGAAGTGTTGTGGTTGATTATATATGCATGGTTATGGTTGTATATATGTGTGCATTTGAATGTCATGAGTCATTGTATGCCAAGCATCATGATATGCATTCTTGTGATGTCGTGTGCCCTAGTGGGTGTGAGCGACGAAACGATTCCAGAGGGAATCCGCTATAACATCGTGCGCCTTATACAAAGAGGACCTAAAGCGATGATTATAGACAATCGTGCGTCTTATACAAAGAGGACCTAAAGCGATCGGATCGTGCGCCTTATACAAAGAGGACCTAAAGCGATCCATAAATGTCGTGCGCCTTATACCAAAAGGACCTAAAGCGACGAGGAACATCGTTTGCCCGACGGGGAGTTACACTAAGTAACAAGCAATGGTTCCAATATTTCCTGAGTGAACTAGTGATGAGATGATGGATGGATGGTACCGCGTTGTATTTGCATTGAGTCATTGTGTCGGTCTCTTTGCATTTGCATAAATCATGAATGGATTGATTTTGTGTAGGATTGTGAATGGAATTGATGAGTTGAGATATATATATATATATATATATATATATATATATATATATATATATATATATATATATTTGTTGTTGATAAATTCATTAAGCTTGATTATATATGCCTTGGTTATGAATATATGAGATATGCATTGTGTTGTTTTGTGTTCGAATTCTGGTGTAAGTTGTGGTGAGAATACTTTACATGTGTATTTTTGTCTTATTATATAATTGTATACAATTATATTATGATTGTGTTTCTCACCCTTCTGACATTTTTAAATGCTCTATGTCGCATTGCAGATTAGATGCTGGAGGTCTTTTTATGAAGCTTAGGTCTTCATTCTTTTGTCGGTCGGCTCTGATATGTAGCACCGGGTAGTCGGGGAGATCGTTGTGATTTTTGTGTATATGTATATATATCTTTTGGATCGTACATGTATGAATCTGTGTACGACAGACAAACTTTTTATGTGATATATGTATATATGAGATTCAGTTGCAGATTTTCCGCTTTTATTCTGTATCTGATTTGTGGGTAGTAGGAACTAAGTTCCTCTATTATTTGCTACCTGATTGTTGCATATCTTTATGAGCAGGTTATTGTATTTTGTCTCAATTGATGTGACGCCTCCGTCTATGCCGTGAATTTTTTTTTATACTCTGATTATTTGTTATCGCTTTATTGAGTTGGGGGTATAGATTGGGGGTGTTACATTAAGTGGTATCAGAGCCAGTCCGTGTCAGTTTGTGTCAGTCCTTGTTGGTGTTTGTGTTTGGGTGAGCTGTTTGTTTAACCATAGTTGCTGTTATTGGAAATGAACAGAATATGGCTGGTAGGAATGACGCTACTTTAGCTGCTGCGTTGCAAGCTATGGCTCGGGCTGTGCAGGGTGCACCTAATGCTGCTGGGAATGATGAGTTCAGGAAGAATAAACCGTCTGTCTTCAAAGGGAGACATGATCCTGATGGTGCTCAGATTTGGCTGAAAGAGATTGAAAGAATCTTCCGAGTGATAGATTGTGCTGAGGATCAGAAGGTGAGACAGGGTACTCACATGTTGCAGGAAGAGGCTGATGATTGGTGGGTTGGTACTCGTCATGTGTTGGAAGCTGCAGAGGAAGAAGTCACTTGGGCTTTGTTTAGTGTTGAGTTTTTGAGGAAGTATTTTCCCGAAGATGTAAGAGGAAAGAAAGAGATAGAGTTCTTAGAATTGAAACAAGGTAGTATGTCTGTTGTTGATTATACTGCTAAGTTTGTGGATCTTGTGCAGTTTTATCCACATTATGCTGAAGAAACTGCGAAATTTTCTAAGTGTGTGAAGTTTGAGAGTGGGTTGCATCCTGAATTAAGCAGGCAATTGGTTATCAGAGAATTCAAAGGTTTTCAGATTTGGTGGACTGTTGTAGGATTTATGAAGAAGATAGCAAATCTCGTTCTACTCACTATAAGAGTGTGAACGAAAGGAAAGGGAAGCAGCCGTTTCGTAGTGGTCCTTATGTGACACCAGCCGATAAGGGTAAGCAAAGGGGTAATTTTGAGAGAAGGCCAAGTGGAGGGGGTATGTCTAATTCTCCGAGATGTTTTAGGTGTGCTGAATTAGGACATCGTCAGTTCGAATATAGGAAGGATATGAGGAAGTGTTCCAATTGTGGAGGTTTAGGACATATTGCGACTGATTGCAAGAGGAAGATTGTGGTGAAGTGTTTCAACTGTGGTGAACCTAGTCATATTAGTACAAAGTGTTCGAAACCAAAGCAAGCTCCAGGTGGTGGGAAAGTTTTTGCATTGGCAGGGACTCAGACTACAAGTGCAGACCGTCTGATCTGAGGTACTTGTTTTATTAATAGTACACCTTTAGTTGGTATTATTGATACCGGAGCGACTCATTCGTTTATTTTGTCTGAGTGCGCAAAGCGTTTGAATCTTGTGTTGTCCTTGATGGGTGGAGAGATGGTTATTGATACTCCAGCAATGGGGTCAGTAACTACTTCCTTGGTTTGTTTAAGTTGTCCGTTGACCATTTATGGTAAAGACTTTGAGATGGATTTGGTGTGTTTGTTGTTGGAGGGTTTAGATGTGGTTTTGGGAATGAATTGGTTACAGTTCAATCGGGTTCATATTGATTGTTATCATAAGTTGGTAAGATTTCCTTCTCTTGAGGAAGACGAGGACTCGAGTTTCTTATCTACCAAAGAGTTGAAGAGACTTTTGGCAAAGGAAGCTCAGTTATTTGGGTTGTTTATATCGTTAACAGTGGATAGTCAAGTTTCAATTGATGTGTTTCCGGTTATGTGTGATTATCCGGAAGTGTTTCCTGAGGATATTTCAGATGTGCCGCCAGAGAGAGAGGTGGATTTTTCTATAGATCTAGTTCCTGGTACTAGACCTGTGTCTATGGAACCATATCGAATGTCGGCATCTGAGTTGGTTGAGTTAAAGAAGCAGTTGAATGAATTGTTAGAAAAGAGGTTTGTGAGGCCAAGTGTATCGCCTTGGGGTGCTCCAGTTTTTTTGGTGAAAAAGAAAGATGGAAGTATGCGATTGTGTATTGATTATCGCCAGCTGAATAAGGTGACGATTAAGAATAAGTATCCTCTTCCGAGAATTGATGATCTGATGGACCAGTTGGTTGGCGCGTGTGTGTTTAGTAAGATTGATTTGAGGCCAGGGTATCATCAGATTAGGGTGAAAGAAGAAGATATTCAGAAGACGGCTTTTAGGACACGATACGGTCATTATGAATATTCTGTGATGCCGTTCAGGGTTTCTAATGCGCCGGGTGTGTTTATGGAGTATATGAATTGTATTTTCCATGAGCATTTGGATCGATTTGTTGTCGTGTTTATTGATGACATCTTGATTTATTCTAAGTCTCGGGAGGAGCATGCGGAGCATTTGCGCATTGTGTTGCAAATTTTGAAGGAAAGGAAACTTTTTGCCAAATTGTCCAAGTGCGAGTTCGGGTTGTCAGAAGTGAGTTTTCTTGGGCACGTGATTTCAGGTAATGGTATTGTTGTGGATCCATCTAAAGTAGATGCAGTTCTACAATAGGAGGCTCCTAGATCTGTTACTGAAACTAGAAGCTTTTTGGGTTTAGCTGGATATTATCGAAGATTCATTGAAGGTTTTTCTAAGTTAGCGCTTCCTTTGACCCAGTTGACTTGTAAAGGTAAAGCGTTTATTTGGGATATTCAGTGTGAGGAAAGTTTTAATGAGCTGAAGAGAAGATTGACTACAACTCTGATTTTGATTTTGTCGAATCCTAATGAACTGTTTGTGGTGTATTGTGATGCGTCTTTGATTGGGTTAGGTGGAGTGTTGATGCAGGAAGGTAAGGTTGTGGCTTATGCTTCAAGGCAATTGAGGATTCATGAGAAAAATTATCCTACTCATGATCTTGAATTAGCGGCTGTGGTTTTTGTGTTGAAAATTTGGAGGCATTATCTCTACGGTGCAAGATTCGAAGTCTTTAGTGATCATAAAAGTTTGAAATACTTTTTTGATTAGAAAGAGTTGAATATGAGGCAACGGAGATGGTTGGAATTTTTGAAGGACTATGATTTTAGCTTGAATTACCATCCTGGTAAAGCTAATGTGGTAACCGATGCGTTAAGCCGGAAATCGTTGCATATGTCCGCTTTGATGGTTAAGGAGTGGGAACTTTTGGAATCGTTTAGAGATTTGAGTTTGGTGTGTGAATTGACGTCTGACAGTGTGAGGCTTGGAATGTTAAAGGTTACTAATGATTTTCTGTTGACTGTTAGCGAGAAACAGAAGTTGGATGTGAAATTTGTGGATTTGATGACGGTTGGAAATCTAAGTGTGAATGAGGACTTTAAAGTGGACGATAAAGGTGTTTTGAGATTTCGGGGTAGGATTTGTATTCTTGATGATTCGGAGTTGAAAAGGATGATTTTGGAAGAAGGACACCGGAGTAAATTGAGTATATATCCGGGAGCTAATAAAATGTACCAAGATTTGAAGAAGATTTTCTGGTGGTCTGGATTGAAGAGAGATGTGGCTCAGTTTGTCTATGCGTGTTTGACGTGTCAGAAGTCGAAGGTAGAACATCTGAAGCCTAGTGGATTGTTGCAACCGTTGGATATTCCTGAGTGGAAATGGGATAGCATTTCTATGGATTTTGTGACAGGGTTGCCGAATACACAGAAGGGACATAATGCCATTTGGGTGGTTGTGGATAGGCTGACTAAATGGGCGCATTTCATTCCGATTGACATCAGTTTTTCTTTGGAGAGGTTGGCTGAGATTTATATCAGTGTGATTGTGAAGTTACATGGCATTCCGTTGAGTATTGTTTCAGATCGAGATCCGAGGTTTACTTCGAGATTTTGGGAAAGTTTGCAAAAGGCCTTAGGTTCCAAGTTGAGATTGAGTTATGCTTATCATCCGCAGACGGATGGTCAGACCGAGAGAACGATTCAGTCGTTGGAGGATTTGCTGAGAGCTTGTGTTCTTGAGCAAGGTGGTGCTTGGGATAGTTATGTTGCGTTGGTTGAATTCACGTATAACAACAGTTTCCATTCGAGTATTGGAATGGCACCTTTTGAAGCGTTGTATGGGAGGAGATGTCGAACACCTTTGTGTTGGCACAAATCAGGTGAGAGTTCGATGGTTGGACCGGAGTTGGTGCAACAGACTACAGAAAAGGTGAAGCTTATTCGCGAGAAAATGAAGGCTTCTCAGAGTAGGCAGAAAAGTTATCATGATCGAAGGAGGAAAGATCTTGAGTTTCAAGAAGGCGATCATGTATTTCTGAGAGTTACACCGGTTACGGGTGTTGGTCATGCATTGAAATCGAAGAAGCTTACTTCTCGGTTTATTGGTCCTTACCAGATATCCGCGAGAGTGGGTGCTGTGGCTTATCGGGTGGCGTTGCCGCCGAGTCTTTCGAATTTGCATGATGTGTTCCATGTTTCACAGCTTCGGAAGTATGTTCCGGATCCGTCGCATGTGATTCCGATGGATGAGGTAGAGGTAAGGGAGAACCTTACGGTTGAGGCATTACCAGTGAGGATTTTGGATCGCGAGTTGAAGCGGTTAAGGGGCAAGGATATTGCACTTGTGAAGGTAGTGTGGGGAGGCGCTGCTGAGGGCAATTTGACTTGGGAGTTGGAGAGTCGGATGCGGGAGTCGTATCCGGAGTTGTTTGTCTCAGGTAATATTTTCGAGGACGAAAATTTCTAAGTGGGGGAGAGTTGTAACGCCCCAGTTTTGTCCGTTTTATTTAATCGAGTCGTTTTGATTATTTTTATTATTATATTATTTTATTTTTTACTTTTATTTGGAAATATGTTATTTTTCATTGTTGTGATATTTTATCGCGTTTTGGGAGCGTTTGCGAGATATTTGAGTGTAGGGGTATTTTGGTCTTTTCATTTATTTTCTTAAGTTAGAAACATAAGAGAAAAGAAAAGAGAGAAAATAGTAAGGAAGGAAAAGGAAAAGAAGAAAAAGAGGAAGAAAGAAAAGAGAAAGAAAAGGAGAAAAAGAGAGAAAACTTGTGGCATAAGAAATCGATTCAACCGGCTTTCAAAAACATGATTAATCGGGTAAGGGTGCGAAACTCGATTATCTCATGCTTGTGTATGATTATGTATGTGTGTGTTGGACTGTTCATTGTGTTTTCATAGCTTTTCAATTCTAGGTCGGAACGATAGAAATCGATGTGTTAGCGGTTGAAATGTGATGTAAATGTTGTAGGATACTTGTTACCATGATTGGGTTATGTTCTGATTGTTATGTTTTGGTTCGGAAGAGATTTTGGTGGAAAAAAATGGTTTTAGACCTCAAAACAGTGCTGCAGAATTTCTGGGTTTTCCTTGGTTCGCCTAGCGACCCTGGGGTGAAGCAGAAGCGAATGATTTTTCGCGGGTTCTCCTAGCGAGCCAGTTAGCGAAGGTCAGCGAATGTTCGCTAATGTTGTTCGCCTAGCGAACTTTGTATCTTTTTTGTGATGGTTGTTGCTGCCTTGGTTCACCAAGGGGTTCGCCTAGCGAACTTTGTATTTGTTTTTATCTGATGGTGGTTTCGCCTGGACATTCGCCTAGCGAAGGTGGTAGCGAATGCTCGCTAGAAGGTTCGCCTAGCGAACATGGTAGTTTGTACTATTTTGTTTTCTTCATAACTTTTGATCCGTAAGTCGGATTGGGGCGCGGTTGCGTGCGTCAGAAAGCTATTGAGTTGTTCTTTATTATTAAAATGGTTTTGAGATTTTTGGCCGATTTAATTATGTCGAGAATTTGAAATAGTGTCATTTTGTCGACTTTTGTCGTTGTAATTGTGTGCAATTGATGTGTATAATGCAATGTGCTATTGATATGGATATTGTATGACTTGTGTGTTGTTGTGTGATGAAAATGCTTGTGATGAAATGTTGTGATGATGGTTTGTGGCCTAAGGGCAAGTAAATGCAAGTGTTGTGGTTGAGTATATATGCATGGTTATGGTTGTATATATGTGTGCATTTGAATGTCATGAGTCATTGTATGCCAAGCATCATGATATGCATTCTTGTGATGTCGTGTGCCCTAGTGGGTGTGAGCGACGAAATGATTCCAGAGGGAATCCGCTATAACATCGTGCGCCTTATACAAAGAGGACCTAAAGCGATGATTATAGACGATCGTGCGCCTTATACAAAGAGGACCTAAAGCGATCGGATCGTGCGCCTTATACAAAGAGGACCTAAAACGATCCATAAACGTCGTGTGCCTTATACCAAGAGGACCTAAAGCGATGGGGAACATCATTTGCCCGACGGGGAGTTACACTAAGTAACAAGCGATGGTTCCAATAGTTCCTGAGTGAACTAGTGATGAGATGATGGATGGAAGGTACCGCATTGCATTTGCATTGAGTCATTGTGTCGGTCTCTTTGCATTTGCATAAATCATGAATGGATTGATTTTGTGTGGGATTGTGAATGGAATTGATGAGTTGATATATATATATATATATATATATATATATATATATATATATATATATTTGTTGTTGATAAATGCATTAAGCTTGGTTATATATGCCTTGGTGATGAATATATGAGATATGCATTGTGTTGTTTTGTGTTTGAATTCTAGTGTAAGTTGTGGTGAGAATATTTTACGTGTGTATTTTTGTGTTATTATATAATTGTATGCAATTATATTATGATTGTGTTTCTCACCCTTCTGCTGGTTTTAAATGCTCTATGTGGTATTGCAGATTAGATGCTTGAGGTCTTTTTGTGAAGCTTAGGTCTTCATTCTTTTGTCGGTCGGCTCTGATATGTAGCACCGGGTAGTCGGGGAGATCGTTGTGATTTTTGTGTATATGTATATATATATTTTGTATCGTACATGTATGAATCTGTGTACGACAGCCAAACTTTTATGTGATATATGTATATATGAGATTCAGTTGCAGATTTTCCGCTTTTATTCTGTACCTGATTTGTGGGTAGTAGGAACTAAGTTCCTCTGTTATTTGCTACCTGATTGTTGCATATCGTTATGAATAGGTTATTGTATTTTGTCTCAATTGATGTGACGCCTCCGTCTATGCCGTGAATTTTTTTTTATACTCTGATTATTTGTTATCACTTTATTGAGTTGGGGGTATAGATTGGGGTTGTTACACATGGTCTGGACCAGGATACTTGTGTTGTCTTCAATGAGTTATTGAAGGTCCATTCATCCCAATTTCCTTATACTGTTGTGGTCCGAAGAAGTTGGGTGAAGAAAATAAAGGGCAAGCTCGTTTGTTTTACTTAGAACTCATCAGTTGAGATTAGTGAAAGTTTAGGGTCACACGTTGTGTTTTGTCCCTCTTCTCTTCCTAACCTAGTTGATCAGTCCTCTGAGTTTGTGTTTAATTCAGTTTCCTCTTCTGAAGACCATAGAGGAAGATCTTTGTTTCAGCCTAATCTCAGTGGTAGCAAAGTTATTCCTTCATCTCAGTCGAAGGAGTCGTTATTGAAGGCATTTAAGTCTAACAAATTTGTCTCGAGGTGTCATTCTGTTATGGATTTGGAGGGTAACTAAGGGAATAAGAGATTTTGGACGAAAATGGATTCCAAGGTGTCGAAGAAAGCTTGGGAGATTATTTCAACTCTTGGTATATCTGGCGACAGTAGAAAATCGGTTTATGAGGATGACACTAGAAAGATGGAGCTTAGAGATAAAGAAGGGAAATCTAAGAGGGAGGTTGAAAAATGAGTTGTTCAATGAATATTCTATCAATTAACATCAGATGGGGTGGTAACTTAGTCAAGAGGAAGAGAATTGTTCATTTGATTCAAGCGGGCAAGGTGGATATCTGTTTCATTTAAGAGTCGAAGCTTTCGTCATTGGATGTCAACCTTGCTTCTTCGTTGTGGGGTGATGCCAATGTAGAATGGTCTGAATCTGGTTGGCGGGTGAAATTGACATTCTATGGAGGAAGGATCTCTTAAAGTTATCCTTTAGCTTTATGGGGAGAAGGATTTCCGGGGGTTAATGCTGAGTGGAGGGCTGATACTTATTTTTAGTCAACATGTATTCTTCGTGTCAATTATCTCTTAAGAGGAGGTTGTGGAAGGACCTGGTTGCATTGAAGAACAATTTTAGTAGGGGGATTGTATAGTTTTCAACGTTGTTTCTCGTAGCTTTGAGAGGAAAGGGGTATCTAAAGGGGGCGTAGAGGTGAAATGGTGGAGTTCAAGAGCTTCAATGATGAGTTGGATTGCATTGATATTCCTTGTGTGGGAGGGGGTTCACTTGGTTTAATGGTGCAAACACTTATATGAGCAGACTCGACAGGTTTTTGTTATCTGATAGTTTGGTTGTGGATTAGAAGATTGTAGGTCAGGTCATAGGTAAGAGGGATATTTCATATCACCGCCCTATTTGGTTGAAAGATTGTAATAAAAATTGGGGGCATAAACCGTTCTAGTTTAACAATAGTTGGCTTAAGCACCCTGATTTCCAGTCTTTTATCAAGAAAGAGTGGCAGTCCTTCAAGGTTAAGGGTAGAGGAGATTATGTATTGAAAGAGAAATTGAGATTATTGAAGAGTAGTTTGAGAAAGTGGAATTTTGAGGTTTTTGGATGGATAGATTTGAAGGTGGAAACAACAGTGGATGAGTTGAGTGGTCTTGACACATTAGTTAGCAGATTCAATGTCTCTTCTTTGGTTGATCAAGTTTCGAGTAGGGCTTTAGCTTTGTTGGATATTTGGAAGCATATTTTCTTGAAGGAGAGTTTGTTGAGGCAAAAGTCGAGAATGCTTTGTTTGAAGGAGGGTGATAGAAACTCAGGTTTCTTCCATAGTGCTATGAAGGCCAATCACGATGTATAAATTTTGGACATATTGTATAGTAAGTCGGGTGTATAAATTTCGGACATGTTATATAATAAGTCGAGTCAATTATGTGAGGGACGCAAATTATTGGATGTTTACACCCTTATGTATTGAGATAAGTGGTTTTGTTGGGGGGGTTGAAGCCATTGGAAAAGTGATGAAAATTCATTGGACATTTGGTGTAAGTTGTATCAAACAATATGACTATTATGATGAAATAATCCATACCATAATTGTCGAATACAAGATAATATTGACAATTTAAGAAAATAATCCACCTTAATATGTTGTTCATAGTAGACAAAATCATGACGAGGGGAATGGCTTGACCTTACCAACTCTGAGAATGTATATGTAGTTAATAGACACCTTATGCAAATGGTAGGTGGCCGATGATTTGGTTTAATTATTTACTTATAGTATGTGATTTTATAACAAGATTTGATTTTAAAATGACATTTATGCGAATATAAAGTGTTTTAAAAATATTTTAACCTCAAATTTTATATCAGGATTTATATTATGATAGGATTTTAACGCGGGGTAAAATTTTTGTATGTCCAAGTAATATTTTGCTTTTATTTTACATCAAATATTTTACTACTTTATTTTACAGTAGATTATTTAAATTAAATTTATTGAGAAATTAGTGTAATTCAAATCACTGTAATATATTGTAGCAGATGTGCAATACTTGTATCTATGTTAACTACAAAACAGAGATTTGGAGCAACAGGTTACTCTAAATGTGCAACCGGTTGCACTAGTGTATTTTTTGTGACCGAGATATAGAATAATCAGTTTCACTAAATGTGCAACTAGTTGCATGTTTGAGAAGTTTGTTTTTCTCATTAGTTGGTTAGTTGTATTGTTTTGTATGATGGTTTGAGTACTCGTGTTGGATCATTAATGTTAGAATGCTATATTTTCTCCCTAATACTCATTCTCTCCATCTCTCCATTATTCACCATTGTTATTGTGATTAGGGTTTTACCTAACGTTTGATATCAAGTGTTTGGTTCTTTGATTGAACACTTAGTGTGCGAAAATGCTTTCCATATCCAATTAATGTACCCTGCAAATCTCTCAATTCTCGATGTGAAGAATTATGACAAGTGGTGCAAACAGATGAATGTGTTATTTGATTATTAGGATGTTCTTGAAGTGATTAAGAACGATGTTAATTCACTTGTAGAAGGTGAAACTATTGCACAAAGAACTATGCACAAGGAGGAGAAGACGAAAGATTTCAAAGCTTTGTGCCACATTCATCAATGTGTTGATGCTAATAACTTTGAGAAGGTTGGTGACTGTGTAGCGAGCGATTTTGGACGCGGTTCTTAAGCGCTGGTCGCTCTCTGCGGTTTGAGCTTTGACTACAGGTCGATTCATTTTTTATCCTATTGTGAGCTGAATAAGGAAGGGAAATAGATGTCTCCAATTAACCCTGCTTTGCATACTGAGTTTAAACAGCGGTCTGTTAGGTTACGGATGCTATCAATATGGGGGGCCTTTGTACTGGTTATTTGTATTTTCGCCAATACGGTTTTCTTTCTTTCTAGGACTTTCTTGCGGGGAACAAGGGTTAGGATGTTAGGACTGATGCTTTTGAATTACTGCTTTTTGATTGATGGAGATATGGGATTTGGTTTTTTTGTTGATTGTGCTCGCTAAGATCTTTTCTTTCGATCTTATGCCTACGTATTCCCGTTTACCGAAACAGGGAAATCAGAGCGTTCGTAGTTCCTCCTATTCTATGGGAGGAAATGGGTGTTTTGGTGTCTTGTTCAAAGCCCAAGACGAGAAGCGAAAGGTGGTTTGTGTCTTGTTTAAAGCCCAAGACATGAAGCTGAAAGGTCTATTTGTGTCTTGTTCAAAGCCCAAGACGTGAAGCTGAAAGACCTCGGTTTTAGAGAGAATTTGTCATCTCTAAAGAGGGGAGAAGGAGAATTACTTTAACTGGGATACGCGGATCCGAGCAATGCCATAATTTTCGAAGAAAAGGGTTTTAACCTAAAGGAGAAGACTTTAACTCAGTGTAGAGCAATGCCATCTTTCCTTAGGAATTTCTCATGCTAAAAGAGGGACAGTGGCGTGGATATAGATGATCCAGAGGCTTGCCGCTTACAGCGATTAGATGAAGGGAAAGGAGTTGTTGATGTTTGTGTACTGTGAACGAGGCACAGCTTTGATGCTAAAAGGTTGATTGGATCAACCAGTGGTTTTCTTATACAAAGCCTAAGAGGAGGCTAGTTTCCGCTAGGAAAATCATTATACAAAGCCTAAGAGGAGGCTAATTTGTGTCCCGTACAAAGCCAGAGAGAGAGGCTAAAAGTTTTTGACCCGACGATGGAATCTTTTGGTATCTCGTATAAAGCCCGAGATGGAGGCTATTTGACTCAACACTAGAGTTTTTTTGTATCTCATACGAAGCCCGAGATGGAGGCTATTGTTTGTTTGACTCCGCTGGGGAGTTTTTATGTGTCTCGTACGAAGCCCGAGAGAGAGGCTAAGACGTTGTTTGACTCCGCTGGGGAGAATCATTGTACAAAGCCCAAGAGAAGGCTAAGGTTACTGTGTCAGTTAAGTGACAGGTCCCGTATACTGATTTTAAAGAGAAAATCAGTTCTTATATGAGAATCACTATACTCATGGGTTAGATCTGAGGATCGGGGTTATTTCCTTTTCTTTGAGGAAACTGGAAATCCAAAAGGGTATTTAGACTGTCCGAGTCTACGGGTTTCCTACCTATTTTTGAAGAGTGCTTGAGAATGTCTTTGAGACTCACGGAAGTTAGACTGTCCGCGTCTAGAGTTTTATCTTTTGTACTATGCTGTGAGAAACAGTAGTAGACTCTATGAAAGGACTGTTTTATGCAAATGACTAGGTTCTGTTCCTATACCTTTAGGAGGTCATCGGGACAATTTGTACGAAGCCCAAGAGGAGGCTAGAAACTTTTAAGAAGCCGATCGGTCCTTGTACGAAGCCCAAAAGGAGGCTATCATTCCCGGAGGAAGAGATCATTATACGAAGCCTAAGACGAGGCTGTGAATACTTCTAAGAAGCCGTAGGGTCCTTGAACAATGCCCAAGAGGAGGCGGGGTTGCTTTTAGGAAGCCTGTGGGTCCTTGTATAATGCCCAAGAGGAGGCCGATGCTTTTAAGAAGCCCGTGGGTCTATCATCTCCTTTCCATTAGGAGAGATAACTCTTTTAAAGATAAAAACCACTGGTAAACGTGCGAGGTTTACTATCCAGCGACTTTTAGCTTTTAAAGAGGGTTCCTTAGTTAAGGTCCAAGATTATGACCGTAGTGGGTACCCAAACCCCGAGACATTCAAGGCAAGCTATCCACAAGGAATATATCAAGTCAGGAAAGTTCGAGAATTTAGAAGAAACTCAAAGATGCCATTCACGGAGAATACATTCATCTTGGGGAGTAGAGCTTCTTGACGATTCCTAAGGAGGACAGCCGAAGAGAAGACTGTATCTGGTGCTCCTATTGGGGATCTAGGCGTCTATTTCTACGAATAAATAAAACGGCGTCACCTAGTTCTAGACGTAGTTGCCGGGGAAACTCGAAATATCTATACTATTATTACACAGTAGATATGAGTTTCTGAAAGGAGACTTACAGTGAGCAGCCCCACAATACAGTTTATAATATGAAAGCAGTAAACGAAAGCGATAACCACTTACTCGGTTGGAGTGCTTCCATGCTGTTTGGTTAGTTGTTCAACAACGAAAGATTGAAAACAACAGTATATTCAAAATCAAAGGAGAAAGTGCTTTGAAAAAGAAAGATTTGGGACTTACAGCTCGAGGAGAGGCCCAGGGTTTTATCAGTGAGCGCACTGTATGACTTTGTACAGAGGGACTTATACAAGTGACTGGGGCCCGAAATGGTTTTCTGTACAAAGGGATGGGTCTTACACTCTCTCAAGAGGCCCAAAAAGGTTTAAAGGAAAAAGAGTGGGGCTTATAACACGAGGGTAGGCCCAAATGATTTTTCGTTTAAAATGGCGATCGCGCCGAGGTTTTCTTTTAACGCGAAGGGACTTATACAATAAGTGAGGCCCAAAATTGTTTGGTTAAAAGGGGATTGGGTCTTACACTCTAATAGAGGCCCAAAGTGTTTTTAATGGGTCTTATAGCTCAAGGAGAGGCCCAAGGGGTTTTTTTTTAAAAGGGCGACGATCGCGCCGTTTGTTTTTGACGGTATCGGGACTTATACAAGTGACTGAGGCCCAAAATGATTTGGTCAAAAAAAGGATTGGGTCTTACACTCTATTAGAGGCCCAAACAGTTTTAAGGAAAAGAAATGGGTCTTACTACTCGAGGGTAGGCCTAGATGATTTTAAAAAAGGCGACGATCGCGCCGTTTACTTGTACAGAGGGACTTATACAATGAATGAGGCCCAAAAAGTTTTTGTACAAGGGGGGATGGGTCTTACACTCTCTCAAGAGGCCCAAAAGTGTTTTGAAAATGATTTATGAGGGTTGAATTAATCCAAAACCCTAATTTGTTTTCAAAATGTATTTAATTGAATAAAAATTCAATTAAAATGATCAAAAATTATTTAACACATGGAAAACAAATTGTGATCTTGGATTAATGCTTCAAAAATTAAGTATTGACCTACAAAATAATTAGAAAGCATTAAAAGTTGCAAAATCAATGTAGAAAAAATATTTAAAATGTCAAAAACAATTAAAATATTAATTCTTTGCAAAAATATCAATTATATGAAATAAATAATATTTTTAGGACTTTTTGGGAAAATAAAATATTTTAACATTTTTGTGAATTATTAAAAAAAGAATCAACTCAAAATTATTAAAACTCAGAGAGAAATTAATTTTTGAATCAATTAAACAAAATCACAAAAATTCAAATATTTGAATTTCTAAAAATGGCGCCAAGAACAAGCTGAAGAACACGCGCGTGTTCTTGGTTTCTCATATTTGCATTTTCTATCCAATCTCCATGAATACGTAATCATATCATGCAATCCACATATCATTATGCTCATCTCAACCTCACGATCATGTCTATGTACTTTAATTTCATTTAAATTAAACATACAACAAGAAATCACGAAGAGACCTCAAGAACCCTAATTTCTGCATGAAGGCTAGGATTTTTTATACACGATTCAAATAATGCAATTAATTGAGGGAAAACATTCCATGCATGATTATGAACATATGGCCAAATTATTGTGCGAGGAAATATGCATGGATTGAGAGATGACCAAGCATGTGCTTACCCCTAGGCCGTGACAGCAAGTGCAATGTGATTTTTGATTTGGAGGTGTTACAGATGAGTGGTGATGATCTGAACAGCTTCCCTACACCCCATGTATTGTGTTTGGATGGTTGGACTTGATTGAAATTGGCTGGATCATTTTGTGGTACCTCAGCTGCACTTTGGTTAAAACCTTGAGCAACCAGCTGGTGATTTTGTGAAATTGATGTTTCAGAAGTAATCTAAGTGTTTGATCAGCTCATATGTGGTGTATGTGAGGTGTGTGAGTGATTGGTTTGATTGGAATTGCTCTCAAACTCAAAACCCGATAGTGACTTGCCTTAGAAGGCAAAATTGGAGTGAAAGAAGAGATTTTGAGGAAAGCATCTGTTAGATGGCTTTGGTGTACTCAAACTGACCATAATTGAGCTCTATTTATAGTAGAGCAAGTTTATTTTGCAAGGAATAGTGCATGGCAGCTGGTAAGTAGGTTTGGCCAATGTTGGCAAATGAAAATCCAAGTCTCCTCTAGCCATTGACTAGAGGTTAGGGCACAGAGCTTTGGTTCCCTTGGTCTTGGATAAGTCTTGACTGATTTCAGATGAGAATGGCTCAGTCCATGCCACCTTGATGGTTCCATTGAATGCCTTATTCCAAATTTGAAGTCTTGTCCCTATTTTGGCCATTCTAGGTTCAACATGCTATTTCTTGTTCCATGGACTTTGGAGGCTTGGCTCAGTGATTGTCCCCTTTAGATTTAATCCTCTGAGGTGTCCAAGTGGATAGGAGCAATTGAATTTGGCTGATTTTGGCAAATCGACCAAAGTTGCAAATTCTGCCTTGCCTTGACAGATTTTAGCAAGGCAACTTGCCAATGTCATATCTCATGGTGTAAGCTGAATTTGGCAATGTTCTTGGCCATTTTGGAAAGCTCTTACATGATACAACAACTGTTTGAACAAGTTTGGTTTTGATCTCTTTTGATTCCAAGTGAAAAATCCCCCTACATTTGGCAAAAAGTGAGGCAGAATCTGACTTAGTGAAAATTTCGCTAAGTGTTGGAAAAAGTGACATTTTCACTTTTCAGCCACTTTGATCACTCCACAACTCAAAATCCTTAATGAATTGGAATGACTTGTAGTTGAAGTTTTTGTAGGTGATAATGAGGGCTGCAAATCCATCTTTGAATGAGAAAAAATGGCCTTGCGGTTTAGGAGTTATGGTCCTTCAAAGTTGGTACCCTTGCCACTTTATTTTTAACTTAGAAAAATTTCTAAGTTTTATGGTTACCCCTTTTACAAGTTATCTCACTTTTCTTGATTTTTCTTGATGAATGATGATTCAAATCATACATTAACATCATTTTAGGGTTAAAAATCCATTTTGGTGGAAAATCTCAAAAAGTCAAAGTTGACTTTTGTGCACAGTTGACTTTTTATCAGATGAATTCCAAACTGTGCAATTCTTCAGGAAATCATGTCGTTGACCTAAATCAAACTTGATGGACATGTTCCATGAGTGTCATAGGGTATATTCAATCATGTATTAGGGCTTGGGAGCATGTCTTGGTCAAAAGTCAAAGTTACAGTTGACTTTTCCCTTAAAACCCTAATTGTGGTGCAGATGGAATTGAGACTTGTTGCTCAAACTTCTTGGATTAATCCATTGTCCCAAATGGATCAATATGGTATATTAGAGACCCTCAAATCATCTCTTGAGGTCTTGGCTCATGATTTGTCCCAAAAGTCAACTTAGGGGTGAATTAGGTCAAGAAACCCTAATTCCTGATTTTTGATGAATGCATCCCTTGAGGCAAAATTAACTTGATGCATGGGTTCATGAGGTTCCATGAAGTATATTAGGTTATGTTTTGGATCAATGACTTGTGCCCAGATGAAACTTTTCATCTGGAGTCCCTGGGTGATCAAAACCCTAATTTGGTGACACTGGCGATCTTGAGGCTTGATCCACCTAGAAGGGAGCAACCTTGTGCTTAATCCTTGAAGTGGGAGTCCTTTTGATCCTTTGAGGATGTTTGAGAGATTAGACAAGTTGAAAATCAAGTCATTTCTTGATTGAGCCTTTGTCTAAAGTTCAGAGAGGGCTTGAAACCCTAATTTTGATTATAGTGGATGCTCACCCATCTTTGAGGCATTTGGTGAGGCATGATGGTTCATCCATATTGTGATGATGATTTTCACAATGATGGGAAATCTTAGTGGTCAAAATTTGGGGTATGACAGACTGCATATCCTCAAAGCAAGCTTGGGAAATCTTGGAGAAAAGTTATGCAGGAGCTGATAAGGCAAAAGTGGTGAGCTTACAAACTCACAAAAGACCGTTGAAGTTAATTCAAATGGAGGAGAAAAAACCATTAGTGAATTTACTACAAGAATAATAAGTGTTAGTTCTTGGATTGGCTAGAATTTTGGTAAAACAAAGTTGTTTGTTCAATGTTGATGTCATATGGCTGATGTCTTAACATTGAGTCTTAACATTGGTTAATGTTATATTTTTAAGTTGTTGAAGTTTTGAAGTCTGATGTCACATGCGATGTCATGACATCAGATATGCAGATCATTAAAACATCAGGTTAGAGATGTTTTTAGGGTTAAGCGTATTAGCTGGATTTTGGGAGAGCTGTTAGAGTTATTGGATGCGAATATCTTGGAGGAGATATTTTCTGTTGCAAACAGATTTGATGCAGATTTGTAGGAGTGTTTAAAGGCTGGAGATTTAAGAAGATTTTGAGAGAAAATCTGTTTTGAAGATTCAGTTTTAAATAACAAATCAGGTCAGATATTGTAGCAGGTCCAAGCCCAAATCAAATAGCTATATAAAGCACATCAATTCTGAAGGAAAAGTAACGAAGAAAGAGAGCTAAAGACTGAGTGTCATTTGTGTCTTCGTGTGTATTTTGTAAACCATTCATGTTGAATTGGTGTTATTTTTTTGAGTTGTAATTGATATCTCTAGAGCTGTTAAGCAAAAGAGTTTCTGTTCTTGATCAAAGTTGTGAAGCAGAATCAAGGTGTGTTTGAATTGTATCATTGAGGTGATTTAGGGAGTGAGTGGTTTCTCATATCTAAGTGGTTTCTTAGGTAGAAGGTTCATTGGGTAGTGATTAAGTTTGGTAGATGTCAACTGGGATTGTTGAGTCTGTAAATTAATACTACTAATAGTGAAATTCCTCCCTGGCTTGGTAGCCCCCAGACGTAGGTAGTTAGACCGAACTAGGTGAACAATTCTTTGTGTTATTTATTGTTGCTTTTACCTTGTTCATATAGCAGAGTGTGTTGTTGTGACATCACACCTTAACATCACACATCTGATACCAGAATTTCAATTGGTATCAGAGCAGGCATCCTGCTCTGCATCTGGGTGAGATCTAGGGCTGATACTTTCTGGTGCAATGGACAAGGAGACTGGTGGATTTGTGAATAGACCCCCTATTCTTGATGGCTCTAATTATGACGATTGGAAACCAAGGATGGTTACCTTCTTGAAGTCTCTAGACATCAGGGCTTGGAAGGCTATTGTGAAAGAATGGAAACATCCTGTTATTGTGGAAAAGGATGAGAATGGAAAGGAAGTAGAGGGTAGCTCAAAACTGAAACTTGAAGAAGAATGGACCAAGGAAGAAGATGAGCTTGCCCTTGGGAATTCTAAAGCCTTGAATGCCATATTCAATGGTGTTGATAAGAACATCTTCAGGTTGGTCAACACTTGTGAAGTTGCTAAGGAAGCATGGGATATCTTGAAGACAACTCATGAAGGGACCTCTAAAGTCAAGATGTCAAGACTTAAACTTTTGACAACAAAGTTTGAAAATCTGAAGATGAAGGAGGATGAGACAATCCATGATTTCCACATGAACATCCTGGAGCTGTCAAATGCTTCTAGTGCCCTAGGAGAGAGGATGACTGAAGAGAAGCTAGCGAGGAAAATTCTTAGATCCCTTCCCAAGAGATATAAGATGAAGGTGACTGCAATTGAAGAAGCTCAAGACATCAGCAAAATGAGGGTTGATGAGCTAATTGGATCACTTCAAACTTTTGAGTTAGGGTTGAGTGAAGAGGAACCTGAAAAGAAGACCAAGAGTATAGCTTTGGTATCTAATACTCAAGAAGAGAAGAAAGGGAATGGTGCTGAGTCTCAGGAGGAGCTGTTACAGGCCATTGTCTTGCTGGGAAGACATTTTAATAAGGTTATGAAGAGGATAAATAGGAGTTATAATCCTAATGTCAAGAACATCACATCTGACACCAACAGATCAGGAGATCAGGGGAAGAAAACTAGTGATGAAGATAGGTCCAATAAGGGAGTCCAATGCTATGAGTGTGAAGGGTATGGTCATGTCAAGAAGGAATGCCCTACTTATCTCAAAAAGCAGAAAAAGGGGTTATCTGCTTCCTGGTCTGATAGTGAAAGTGAATCTGAAGATGAATCAGCTAAGCTTGTTAGAGCTATGATTGGGGTTTGTGAGTCAGATGATGATTCGTGTGATGATGAGGTTACTTATGAAGAGCTTGCTGCCTCGTATAAAGAATTGTGCATGAAAAGTGAACAAGTGTGTCTTGAAGGAGAGAAGCTGAAGAAAACCATAGTGCATTTAGAGGCTGAAAAGACTGAACTTGAAAATGAAGTCAGTATGCTTAACTCTAAATTGGATTCTATGACCAAAACTGTCAGAATGTTGAATAATGGTACTGATGCACTAGACAACATTCTTAGTATTGGGAAAATTGCTGGAGACAAAAGTGGTTTGGGATTCAAAAATGTTGCAGCTTCTGATGATGTTATTACCAGTTCCAAACCAGTGATGTTAAAATAGATGTTTAAACATCCTGACAGGATTCCTTCTAGGAAGAAATTCAGGCGCTGGAGATGTCATCACTGTGGGCGTTTTGGACACATAAAGGCCTATTGTTATAAGCTACATGGGTATCCTCACAAGGCACATCAGTATACTCCCACACAGAAGTTTCCCATAGGTAATTAGGCTCTAAATTCTAAGAAGCAATGGGTTCCAAAAGGTAAAGTTACCAGCTTAATAGCTCAGACTTCTCTTAGGGTTTCTACCAAAGAAGACTGGTACTTTGATAGTGGGTGTTCAAGACACATGACAGGAGTTAAAAATTTGTTGGTAGATGTTAAGCTTTAGTCTTCAGGTCATGTTACATTTGGTGATGGTGTTAAAGGAGAAATCAAGGGGATAGGAAAGCTGAATTGTGCTGGTGCTCCTAGACTGGATGATGTTCTACTTGTCAAAGGGTTGACAGCTAACTTGATCAGTATTAGTCAACTTTATGATCAAGGTTTCAAAGTAGACTTTACAAAGTCTGAGTGCAATGTCACGAATGAGAAAGGAGAAGTCATCATGAAGGGTGTTAGGTCTAAGGACAACTGTTATCTATGGCTGCAAAAAGACTCAAGTACCTCAACATGTGTGTTGGCTAGAGATGATGAAGTCAAAATTTGGCATCAAAAGTTGGGACATCTTCATCTGAAGGGAATGAAGAGAATAATATCCTCAGAAGCTGTCAGAGGAATTCCTAAACTCAATATTGAAGAGGGAATAGTTTGTGGTGATTGTCAAATAGGGAAGCAGACCAAGATGTCACATCAGAAGCTTCAACATAACACCACCTCCAAAGTTTTGGAACTTCTTCATATGGACTTGATGGGACCTATGCAGGTAGAAAGTCTAGGAGGGAAGAAGTATGCTTATGTTGTTGTAGATGACTATTCTAGGTACACCTGGGTGATCTTCATTAAAGACAAATCAGTGGTGTTTGATGTTTTTAAAGATCTTTGTCAAAGACTCCAAAGGGAAAAGGAGAGTAATGTTATTAGAATAAGGAGTGATCATGGTAGAGAGTTTGAAAATAGCAAGTTTGTTGAATACTGTTCTGCTGAAGGCATAAGTCATGAGTTCTCTTCTCCAATCACTCCTCAGCAAAATGGAGTTGTTGAAAGGAAGAATAGAACTATTCAAGAGTCTGCTAAGGCAATGATTCATGCCAAAAAGCTTCCTTATCATTTCTGGGCTGAAGCTATGAACACTGCTTGCTATATTCACAACAGAGTTACTTTGAGAAGGGGCACTTCAGCTACTCTGTATGAACTATGGAAAGGAAGAAAGCCAAATGTGAAGTACTTTCATGTTTTTGGAAGCAAATGTTACATCTTATCAGATCGTGAACAGAGGAGAAAATTGGATCCTAAAAGTGATAAGGGAATCTTTCTAGGATACTTTATAAATAGCAGAGCTTACAGGGTTTTCAACTCCAGAACAAAGGTTATGACGGAGTCTATAAATGTGGTGATTAATGACACTGATAAGCAGGAAGATGCTGATGTCCTGGATGATGTTGAAACATCAGTTGAATAAGTCACAGAAGAAACTGAAGACAGAAGTGGGTCTCCTAATCAAGTTGATGCTGAGCCTGAACCTGAACAATCTAATAAAGAACCATCTATTAGAGTGCTAAAGGACCATCCCAGGGAGCTTATCACAGGTGATCCTAAGTCAGGGGTTAGCACTAGATCAAGAGAGGTTGTGTCAAATTCTTGCTTTGTTTCTAAAATTGAGCCCAAGAATGTCAAAGAAGCCTTGACTGATGAGTTTTGGATTAATGCCATGCATGAAGAGCTGGAACAATTCAAAAGGAATGAAGTGTGGGATCTTGTACCAAGGCCTGATGGAGTTAATATGATTGGCACCAAGTGGATTTACAAGAATAAATCTGATGAACAAGGAGTGGTCACCAGAAACAAGGCCAGATTAGTTGCTCAAGGATACACTCAGGTTGAAGGAATTGATTATGATGAAACCTTTGCTCCTGTGGCAAGACTGGAATCTATCAGATTACTCTTAGGGGTGGCTTGTAATTTCAAATTCAAGCTTTTTCAGATGGATGTTAAGAGTGCCTTCTTGAATGGTTACTTAAATGAAGAGGTGTATGTTGATCAACCAAAAGGATTTATTGATCCAACATTTCCTGACCATGTGTACAAACTAAGGAAAGCTCTATATGGTTTGAAGCAAGCACCAAGAGCTTGGTATGAAAGGCTTACTGAATTCCTAGTTGTTAATGGCTATAGAAAAGGAGGGATTGACAAGACTTTGTTTGTTAAAGAGGAAGGAGGAAAACTGATGATAGCTCAAATCTATGTTGATAACATAGTATTTGGTGGGATGTCAGATGCAATGGTGAAACATTTTGTGGAACAGATGCAGTCTAAGTTTGAAATGAGTCTTGTTGGAGAGCTCAACTATTTTCTTGGTCTACAAGTTAGACAAATGGAGGACTCCATATTCATTTCTCAGAGCAAGTATGCAAAGAACATAGTGAAGAAATTTGGTCTAGAGAATGCTAATCACAAGAGGACACCTTCTCCTACTCATTTAAATTTGTCCAAGGATGAACATGGTGTTAGTGTGGATCAAAGTGTATACAGAAGCATGATTGGAAGCCTATTGTATCTCACAGCTAGCAGACCTGATATTTCTTTTGCTGTTGGAGTTTGTGCCAGATATCAAGATGAGCCTAAAGTTAGTCACTTGAATCAAGTAAAGAGGATTCTGAAATATGTGAATGGGACTAGTGACTATGGAATGCTTTACAGTCATGGATCAGGCACTGAGTTATGTGGTTTTTGTGATGCTGATTGGGCAGGGAGTGCTGATGATAGAAAAAGTACTTCAGGAGGGTGCTTCTTCTTAGGGAATAATCTGATATCATGGTTTAGTAAAAAGCAGAACTGTGTGTCTCTTTCTACTGCTGAAGCTGAGTACATAGCAACAGGGAGTAGTTGTTCTCAAATTGTTTGGATGAAGCAGATGTTAACAGAATACAATGTCAAGTAAGATGTCATGACATTGTACTGTGATAATTTGAGTGATATCAATATCTCTAAGAATCCTATTCAACATAGCAGAACTAAGCATATTAATATAAGGCATCATTTTATAAGAGATTTGGTTGAAGACAAAGTAGTTGCTTTGGAACATGTTGCTACAGATAAACAATTAGTTGACATTTTTACTAAAGCCTTAGATGCAAATCAATTTGAAAGTTTAAGAAGCAAACTGGGAATTTGCATTTATGAGGATTAGGTGTGCTGGAAGGAGTATTTGTGCAGTTGTAATTTTGCATATGAAAACAACATTTTATCAACTGCTGAAAGCATACAAGATTGGATTTTGGTACATCAATAGTAATGTATATAAGATCTAAAGATTATCCCAACTCCCTGAATCAAGAAAAGTTTTCCAATCTTCATCCCATTCATCATCAGAAGCATGGAATTGCATTGGAGGTTTCTTGATGCTCTTCATCCTTGTCTCAGATGTTTTGCCTGTTCTTGTTGCTCCTGAAGAAGTTCCAGATGTTGTCTGTGTTTTGCTCTTCTTCTTCAGTGGATCTGGTTTCTTGTCCTCCTGCTTGAGGTTCTTTGCTGCATCTTTGGAGTTTGACTGGCTCATTCTTGGTTGCTGTGTGTTGCTGCTAGAAGGAAGAAGGCTTGTTTTTTATAATGCAAACAAGGAGCATTGTTTGTATCGCCTGACCAGTCAAGGTGTTGGAACTTTTTTTTTGGGGGAAAGCTTGGTGTTTGACTGTGTCATTTATTATGTCAAGACATTGTGTTTGGTGATTGTCCAATTGTGGCTAAAAAGGGGGAGAGTTAGCCTAGCCTTTGTGTGTAGAGTGTGACCTATCTCAGTTCTGGTGTGGTGAAGATGTTGAGGGGGAGTGTGCATGTTGAATAGCTGTTTATGTTGGTTCTGGTTTTGAGGGGGAGTTTGCCCTTTGTTGATAGGTGGTGTGCAGCATTTTGAAGTGGGAGATATTTGTTTTAAATTTTTTATCCGCTACTGAAGTCTCTGATGTTGCAGAGATTGTTTTAGCCAAAATTAGCCAAAGGGGGAGATTGTTAGTTCTTGGATTGGCTAGAATTTTGGTAAAACAAAGTTGTTTGTTCAATGTTGATGTCATATGGCTGATGTCTTAACATTGAGTCTTAACATTGGTTAATGTTATATTTTTAAGTTTTTGAAGTTTTGAAGTCTGATGTCATATGCGATGTCATGACATCAGATATGCAAATCATTAAAACATCAGGTTAGAGATGTTTTTAGGGTTAAGCGTATTAGCTGGATTTTGGGAAAGCTGTTAGAGTTATTGGATGCGAATATCTTGGAGGAGATATTTTCTGTTGCAAACAGATTTGATGCAGATTTGTAGGAGTGTTTAAAGGCTGAAGATTTAAGAAGATTTTGAGAGAAAATCTGTTTTGAAGATTCAGTTTTAAATAACAAATCAGGTCAGATATTGTAGCAGGTCCAAGCCCAAATCAAATAGCTATATAAAGCGCATCAATCCTGAAGGAAAAGTAACGAAGAAAGAGAGCTAAAGACTGAGTGTCATTTGTGTCTTCGTGTGTATTTTGTAAACCATTCATGTTGAATTGGTGTTATTTTTTTGAGTTGTAATTGATATCTCTAGAGCTGTTAAGCAAGAGAGTTTCTGTTCTTGATCAAAGTTTTGAAGCAGAATCAAGGTGTGTTTGAATTGTATCACTGAGGTGATTTAGGGAGTGAGTGGTTTCTCATATCTAAGTGGTTTCTTAGGTAGAAGGTTCATTGGGTAGTGATTAAGTTTGGTAGATGTCAACTGGGATTGTTGAGTCTGTAAATTAATACTACTAATTGTGAAATTCCTCCCTGGCTTGGTAGCCCCCAGACTTAGGTAGTTAGACCGAACTGGGTGAACAATTCTTTGTGTTATTTACTATTGCTTTTACCTTGTTCATATAGCAGAGTGTGTTGTTGTGACATCACACCTTAACATCACACATCTGATACCAGAATTTCAATAAGATTGGTAAATCAAGTGAAAGCGTGTGGAGAGACAATCACTGAGTCGTATGTAGTTGGTAAAATCTTGAGATTGTTGACGTCAAGATTCGATAACGTAGTGGTTGCCATTGAAGAGTCTAGTGATCTTTCAACTATGAGTAAAGAAGAGTTGCAAAGTTCTCTTGAGGTTCACGAGCAGATAATGAAGGAGAGGAATGTGGACAAAGTAAAGGCTGCAGTTGCTTTGCAAGCTTGTTTAGTTGGAAAGGAGAAGAAAGTGAAGGGAAAGTGGTACATGAGTAGAAGTAGAGGAAACTATCACAAAAATGGTGGGAGAGACTCCCAAAATTCCAATAGTGCATTATTCCAAAAGGGTGAAAACAACAGCAACAAAGGTGGTGGATCAAGCAATTACAAAGATGGCAATAATAGAGGAACATGAAGAAGATGGAATAATGACAAGAGAAATGTTCAATGTTAGAACTGCCAAAAGCTTGGACATTTTTCTCGCGAATGTCATGCCAACAAGAATGATCCACAAGAAGCTGAAGCAAATTTTGCAAGGCAAGAAAATGATGAAAGCACACTGTTAATGGTAGTTGATGAAGCAGAAAATAGTGCAGAAAAGTGCAACCAAAAACTGGGTACAATCGCTTGAAAACGTAATGGTGACTACACGAGAAGACGTAGAATGCAACGATCAATTGTACCTTTACTCTGGGTGTTCAACGCACATGACAGAAAGGAATGATTGGTTTGTTAAGATTAATCAAGGGTTAAAGAACAAGGTGAAATTCACAGATGATAGCACACTTGTAGTAGAGGGTATTAGCGATGTATCAATCAAGAGGAAGAATGGTGAGTATTCCTTGATTAAAGATGTGTTGTATATTCTGGGAATCAAATGTAATCTTTTAAGCATTGGCCAATTGCTTGAAAAGAATTACAAGATTCACATGGAAAACAAAGTGCTACAAGTTATTGAAGGAAATGGGAGGTTGATCCTAAAGGTCTCTATGGCTCAAAACATAACTTTCAAAAGTTGAATTGAAAGTAATGGAGCATAGGTTTCTTGCAAAGGGTGCTAGTAGAGAAGAATGGATATGAAACTATAGGCTTGGGCATTTGAACTTCAAAGACCTTAATGTTATGCAGAAAAATAACATGGTTGCAGAGCTATCATCGATTGATATGCCAACCGAAGTATGCGAAGAGTGTGTGCAGACCAAGCAACAGCGGGACAACTTTAGCAAAGATACACGATGTAGAACCAAGTGTTATTTTGAGGTGGTATATTCAGAAGTTTGTAGACCAATGCAAGCTGACTCAATCGGATGTAATGGGTACTTTATCACTTTCATTCATGATTTTAGTAAAAAGTTGTGGACTTACTTGATTAAAATAAAAGACGAGGTGCTGTAAGAATTCAAGAAGTTCAAATCTATGGTGGAAAGACATAGTGATCACAAAATCAAAACTCTACAAACAGCCGGTGGAGGTGAAAATGTCTCAAATGATTTTGGGAAATTTTTGTGATCAAAATGGCATTATACATGTGGTAGTACCACCCTACACGCATCAACAAAATGGAGTTGCTAAGAAGAAGAATTGATCGATTATGAACATAGTGAGAAGTATGTTGAAAGGGAAAAACTTGCCAAAAGAATTATGGGGAAAAGCAGTGTCCACGACTGCATATTTGTTGAATAGGAGTCCAACAAAAAAGCTGAAAAAATATTACAACCGAAGACTCTTGGTCCATATTCAAGCCATATCTAAGTCACTTGAAGGTATTTAATTTGGTAGCGTATATACATGTTCTAAATCAGCTTATAAGGATGCTAGATGGAAAGGGAGGACAAATGATACTGGTTGGATATCACTCTACCAGTGGCTACAAACTCTATGATGTAGTACAAAAAAGAATCATAATCAGTATGAACGTGATAATTGATGAATTGAAGGACAGGAAACACCTAAAATTTAACTCAAATGATTCTACAATTATTTTTGCAGTGTTTGAAAATGCATAAAATACAACCGGTGAAGTTCAAGTTGAAGAAAATGTGAGAAGATCAACAAGGCAACGAAACATTTCTGCAAGACTACAAGATTATAACTTGTTCCCGGATAATGAAGTAAACAGAAATGGTGATCTCGTCCATTTTACGCTTATGCTTGAATCCGAGCCCATGAAAATAAAGGAGGCCTTGAGTGATCCAAAATGGATATGTTCTATGAAGGAGGAGCTAGAGCAAATTGAGAAAAATAAGACTGGGAACTAGTTGATCTACCTTATGGAAAGCAGCCGATTAGTGTAAGATGGGTATACAAAGTGAAGGCAAATCCCAAGGGTGAAATAATCAAGCATAAGACTCGATTAGTTGCAAAGGGATTTTTACAAAGAGAATACATGGTGATTATATTTATGGGGAAGCCAAAGGCATCACACTTGGCAGCAGTCAAGAGAATTCTAAGATACGTCGAAGGTTTAATTGGTTGAAATTTTTTAGTTCCCGCAACAGATAAATGTAGAAGCTGCAAATTGCTCGGTTATACAAACTGAAATTGGTGGGGAGATAAAGATGATAGAAAATAGACTAACGTATACATCTTTATGTATGGAGAAACACCAATCTCTTGGTGTTCTAAGAAGGATGCAAGACCAAGTACGTTACAGCGCCTATGTGTGCGTGTCCAGTTGTATGGCTAATCAATTTGATGAAATAGTTGTGCCGAGAAGAGTATGAATTTGTGACTTTGATGATAAACAATTTTTCTGCTATAAACCTTACTAAGAATTGGTGTTCTACATGTCATTAGATTTGCGAAGAGGATGGACGCTCGAAGAGCATTATGCTTAGAACGAATTGTAAGAACCTTGTTAATAAAATTGACATAAACAACAGAAAGATTGGAATATGAAGGCGATTAGTAAAGGTGAAAGCTCTGAGTGTTTTGTATAAATTTTGGTAAAACATAAAAGTTATGAAAGATGTTTCAACATGGAGGTTTTCAGCCCCAGAATAAAGATGTCAAGTAAAATGTCACAACATGAAGATTCGACATCATGACTGTTACAGCAGGTTTTGGTTTTAAATTTGTTCCAAGATTCAAGGCGTTTGGCAGTGGATCAAGGATCAAAGATATGAAGCCCAACTCAGCAGAATGCTATAAAAAGAAGACCAAGACCTAGACAGAAGATAGAGAGAGGACGACATAGACTTAGGAATCCTATTTTGTGAAGTAGGGTTAGGTTTGAGAGTCATAGATTTCTCTTGTAAGTCTCCCTTTGTATCAGTGGATACATTGTGGTAGACATTGGGCCTTGTACAGATTCAGAAGCCTGTAGGCAATGAATCGTGTATTGTTCTTGGATGAAGCTTTTAAGCAAATCCGAGTTAGCTTGTTTGTCAAGTATGCTTGATAGATTTCTGTATTGATAGGGACGATGAAGAAATCACAATTGGTGGTTGAGGGAAGTGAGTGGGGTATCTCGTATCAGGGTTCTAAACATTTGAGTTTAACCTTGGTAAAGATGTTCATGGGGTAGATGTTAGGGATAAAGTTGTAAACGTGGGAGTTTAACTTTGTAACAGTCTACACAATAGTGAAGTCTTCTTCCTAGATTGGTATCCCCCAGATGTAGGTGAGTTGCACCGATCTGGGTTAACAATTACTATGTTCTTTATCATTCTGTAGATTTACGTTTTCTGTTAGGGTTCATGATAAACATATTGGATCAGATGTCGTGACATCAGTGATCGTGCAGTTCTGATATTCAAGGTATCAGTCTGCTGTTGTGCCTCCAAGTTTAAAAGATTATGTAGCACAATGTCTTGACATGTGTTAGGACATCTGCTGTCTGCATAGGCCAGAATTTCAATTGGTATCAGAGCAGGCATCCTGTCTGGTTCTGGATGAGATCTTTAGGAGATACTTTCTGGTGTTTAAACAAGGAGGAGTTTCGGAGATCAGATCAATCACCTCAGACATACTCAAGGGTATTAATGGATGAGATGGATGTTCTGGATCGAAGGGAACAACCCGGAGGTTGTTCATGTTGCTGAGGAGATTCTACAACAACTACAGAAGAAGTGGCTAGTTTTTTTGTTGGTGTGTCTTATAAGATGGTGTGACATCTTATTAGGGCAAGGAGGATCTATTCCTTGTTGGTTCCGCTGCATCTGTTTCTAATGGAAGAGCTCTAGAATTATGGGATTTTGGAGTTGTTACTGAAGACAGTTGGTGGAAGGTCTCAATCGCCGGCCTCTATATTTGAAGATATATGCATTATTTTATTCCAAAGTCGGGAGCGATGAATTGAAGGAAGTTGTGGTTAGATATCTGGTATGGTGACTTGGTACTTGGAAGCTTGGTTTACTGGTGCAGTTTGGAGTCAGTTGAAGAGGAGAGGAGTTGAGTTAAAGTTTATCAGGTTCTTGCTCTTGGATTTTGATAAATGTTTGGTAGGATAGGTTGTCAAAGATTCTTGAGAATTCTCTCAAGTCCACTCATAAAGACATCTATGTCGTGTATCTGGAGTCTTCTAATTACTCTTCTGACTAGAAGGTGTTTCCTTGAGACACAATATGAAGAACGTGGAGGTGATTTATTTTCACCATCCAAAAACAGCAGGGAAGGATTCATCTCTCTTGACCCTAAGAGTGGATCCAATCTGATTGAAGATTTGTTGAGGTAAATAAGACTTGTTTAGAGAAAGTTTTAGTTACTTGAGTCAAGGGTGGAAGCCTTGGTATCTCAACATTGTCTTTTAAAGAAGATACTTGCAAAAAAAAAGATTGAATACTTTATAAGTGTTCATGACATGATCTGGTGGAGCTCAGCTACAGCAGTGAAGAAGGGTTATTGGACAAGGATTTAAGATCAATTGCTATTTGTGGAATCCACAAGTATTTAATTGATTATCCTTGAGATTCAAGATTGAGGATGTTCTGTCAGATGTTTTAACATCTTTTCATTAGAGGCTTGGAGAATCATGGGAGGGGTTCTACATTTGCTCACAAGTCTCCTAGGTATTGACCTGGGATTATTGGCTTAGCATCTGTTCCTGGAAAGTAATGTGAATGACTTGTCCAGATGGTGATGCTGTTGAAGATGGAGATGGAAGACTATAAAGACATCATAATCTTGATGGTTACAGCTTGGATCAGTTTATTTCTGATCCAGGTGCTTTGGAGCATAGTGTTTGCTCTGGTTGTGAAGGTCGAGGATAAGTGGCAGTTATCTCTGGCTTTCTACTGACGGCTTTACTAAGGGAAATGGCATTCTTTGGTATTGCTATGGGGTAGTCTTGGACTACTTGTTTTCTGAAGATTCAGATGTGGCAAGTTTGAAGTCTTTGGAGTTTCAAAGCAGAATGGAGGTTGTCTACTCAAAACTTGGTTGTTGAATCAAGTCTGTGAGAGCATGGAAATATATTTCTGCAAAGGGAGGAGGTTCTTCTAAGTGGCAGAAGGAAGAGCTGAATTCAACAGTTGGATGTCATAATGTTTTGACATCTAGCTTAACATCAGAAGTCTCAGCTGGTGATGTGGCACATAAGCTTAAGATAAGGTGATCTACAGGAGAATGGGAGTGATGGATTCTTCAAAAAGATCTATCTCATGCAGTTTGTTGGAGCTGTGGATGAGAATATGTTACATGACTAAGAGGCTTGGTGGATCCAAGATGTCTTGCTATAGGGCAAGTAGTTCGTGTGACTTGAAGATCTGGTTTCATTAGTAGATCAAGGTATCTTGTGGGAATTCTGAAGATGAGTGAGGTCAATCAAAAGGTGTCATTTGATTGGTTTCTTGATCGGTAAATAGCAAGTGTACTATTTAACGATGTAGTAATAATTGGGGTTATCTCCAGAGTCGGTCTCTCGAGGACTGCGCGTCAATGTAAGTGCAGATGCTAATTCAATTAAACAAAAGTTTTCTTTGGGGTTTGTTTGGTTTATAGAATTATAATAAAAAATAAAATAAGCAGAATAATAAAAAGTGCTTTTGACAAATATGATGAAATATGCTAGGGAAGGTGTATAAATTGCTAGTAAGAACCCGACATTATCGTCAGAGATATATGTCTCAAAACCTTAATTTTACTAACCCTCAAATATTTTTCTTAAATTCCTTTAAACGAAAAACCTTTGATATTCTCCCTTGACCCTAATTCCTTAGCAATCAAGAAAGAACATCAAGCAATAGTTCTGACAAAGTTGTTTTTAGTCACTACGGGATATCCCCATTCCTAGGCAATATCTATCGTAATGTTATTATGTAAAATCAACGGATTGGTTTTTCAGGTCAAATCCCTAATCGTAAATCGTTCCCAATTTAACCGATCGAAAAATATAAAATAATTTGCACAACAAAAGATTAAGGTAAGAAAACATAAATTCATCAAATAATTCAACAAAGGTTCATTACATCACAATTTAGAGACACCCCTAGCATTGGGGGGTTTAGCCTCTTATAATATTCGAAACAAAAACAATAATAGGATTAAAGAAAGACATTACAAATTGATCGGAGTAATTTGATCCTTCAATTGCTTCCGCTCATGAACAATCTCCTTCTCTAAATCTCCTTGAACGCATAAACTATCATAAAATTCTTCGTAAAGTCCAAAGTCTTTATTCTACTTCCAAAAACTAGTCTAAAAAGTCACAATTCACCCAGATCGATTGGAAATACCCAAAGTGCCCCCACAACTTAATATGGGGAGAAAATATGGAAAAATTCAGAAAATCAGCGTCAAAGCTGACACGGGCCGTGTCAGCCAACACTGCCGGTCGTGTCAGCTTGCTGGATTTTATAACCGAAATTATTTCGATCATAACTTTTGATCCGTAAGTCTGTTTTCGTCCCCGTTCGAAGCGCCGGAAAGCTAGTGAAGAGAACTACAACATAGTACAGACAAGGAACTTGGTTGCCCAATATTTTTCCATGTTTGTTGAATTTTAGGTCCAGGTATCCTCTGCTTCATTCCAAAAACTCTTCTAAATCCCCGAAACTTCCATTTTCTTCGCACGAGTCCTTTGGGCTTTTCCACTCAGACCTGAAACCATTGAAAACTACCAAACCAAAGCATAAAATGCAACGTAATTGAAATAAAACAACAAATCATAAAATGCAAGAATAAAATACGACAAGTAAAATTGAATTGAAAAACAATGAAAAGACAAACAAAGTGCTACCGATTTTATGGATTCATGCCGAATAATTGACGAAAAACTAGTAGAAATGGTGACCGATCACAACCCCAAACTTATCTCATTGCTTGTTCTTAAGTAATGCTCAAGACAGTAGAAAGGTCACCCCCGAATTAATCAAAATTTTCTTACCACAACACCGATAAGATCTTTCGCGACTATTTTTCCACTTTTCTTTCAACATTTCCTTCTTACCTGAATTTTGACGGTCCGCTACACTTCCACATCAAAGTACCTCTTTACCTGTCAGCTTTTCACACGCTCACCAAATTTCTCGGGTTATAGTGTTTACACTCAATAATCATAGCATGCAAAGTCAACTCATAAGCTTGAATAACATCTATTTTCATTTCATACGCACACAACACACACTTTTTGAGGGCTTTTATGGCTGTAACGGGGCTTAGGGACAATGTGGGATAAACAAACAAAAGGGAAAAACGAGTGGTTTTTTTTTTGCTCAGACTCAGTGTCGTCATTCTTCTCACTGTGTTATTTGTTCTGTTTCACAATCAAGGGTATCAGGCACTATTTTGCTAGGATTCTTTAGTTTATACTCAATTGTTTCTTTGAGCTTACTTTTTGAATTCTTCCAACTAAATCCTCCTCTAGGTAAGTGTTTTCTTCTTTGTTTTCTCTTTTTTTTTTCTTTTTCAAAACTTTTCTTTTCTTTTTTTTTTCTTTTTGCACTTACCTAGTTCTTATAGGTATCCCAACCCCAAACTTAGAATTTTTCACAGATAAAAAATCAACAACACTTATTTGAGCAGGGTGAGGGAGTGTTTGGGCTCATGGTTTAATTATGCAGTTAATAAACAAACAAAAGGAAGAAGGCTTGAGGGGGTTAACGAAGGATAACATAAAAGGGTAGGCTGGAAGGGCTCAGGGTTAAAAACAAACAAGTGCCTTAGTGTGTATATGTGTGCATTGAAACTCCAACAGACGAGTATGCAAACTAAGAGTGACAGAGACATACCTGACGAACTCTCATGATGATAAGGTGTTTGGCTTTTTATGATCCTCACCATGTTTGGCATACTGACAAATTCCAAGGTACCTCTAGTGTAATGTCGCTTCATTTCCGTCTCAGGTGCACAGTATTCCCGTATCAGTCCAGTGTTGGAAAGTCGCGTCCAATCATCCACCTCAGCAGCACCAACTTTCGGGGGTTTCCTGGAGAGAAAGTATGGGTTGTGCCTTTTCATCCACTAACTATCAGTCTCCTCATTCATCCGACACGAATACCTTCAATCTGTAACACACGAAATACAAAACACACCAATCAACGGTACGAAGATGAAATAACATAAATAAAAATACTGAAAGCAATAACCCCCCCCCCCCCCCACACTTGAACTAAACAATGACCTCAATGTTATAGAACAAGCTAGAGAGGGGAAATCACAGAGCCTCAATGCGGAGGGACAAAAAAAGATTTTTTTTTGCTACAGTAGGGCTGACACGGGGGGCCGTGTCAACCTACTGTAAATTTTTTTTTTTAATAATTTTCTTTTTCGCTACAGTAGGGCTGACACCCGCCGTGTCAGCTGACACAGGGGGCTGTATCAGCCTACTGTAAATTTTTTTTAAAGAAATAAAACCCGTGGGTTGCCTCCCCTGAAGCACTTCATTTAACGTCGCATGGCTCGACGGGTCACTCCCCATTGCTATGGAGGGTACTTCAGCTTACACGTTTTGTTGCTTTTGTTACTTGACCTTTCCGCAACAGAGCACCGGTCAGATTCAGGACTAAGAACAACATTGTGATTCAACTCACAGCCAACTTCCACATTTATCCTTTGATGTTTTTTTCTCTTTTTTCTTTGATGCTTCTTCCTCTTATTAACTTCTTGACTGGATGTTGGAGTCTTGCTATGCGCAAAAGATGACTCAGATGCTGCAACCTGATGGATTATTCTAGAGACTTTTTGAAGAAGTGGTTTTGAGATTTTGCTTGTTTCCACTGTTCGGATCATTCCAACTGAGGGGTGGTTGTTATCCTCTTGACCTTGCTTCTCGAGTTCCAACACTTTCAAGGTTCTTTCCTCCTCAAAATATTTCAAGGTTAGAGTACCAGCTTCAATATCCACACTGCACCGACTAGTCATCAAGAAGGGTCGACCCAGTATGATGGTCGACTCCTCATCCTCAGGTAAATCAATGATCTCAAAGTCTATTGGATAGGTGAAGTTATCAATGGTCACAAGCACATCTTCTGCTAGCCCGTATGACCGCTTGGTTGTGATGTCGGCAAACTTCAGATTTGTCCCCGTTTCACTTATTTTCTTTATACCCAGCTTTTTGAAAATCGAGAGGGGCATGAGACTCACGCTAGCACCCGTATCAATCAAGACTCTCTTAAAAGTTTTGTCCTTTATGGTACAGGGAATTGATATAGAACCAGGATATTTCCGTTTGATTGGAATTCTCCTACCTTGTGATTCCCCACTACTCTCCTCAATTAGACTCTTTACCTCCTCTTCACTGGGTTTCTTTTTTCCAATGACCTCCTTCATGAATTTCTTGTATAGAGCCATTTGTTCAAGTGCTTCAAAGAATGGCATATTAATCTCTAACTTTTTGAACAATGAGCTGAATTTCTCAAAGTCTTTTTCTTGTGTCTCCTTCTTTGTCGCTCTTAAGGGGTACGGTAACTTGATCTTAGGTTTGACCGCTTCTTTTCTTTTCTCTCCGTAATTCTCACTTGACTCATCACTTCCAGTCATGATGGCATTCACATTCTGGTTATCTCTTGGGTTTGTCACGGTTGCACTCGGTAAGGCACCTGGTGTTTGGGAATGTGCTAGTTGTTGAGCTATCTGGCTCATCTGAACTTCAAGATTTTTTATGGAGGTTGTGGTATTCCTATAGCTATTCCGGGTCTCTTCCTGAAATTGCAGGTTATGAGTTGCCATCTTCTCAATGGAAATCTCCCATTGTGCTTTTTGGGGAGCTTGTTGCTGCTGTCGGTATTGTTGTTGATTCTGATCTTTCCAGGAGAAGTTAGGATGATTCTTCCACCCTGGATTATAAGTTTGAGCATAGGGATTATTCTGCTTCAGGAATTTTATCTCTTCAATTTGTTGCAGAGTCGCAACACAATGTGCAGTATAATGAGGTCCACTACAAATCTCACAACTCACGGGTTGACCAGTTTGAACTTGTGCCACACTTTGAGTACCCACTTTCATAGCCTTTAACCTTCTTTCAACTTCCGCAGCAATCTGATCTTCTACCTTCACAACCTGATTATTCAACTTCAAATCAATCACACCCTCAGATTTACTCACACTTCGATCATATAACTCTAAATGTCTGTTGGCTGCAATAGCTTCAATAATTTTCTTGATACCAGTTGCGGTGGTGAAGTTGGATGATCCACCAGCAGCTGTATCAATAAGTTACTTAGTTTTCATTCGTAGGCCATTGACGAACACCTGCATCTGCTCAGTTTGATCCATGTTGTGAGTCGTACAGGCTACCAAAACCTTCTTGAACCTCTTGTATGCGTCTCCGAGAGATTCTCCGTCCTTCTGTTTAAAGTTTACAATATCATATCTTTTTCGGATATAAACAGATTCCGGAAAATACTCATTCAGAAACGCCTTCTCCATCTCTTCCCAAGTGGTAATACTCCCAGCAGGTAACGAGTAGAACCACTCTTCAGCCTCTTCCGCCAGAGTGAAAGGAAACATTCTTAACTTTTTTGCTTCCTCGGTGTGCCCCTCAATCTTGAGAGTGGTGCTCATAGTCAGAAATCTCTGCAGATGTTTGTTGGCATCTTCATTAACCTTTCTGGTGAAAGGTCTCCTCTCAAGTTAAGTGATGGTGCTAAGATGCAGCTGGAAATTCGGTGCATTCACCGGTTGGTTCACAATTGTTAACCTACCAGCCGGTGCATTTTCCCCACCGTAATCGCCCAGAAGTCTTTCTGCTGGTGGATTGTTAGCCATAATAACTGTTTCCGACTCTGAGTCTGTACCTGTTTCTGAACCTGAATCTGATTGCTCTGAATGAACCGAAATTCTTTCTTCTTTTTCTTGATCTGAAATTACCGTTCCTGAAACTGACTCTGCCAGTCTCTCTTGCTTGGCATAACGGCGTCAGCATGCAATGATCTTTCGGGTTCTGTGTCAAAAGAAAATTCTGCCGAGGGATTGCCTCGCATATACAGGTTAGATAGATAATAGTAATAATAAAAATAACAGAAAAATAAAATTAAAAATTTTAGTCATAGAGTGACAAAATTCCAATTGAACTAACACAAGCACTTAAAGTTTGGCAGTCCCCGGCAACGGCGCCAAAAACTTGATCGGTAAATAGCAAGTGTACTATTTAACAATGTAGTAATAATTGGGGTTATCCCCAGAGTCGGTCTCTCGAGGACTGCGCGTCAATGTAAGTGCAGATGCTAATTCAATTAAACAAAAGTTTTCTTTGGGGTTTGTTTGGTTGAGAGAATTATAATAACAAAATAAAATAAGCAGAATAATAAAAAGTGCTTTTGACAAATATGATGAAATATGCTAGGGAAGCTGTATAAATTGCTAGTAAGAACCCGACATTATCATCAGAGATATATGTCTCAAAACCTTAATTTTACTAACCCTCAAATATTTTTCTTAAATTCCTTTAAACGAAAAACCTTTGACATTCTCCCTTGACCCTAATTCCTTAGCAATCAAGAAAGAACATCAAGCAATAGTTTTTACAAAGTTGTTTTTAGTCACTACGGGATATCCCCATTCCTAGGCAATATCTATCGTAATGTTATTAAGCAAAATCAATGGATTGGTTTTTCAGGCCAAATCCCTAATCGTAAATCGTTCCCAATTTAACCGATCGAAAAATATAAAATAATTTGCACAACAAAAGATTAAGGTAAGAAAACATAAATTCATCAAATAATTCAACAAAGGTTCATTACATCACAATTTAGGGACACCCCCTAGCATTGGGGGGTTTAGCCTCTCATAATATTCGAAACAAAAATAATAATAGGATTAAAGAAAGACATTACAAATTGATCGGAGTAATTTGATCCTTTAATCGCTTCCGCTCATGAACAATCTCCTTCTTCAAATCTCCTTGAACGCATAAACTATCGTAAAATTCTTCGTAAAGTCCAAAGTCTCTATTCTACTTCTAAAAACTAGTCTAAAAAGTCACAATTCACCCAGATCAATTGGAAATACCCAAAGTGCCCCCACAACTTAATATGGGGAGAAAATATGGAAAAATTCAGATAATCAGCGTCAAAACTGACACGGGCCGTGTCAGCCAACACTGCCGGCCGTGTCAGCTTGCTGGATTTTATAACCGAAATTATTTCGATCATAACTTTTGATCCGTAAGTCTGTTTTCGTCCCCGTTCGAAGCGCCGGAAAGCTAGTGAAGAGAACTACAACATAGTATAGACAAGGAACTTAGTTGCCCAATATTTTTCCATGTTTGTTGAATTTTAGGTCCAGGCATCCTCTACTTCATTCCAAAAACTCTTCTAAATCCCCGAAACTTCCATTTTCTTCGCACGAGTCCTTTGGGCTTTTCCACTCAGACCTGAAACCATTGAAAACTACCAAACCAAAGCATAAAATGCAACGTAATTGAAATAAAACAACAAATCATAAAATGCGAGAATAAAATACGACAAGTAAAATTGAATTTAAAAACAATGAAAAGACAAACAAAGTGCTACCGATTTTATGGATTCATGCCGAATAATTGACGGAAACCTAGTAGAAATGGTGACCGATCATTTCACAATGTGCGTTCAAGCAGGATGCTTGAAACTGATTGCTCTTGTGTACAAGAGTAGTTAGTTGAATTTGTCTGAAGGTTCTGGTTCTCTAGGAGCTTGTGGCAGAAGTTCTGGGTTGAGAATGGAAGCATACCTTCTTGGTGGATGAGAGTTTATTTCTCTCTGGGTTTCTGAAGTTTTCTTTGTTCAAGCTGGTGGCGCAGTGTTGCATGAAGATCTTTAGTGTGGATTATTATGCTGATAGTAAGTCCAGTGGTGGAGCATATCAAGAACCATGGTGTGTGGTGTCTATGATGTGTGGAAGATGTCCTAACTGATGTTAGAACATCCTTGGGTTGGATATCCTTGGTGAAGGATTTCAGGTTCTGTGATGAACTGATTACTTGCATCGTGTCCAAGAAGTATCTACATGATCATCCGGGAGAATGATGGAGTAGAAGGGTTCCTTAGAAGGAGGATGTAAGTGTTAGTGAAGAGTGAAGTGAATCACGTGTTGATTGCTTGGAAGTCTGTTTCTTGAATGCATTCAGAAGTGGAGATTCACCATAAATCAGAAGTATTCCAGATTATAATATGGGAGAATGATTGCGGGGTGTTTATCTCTATTGCTGGCTGGTGAGGTCAGTGGAAAATCTTGCATACGACATTGGAGCCCTTGGAGCAAGTCATGCTAGTAGTGGATCAGTTTAGCAGCTGTGAAGTTCTGGAGCATGCATACGATAGCTGACATCGTTATAACAAACTAAGGGGCCCTGTGAGTCTCTTTGAGGAATGGAAAGCATTCTAATTCAATTGGTTTGTGCCTCAAGCAACGGGATATCTATACATGAGAATTCAAGAGGAGTTCGTGTGGTGTATAAGATGGTTGTGGAATGAGGGGGATCAATGGGAGTTTGATCTCAAACCAAGAGTTTGTTATGGTTTGTATACACGTCCTCACGGGATGCATGACATTGATCATGTGTGAGTGATTATTGTTTCTTGTCAGAGGGAACAATAAAGAGTTAAGGGTTGCGTTCATCAGGTGTGTTGAACAGAGGGTGCGCTCTTGAAGACATGAATATGCGTCTTATGTTTTCCAGTCATTAGCTTGGGTGTTCAGTGGAGGAGCACCAGTTACCTTAGTCAGGGGGAGAGGCCCCTTGGTATAAGATGAATTGTTGCGAGGATGCAGTGGAAAATCCAATTTGCATTTGTGCATCAAGCAAACTGAGATGTCAAGGAGGATGTCTTGACATTAGAGTATTGTTGCAAGTTGTGGGAAACTTGGCAATGCATACTTAAATGGTTCTTATTGGATGCTTAAGAATCATTGACTGAGTCTGGGGAATTTATTTTTCCTTGCAGACTGTAATCATAAAACTGTGAAGATCTTGCTCAATACAGAAATCTATTGGGAGCTAACTGTGAGAAATTGGTTTTCTGCGAATGGAAAGGAAGGGTAAACAAAATCTGTTGTATTCTTTGATACTAAATCTGGACTAAGCTAATCCTAGCAATGGGGACCATAACCCTGACAAATGCAGGATATGCATCAGAATACTGTTCTGAAGTAGGTTCAAAGACAAGTCCAAAAAGGTGGAATCTCTCGAAACTAACTTGACCAGCAGTTATTGCACTCCTTGACTAGTCTGTGCATGGGCCATTTTTGTCAATTTTTGGCTAAAAAGGGGGAGAATGGCTTGTTACTGCTGAGATGTGTATGGTGTATGTGTCTTGTGCTGCTGATCTGCAAAATGTATCAAAGGATGCCTCGACATTCTTGGTATATGCATATTTGTGTTTTGTGATCAGAGTTAGGGAGAAAGTTGTGTCTTGTGATCTGAGTTACATCCTCTATGTATCCGGTATCACAAGGCAATGAAGAGGGTAACTAGATCTTATCTTCTTTCTCTTCCTTAGCACTTGCTTCAAGTACTTTTCCACTACATGCACCATTAGGCTGAAAGGATGTTTTAACCAAAATTTGCCAAAATGGGGTAGATTGAAAGCTCTGAGTATTTTGTATAAATTTTGGTAAAACATAAAAGTTGTGAAAGATGTTTCAACATGGAGGTTTTCAGCCCCAAAATAAAGATGTCAAGTAAAATGTCACAACATGAAGATTCGATATCATGATTGTTACAGCAGGTTTTGGTTTTAAATCTGTTCCAAGATTCAAGGCGTTTGGCAGTGGATCAAGGATCAAAGATATAAAGCCCAACTCAGCAGAAGACTATAAAAAGAAGACCAAGACCTAGACAGAAGATAGAGAGAGGACGACATAGACTTAGGAATTCTATTTTTTGAAGTAGAGTTAGGTTTGAGAGTCGCAGGTTTCTCTTGTAAGTCTCCCTTTGTATCAGTGGATACATTATGGTAGACATAGGGCCTTGTACAGATTCAGAAGCCTGTAGGCAATGAATCGTGTATTATTCTTGGATGAAGCTTTTAAGCAAATCCGAGTTAGCTTATTTGTCAAGTATGCTTGACAGATTTCTGTATTGATAGGGACGATGAAGAAATCACAATTAGTGGTTGAGGGAAGTGAGTGGGGTATCTCGTATCAGGGTTCTAAATGTTTGAGTTTAACCTTGGTAAATATGTTCATGGGGTAGATGTTAGGGATAAAGTTGTAAACATGGGAGTTTAACTTTGTAACAGTCTACACAATAGTGAAGTCTTCTTCCTGGATTAGTATCCCCCAGATGTAGGTGAGTTGCACTGAACTGGGTTAACAATTACTGTGTTCTTTATCATTCTGCAGATTTACGTTTTCTGTTAGGGTTCATGATAAACATGTTGGATCAGATGTCGTGACATCTGTGATAGTGCAGTTTTGATATTCAAGGTATCAGTCTGCTATTGCGCCTCCAAGTTTAAAAGATTATGTAGCACAATGTCTTGACATGTGTTAGGACATCTGCTGTCTGCATAGGCCAGAATTTCAAAAGGCAATGATAAAAAAGGGACAAAAATGGTGCTAAGGTTGAGAGGTCGTGGAAGACGAATAAAACTATGCAGGAAAAGAACAAAGATGAAGATATAACTCATATGGGGATTCTAATTCAGAAAACTCTAGAAACCCTAATGGATTTTGACAATTCGGCCATTTAGTTTGTGGAGAGAGCCCAAAATATGGAGGCTCATTCATTGGTCAAAAAGGCTATTAAAGATAGAAATTTGATCTGTCTCCATATTGGGAAAAAGCTTATTTTCGACTAGTTATGTATTCTTTCTAGTCATTTAAAAAAAATCCCATTGCATATGGGAAAAGCAAGCACATAAAGATGAGATTTCACTTTTTGAGAGAGCTTGAAAGTGAAGGAAATTTGAATTTGCAGTTTCGCAAAAGTGAAGATCAAGTGGCTGATTTGCTAACCAAATGAGTAACAATTGAAGTGTTCAAGAGGTTGTAGAGAATAGGGGTGCTCACGAGTTAGGTTGTGTCAAATTTGATTAAATCCAATATCCAACCCGATCAATATTCTTTGGGTACTAAATTCGAACCAAACCAACCCGCTCATCAATGGGTTGAGTTGGCTTGGGTTCGTGGGTCATCCACTAAATATAATTTTCAAATTCTAAATAAAATATATCAATTTAATTAACACATTTATATTACAAAAACATTAAAAAAACATAAACTTTTAGTATTCATTTTGAATAAAATTTATTGGTTAATACCTAAAAACTCTTTTACGATTCATATATAGTTAGAAAAATATACAAATGGTGTAAAGTATAATTTAAAAGGTAAGATATATCTCTATTTGAATAAATAAAGTTGATCTCTCAAATTTGATTTTGATTTAGGCTTTTCTACAATTAATAAAAGCTATAATTATATTTAAAAAAATATGCATTGTAAGAATTATGCTAGATAATTTATAAATACAAAAAATAAAAATATTGTGACATATCAATGGGATGAGTTTGCGGGTTTGTGGATCTAAAACTTCAAACCTGTTACCCGAACCAAATACCAATGGGTTTGAATGAGTTGATTCAGGTTGGGCCCGTACATGATTGGATTGGCTAAAAATAAGGGTTGAGTTGGATTGGATGAATGGGTTTGCGGGTTGACCCGTACCCATGAGCACCCCTAGTTGAGAAATTAGTGTAATTTAAGTCAGTGCAATAGGTTGCAGTAGATATGCAACAAGTTGCAGCAGTGTTAATTACAAGAAAAAGATTTAGAGCAATTGGTTGCTCCAAATGTGCAATCGATTATACCAGTGTATTTTATGAGACAAAGATTTAGAGAAACCGGTTGCACTAAATGTGCAACCTGTAACACCCTTTTCTACCCCACAATTATCGCAGTGGAATAAACATAAAATCATAGTAAAATCAGAATCACCTCAAAGGGTGCACATTTCTCAATAAATTCAAATCAACAAAATTGCTCCGTAAACAACGGGTTTTCCTCAAAATAACTCAAAATACATTCAAAGGGCAGCAGAACCACCATAACCACAAAAAGGGTTTATTAAAATAAATCATAGTCATCAAATAATCAATAAAATAACAGCCAAATAAAACTCAACATGGTTCGACTCAACGACCTAACCCGATGTTACACTATTAGAGTAAGACCCTCTACATCGACCAAAATGCAAATAGCTTCAAAAGTCCTCAAAAGCGTCCACAGCTAATCCTGATCACCTGCACGTTACCCACGAGGAGGCAACATTCAAACAGGCAGGGTAAGTAATCACAATTCATTATAATCAATATAAAAATAAGATATGCATAAAATGGCGTCATAATCATACACAACGTCATCAGAATCATCAACAGGGTCAACAGTCACAACATCATAAAATCACATCAATAATGCCACATAAACGCAATGCACAACAGGACTCATGCAGGTGGTACCAATCGTCGCAGTTGATGGACACTTAGGCCATCACCCTCCAAAGATCCCCGTCATTAGGATCGGTTCCACACAAGAACCAGAGCACGTCATAAACCACTTAACATCCGCACAATGGGATGGAAGCCACAATAGACCGAAGTCTAACATCATCATCACTGGACCGAAGTCCTAACATCATCACCATATGCTGTGAATGCGTGATACACAACATCAATAATAATCATCATCAAAATATCATTATGTGCATCATCATTCATCAAAACTTCATGTTAATCATTTCATCAAATATACGTCAAAACATCACGAAATCATCACGTCATAATCATCATTAACATCAATAACATCTGTAAGAGCAAGAGTTGTCTCTGCAAGTCACCTCTATGTTTTGATGATAACAATGAGTACTTGTTAAAGAACTATTTTATGTTCTGATGTTTGTTTCTGTGCAGATCATAATTATTGAAGATATAAGATCAAACAAACAATATCAAGATGTACGTAAAAGATTACATGTGAGTTACTATGTGTAACACAAGTCGCAAGAGTACTGAAGAAGCAAGTTTTCTTCTGTATCTGATAACAATCATAAATATCCAAGGATACCGATATTGCTATTGCAATGCTCTTACGGATTCTGTTCTGAACGTGTTTCGGATTCTGAAGATAAGCGAAGCTCCTGAAGAAACAATCTTCTGAAGAACTAAGTGTTGAAGACTCTAATGACTTGAAGTTCTGAAGGCTGAAGGCTCTGAAGACCAAGTGCAGAAAGACTCTGAAGACTTAAGGGATCTGAAGATTGAGGTTCTAAAGATCAAGGGCTGAAGACTCTGAAGACAACGTTATGAGTGAACAAGGTTCTGAAGACTCTGAAGACTTGAAGACAAAGGGTTTCAAAGACAAGTGCTGAAGACAAGATTTTGAATGAGCAAGTTCTGAAGTCTAAAGACTTGAGATTCTGAAGACCCAACTATCACGTCTCTACTCATGCTTCAATCAAATACTATCAGAAGCCTCTGAAGATTAGAAGACAATGTTACCGTTAGCAAGGAAAGTACATTGTACGAAGATGCTTTATCCCACTACCTCTCCACTACCGTAAATTATGGAAACGGGACAAAGGTGGTTGTACTATTTTCATACTTGTGCAACGACTCTCTTCAACGGCTAGCTGCCCTCCAACGGCTCTATTTTCTTTGGCTATAAAATGAAAAGAAGGCATTCGTATGTGTCGTTGGTTCGAGCACAATCAACCCATCAACTGTTGTTGGTGTCATCATCGAAACTCAACTGCAAATCATATACAACACATAGAATCATGTAGAAAGCAAGGAGTTGTTGCTCATATCTTGCTTGAACACTGTTGTGTAATTCTATACTTAAATTGGGAGAATTCGGTTTGTTAAGAAGCACTCATGTAACCTCAAAAAACCAATTATATTTTTAGAATTAGTTGTTCCTCAAGTGATCGAGTGAAGATCAGTAGACTTGAGATGAATGATAGTCATATCTCAAAGAGGACCGAGTGAAGGTCAGACTCTTGTGAGATCACTGATGGATATCATTAAAATCCTGATAGGAGATCTTGCGAGATCGGATTCTGTTGGGTTAATGAACGATATATCCAGTTGGATCACTGAACGGTTCATTAGAGGTTATTCACCGGCGGTTGCCCGTGCAAATTGTAATTGGTTCTGATTATAGTGGATTAAGTCCTTGAGTTCAAGGCGAAATCACCTTGGAAGGGTGGACTAGATTAGCTTGAGGGTTGCTCAAGTGAACCAGGATGTATCGCGTGTTCTTTACTCTTGCTTATGCTTTACTTTATTGTTTGTATTTGTGTATCATTTACTAGAACCTTGCATAACAAGTCAGAAACACAAAACTCTGATATGCTTCCGCATCGCCAGTCTGAAGTTTCTCAACGAAACTCTGATGTCTTAACGCAACAATGATTAAAGGCAAAAATTTAGCAAAGAGTGTAAAACCCAATTCAACCCCCCCCCCCCTCTTTCTTGTGTTTTTCTCACACCTTTAATTGGTATCAGAGCCTGGTTCTATTATTGATGGATATCAAACACTTAACAGTGTCAGAAAAAGATCCAGATGCGGTGTGAAGAAATACCCTGGGTAAGATTTTAATCCACTCACAATTTCAGTCTCATATCAGAAGATGATTGAATACAGAATTGTAATCAAATGGATTACCTTGAGCAAGTTACTGATTCTTGAAGTCTTGAAGTTGTCAACAACAAAATCTTCTCCACTGAAGCTTGGAAGAAGATTGAAGAATCAACTGACAAGATAGATTCATCAGATAAGGAGTAATATCTGTAGAATGCCTATCTTAGAAATTCAATTGGATGAACAATGTATTTGCTCAAGATCGAATCATCAGAAAATAAGAAATCTTGTTTGCTGAAGATTAATTCCTTGTGAGTATGAGATGTTTTCAAGGAATGGATTAGTCCACTCTTGACTTTCACAGGAAAAACTCATTAGGAATTTTCTGAAGTAAAGAAGAAAGATTGTTAAGTTATGATTCTGATGAATAAGAACTTCATGAAGAAGTATGAAGAAGAAGTCAGAAATCATGAACTGAGGAATTCAAATCCTTAGAATTGACTCAACATCTGAAGCTTAACTGATCAAGCAGTTAGAAGATTCAACAAAGAATTGAATACTGTTTCCTTGAGAAGCTTTGCAGAAAACTGAAGAAAACTCAGAAAGAGGAAATATGTTGATTCATCAGGAATATGATTAAGGATGAATTCTGATTATTGATTGAAGTAACACAGACAATCAAGTTTTGTTAACTTGAGATTCTATCTCAGTTGAACAAACTGTAAAGTGTCAGATTGTTATCTGATATCCCTCTCAGAAATTCATGATGCATGAATCCTGAAATCAGAAGATGCTCGGCAAAATGCAAAAACAGAAGTCATCTATTTTGACTCAATAAGATTTAAGTCACTGATGTTTTTCAGAATGAAGAAATCAGTAGACATTCTTTTCAGAAGCAGATATGTTGTCAATCCTTTGATGGACTAACTCTAAACAAGTTAGATCAGCATTGCAAGAACAAGGTTGTCATTCAAACTCGTCATGTGTTACATACAAGTTTGATGATACTTGTATTTGAACAAGCTCCACATCTGTTCGAAGAAACGAAGCCAGAAGCTGTTAGGAAATTTCAAATAATTCTCTCTAGCACATAACCTCTCAGCGGTTTATGTTTAAGCTAAGGAATTAATGACCATCTGAAAATAAGTTTCTATTTAAAAGAAGCTTGATGAAAGATAGATGTTCTGATAATGAAGATCAGAATCTCTGCACTCTGAAGGTTGCTCTTAGAAGTTAGATGAATATTTCTAAATGGAAAAAGGAAAAGATCATCTGAAGAGAAGATTGATTCTAGTTCTCAGACTAGAAATCGGAGTTCAGAAGACACCGATATTCTTCAATGTCAGAATACAGAGAATTTCTGAAGAATGCGGGAATCAGCAAATATTCGATAGATCACTCTGAAGGAAGCAAAAGCTGAAAGATGATGATCAGAAGCTCAGAGTCAGAATGGAAAGCCCTCAGATAAAGAATCACGGTGAAGATTTCAGATTCTCTAAGGTATGACTCTCCTTATCAATGACTGATTAAATATTATTGCAAGTCCAAACTGTGAATTTTCTGATGAGTAAAAAATGTTAATGATCTGAAATATTCTCTCTTCCCAAGAAAAAATCCTTTGATCAAATCTCTGGTCACTGTGTGCACTCAATGTGACCTCGGTCATAATTGCGAATCTTGAGTAATCATGATATATCCCTGAGAACATAAGTTCTCTCGAAAATGAGCTAAAAATATTTCGTATGACATAAGTAACTCTATTTACTATCTTTATGTCAGTTTCTATTTTGCTATCTCTAAACGCTCATTGCATTCCAAATCTTATCTGGAATCTGGATAGTACTTCCCTTTTTATAAAGATTGTTCACGTCATCTCCTTGAATTAAAATTCTTGTTACGTGATGTGTACTTGATCGTTGTCATCCCTCGGTTAGGCACAACTCGTTTTACCTATTTAGATGTATATAAGTCACCTCTTCCTATCAAAAGATATCACACTCAAGTCCTTCTATCATAAAACCATTAGTGTCAAAATTATGTCTTCCATTTACCATCATGCTTCCCCTAACCTTTCTAGGAAACGAAGACTTTCTTGAAATTATTTTTGAAAAACAATTTGTGATTGATGTTCCTCCTCTTACGAGTAACATTGCTAGCAGCCTAGTAGATGTGTTATCTGCTCAACAGTGGATAAGATACTCCACCATGATGGAGAAACCCATTTACGTGAATCTAGTTAAGGAATTCTGGAAGCATGCATACCTTTATCATGAAAGTGGATGTATCATTTCTTATGTTTTTGAAGTCCCCATCTCCATCACTCCCTTCTCAGTCTCTCTCGCAACTGGATGTGAAAATGTTGGAATCATTGTTGATTTTGACAGAAATAAGTTCTTTGTTGCTAATAGATTTGCCTTTCTTCATGACCTGTCATCGGGATATAAACCTTCCAATCCTGAAAAATCTCCTACCCATTCCCAAAGCCTGGTACAAGCTCGTGCTGTCCAATTTCCTTCCCAGAGGAGAAAACCATAACATACTCCGATATCATGACCATGAATTCATTTATTTTCTGATGAGTGATATTCAGATAAACCTACCACACACAATCCTCAACTGTCTCTGGAAATCCATCTCTGAGTCCAGAAATCGCACAAAGTTTTACATTCCTTATGGAAGAGTTTTGTCTAAGATTTTCTTCAGAGAAGGAATAGTGAATATAATCAAAGAGACAATAGCAGAGGATGGTCCTGAAAACTTTCCAGAAAGCTGCTTGTTGAAGACAAATTGTGAAGTCTTTAGTGACTAGGAAAACAAGACTTATCTCTGTTTAACAGTGTCTATTTTTGCATGTCCTTCTTGTGTTTGTCTAAATCGTATCTGTTCTGGTCGTTGTACTCGTGTAGGTTTGCCCTTAATTTATTTAGGTCTGATTAATAGTTAAATCTGTATTTGTGAACCTTTCTTAATTAATGAAGTATTTCCTTTTCTCTTAGTAGATGGCTCATATTCTTAAGAATGCTTATTTCTCACATTTATTATATCACTTTGCACTGCTTAAAGTTCAATATGAATAATTCAAGAATCTGATATAATATTAAGAGAAATTTGGATTTATTTAAATCTAAAAATAAGTCTCGTATGTATTTTTACATGGATCTGTTGAAAGACATATGAAAGATTTTGAGTTCCTCGAGAAACCGCCGTCATTAAAATGTGTCTGTCACCTTTGCCACTCATAGGAGAGCAGTTATCACCCACGATCGGTTGATATTCCCCCATTAAGAGATTAACTGCTCCTTTTCTTTTCTCTTGTATCTATGTCTCTTAGCATACCCTAGGGAATCATAACATACCTAGGAAATAGTAAATGCAAATCTTTTGTATCGATTCAGTCGTTACTTTCATTTAATTTCTTCCACTCTCATCCATTTATAAATAGTAGCAATTCCCCTTTCATCTTATTCCATCCTTAACCTAAACTGTCATCTTCCTAAGTCCTTATTTGAACTACAACTATGACTGCTCCAACTTTTATTGGAAACATAGAAACCCTAGAAGTTATCTCAGAAAAACGACCAAACCTTGCTCGGGTCAAGGACTATGGTATGGACATAGTCAGGAGCATGCAAATCCAATCTTGGTCTGGTTACTACTCCTTGTTAACGGACCTATCTATCCTGTCCCTGTAAAGGAATTTTGGAAATATGCCAGGATCAGCGATGACAGCAACACTGTCTGGTCGGAAGTTTATCGACTTCCAATTTCTATCACTATGTCCTCAATCGCGAAAGTCACAAACTGTGTCTCATCTGGAGTCACTATTGACGACTTTCAATATGATCTGGGTATGGTAGAGAAGTGCAGGATCCTTTTTTATGACATTCTGGTCAATGAAGGAGAGTCAAGCAAACTTCTCAAGAGTGCAGGACAAGTTCTCAGATTCAAGGATCTAAAGAAAAAGGAATAAGACGTTGATCTTGATGTTAAGTCACTAAGGCAAGTGACTATGGCTATAAGAGTACCTGTTGAAGGGTTTCCTAACTTCAACCAATCACATGATCAAGTAGAAGCTATAAACTATCCGAGAAAATTCAAAGATAAAGCCATTGAAGTATGGATTGATTTGGAGAACCTTACGGATCAGCTTCAAGAGATCTCAGATTAGAGGAAAAAGGGAAAGAAGAAGAGATGTGCTGATGACGAAGGACCATCTGCAAAAAGACCAAAGAGTGCATATGAAACTTTGGAAATCTTTAAGGAAAATGCTCTCAACAGAATCCAAAATTTACTAGATGCTTCAAGCTCCAGTATGGATCCCACAACTCTGGGAAATGTCTGGACTGAATTTCATGGATGGATATCTGAAGAAGTTGTGAAGAACAAACAGTTGGCAATTAAACAAGCTGAAGATAAACAGACGCCTGCTTTAAGAACTGTTGAGTCTGGTGGTTCATCTTCCACATCCTCCCAGTCCTTAGGCACATTCTAGGCTATCCCTTAGGATACTGTTCTTAAAGTCTATGTTTTGAATGTTCTAAACTCAGTAGGATTAAGAATAATCTATCTTTTTCTATGAATGAAATATGCATTGAATGCTTTATATATACAATTAGAGTTTCATTATCATATTTGTCATGATTTTAAAATGCTAAAATGATCTAACTTTTTGATGATGTCAAAAAGGGGGAGAAATAGAATATGATTTTGATAAATGTTAAAAAGAATACAAAACATTAACTCTGATATAAACTGCGTTTGCCACTAACGTTTATTTGATGTTTAACCAAGGAACTCTGAACAAGTTCACTAGGCATTCTAAAGACAGGTTACGAAGGAAAGAAATCTAATAAAGTTAAACATCAGATAAACCCAGGCATTCTTAAGATTTGTTTGTTCATATAGTCGAAGTTGTACATTCCGTGAACATGTGTTCAGAATCAGATAGATCTAGTACTGTTCAGAAGTTGTGAACTTTCTAAAAGTCAAAGTTATCATGATTTTGGTATCATAATGTTCAGAAGCTATAAACTGTCTGAGAATATGATATTCAGAACATAAGAATCTGAAGAAGAAATCTTCTTAAAAGCACTCAAGACAAAATCTACATTCAAAGACGCTTCTCAGAAGAACTGAGAAAATCAGAAGTCGAAGACTGTCTGAAAATCTGGATATAAAGATCCAAGAAGAAGAAGTTCTGTCAAGATAAACTCTGATACTCTAAGAAGTATAGTATTAATGGTATCAGACTCAGTCTACAATGATATCAGATTCAGAATCAAGTTGTGACTGATCTCAAAATACCTTCATTAGTATCAGACTCATCATACAATGGTATCAGACCAAGAATCAAGATTACGTTGGTATCAGGTTCAGATTCAAGCTTCAATTGATCACAAAAATATCCTTCAATCAGATCAAGAATCAAGCTTTGACCTACCATCGAGTTCCGATAGAAACATGGTTCTGAGACGAAGGCATGTTGTCTATTCAAACTCTGAAAAGTCATGATCTTAATTGGTGATCAAAATTGGTATATCTGAATCAAGATTCTGAAGATCCCAATATCTGACTTATAGCAATCAAGGGGAGACTACCCAGAAGATTCACATGTCAGAATTTATAATCTTCACCAAGTCTGAAACTCGGGGAGAGTTTCTCATCCGAAAGACAGATTTTGTTTCTGATAAATAGTGTGGCTAGGTTATTAGAAGAGAACTGTCCTATCTCTATGCTACATTGATTCTGCTGAAAAGTAGAAATTACTTCAGAAGACTCTGAAGTTATGAGGCTCTGATACGATGTCTAAAGGAAACAAGCTCTAAAGATCTGAAGGCAAGACGTTCTGATGAACAAGTCCAGATGCTGAAGACTTATGTCCTTCTAGACGATAGGGAAATAATCCTTCTCTATTATATGTTCTGACAACTCAAAATTGTTATTCTATGAGTCTTTGGATCAGATAAGATTCTAGATGATCACAAATAAAATTTTGGGGTTAACATATTCAGGAGGAGCTGTTGTTCGGACTCTGAACCTGTTATTATTGGTTATTACCTTGTATAAAATGTTCTATCAAAATACATGGTTTTGTCATCATCAAAAAGGGGGAGATTGTAAGAACAAGAGTTGTCTCTGGAATTCATCTCTATGTTTTGATGATAACAATGAGTATTTGTGAAAGAACTATTTTATGTTCTGATGTTTGTTTCTGTGCAGATCATAATTATTGAAGATATAAGATCAAACAAACAATGTCAAGATGTGCGTAAAAGATTACATGTGAGTTACTATGTGTAACACAAGTCGCAAGAGTGCTGAAGAAGCAAGTTTACTTTTGTATCTGATAACAATCTGAAAGATCCAAGGATGCCGATATTGCTGTTGCAATGCTCTTGTGGATTCTGTTCTGAACGTGTTTCGGATTCTGAAGATAAGCGAAGCTCCTGAAGAAACAATCTTCTGAAGAACTAAGTGCTAAAGACTCTAATGACTTGAAGTTCTGAAGGCTGAAGGCTCTGAAGACAAAGTAAGAAAGACTCTAAAGACTTAAGGGATCTGAAGATTAAGGTTCTAAAGATCAAGGGCTGAAGACTCTGAAGACAACGTTATGAGTGAACAAGGTTTTGAAGACTCTGAAGACTTGAAGACAAAGGGTTTTAAAGACAAGTGATGAAGTGCTGAAGACAAGGTTCTGAATGAACAAGTTCTGAAGACTGAAGACTTGAGATTCTGAAGACCCAACTATCACGTCTCTACTCATGCTTCAATCAAATACTATCAGAAGGCTCTGAAGATTAGAATACAATGTTACCGTTAGCTAGGAAAGTACACTGTACGAAGATGCTTTATCCCACTACCTCTCCACTACCGTAAATTGTGGAAATAGGACAAAGGTGGTTGTACTATTTTCATCCTTGTGTAACGACTCTCTTCAACGGCCAGCTTCCCTCTAACGGCTCTATTTTCTTTGGCTATAAAATGAAGAGAAGGCATTCGTATGTGTCGTTGGTTCAAGCACAATCAACCCATCAACTGTTGTTGGTGTCATCATCGGAACTCAACTACAAATCATATACAACACATAGAATCATGTAGAAAGCAAGGAGTTGTTGCTCATATCTTGCTCAAACACTGTTGTGTAATTCTGTACTTAAATTAGGAGAATTCTGCTTATTAAGAAGCACTCATGTAACCTCCAGAAAACCAATTCTATTTTTAGAATTAGTTGTTCCTCAAGTGATCGAGTGAAGATCAGTAGACTTGAGATGAATGATAGTCATATCTCAAAGAGGAACGAGTGAAGGTCAGACTCTTGTGAGATCACTGATGGATATCATTGAAATCCTGATAGGAGATCTTGCGAGATCGGATTCTGTTGGGTTAATGAACATTATATCCAGTTGGATCACTGAACGGTTCATTAGAGGTTAGTCACCGGCGGTTGCCCGTGCAAATTGTAATCGGTTCTGATTATAGTGGATTAAGTCCTTGAGTTCAAGGCGAAATCACCTTGGAAGGGTGGACTGGATTAGCTTGAGGGTTGCTCAAGTGAATCAGGATATATCGTGTGTTATTTACTCTTGCTTATGCTTTACTTTATTGTTTGTATTTACGTATCGTTTACCATAACCTCGCATAACAAGTCAGAAACACACAACTCTGATATGCTTCCGCATCGCAAGTCTGAAGTTTCTCAACGAAACTCTGATGTCTTAACACAACAATGATTAAAGGCAAAAAATTAGCAAAAAGTGTAAAACCCAATTCAAACCCCCCCTTTCTTGTGTTTTTCTCACACCTTCAACATCATGGTAAATCATCAGAAATAAAAGACAACTTCAAACCCAATCTATTAGAACATTCAAACGAAATAAAAGAATGAGTAACACCAGTATCAATCATAGCAACTAACTCAACATCATTAATAAAACAAGTACCTGGAATCAGGTTGTCCTTCTCTAGCACATCGGCACCACTCAAAGCAAACACTCTGCCACTGGTCTGAGCAGCAATAGCCGTCTTCTTCAGTTTCTGACACTTGGTACTGATGTGACCCTTCTCACCATAATTGAAACAAGTTGGACCATCATCCTTGCAATCAGTAGCTCTATGACCCTTCTTACCACACCTGTAGCACCTCAACACTCTATTAGTACAAACATCAGCACGGTGACCTTGCTCGCCACACCTATAACACTTCCCAGAAATGGGAACTGCTCCCTCCACTTGTCTTTTTCCCATCTGAAGCCTTCTGCTTTCCTTTGTCAGCTGATGTTGTATAAGGTTTCCCCTTATACTTCCCTTTCTTCTGACTCAACTGCTTGTAGTGAGCAGATTGAGCTCGGTTATCCTCATCATAGATTCTTCTCTTGTCCACCAACTCAGCATACCTGCGGAACTGTTGATACCCAATACCCTGCTTAATCTCTGGTCTCAGGCCATTCTCGAACTTGAGGCACTTGGACATCACAGTATCAGCACGGTTGTAGTGAGGATAAAACTTCACCAGCTTCTCGAACTTCGCAGCATACTCTGAAACAGTCATATCTCCTTGCTTCAACTCAAGGAATTCCACCTCTCTCTTACGACGAGCATCCTCTGGATAATATTTTCCCAGAAATTCCTGCTTGAACACAGTCCAGGTTATCACAGTGCCAACATTTTCCAGTCTCTGACGGGTGGTATCCCACCAATCCTCAGCCTCCTCTGACAGCATATGAGTTCCAAACTGAACTTGATGCGCATCAGTATATCCCATTCCTCGGAAAATCTTCTCGATCTCCTTCATCCACTTGTGTGCACTTTCTGGATCGTGAGTACCCTCAAACTCCGGCGGATTGTTCCTCTTGAACTCCCCCAAAGCACGAAACTCATCTGGAACTCCACCATTTGGAGTGAGTTGCGCCACCACATTAGCAACTGATTCCAAAGCATCAGCAATAGCACGATCATTTCTTCCAGCCATCTTGCACACCACCAACAAGGTTAGAAGAACTAAAACATCGACAGTGTACACACACTTGTCGACTGACAGGGGACTGACATCACGTAAAAACCTGGCCTGACGGACCGACCTGCTCTGATACCACTAATGTAACACCCTTTTCTACCCCACAATTATCGCAGCGGAATAAACATAAAGTCATAGTAAAATCAAAATCACCTCAAAGGGTGCACATTTCTCAATAAATTCAAATCAACAAAATTGCTCAGTAAACAATGGGTTTTCCTCAAAATAACTCAAAATGCCTTCAAAGGGTGGCAGAACCACCATAACCACAAAAATCCCACAAAAAGGGTTTATTAAAATAAATCATAGTCATCAAATAATCAATAAAATAGCAACCAAATAAAACTCAACATGGTTCGACTCAACGACCCAACCCGATGTTACACTATCAGAGCAAGACCCTCTACATCAACCAAAATGCAAATAACTTCAAAAGTCCTCAAAAGCGTCCACGGCTAATCCTGATCACCTGCACGTTACCCACGTGGAGGCAACATTGAAACTGGCAAGGTGGGTAATCACAATTCATTATAATCAATATAAAAATAAGATATGCATAAAATGACGTCATAATCATAAACAACGTCATCATAATCATCAACAGGGTCAACACTCACAACATCATAAAATCACATCAATAATGCCACATAAACGCAATGCACAACATGACTCATGCATGTGGTACCAATCGTCACAGTTGATGGACACTTAGGCCATCACCCTCCAAAGATCCTCGTCATTAGGATCGGTTCCACACAAGAACCGGAGCACATCATAAACCACTTCACATTCGCACAATGGGATGGAAGCCACAATAGACCGAAGTCTAACATCATCATCACTGGACTGAAGTCCTAACATCATCACCAGAATATGCTATGAATGCATGATACACAACATCAATAATCATCATCATCAAAATATCATTATGTGCATCATCATTCATCAAAATTTCATGTTAATCATGTCATCAAATATACGTCAAAACATCACGAAATCATCACGTCATAATCATCATTAACATCAATAACATCATGGTAAATCATCAGAAAAATTACAGCACCGAAACATCAGAATATCATAGAAATCATAAACAAAATTTCGCGAACAGCAGAGTTCGCTACTGAGTTCGTTGTGCGAACACATTCGCTGGGACGTTCGCTTTGCGAGCTCCAGCGAATCCCCCAAATCCCATACAAAACCAGAGAGTTCCCAGTATTCACCAACAAAATCATCATGCATTCGATGTGCTGCTCGCTTTGCGAGCCTGGGCGAATGTTCGCCTTTGGAAGGAATGGTTCGCTTTGCGAACCTGCGATTTTTGCAATCGTTGCTACGCACCAGTAGCATCCCAGCCCCAAAAACCTTTACGATTCCAACCTCAATTCACCCCAAAACACTCCCAAAACAGTCCTGAAACATCAAGGCAATCAAAGGCATAAAACCTACGTCTATTAGGTCGGTTAATTTCACTATTCTAACTCGAAATACCTAAACCTTCACAAATTCTCAAGATTCCCATAAACCTCATAAATCCCTTTCTCATACAAGATCCCACATATCATCAAATAAGGTGTTGCCTCGAAGGCTTATTTTTACCCTAATCAATTCAACCCTTAATAATCCATCATTGATCCTCATAAATACCTCTAAATCATCAATAACTCATAAACCCTTCAAAAACCCCAAAAACCCCAAAATCCACTTTAAACACATCACTTCCTATACTGAAAACAATGAAAGGCAATACTCCTCATACCTTAGATGGTCGTTCCGGAGTTTTCTCTACTGATTCTTTGGAAGCCTTCACGAATCCTCGCCCTTTTCCTTTTCCTCAGAGCTCTGAACTTTCTCCTTGTTTTCACATTCCAACCAAAATGAATCCCATTCCTTTCCAATTCCTTTTTGTTAAACCCCTGGGCTTCCAAAATGGGCTTTCCCCATAATACCCTCACTAATCCTCCTCAAAAGTCCATCTTACCCTTAATTCCTCTAATATTATTTAAATTAATAATAATACTAATATATTCATATTATATACTATTATTTAATTAAAATAACCAAAACTCCACGAAAATGCCAACGTCAACACAACCACCAAAATTCACCGAAAATTCACAAATATTATATTTAAATAAATTAAATAAATATTCTAATAAATTTGGGGTGTTACACAACCGATTTCATGTCTGAGGAGTTTGTTTTTATCATTAGTTAGTAAGCTGTATTGTTTTGTATGTTGGTTTAAATACCCATTATTGGATCATTAATATTAGAATGCCATACTTTCTCTCTAATTCTCACATTCTCTTCATATCTCCATTATTCACCATTATTCTTATAATTGGGGTTTTAACCAACATTTTTTTCAACAAAAATAAAAATAAAATAAAGCTTGTTGGGTCATCAATTTGGTGGTCAAAATGAGGGGGCATTTCTACATTTAGGTATTTCTTTATAAGTACCACACCTTGTGAGAGACACACTACATACTCACCCAAAACCTTTAGGTGATCGGTTTACGTGTGGGTTCTCTCACTTATAAAGTACTCAATCTCCATCTTTCTAATCAATGTGAGATTTCCTCACACTACGTTTCTCAACACTTCTAACTAACACTTGTTTTTATCAACACTCCCCATCAAGTGTACGACTATCCATAATTCTCCCCCTCAAGAGGAAGTTCTTTCATCCATATACATTTGTACCGTTGTTGACACTTTTTCAACGAGACATGCCGCCTACCCACTCCCATGAGGGGAGGACTTTCGATACAAGTAAGTCGGTCCTTCACTCGAACCAACAGCTCATGATACCACTATTGGGTCGTTAATTTGGGGGTCAACATGAATGAGAGTTCTTACATTGAAATATTTCTTTATGAGTAACACTCTTTGTGAGAGGCACACCACATACTCACCAAAAACCTTAAGGAGATAAGTGTGTGGGTTCTCTCACTTATAAAATGCTCAATCTCCACTTTTCTAATCAATGTGGAAATTTTCCACACTTTGTTTCTCAACACTTCCAACTCACACTTGTTTTTCTTAACAAAATTCAATATTAAAATATTTTATTTCTCTGAATTATTTAATAATTGACGTTAATGTTGATTTTTAAGAAAATTAGGGTTAAAGATATCTAATTATGTTCATATATTTAGATGACACGCTATTGTATTTTTTTGACATTAAATCGGGCATCGAAAGCAAAATGTTTTTTTTACATTAAGTGTTTTGTTTCATTTTTAATTCCTATTTTTTCGTTACCTAACCGAAAGATTACTTTACATTAATTATCCATATTTTAAAAGTTATTTTAAAATAGTTTTAGACTGTGAAATTAAATAAAACAATTGCATAGGGATGGCAAACAAAACTCGACCCGTGACTATCTGCAGGTAAAACCCGTCCCATGGACGAGTTGGATGACATAATGAACATTTACAGATAAATTTAATGGATATTAATTATTCTTTAAATCACAGGTAGAGGTGTTCATGGGTGCGGGTGGATCCACGAACCCACTAACCCAAACCGAATCGACCTATAAATCATCAGAATTCATTCTTTTACGAGTATACTCAACCTAACTCGCAACAACCTGTATAGTTTTGGTTCGAGTATCGGGTTTGAGTTTCACAATCCGCGGATCCATCGACCCAACTCATTTATGTGACATTAATAATTTCTTATTTTTTTATTATTATTTTAAATAAAAGTATAAAATTAATATCTCACTACTAACCATAATTTTGTCAAAAAAAAATTATTCTCCGCCAATAATACTATTAGACCAATTAGTTTACGTAATTCTAAGACGTTGTTTCTTATTTTCTTTTCTTTTTGCGTCATTTCCACCTTACATATTTTATGGAAATAACATATCTAGTGGAATTTTATACGATTATCAAACGTTATATCGTGTTGATGAATTTTATTAGACATTATATGATGTGTTTCATCCAATTTGAGTGTTAGAAATGAATGTAATTGTATTGAATTTAGCTAATTTTTTAATTGAAAAAAATCATTGAAAAAAATATTTTTATTTTATTTAAAACACAACCCGCGAAATTATGTGTTGGACAACGAACCCACCCTGTTTTAGTTTAAACGGGTTGGGTAACGGGTTAGGCCGAACCCGATCCAACACAACTCGTGTACACCCCTAATCACATATACAGATATAAATTTGATGGTACTCGTACCCTTATGTATTCGTATTTGTTAATAATTATCAAAATAACTCAAATATTATTTTATTGAATCTAAAATAATAATAATAATAATAATTATTATTATTATTATTATTATTATTATTATTATTATTATTTGTTAAATATGAAACTATAATAATAATAATAATAATAATAAATAATTATAATAATAATAATAATTGTTAATATAATAATAATAATAATAATAATAATAATAATAATAATAATAATAATAGTAATAATAATTGTTATCATTATATTATAATTTTGTTGAATATAGTATAATTATGTGATAATAGATGGAATATGATAAATGTTATTTATTTTGTTATTATTAAAATTTTACATTAAATTTAAAAATGTTTTCATATGGAATAAAAACATCTTATTTAATCATCGTTTCTTTCAAATAAATTTTTATTTAAATATTAGTATTCATGAATATTACTAAATATCCACAAATATCTCGAAACTCGCAGATATTTGTCTGTTAGATATTCACACAAGTATGAAGAGAGTATGAGTATTATATTTATCCAACAAGACGAATACATATATCATAATACTCATAGGACACTCATTATCATCCCTATAATTAAATGATTTTTCATAAGATTTTTTCGCACTCTCTACTGTAATTGTTTTTACTAATGTATAATTTCGAGAATAAAACTATTTTTAAGGGGGTAAAATATAAGACTTAAAAAGTTTTTGTTTAATATATCGATAGATAAACACTTTATTCTATCTATTAGTGGAACATTTTAACTTTATTTTAAATGTTTATTATTCTATAATTTTATTTAAGTGAGCGAGTTCTGCCCTAATGTTTAAAAGATCTTTTATATCAAAGATGAAGCTCATATATATAGAATTTCTCATTTTCTGTAAGTTTTTTCTCTCTTCATTGTAATCACCTCAAAACAGGATTTCTCACCACCGTAAGCTAGTCCTAAAATTATTGAAAGTCCTTAAAGTATGTGACCACTTCTAATAGTATATGGCTGCCATGCATCTATACTTTTTGACAAGTGTAGTGGCACCTATCGTGAGGCTCCGCTAAAACAAAATTGGGCCACACCTTCCATCATCACTTTCGTTTTCACTGCCTTTTCTTGAAAATGGCCAAGAAAGATCGAAACTTCATGGTTAACACTTTAGTCGGAGGTTTCGTCGGCGGGGGAAGTTCTAGCTCCCCTTGAAGGAAATATGTCAGGCAGGTGCAGACTTCGAATGTAATATCCTCAAGACTCTCCAAAGCCAAGCAGAGAGGACCAGAGGCCAACATCACTTTCTTTAGTAGTGACACTATGATAGTCTTCCTTAATGATAAGACCCCAGGGTTATCATCGTGCAATACAACAACTGGGATATCAAGTGAGTCTTAATAGACCTGGAAAACTCAGTTGACATTTTATGCTAGAACACCTTCCAGAAACTCCAGCTCGATCCCGACAATATTAAAGCATTTCAGAACTCGCTAATAGGTTTGTAAAACGAATAGGTGCAAGTAAGGGGTCACGTAAACCTAGAGACAACCTGCAACGTGGAAGAAAATTCTAAGGTGATTGAAGTCAACTACCTCATAGTCGACACTTTATTGCTCTATAATGACATTCTGCATAGGCCAACCATCAACTTGTTAGGGGCGATTATATCCAGCCAGTACTTGGTCATGAAATACCCATTACCCAATGTTTGAGTCGGGACGATTCGAGGAGACTAGGAAAGTTCCCAAGAATGTTACCAGAGTAACCTAGCAGTGGGGAGGGAGGATCTAGATCATGAAGCTTCCCCATTTCACGAAGCACAAGACGCAGACATTGCGAGTTGGAACCCTAGACTGGGCATAGAAAACAAGAGGCTCACACCCACAAAGGATCTGAAGAAGGTCTAGATAGGCCCTTTGGCTCACCAAATGACAAACATAATCACCTCACTTTTGAAGAAGAATAGTGCAAACTAGTCAACCAACTCATTAGAAACGTTGACTTGTTCCCATCGGCCCCATCCTACATGTCGTTGATAGATACGAGAGTGGCTGCCATCACCTCGCCGTCAACCCCTATGTAAGACCAGTTTCACAAAGAAAGCAGAAAATTGGTGAAGAGAAGAGAGCCTTCATCGACGAGGAGGTAAACAACTTACCAAGCATCAGTTTCATCACAAAAACAAAATACCTAACCTGGTTAGCCTATGTAGAGTTGGTATAGAAGGCCTTGAATAAGGGGCGCATGTGTGTGTACTTCACTGACCTTAATATGGCATGTCCCAAGGACCCTTATCACCTGTCCGATATTGATCGCCTGATCATTGGGTCTTCGGGGTACTGCATACTAAACTTTATGGATGCATATTAGGGGAACAACCAGTTGAAGATGGATCTCTTTGACGTGCCAAAGATGGCATTCATGTGAAACCACAACAACTACCATTATAATGTCATGCCCTTCGGCTTCAAAATGCAGACGCCATCTAAATTGGCTAATGAACGCCATATTTTCCCACCAGATAGGGCACAACTTTGTAGTCTATGTCGACGACATGATAGTGAAGACCATAGTCATGGAGGAGCCTTAGAGGACGTCCTACAATCAGGTAGGAAGTGCAAGATGCGTCTAAATCCCACCAAGTGCTCCTTCGGGGTGCAAGCAAGAAAGTTCATTGCTTTCATGTTAACAAAGATGGCCTTTGAAGCAAACCTAGATTAGTGTCAGGATTTCATTGAAATAAGAAACCCCACCAACATCAAAAAGGTAAAACAACTAACATGGTCTTGTGGAAGCTTTATTTAGCTTCCTCTCATGTGCGGGCGACAAGGCTTTTATGTTCTTTTCCGCTCGAAGAAAGAGAGAAAAGTTAGAGTGGAGAGGGGGAATGCGAGAAGGTGTTCTCAAGAATAAAGACCTTCCTCACATCGCCTCATATCCCCTCTCGGCCAAATGAGGGGTCGCCTTTGTTGCTCTACCATTTGGTTACAGACCAGGTGATGAGTTCAATACTCGTCCAGGAGACAGACAAAACATACCAGTTAGTTTATTTCGTAATCAATGTGTTCAAAGGCGTTGAGGCACATTATAAGAAGATTGAGAAGCTAGCTATGATTGTTGTTGTCACAACAAGGTAGCTCTGGCCCTATTTTCAAGGTCATCAAGTGCTCTTAAAAACCAACTACCCCGTCCAGTAAGTTCTTAAGAAGCCCAACCTGGCGGAAAGGATGGTGTCTTGGGCGGTAGAACTCTCAAAGTATGACATCCAATATGTCCCAAGAGGAAACATCAAATCCTAAGTTATGGCATATGTCTTGGTGGAATTTAGTTCACTAATAGACGAAGAGGCACCATTAGAATGGACGCTTTCATTCGACAGAGTCTCAAACATTAAAGGGTGCGACATCGAGATAGAGCTAGAAGGCCTTATAGACATATTATTTGAACAAGAATTGAAATTTTAATTTAGAGCTAGAAACAGCCAGGCTGAGTACAAATCTCTAATCATCGGCATGGTCTTCACTCTAGAAATGGGTGTCTATACGTTAAAGGAAAAAAGTGATTCATAGATGGTCGCCAATCAAGTCTCATGGGAGTACCAGGAAAGAGAACCACAACTAATGAGATATATCCACAAAGTACAAAGTTTATCAACACACTTTAAATATTTTGAAGTAAAGCACGTGTCTAGGGAACAAAACTTTATAGCACAAAGATAACGGGGTTTAATCGAATAATAATACATGATACGCTCGCCACCCTCAGTATAGAGGAGGACGAGAGTTATACCATAGAAGTATCCCTAGAATCAAGAAGGGTGTCATTTATACTACACTATCTACAAGAGGACAAACTCTATCAAGATGAAAGGGATGCAAAGAAGGTTATGAAGCAGGCTGCTAAGTACACTCTCCTGTCGGGAAAACTCTATAAGATGGGAAGAGCCTCCCTAATATTGTAGTAACTAGGGGAACATGAAACCGCCTTAGTTTTCACTAAAGTTCATCAAGAAGCATGCGATATCCACATTGGCAGTAGGGCTCTCATCCACAAAGTAATTAGAGTAGGCTACTATTGGCCCACCTTGTTAAAAGACAGTGTGATGTTTATCAAGAAATATGACCAATATCATAGACATACCGACCTGCAGCGCGCCCTAACTAAGATCTTGCACTTAATGACATCGCCTTGGCCTTTTTATTAGTGAGGAGTAGACATTCTAGGCCTATTCCCTCAGGCACTCGGGTAACTAAAATTCATGATTGCGGGGGTCGACTACTTCACAAAGTGGATAGAGGCAGAGTCCGTCACCAAGATTAGAGCTGAAAGAGTTCGTTGTTTCTATTGGTAAAAAATCATGTGCAGGTTTGAGCTGTCAGGCGTCAACGTATCTAACAACAAAACATAATTCTCCAGCACCACAATCACTAACTTTTAGCGCGAATTGGGTGTGCAAACAAAGTTTGTATTTGTCTTCCATCCCCAGGCCAATGGACAAGCATAGTCGGCAGACAAGGTGATCTTAAAAGGGATAAAAAAGATGTTGGAAAATGCCTAGGGGCTGTGGGCTAAATTAATCCATGGAATATTATGGTCGTATCATACCATTCCCCACTCAAATACTAAAGAGACTCCCTTCACAATGGTATGCTGAGAAGATGTTATGCTGCCCGTATAGATCAACACTCTCTCATGGTGGCGTTCTTATTTTAAGCAGGATGTTAATGACGGTGGGCTAAAGTGTGGCTACTAATTTGATTGATTAGATAAGGTACATCACCTTAATTTGGGAGTTCTCGGCCAAGAAAAGAGCATCCAAAAGATACAACTCTAAAGTAGTTCCAAGGGAAATGCAAGAGGGTGACTTGGTGCTGAGACAAGTGGTTTTTCCTACGTAGCAGGGAAAATTGCAGCCCAATTAGGAAGGACCATATCACATATGACAGAAGCTGTCATACAGAGCATAAAAGCTACAAGAATTGGATGGGCGACTCGTCCTTAAATTTGGAACTAGATCTGTATAAAATATTATTACATTCAAGTTATTTATGATTTTTTAGAAGGGGAATGTTGCCCACATTGTACCAATTTTATAATATTTATGACTAAGGAGAATGTTTTGATTTTACTATTATGTATGTTGGACTTCCACAAGAAGATCATTTCCGCCTCTTAAAGAAATACGAATATGCTGGACTTCCACAAAAAGATCATTGCCGTCTCTCAAGGCAATTTTATATGTTGGATTTCCACAGGAAGATCCTTGCTGCCTTTCAAGGTAACACGAACATGCTAAATTTCCACAGGAAAATCCTTGCCTCCCTTAGAGGAAATACAATGGTACTACACGACAGAGGTTACCTCATCTAAAATTCTTGCCTGAATGACTTAGAGTCTCATCAAATAGGCTCAACATATGATCTCGTCTGAAGGACTTAAGGTCCGATCAAACAGGCTCATCTAAACGCCTCGTCTAAGGGACTTAGACTTTTATCATATAGGCTCAACATATAGTCTCTCCTAAAGGACTTAGAGTCTCATTAAACAGACTCATCTAAATGTCTCTCTTGAGGGACTTGAAGTCACCTCAGACAGGATCCAACTTAAAGTCTTGCCTAAGTGACTCGACCAGAGTCTAGCCTGAGAGACTTAACTTAAAATTCTTGCTTGAGGGTTTCAACCGAAATGTTTCTCGAGAGGCTCAACACCTCGCCTGAGGGACCTAGAGTCTTATCAAACAGGCTCAACGTATAATCTCGCTTAAAGGACTTAGAGTCTCATCAAACAAACTCATCTAAACGCCTCGCCGGAGGGAGTTCAAGTCTCCTAATACCGGATCTAGCTTGAGCTCTCGCCTAAGGGACTCGATCAATGTCTATATCTCCTGAAAGACTTAGAGTCACATCAAACAGGCTCATCTAAATGCCTAACTTGGGGGGCTTGAAGTCTTCTCAGACAGGGTCCAACTTAAAGTCTCGCCTAAGAAACTCGATCAAAGTCTGTCTGGGAGACTTAACTTAAAAGTCTTGCCTAGGGGTTTTGATCGAAGTTATGACTGAGAGACTCAATGCATTGCATGAAGGACTTATAGGCTCAATGTATAATCTCTCCTGAAGAGTCTCGCCAGATAAACACCCCAGACGCATATTTGATTAGAGCACTTCACCCTTTATAAAGTCCTTTATTTACTGGACTGTGTAGTGATACACAAACACACACACACACACACACACACATACACACGCGCGCGGAGTACTCTCTAAGTACGTGGGGCTTGTGCCTCCAACAAGGGACAACATCTTTACATCGCCTGCAATTGGGGGCAACCTCGCCTTAAAAACTCCATAACTTGCCCAATTTTTGGGAAATGCGAAAGATGACATGCCTTGGTCAAAGAGCCCAGATCAAAGAGACTAAACCATGTCTTCCTAGAAAATAGGGATTCAACAGTCCACTACCATGAATTGGTGGTAAGTTTTCACTCCCGAGAAATCCTAACTGCATGCTCTTTGGTATTTATAAATATCTCATCCCTAGTATTGAGGAAGAATAGTGGCAACATGTTTTGCATGGTATTCAAGACTAGTGATAAAAGGTAACAAAATTTTAATGGTTTACTTTTGCGAATGTTTGTTTGATGATGACAACTTAAAAGGAAAATTGTTTAGCTACGTAAAGGAAATTTTAAGTTAGTCAAGTATGCCAAACATTTAAAGATGCAAACAGACAAATTAGGGTTTAGTAGTATCTTACAACCATCCTCTAATGACGACATTCAACCTGAAGATATCTTAAGCCTCATATCCAAGAAGATTCAAGAAAGTAATTATATAATTGGCTTATTTGGAAAATATAGAAGCTTCAAAGTGTGAAAGTGAGAGCTCGCCCAACTGAGTCTCAATGAGCCGTGTTTTATAAAAACATAGGGTTTTTTTTATTTGTAAATTTATATGGCTAATACAAACACACACAGATACACAGACACACACATGCACGCATACACGCACGCTCGCACACACACACGCGCGCGTACACACACACACATACAAAAGTATTAAGCCTCTATTTTCTTAAAGAAAATATCCCTAAAATGTTTTGGAGACGTGCCAGTTGAACTAGGAACTGTCAAAATATTTTTGGACAAGTTTTTAAATAGTCCAATTGATTTACACTTACACCAAATCAATTGGGTTAGTGAAAAATATGTCCATACGAGATTAGGATAACATCTTAATGAAAGGCAAAGTCTTTGTATCTTTTTGTTGACTTTTTGAAATTTGGTAATCGATTAATATCGAGGCTTCCAATCAATTAGGGCAAGGAGCCAATCAAATGACACATTAAATTTTGGCCCATAAATATTTCCTTTTTTGGGCGAACCTTAAGCCTATAAAAAGATGCTCTCCCTTCTCATTTTGACATCCAAAAACATGTTCCTCCTTTCTGACACTTCTTTCTCTCTCTCTCTCTCTAATTTTTTTTTACTTTCTATCACTTGAAATTTAGCCGTAACGCTTCAAGAAAGCTCTTGTGTTTGGTGAGGAATTTTGTACTATGGAAATAACATTATCATAAATTCACCAAAGAGGGGTTTTCTCATTGTTGAATAATTTTTCCTTAAAGGAGTATTTCTTTGGATTCGAAATCTAAACCCGTTAAAAGCTTTGTTTGGAGATTTAGGTAATTAAGTCGTTGTTTTGATTTGTAAGCTCAACCCGCTTAAAAGCTTACTTTGGTTCGAGATTAACTCGGTTTAAAATCTCAACCTAGTTCGTGGTTTTATATATCATGGCTAAAACCTCAGTTTGGTTTGTACACTAAACCTGGTCAAAAGTTTAATCTGGTTTGAAATAAACTTGGTTTAAAATCTCATTGGTTCGTGGTGATCCCAGTTAAAACCTCAGTTCGATTCATGAGTTCATCATGGTTAAAAGCTCATCTTAGTTTGAAATAAGTCTGTAGAAAATATTAGTTTAACTTGGGGACTAAGCACTTCAAGTTGTTGTTTGGAAAGAAGACTATCTGCTTCAATCCGTTGTTTGAAGGAAGACTAACTACTTCTCTCTACAACTTTCTGTTTGGAAGTAAGACTAACCGCTTCTCTCCGTTGTTTGTTGTTTGGTTGAAAGTTGGCCTGAAACTTCGCTTTTCCTTATATAAAGGGGTTCGAGAGTTAAACTTACTAAAAGCTCTTAAACATTATGAGTACTCTCAAGGTCAAATCTTGGAGAGAGGATTAGGACTTTTCATTTCGACTGAACCTCTATTATTCCTGGTGTCATTTCTCTTACCCTTAAGTCTTTATTTTCCGAATATTTACTTTCCATTAAAAATATTTTAAAATGTTTTTAAACTCTACAAATGACAAAGAAACATTTTTAAACTATCATTTTTCTAAAACCCACAATTCACCCCCTATTATGTGTGGAGTCACATGTCAAACATGTTTCATCACATACTAAATCATGTTCAAAGACTAATCTTCTCAAGAGGAATATGACTTCGAACACCTTTTCTAACAAGAGATATTTCCTAGATACGCCTCCACCGTTTAATGAAGTTAGGTTTGAACTATGGAAAGCTAGATTCACAATTTTATTCAAATTATTGATATTGAATTCAAGGAAACTCTGATCAACGGTCTGTTTATCCCTACTCACTATATAGATGGAGAAGTTGTAGATAAACTCGATTTTATTTGGACTGCAGAGGAAAAGAGAAAAATTAAAATTGATTTCAAAACCAAGAGGTTTCTTATAATGTCTTTAGATGATAATGAACTCTTATATGTTTATAATTTCAAAACCCCCAAGGAAATGTGGGATACTCTTGAAATGATATATGGAGTTTCTCCAAGTATCGAGCGAGAGGAAATGAACACACGAGGCGAAGAGAAAAAATGTTTTATAAAAAATGTTTTTCCAAATTTATAAACGTTAAAAACTATATTAGAACGTTTGTTACTAACAATTATCTAAGAGTTTAGAATTGGAAATCTAATTCAATCCTTATATCGAGAGATGTGAGTGTTTATGAATTTAAGGAAAAATCAAAGAAGTATGAATTCATAAAAAAGTTGGAAGAGCTAGTTCAATCACGTAAATAAGAAGGCATAAGCTCGAAAATAAATAATCATTTTCATCAAACTCCTATCAAACAACTCTCATGGTTTCCTTCGAAAGAACATACTGAGTAGTTGAACATTCCTCGGATGATTCAACACCAAATGAAGGAACTTCATCTGTTTTGTAAGGTTAATTTGCCGCTACTATGAAGCCTTAAATCATATTAAATAAAGTTGTATAAAGAAAATAGTATACATGTGGTTACACAATAGTTTTTGGTTTGAAGTCTTTGATCCAAGAATGATCTATGATGATGCATCAATGGTGGTGATCAAAGCAAGAGTTTTCATTGAGAATAATCTCAACACTTCTGATCCATGTTCAGTTAACCTCATAAGAGGTTGAGTAGATACGCATGTGGTGGACATATCTATCTTGATATTTTACCAACTCTCGTACCCAATGATATGACCAGAAGGACACGCCACAATGTGTTGGCGTTCCCTTAAAAAATGGGAAGTTTTATCAAGAGTTCTTGATAATTAAGTCCTTTATAAAAAAGAGGTGCAAATAAACTAGGAAGGAGTGCAAAATTGAAATCCAAAAACAAATCCAACACAAGTCCCAAAAAGCACAAAGGAGGCTGATTCCCACAAGCGTAATTGATTGGAGCCTTTAGCCAATCGATAGGAAGGTTTCACGTTCTCCTTTTCAAATCCAATCTGATTAAAATGTAGCCCCCAAGTCAATCAGATCCTCGCATTAATGAAAATGGATCAGAATCTTTTGAGAATAAATCATCCAATTGATTGGTGCCATAATCCAATAGACTGGGAAGTCACTTCTGGAATAATGTTTCTCTTATTTTTTATGCACAATCTTCGTCTATTACTTGCAATGTTTACACACTCAAATTCATCAGTTGCCACACTATAAATAGGTAACCATTCCTTCACTCACTTGCAACACATAATCTCTTCTCTGTTCTTGTTTTCTTGTGTGAGTTCCTTCTTTTCGCCATAAGTATCATCACGGTTTCATCAGAAGGTAAAAAAATCTAGAAATAGCCTAGCAATGAATGATTCCACTGTTGGAATAATATATATATATATATATATATAGAGAGAGAGAGAGAGAGAGAGAGAGCTAAAGAGAGGAAAATGATGATCCACTGCAAAGTGATCCAACCACAATTCATGGAAGAAAACTTTATAAAGAGTCATAAACCGTATATCCAAATTTGTCAAAGCTCATTAAGGGAGTTCTTCACAAAGGTACCCGTTAAAACCTTTCCAAATCTTGTGAAGAAATTTTATTCCAATTTATCATTTATTGGAACATCACTAAGATCATATGTGAAAAGAGTCAAAATAGACATTCACAAAGATCATTTTGGTAGAATGTTTAATCTACCATTCCAAGGAACATCCTACACATATGAAGCACCAATAAGATCTAATAACTTCAAGTGCTCAATTTATTTAAGCTCACTTGTCGTAAGCCCCATGGAGAAAATAAAATTTCCCTTAAAGTGCTTCCACTTGAAACTAAAAGTTCGTGTCATTCACTATCTCCTAACAAGAATTCTCCTCACAAGAAATGTCAACCTCAACTATATCATCAAAGATGAAGTCGTCCCTCTCTAGCTCTTAATCTAAAATTTTTTGACCAACTAAGCTGAAGGAATATTTCCTCATATGATCAACTCTAAGGAAAACCAGTAAGCAGGACTTTCCTACGAAGAAATGATCATAAAACTCATGGCCACCTTCAACGTTGATACCATGGGATAAGTAATAGAGTCATCCAACAATATAATCAACTACTTCTCCCTTAGTAACATGAAAATTCACATTAGGCATGTAGAATTAAAGGACGACTCAATAGACGGGAAGAAGAATTAGAATAATTGAAAGACACATCAATAAGAAAGATCATGGAGATATGTTAGAATCTAGCCAAAGACGTGGCAGACATCACGAAGTTCGTTTCGAAGAATGATGATACTTATGGAGTAGTCTCACTTAGGTGGCTTTGTTTCTAAGTTTTAATGCTTTCTTATTTTTCATAGTATTTTCAAATTCTTGAAATTTCCAGATTTTTGTACTTTTATTCTAGTATGATTTGAATTAATAAAGTATGATGTTTTCTCCTCTCTAAATACTTGAGTGCCAACATGTTGGCATATTTAATTTCTCGCAATGCATCATTTACCCGCCTTTTTTATTCTATCAAAGGGGGAGAAGTATACACTTAAGGAAAGTAAAATATACTCTCTACTTAATTGAGGGGGACTTTAACCACTATAAAAATATACTTGCTTGTTCCTTTTACCACCTACTCGAGAGATGTGTTGTCATCATCAAAAAGGGGGAGAATGTGGAAACCTGTTTTGCAGGGTATTCAAGACAAGTGATCAAAGCTAAAAATAATTAGCATGACTTTCATTTGAGAATGTGATTTTGATGATGACAACTTAAAGGGAAATTTGTATAGATACTTAAAGAAGGTTTCAAGTCAATCAAGTATGACAAACGATTAAAGATGCAAGCAGACGAATTAGGGTTTGGTAATTACTACAAACATTTTATGATGATGGCATTCATTATGAAGATATCTCAAGCCTATTCTCCAAGAAGACTCAAGCAAATGCTTATATGAATGGCTTATTTGGGAAGTCTTGAAGCTTCAATGTCTGAGAATGAAAACTCGCCTAATTGCGTATGAGTTAATTGTGTTTTGTAAAAATACAAGAGTTTTTTTTTTGTAAAGTTATACGGATAAATAACACACACTGACACAAAAACAAATTTTTAAGCCTCTATTTTCTTAAAGAAAACATCCCTAAAATGTTTTGAAGATGTGCCAGTTGAATCAAGAACTATCAGAAAAGTTTTGGACAAGTTTTTAAACCGTCCAATCGATTATCACTTATACCCAATCGATTGGGTTTGCAAAATATGTCCATAAGTGATTAGGCAAACATATTAATGAAGGGAAACATCTTTGTATCTTTTTTTTCTTCGTTTTGAGACTTGGTAATCAATTAATTTTGAGGCCTCCAATCGATTTAAGTAAAGAGCCAATCAATTGGTACATTCAATTTTGGCCCATGGATATTTCCTTTTTTGTGCCAACCTCAAGCCTATAAATAAATGCATTTTTCTTCTCAGTTTGACATTCAGAAAGGTGAGCCTCCAATATAACTCCTCACTCTCTCTCTAAAATATTTTTTTCTCATTTTCTCTCACTTGAAATTTAGTCGTAGCGATTCGAGAAATTTTTTTATGTTTGGTGAGGAGTTTTGTCAACAAGAAAGAGCTCTAATGTATATTCACCAAAGAAAGTTTTTCTCTTGGTTGAACAATTTATCCTTAGGGGACTATTTGTTTGGGTTCAAAAGTTAAACCAGTTAAAAATTTTGTTCGGGGATTTAAGTTATTAAGTTATCGTTTCGGTTCATAAGCTCAGTCCGCTTAAAAGTTTACTTTTGTTTGAGATCAGCCCAACTTAAAATCTCAACTTGGTTCGTGGTTATCCTGACTAAAATCCCAGTTCGGTTTCTAAGCTCAGCTAGGTTAAACGTTTGCTTTGGTTTGAGGTAGACCCGGTTTAAAATCCCATTGGTTCATGGTGATTCTGGTCAAAACCTCGATTTCGTTCATGAGCTCATCATAATTAAAAGCTCATCTTGGTTCGAGATAAGTCTGTTGGTTTAGCTTGGTGACTAACCGGTTCATGTTGCTGTATAGAACGAAGACTAACTTCTTCAATATGATTTTTGGAAGGAAGACTAATTGCTTCTCTTTACAAGTTCTTGTTTGGAAGGAAGACTAATTAACCACCTCTCTCAGTTGTTTGTTGTTTGATTGGAGTTATCCTAAAACTTCATTTTTCCTTGTATGAGTTTGCACTCTTTTATCCCAAAACTTCATTTTTTCTTGTATGTGTGTGCGAGTTTAACACACTTTTTATAAGGGGTGCACATAACAATTTGGGTTAGTAGCTTAAAAGAAAAACAATTTGGGTTAGTAGCGTAGCATATAAGAAAAAAACAATTTGAGTTACTAAAGACTTGAGCCTAGTAAATTACAAAAGAATTGTCACAGGTTGAAATTCCCTCCAGAGAAAAAACAGTGCCAAATTCTAGTGGAATTATTCCACCTTTAAATGTTGTTTACCAATTGTTTATTTATTTATTTTTTATTTTTTATAATATATTTCACTAGATACACTTTTTAATGGAGACATTCGAATCCATAGTGAATTGCTAACTAATTTGAAAATACACCCCTTTTTGTGCTCTAGATCATACCTAGGATTTATTTTCATAATAGTTTGAAAAAAGTGTGTTTTTTTTTGCTTATATTCTGTGACAGGGGTGTACATTATTATACGTAACTTAATTTATTGTTTTAATTTTTTCATAAAAATATATATAATTATTCTAAAACCCTATTGTTGATTTTTATTTTATAATCATATATTACAAAGCAACTTTATTATTAATTTTAATTAAATAATACGATTAAATAGATAATAAATTAATAAATAAAAATATTAAACTAGATTTTTAAGAATTAGGCTTATCTAATCTAGTGTAGTATTTATAAGACTTTATAATTGTTCTTACTTATTCAACATTTTCATATCAAAGGGTTGCCTTGTGTAAGTGCTATAAGGTCTTTAGTACAATTTTTCTAATTTTGATGATTATATAATTGTAATTTTTTTAAAATATAAATTTGTAAACGTTTAAAGTTTTCTATTTTTTATAAGCAAAAGTTATATTAAAGGGGTACAAAGGCTACTTCAACTCATTTTTTTTTGAGTATCATAGTAGGAAAAATCTACTCATCTTACAAAGGATAGCACAAACACCCACAAAATTTTGTGCTAGAATATCAAACAAATAGAAAAAATATTAATCCAAATACGTGCTTTCCAATACAAGTGTTCAACATCATTTACCTCTTTTATTTACTACTCCGTCTTAATAATAAATATTTTAGTTAAATTATGTAAGATTTTAAAAAATGATTAAATATATTAATTTTAATGATATTTTTTGTATTATTTATTAAAATACCTTTATTAATTATATTTAATAAAATAATTAAATATAATAAAAGATAATAAATAAAAATATTGTAGTAGAAAAAAATAATAAATATTCTATTAATATTGTTAAAAAAAATTATTTTTATAAATAAAATACTTTTTATAAGACGGAAAGAATATAATATTACAAATTTTGTCTATAAAAAAAAAGACGATGATGCTAATAGCTAACGTGGTACAATATGCGACTATTTATGGGCGATTCCTATCAAGTATGATGCCTTATCATTTTGGGATTATAGCATGATTTATACCTCCTTCCGCATAACCTGTTGCATTGTTGGCTTTACACATATCAAATAATCTTGTCCCTACAAACCAAACAACAACATAATTTCATGCATAGCCAAAATTGATGCACCTCAATTATCATCAGCATAACAATTATTTTCCATTCCTAGAAGCTTATGTATGACTAATCAATTTAAAATTCTATCATTTTTAAAAATATTTTGATAAATTTATACAATTTGTGATTTTGTGATAAAATAAAGTAAGGACATAAATTTTAACTATTATTTTAATTGAGACATAACTGAGACAACGTAAAATGAAGAAAGAAGTTGATGAAAAAGAATATAAATGTGCCGCCATACTCTTTCTATAAATTAAAAAGGATGATAATTTTTAAACGAAGATCACCACTAGAAATTTAGTTTTTTGATAAAATCAAAATATGGTCCAATCCAAAATCAAAGGAGCAAAGATTTTAAAATCACACAATGTGTTTGTTTAACAAAATTATACTTAATTTTCTATTCATGATTATCTTCCTATTTATAGGTATAAAATATCTTGCTGAACTTACAATAATAACTCATGAAATATTATAAATTCAACCCACTATTATATCAATAATGATTTGGGGATGAAAGATCTCACACTAAAAGGTGGTGGCAGGCCCGACCCAAGGGGTAGGCGACTGAGGCCACCGTCTTAGGCCTCCAAATATTATTTTTTATCATTTAATATCATTCAATGCGTGTACTGATAAACTTATTTGTGTTTTCAATATTGTGCTTTAGTTACCTTTTAACATGCAAAGCCTCTGGTGGTTTGGATCTTTTTGAAAATTGTTACAAATTGATTAAAAATAAATAATAATAACTAATATATATATATATATATATATATATATATATATATATATATATATATATATATATATATATATATATATATATATATATATATAATTAAATTAGAAATAAGATGAGAATAGTTAGCTTACAATAGTCAAAATAAAAAATAAATAAATAATAGTTAAAATAGAAATAAGTAAATATTTATTTAAAATTAATTTTTTTAATGTATATAGACGAGCTTTACTTGATCTCTGATTAGTAAAAATTTAATTTAATATTGTTAAAGTGGGAAAAGTTGCTAACTAATATAAATTAAAAGAATAAATAATAGTTAAATTAAAAATAAATAAAAATTTATTTAAGTTCAACTTTTTTCCAGATAAAATAGAATATAATGATTTTATTATCAACTAAAAAACTTAATTTTCAAAATATATAAATATAAAAATTTTAAAGACGGTATTTTAAAATTCGCCTCGGACCTCAGTATACCTTGGGCCGGCCCTGGGTGGTGGAGAAAATGAATATTCATTGCCTTGAAGAATAATAGTAACTTATAGCCACTTTGATCAATGAAACTCTCTCATGGTGATAAAAGAATGAAAAGCGGTGACTGGAGAATTGTTCGCCAGATCAAGGAAATTGTAAAAAATTTGCCTGATCTTGAAATCCCACTGGAACATGCCTACATCATCCTAGAAACGGATGGCTGTATGGAGGGATGAGGGGAGTGTGCAAATGGAAGAACCAAAAGCATGACCCAAGGAGCTCTGAAAAGATTTGCGCTTACGCTTCAGGAAAGTTTCAGAAGATTAAATCAACCATAGATGCGGAAATTCATACCTACATAGGATCTCTAGAAAATTTCAAGATCCATTACCTAGACAAAGGAGAAATAACCCTCAGAACGGACTGCCAAGCCATCATAAGCTTTTACAATAAGTCCACCCAAAATAAACCATCTAGAGTTAGATGGCTAGCATTCACGAATTTCATAACTGGATCAGGAGTCAAAATTCACTTTGAACATATTGAGGGAAAACAAAATATCCTAGCTGATACTTTATCCAGAATTGCTCACTTTGTTGCATATGCAGGATGTCAAGAACAGGAAGCTCGAGTACACAACCACCTTCTACTTTTGGAAGAAGCAATTCAAGAATGGAAGGAAACTCCGCAGCCCCAACAGGACCAATATGCCAATAAGCTTATCCAGATAGCTTCCCAACAGATCCCCTCACTATCCTTGAGCAGTTGTACCAAGCAAGACAATCATCCGGTCCACTCACCCTGGAAACATTCTCAAAAATGGGAGAAGCCGCGGATGAACTTTTCAGCAGACAAGGAAAAAGAGTGGAAGCTGAGCTCAGCTTGCTTCACGGAATGGTCGAAGCAAGAGCCCAGGAATGTAGGAGACTCTCCAACAGAGATAATTACTAGAATGATTACAGGCCACACACCAACAAGGCCACCAAAGACTTGGAAAAGATACACCGGAAGTTACAACAGTGGATTAAGGAACACGGAGACATCCGCGTCTAACGAAGACGCGTCGGGAACGTGGGACCAATAAGATTCCTCAATCTTGTCAGCAGCCCACTTTGTGTAAAGTTTTCTGCCGTTTTGTAATAATAAATCCTCAGGATAGGATTCACTGTGTGTTTACTTTACTTTTGAAAAAGTCGTTTGTCCTTATGTAATGAAGGGGGACAAGTGTAGATTCCCTCACCTCCTTTTCTTAAAGTTTGTTCGTCGTTTTGTAATCAGGGAAATCAAGATAAGATTTACCCTCAGCAGAATTATTTTTGGAAAAGGATACGTGGATGTCGATGAGGCCCAATGAGCACCCGATCTCGTATCCTACACTCCATCATAATTTAGTATAAATAGAAGGGTTTCTTGATTATTCAAGGCATCGAAGAACATCTCTTCTTTTCTTTGAAAACCAATCAAAATTCCCTACAGTCTAAGTTTCCCCTATCAGTCTTTTATAATCAAGAGTCTTGTATAATTACCTTGTTCATAAATAAGAGTAAGTTTGTTTATCTCTGATCAATCTATTTTCTTTCTTTTAATTTTTTTTTGAAGTAGAGTTTTGAACTTCTCTCTTCACGATCTAATTATGTTTTCCGCTGACCCCACTTGTTGGTATCAGAGCCTGGTTTTCTCTCTCTCTCTCTCTCTCTCTCTCTCTCTCTCTCTCTCTCTCTCTCTCTCCCCCCCTCTCTCTCTCTCTCTCTCTCTCTCTTCCCCCTTAAATACACTTCTTTTTCTTGTCTTCACCCATTTATTTGCATAGAAAGACAACCCCACAAAATTTTAAAACACTAAGAAGCTTTAAAATGGATAAAAACACAAAAAATACAAGTGTTTTAGGCCAAAATTAGACAAGTTAGACCTTAACACATTTTATTACAATATGATTAATTAAAAATATTAAAATGGGACAACAAGCCCACATGTCATTTCCTTTTCATGAGTTTGGATCAAAATGACAAGTCTCGGTTAATTTCCTCTCAATTGGTCTCTTGCTCCCATTGGTTTTGTCATGAATTGTATTAGGGCACCTCCTCCCACATTCATTTGTCGTAGGACCTCCTAAGCTTTCAATAACTTCATTTAAGATGACTCAACCTCAAATAGAGGTCATCATCACATACATCAAAAAGAGATAAGTCAGAAACATTGAAAGTAGCACTTACCCCATACTTACTAAGAAGTTATATCTTGTAGGCATTGTCATTTATCTTAGAAGTAACTTGAAATTGACCATCTCCCTTGGCTGTAATTTAGAATTTCTTTGTGAGGGAAACCTTTCTTTCCTCATATGAACCCAAGCCCAGTCTCCGGGTACAAACACCATTTCTTTCTGCCATTGTTTCCTACTTAACATAACTTTCATTTTTCTTCTCAATTTATAATTTAACTTGCTCGTGTAATTTCTTTACAAATTTAGCCTTAACTTTCCCATCCTTATGCTTTAAAAGAGAAGTGTTAGGGAATGAAAATAAATCAAGAGATGTTAGTGGATTAAAATCATATACAATTTCAAAAGGTGAATATTGTGTAGTACTACGAACAACCCTATTATAAGCAAACTCCGCATGAGGCAATCATTCTTGCCATGTTTTTAAATTCTTTTTAAGAGTTCATCTAAAAAATATAGAAAGATTTCCATTAACAACCTTTGTTTTTCCATCCATTTGAGGAAGATAAGTGGTGGGAAAACGTAATTTAGTACAAACTTTATCCCATAAAGTCCTTAAAAAATGACTTAGAAATTTAGTGTTCTTATATGAAACAATGTTCCTTGGCAACCCATGAAGACGTACCAATGTGACAAACATCATCTACTTTCTTTAAAGGTATAAAACGTATCATCTTTGAAAACCTGTCAATAACCACAAAAATAGAATCTTTTCCCTTCTTTGCTCTAGGCAACCCTAAAATAAAGTCCATATAGATGCCAATCCAAGAAAATGTAGGGGTAGGTAAAGGAGTATAAAGTCCACGGGGAATTACCTTAGATTTGGTCTTTTTAGAAACAATACACTTTTCACAAAAATTTTGCACATTAATTTTCATGTGAGACCAATAAAAATGTTCTTGCAATAAATCTAAAGTTTTAAAAACCCTAAAATGCCACAATAATCTTGCCCCATATGCTTCCCTCACATGTAATTCTCTAATGGATCCTTTGGGCACACATAGTCTTTTTTCTTTAAATAAATATCCACTGTGTCTAAACTATCCATTTTGGGAAGCACACTCACAAGAGAAAAATTTATAAGAAAATTCAAAGTTATTCACATACAAATCTTTGATATACTCAAGTCCAAAAACTTTAGTTTCAAGAGTAGAAAGTAAGAAATACCTTCTTGAGAGTGAATCTGCCACAATATTTGCTTTACCTTTCTTATGCTTGGTCACATAGGGAAATTGTTCAATAAACTCAACTCACTTGACATGTCTCTTATTCAACTTACCTCATCCCTTCAAATGTTTCAAGGACTCGCGATCACCATGAATAACAAACTCTTTGGGCCGCAAATTGTGTTGCCAAGTTTGTAGAGCCATCACCAAGGCATACAATTCCTTCTCATATATAGAATAATTAATAGCACCCCTTTTAGATTTTCACTAAAATAAGCAATTGAATGACCTTCCTTACAAAAAAAAACTCAAATTCTCACATAGATGCATCACATTCAATTTCAAAAGATATATAAAAATTAGTAAAGGCAAGAATGGGTGGTTGGGTGAGCTTTTCATTTAGGGAAGCACATGTGCTTTCTTGTTTCTCATTCCATTTTAAACTAGCATATTTTTTAAACAATTTCATTGAGGGGTGTTGCCAAGGTACTAAAATCCTTCACAAACCTCCTAAAAACTAGTCAGACCGCGAACGCTTCTTACCTCACTTACATTTTTTAAAGGTGTCCACTCTCGGATTACTTTCACATTTTCCTCACCAACATCGACTCCTTTAGAGCTCACAATGAAACCTAATAAAGTTACACGGTCGGTGAAAAAGACACATTTTTAGGTTGGCTTACAAACTTTATTGTCTTAACACTTGCAAAACAACCCTTAAATGAATATAATAATCATCTAAGTTATTGTTATAGGTTAAAATATCATCAAAATACACAACAATAAATTTACACAAATGTGTCCTTAGCACATTGTTCATTAATCTTATGAAAGTACTAGGTGCGATAGTTAACCTAAAAGGCATAACCATCCACTCATACAAACCATATTTTATTTTAAAAGTATTTTTCCATTTATCCCATTCCCTTATTTTAATTTGGTGATATCCAACTTTCAAATCGATTTTAGGAAATAATCATGCACCAAATAATTTATCAAAAAAGTTATCCAGTCTAGGAATGGGATGTTAGAACAAGATTTGGTTCTGCAAGATATCTCTATGTTTTGATAATAACAAAGTTGTATTTGTGTGAGAACAATTTTGGTACTCTAACATTTGTTTTCTTAAGTATTGAAAAACAGGTGTTGACGCTGATAAAGTTAATTCAAACTCTGATGAATCTAGCTATGACTCTGATAGAGATAATGTGAAATGTCACTCTCAAATTCTCAAATAGTCACTTCTGCATCAAAAAAGCAAGATTGCTTATGATATACTGTGCTTCAGAAAGACTCTAAGAAGACAATATGTTGTTGCTGCAATGTTCTCTTGGATTCTGGCTCTGAATTAAACTCTGATACTTATCTTCTGAAGACTAAGTGCTAACGACTCTGAAGACAAGGTTCTGCTGAACAAATTCTGAAGACTCTGAAAACTTATGTTTCAGATAACCAAGGGTTCTGAAGAAGGAGTGATGAAGAATCTGAAGACAAGGTTTTGCTGAACAAGTTCTGAAGACTCTGATGACAAGGTTCTGCTGAACAAGTTCTGAAGACTCTGAAGACTTATGTTTCTGATAACTAAGGGTTCTGAAGAAGGAGTGCTGAAGACTCTGAAGACAAGGTTCTGCTGAACAAGTTCTGAAGACTTTGAAGAATCAAAGCTCTAAAGACCCAATGATTCCTTCTTCTGATCATGCTTCAATCATATCTATTCAGAAGCCTCTGATGGATAGAAGAAGATGAAACGTTTGTGAGGGAAAATAGTACTACATAGTACAGATCAAACACGTTCTTTTCCACTACCATTCCACTACCCTGATTTAGTGGTACAAAGGACAATTTCAGTGTACGATTTTCATCCCAGCATAACGACATTATTTCAAGTCGCCAGTATTTTGCTGATATTCCTGATCTGCCCTTCAACGGATCTTTTTCTGGCTATATAAAGACTTGATCATTCAACGAATCATGTGTGACACCAAGTGTGAAAAATAGAAATATTCAAAACACCGATTCATACGAGAAAAAACTCAGGAAATAGAGAAATCCATGAGTGAACAGTAAAGCACCACAATACAAAGAAGAAGATTATTCTTACTGTATAGATTCGTTCTAAGTTAGATTGAGCTACAAATTGTATTTATATCAGCTTATGTAAGAAGCATTTCATTGTAAACATTTTATTTGATCAAACAGTTGTTTGAATTCCTTAAGTGACCAGTTGGGTCAGAATCCTTAAGAAGAGACGGTTAGTCTGTGTATTGTTAGTCACCAGCAGTTGCTAGTGAAATTGTAATCAGTTTGGTTATAGTGGATTAAGTCCTTGTGTATAAGGCGGAATCACCTTGGCGGGTGGACTGGATTAACTTGATAGTTTTCAAGTGAACCGAGATATATCGTGTGTCTTTCTCTATTGTTAGTCTACTTGTGATCTTTGTTTGAGTTTCACAAAAGCTTTCATTTTGAAAACCCAATTCAAACCCCCCTTTCTTGTGTTTTTCTCACACCTTCAATTGGCATCAGAGCTCCGGTTCTGATTGTGATAAAATGATTTATCAACACTTCACCGTGTTCAGTACCGATCCAGTATTTGTGTGAGATATCATGGCTGCTGCAACTAATGTTAATACTGATGTAGAAGAGAAAGATCATTACAGTGCCAAACCACCAGTCTTTGATGGTGAAAAGTTTAACTACTGGAAAGACAGAATATAAAGTTTCTTTCTTGGTTATGATGTAGATCTTTGGGATCTGGTAGTCGATGGCTACAATCACCCAGTTGATGCTACAGGTGCTAAAATATCCAGAAGTGATATGACCAACCAACAGAAGAAAGATTATAAGAATCATCACAAGGCAAGAACCATATCGCTAAATGCTATCTCTTATACTGAGTATGAGAAGATAAAAAATAGAGATACTGGCAAGTCTATTTTTGATTCTCTAAGAATGACTCATGAAGGAAATGCTCAAGTTAAGGAGACAAAGGTGCTGGCCCTAATCCAAAAATATGAGGCATTCAGAATGGAGGATGATGAGACAGTTGAGACCATGTTTTTAAGGTTTCAAATGCTAGTCGCTGAACTTAAAGTTCTGGACAAAGGTTACTCAACTGTTGATAATGTTAAAAAGATCATCAGAAGTCTTCCCAAAAAATGGAGACCTATAGTAACAACTTTAAAGCTATCCAAGGATCTAAACAACATAAGTCTTGAAGAGCTTGTTAGTTCTTTAAGAAGTCATGAGATAGAGCTGGAAGAAGATGAACCTCAGAAGACAAGAAAATCTATAACTCTTAAGTCTAAACCTGAAAAGGCAAAGGCTTATCAAGCTGAGGAAGAATAAGAATATTCTGGTGAATAATCAGAAGATGGGTTATCGCTAATCTCCAGAAGGATCGACAAACTCTGGAAGCATAGGCAAGGTTTAAGTGTGGGGGAGTTTGATAACTCGAATTCGTATCGTATTTTCTGACTCATTACGCGCACTTTTAGTACCATTTTATCGAGTCTTTCATACTATTTGCTTTGATTTATTATGTTTTCCTTTGTTTTTATGTCGACAGGTGTTTAATCGGCAAGTATGGAAAAAAGAGTGAAAACAGAGCTGAAGAATGAAGAAAAACAACAAAAATGCAAGTTTTGGCCTCCCCAACTGAATGGCGCTCGCCATTTGCCCCTACAGAAGAGAAAGGAGTTCGCCATGCCCCAAAAAAGGAGGGAAATCACCTTTTGAACTAATGGCGGTCGCCATTAGGCATACGGTGGTCGCCATTATGCGCGGGAGCAGTTTTGCAGAGGCAGTTTGACAGTTTTACTTTTTTGAATTCAAATTCGTGCCAGGCCTTCTTGGAGCCATTTTTCCTCTATATATAGACCCTTGTAGGTCTGCATTTGTATCCAAGTTTGTGCGGAAGCACTGTCAAATTTGTTTCGTAGTCTTAGGCATATATTCACTTGTAAAAGTGACAATAACTCACATTGAGGGATTGTCACAATAGTTTGTATTCTATTTCTGTTGTACTCTTGGATCATCAATCTTGCCGTCATATTATTAAAAGTATTTCTAGTTCCGTTTAATTCAAGTCTCCAATTATTTTCCCGCATTTACAGGTTCTTTATTTATTGCTTTATTATTATTGTTATCGTATTCTATAATCATTCAAGCATGTTGTCCTTAATTATGTTTATCATGTTTAGTTTGTTTATGTTTAATTACATGTCTAGTTAAAATAATTAGAGACCGTCGTATGAGGACCGTCGTTCTGACGGGACTCTGTAGGAACCATCGGTATGAAAATATGACTGTTCGATATTCTGGTTTTATTGTCTAAGTTTAATTTAGGTGACTTTGTCGTGAGAGCGAGGGGTTGCTTAACAGTGTTTTGTCACGAGAGTGAGAAATGCATTAAGGTGTGTCCGATAGAGCAAGAGTTTAAGGTACGCACATGATAATAGACACTGAGCATCGATCCTAAACACAGCGAGAGCGCTTTAGATGTTGATTAGGATATTGTTGGCTTTCAAATAGTGTTTCTTAGTTACCGGGCGAGCGAGAGAAAAATCTTGGGATTAAGAGATATGGCTTTAGTTAAGACCGCGAAAGCGTGAGGCGGAGCCTTTAAGTCGGTATATTCTACAGAATAGGCATATAGTCAAAATCAGTACCCGTTTTCTATAAGTCCCTTAGGTACGCGGAAATCATATTTCGGCCTCGTTTTAGTATTATTTTCAAACCTTTAGTAATTAGCGTTTATATTTCCATTCGTACCATTTTAATCATAGCCTTAGCTTTACAAAGCAACGATAGATTACAGTAGGTTGACATTGCTCTCTGTGGGTTCGACAATCTTTTATATTACTTCGATAAATCCGTGCACTTGTGGAGCATCAACCAGAAAGGAAAAATAATTGGCTCTGGAACCGTTGGTAATGGTAACATTCCTTCTATTACTGATGTTCTTTTAGTCGATGGTTTGATGCATAACTTGTTGTTAATTAGTCAACTTAGTGACAATGGTTATGATATCATCTTTAATCAAAAGTCCTGTAAGGCTGTAAGTCAGAAAAATGGTTCAATCATATTTGTCGGAAAGAGGAAAAACAACATTTATAAGAATAGACTTTCTGATCTTCGTGAACAGAATGTCAAATGCTTAATGTCCGTTAATGAAGAGCAATGGGTATGCATAGATGTTTAGGCCATATTAGCATGAGGAGGATTTCTCAGCTAAACAAGCTTGAACTCGTCATAGGCTTGCCAAATTTGAAGTATTCTTCAGATGCTCTTTGTGAAGCATGTCAAAAAGGAAAGTTTTCTAAAACTTTCTTTAAAGCAAAGAATGTTGTGTCCACCTCTAGACCATTAGAACTTTTACACATTGACTTGTTTGGACCAGTGAAAATGGCTTTAATCAGTGGAAAGAAGTATGGATTAGTAATCGTTGATGATTATAGTCGTTGGACATGGGTCAAATTCTTGAAACACAAGGATGAGTCTCATTCTGTGTTCTCTACCTTTTGCTCTCAAGTGTAAACAAAGAAGGATTGTAAAATAGTCAAAGTCAGAAGTGATCATGGCGGAGAATTTGAGAACAAATACTTTGAGATTTTTTTTTATTCTCATGGCATTTCCCATTATTTCTCCTGTCCCAGAACTCCACAACAAAATGGAGTAGTGGAAATGAGGAATAGGACTTTGCAAGAAATGACTCGATGATCCAAGAAACTGACATGGTTAAGCACTTCTGGGCAGAGGCAGTAAATACAGCATGTTACATTCAGAATAGGGTTTCAATAAGACCTATTCTGGGTAAGACTCCTTATGAATTGTGGAAGAATAGAAAACCCAACATTTCATATTTTCATCCTTTTGGCTATATTTGTTTTATGTTAAACACTAAAGCTCGATTCTGGGAGATAAAGCTGATCCAGTTAGAACTCGTTCATCATTCACACATTCTGAAGAAACCCTTCTAGGTTTGGTTTCTTTGATAGAACCAACACCAGTTGATGAAGCTCTTAAGGAGAATGAGTGGATTCTGGCTATGCAAGAAGAACTGAATCAATTCACCAGAAATGACGTCTGGGATCTTGTTCAGAAACCCAAAGGTGTACACGTCATTGGAACTAAATGGGTATTCAGAAACAAGTTAGATGAGAAACGTGAGGTCGTAAGAAACAAAGCACGACTGGTTGCACAAGGTTATAGTCAACAAGAAAGGATAGACTATACGAAGACCTTTGTACCAGTTGTCAGGTTAGAATCTATTCGCATTTTAATCTCATTTGCTATGAATCATGACATCACTTTATATTAGATGGATGCAAAGAGTGCATTTTTAAATGGATATATTTCCGAAGAAGTGTATGTGCACCAACCTCCTGGTTTTGAGAGTTCTGAAACCCATATTTTGTTTTCAAACTTAAGAAACCATTATATAGTCTGAAACAGGCCCCCAGAGCTTGGTATGAAAGGCTAAGTAACTTTCCTTTAGAAAATGACTTTACCAGAGGAAAAGTAGATACAACATTCTTTTGTAAAACCAATAAAAATGACATTCTGATTGTTCAAATCTACATTGATGATATTATATTTGGTTCTGCTAATATTTCCTTGGTCGGAGAACTTAGCTACTTCCTTGGATTGCAAGTCAGACAAATGGAGGATTCAATCTTTATTTCTCAAAGAAAATATGCTAAGAGCATAGTAAAGAAGTTTGGCCTAGATAAAGCCAATCACAAAAGGACACCTACTCCCACCCATTTGAAGCTATCCAAGGATGAGAATGGAGTGAGTGTGGATCACAGCTTGTACAGAAGTATGATTGGGAGTTTACTATATCTCACAGCAAACAGACCTGATATTTCCTTTGCTGTTGGAGTGTGTGCTAGATATCAGTCTGATCCTAAGGTAAGTCACTTGAATCAAGTGAAGAGGATTCTGAAATATGTAAATGGCACAAGTGACTTGGAATGTTATATAGCCATGATTCTGGGACTGATTTAAAAGGATACTGTGATGCTGATTGGGCTGGAAGTGCAGATGATAGAAAAAGCACTTCAGGAGGGTGTTTCTTTCTAGGGAACAATCTGATTTCCTGGTTCAGCAAGAAGCAGAATTGTGTATCTCTCTCAACTGCTGAAGCGGAGTATATAGCAGCAGGAAGTAGTTGCTCTCAGCTGGTCTGGATGAAGCAGATGTTGAGTGAATACAATGTTAAACAAGATGTTATGACTTTGTACTGCGATAATCTGAGTGCAATTAATATATCTAAAAATCCTATACAGCACAGTAGGACAAAGCACATAGACATAAGGCATCATTTCATAAGGGATCTGGTAGAAGAAAAAATTGTTACCTTGGAACATGTAGCCATAGAGAACCAGCTGGCTGACATATTCACTAAAGCCTTAGATGCAAACCAATTTGAAAGGTTAAGAAGCAAATTGGGAATCTGCATTTATGAAGACTGAATCTGCTAGAGGGGTTGTGGGCAGTTGGGGTGTTTCTGAAAATGTGTAGTCAACTGCCAGGTGAAGTTTGCCTAATTGTGGCTAAAAAGGGGGAGAAAATAGTCAAAATAGCCAAGATAGTCAAGAGTATTATTGCCAAATGCTGCTAAGGTGATGTAGATATTAAGGGGGAGTTATTGACAGTTGCTATGCTGAGCAACATTGTTGAATGCAACATTGTTAAAAGTTGTTGCTGCATTAAGGGGGAGTTTTGACTGAGCTAGTGAAGATTTCATAGCATTTGAAGAGTGCAGCCAAGCAGACATCAAGGGGGAGAAAAGTGCTGCACATTGTGAGCTATTGAACAGCTGTGATGCTGGTTCATGTTTTCAAGGGGGAGCACCAATTGGCTGTTGTCAATAATGAAGATGGTGCTGCAGCAAATCAAGTAATGAAGACTATGAAGATTGTCAAACTGCTGCTGATTGAGAGTTTCAAATTTCTGAAGCTTATTCCGCTGCTGAAATCTCTGAAGGTGCAGAGTGCAGAAGTTGATTGCAGAGTGCAGAGAGTGTTTTAGCCAAAATTAGCCAAAGGGGGAGATTGTTAGTTCCTGGATTGGCTGGAATTTTGGTAAAACAAAGTATATTCAATGTTGATGTCAAGGTGCTGATGTTGCAACATTGAAGTCTTAACACTGGGTTGTGTTAAGTATTTAATTGCTGAAGTTGGATGTCTGATGTCACACAGGTGATGTTGTAACATCAGATCTGCAGAATTAACAACAGCAGGCTGTGATGTTGTTAGGGTTGCGTATTAGCTGGAATTATGGAGAGCAAGCTGTCTCATTAGATGCGAATATCTTGGGATAGATATTTGCTGCTGCATAGGAGATCTGCTGCAGATTTGTAGGAGATTTAAAAGGTTGAAGATTTAAAAAGATTTTAGGAGAAAATCTGTTTTAATATTCAGTTTTAAATAACAAATCTGGGAGATATTGTAGCAAGTCCAAGACCAATTCAAGGAGCTATATAAAGCGCACAAGACCAAAGGAAAAAGGTACAGAAATACAGAGAGAAGATCAAGAGCATAGGCTGAGTGTCTTGAGTATTTTGTACGAGTTGTATTTACACTATTCTAGGGTTTGAATAGGTGTTGAGTTTCTGTCCTCTCTAGAAGCTGTGAAGTAATAGAGAGTGTTTGCTTGATCAAAGCTGTGAAGTAAGATCAAGGGTACTCAAAGTGGGTTCTTTGAGTGTTTGTAAGGGATTGAGTGGTGTTCTCATACCTAAGTGGTTTCTTAGGTAGGAAGTCATTAGTAGAGTATAAGTTTAGGAGATTGTCAACGGGTCGTTGAGTCTGTAAATTATATCTACAAGTAGTGAATTCCATCCCTGGCTTGGTAGCCCCCAGAGTAGGTTGGTTGTAACCGAACTGGGTCAATAATTCTTGGTGTTATTTTACTGTTATTGCTGTCCATTGTGCAGAGTGTGTTGTTGTGACATCACACCTTAACATCACACGTCTGATACCAGAATTTCAATTGGTATCAGAGCAGGCATCCTGTCTGTCTCTGGGTGAGATCTAGGGAAGTTACTTTCTGGTGTAAAGATGGACAAAGAAGTTGAAGGATTCGTCAACGGACCCCCTATTTTGGATGGATCCAATTATGACTATTGGAAGCCAAGGATGACCACCTTCTTAAAATCCTTGGACAATAGGGCTTGGAAGGCTGTTATTAAAGAGTGGAAAGCACCTGTTGTATGTGAGAAGGATGATGCTGGTAAAGATAAAGAAGGCACCTCTAAGCCAAAGCCTGAAGAAGAGTGGACCAAGGAGGAAGACGAGCTTGCCCTTGGAAATTCCAAAGCTCTAAATGCCATCTTCAATGGAGTGGATAAGAATATCTTCAGGTTAATCAATACCTGTGAAGTTGCTAAGGAAGCGTGGGATATCTTGCAGGCTACTCATGAAGGAACATCTAGAGTCAAGATGTCACGACTTCAGATTTTAACATCAAAATTTGAAAGCCTGAAGATGAAGGATGATGAGACCATTCATGACTTTCACATGAATGTACTTGAGCTGGCCAATGCTTCGAGTGCTCTTGGAGAGAAAATGTCTGAAGAAAAGCTTGTGAGGAAGATCCTTAGGTCCCTACCTAAGAGGTACAAGATGAAAGTGACTGCTATTGAAGAAGCTCAAGACATCAGCAAGATGAGAGTAGATGAGCTCATTGGATCTCTTCAGACTTTTGAACTTGGTTTAAATGAAGAAGAACCAGAAAAGAAGCCCAAGGGTATTGCTTTGGTCTCCACTCCTGCAGAAGATAAGGTAGTCAAAGATTCTCAGGAAGATTTGTCACAAGCCATTGCAATGTTGGGAAGGCAGTTCAATAAAGTGTTAAAAAGATGGAACAATAACTACAAGCCTAGTGTCAAGAACAGTTCCTCTGACATCACCAATCCAAAAGAGAAAGATGAAGAGAAGACTGCTCAGGATAGAGGTGTTCAGTGCTTTGAATGTGAAGGGTATGGACATGTCAAGAAAGAATGTCCCACATTCTTGAAGAAGCAGAAGAAGGGCATGTTAGTTTCCTGGTCTGAATCTGATAGTGAAAGTGATGGTGAGTCAGCAAGGCATGCTAGAGCCTTAACAGGAACTGTTGTGTCTGATGATGATAGTGATGAAGAAATAACTTATGAGGAGCTAGCTTCTACTTATCGAGAGCTGTGTTTGAAAAGTGCTGAGATTTGTCAAGAAAACAAGTATCATAAGCAACAGATTGCTCAGCTTGAAAATGAAAAAGCTGATCGGGAAAACGAAGTTGTGCTAGTTAAGTCCCAACTGGATCAGATGACTAAATTCGTTAGGATGATGAACAGTGGTACTGCTAATCTTGATAAGATTCTTCAGTTAGAGAAATCTGCTGGAGATAAATCAGGCATAGGATATGTGGCCAGCACTTCAGGAACAAAAAGGGAGATGTCTCAACCGTTATCTCAACATCAACCTACGAAACAGGGCCCTACCCCAAAAAAGGTTGTTCAGCCCCAGAATGCTGAGAAGAAGAATGGTCCTCATCAGAGGAAGATACAGCCCCAAGGAGCTAGTCAGTATATGCCTCCCCAATATCACCAGAGTATGCAAGCTGTCAAGTTCAAGCAGAACATGTCTCAGCAGAGGTTTCAACATCAGGAAAAATGGTATGGTTATGCATACAACAATGTTGTGCCTTATGGAAGAAGGAAACCACATCACCATAGTAGACAGCCTAAGAGACAGCATCATCAATATAGGAGAAGACAATTCAACTATGGAATAAGGAGACAACAGTATGGGTGGCAGCCACAGAATTATCAAAGTGGGAGAAGATTTAACCACTTTAGAAATGGCAGAGTCAGATGCTTCTATTGTGGCAGGATTGGTCATATGCAGTCCTCGTGCTTCAAGCTTCACGGATATCCTAATTCTGCTCCTCAACCCAAACAACAAGAGGTTAGGCCTAAGGTGATGAAGAAATGGATACCTAAAGTTACCAGCTTGATAGCTCACACTTCCTTGAGGGTTTCTACCAAAGATGACTGGTATTTTGACAGTGGGTGTTCAAGACACATGACTGGAGTAAAGAATCTGCTTGTTGATGTGAAACCGCAATCTTCTGGCTATGTTACATTTGGTGATGGGATCAAAGGAGAGATAAAGGGGATTGGAAGACTAAACTGTGACAGTACTCCCAAACTGGAGAATATTCTTCTTGTTAAAGGACTAATAGCTAATTTGATTAGTATTAGTCAACTTTGTGATCAAGGATTCAAAGTAGACTTCAAAAAGTCCAAATGTAATGTGAAAGATGACAAAGGAGAAGTCATTATGAAGGGAGCCAGATCTAAGGACAATTGTTATCTTTGGGTGCCGCAAAATTCAAATTCCTCTACGTGTGTGCATGCTAAAGAAGATGATGTCAAAATCTGGCATCAGAAGCTGAGACATCTTCACCTAAAGGGAATGAAGAGAATTATCTCCTTAGAAGCAGTCAGAGGGATTCCCAAACTTAGTATTGAGGAAGGAAAGGTGTGTGGAGACTGTCAAAAAGGAAAGCAGACAAAGATGTCTCATCCGAAGCTTCAACATGACACCACCTCCAAGGTATTGGAACTTTTTCATATGGATTTGATGGGACCTATGCAGGTTGAAAGTCTGGGTGGAAAGAAATATGCTTATGTAGTTGTGGATGACTACTCAAGATACACCTGGGTGAATTTCATCAAAGACAAATCTGAGGTGTTTGATGTCTTTAAAGAGCTCTGTCAAAAACTCCAAAGAGAAAAGGAGAGTAAGGTCATCAGAATTAGAAGTGATCATGGAAGAGAGTTTGAAAATAGCAAGTTTGAAGAATTTTGCTCGTCTGAAGGTATAAGTCATGAGTTTTCATCGCCTATCACCCCTCAGCAAAATGGAGTTGTTGAAAGGAAGAACAGAACTATACAAGAGTCGGCTAGAGCAATGATTCATGCCAAGAAACTACCTTATCACTTCTGGGCTGAAGCCATGAACACTGCCTGCTACATTCACAACAGAGTTACCCTAAGAAGAGGCATTTCATCCACTCTATATGAACTATGGAAGGGAAGAAAACCTAATGTTAAGTACTTCCATGTGTTTGGTAGTAGATGTTACATCATGGCAGATAGAGAGCAGAGAAGGAAATTAGATTCCAAAACCGATGAAGGGATATTTTTGGGGCACTCCATCAACAGCAGAGCTTATCGGGTCTTCAACTCCAGGACCAAAGTGATTATGGAGTCAATCAATGTTGTGATTGATGATGAAGAAAAGCATAAAGTTGAGGATGTCATAGAAGATGTTGGAACATCAGCTGATGAGGTAGCTGTTGAAGTTAAAGAAAGAAATCCATCCCCAAGTGCTGCTGACACTGAGCCTGAGCAACCTCAGAAGGATCCTTCTATCAGAATTCAGAAGGATCATCCTAAGGAGCTGATCATAGGTGATCCAAATTCTGGAGTAAGAACTAGGTCCAGAGAAATCATAGCTAGCTCGTGCTTCGTATCCAAAATTGAGCCAAAAAATGTCAAGGAAGCTCTGACAGATGAATTTTGGATAAATGCTATGCAAGAAGAACTGGAGCAGTTCAAGAGAAATGAAGTCTGGGATCTTGTGCCAAGACCAGAAGGGGTGAATGTTATTGGAACAAAGTGGATCTACAAAAACAAGTCAGACGAGCTTGGAGTGGTTACAAGAAACAAAGCGAGACTTGTTGCACAAGGTTATACTCAAGTGGAGGGAGTTGACTTTGATGAGACGTTTGCTCTAGTGGCGAGACTAGAATCCATCAGACTACTTTTGGGTATGGCTTGTAACCTAAGATTCAAGCTGGTCCAAATGGATGTGAAGAGTGCCTTTCTAAATGGGTATCTGAATGAAGAAGTCTATGTAGATCAACCTAAAGGATTCACTGATCCAAACTTCCCCAATCATATGTTCAAACTGAGGAAGGCACTGTATGGCTTAAAACAAGCTCCAAGGGCCTGGTATGAGAGGTTGACAGAATTCTTAGTAGCAAATGGGTATAGAAAAGGAGGCATTGACAAAACCTTGTTTGTCAAGGAAGAAGGCGGAAATAAATGGTAGCCCAAATTTATGTGGATGACATTGTATTTGGGGGGATGTCAGATGCTATGGTAAAACAGTTTGTCCAACAAATGCAATCAAAATTTGAAATGAGTTTGGTCGGAGAACTTAGCTACTTCCTTGGATTGCAAGTCAGACAAATGGAGGATTCAATCTTTATTTCTCAAAGAAAATATGCTAAGAGCATAGTAAAGAAGTTTGGCCTAGATAAAGCCAATCACAAAAGGACACCTACTCCCACCCATTTGAAGCTATCCAAGGATGAGAATGGAGTGAGTGTGGATCACAGCTTGTACAGAAGTATGATTGGGAGTTTACTATATCTCACAGCAAGCAGACCTGATATTTCCTTTACTGTTGGAGTGTGTGCTAGATATCAGTCTGATCCTAAGGTAAGTCACTTGAATCAAGTGAAGAGGATTCTGAAATATGTAAATGGCACAAGTGACTATGGAATGTTATATAGCCATGATTCTGGGACTGATTTAAAAGGATACTGTGATGCTGATTGGGCTGGAAGTGCAGATGATAGAAAAAGCACTTCAGGAGGGTGTTTCTTTCTAGGGAACAATCTGATTTCCTGGTTCAGCAAGAAGCAGAATTGTGTATCTCTCTCAACTGCTGAAGCGGAGTATATAGCAGCAGGAAGTAGTTGCTCTCAGCTGGTCTGGATGAAGCAGATGTTGAGTGAATACAATGTTAAACAAGATGTTATGACTTTGTACTGCGATAATCTGAGTGCAATTAATATATCTAAAAATCCTATACAGCACAGTAGGACAAAGCACATAGACATAAGGCATCATTTCATAAGGGATCTGGTAGAAGAAAAAATTGTTACCTTGGAACATGTAGCCATAGAGAACCAGCTGGCTGACATATTCACTAAAGCCTTAGATGCAAACCAATTTGAAAGGTTAAGAAGCAAATTGGGAATCTGCATTTATGAAGACTGAATCTGCTAGAGGGGTTGTGGGCAGTTGGGGTGTTTCTGAAAATGTGTAGTCAACTGCCAGGTGAAGTTTGCCTAATTGTGGCTAAAAAGGGGGAGAAAATAGTCAAAATAGCCAAGATAGTCAAGAGTATTATTGCCAAATGCTGCTAAGGTGATGTAGATATTAAGGGGGAGTTATTGACAGTTGCTATGCTGAGCAACATTGTTGAATGCAACATTGTTAAAGGTTGTTGCTGCATTAAGGGGGAGTTTTGACTGAGCTAGTGAAGATTTCATAGCATTTGAAGAGTGCAGCCAAGCAGACATCAAGGGGGAGAAAAGTGCTGCACATTGTGAGCTATTGAACAGCTGTGATGCTGGTTCATGTTTTCAAGGGGGAGCACCAATTGGCTGTTGTCAATAATGAAGATGGTGCTGCAGCAAATCAAGTAATGAAGACTATGAAGATTGTCAAACTGCTGCTGATTGAGAGTTTCAAATTTCTGAAGCTTATTCCGCTGCTGAAATCTCTGAAGGTGCAGAGTGCAGAAGTTGATTGCAGAGTGCAGAGAGTGTTTTAGCCAAAATCAGCCAAAGGGGGAGATTGTTAGTTCCTGGATTGGCTGGAATTTTGGTAAAACAAAGTATATTCAATGTTGATGCCAAGGTGCTGATGTTGCAACATTGAAGTCTTAACACTGGGTTGTGTTAAGTATTTAATTGCTGAAGTTGGATGTCTGATGTCACACAGGTGATGTTGTAACATCAGATCTGCAGAATTAACAACAGCAGGCTGTGATGTTGTTAGGGTCGCGTATTAGCTGGAATTATGGAGAGCAAGCTGTCTCATTAGATGCGAATATCTTGGGATAGATATTTGCTGCTGCATAGGAGATCTGCTGCAGATTTGTAGGAGATTTAAAAGGTTGAAGATTTAAAAAGATTTTAGGAGAAAATCTGTTTTAATATTCAGTTTTAAATAACAAATCTGGGAGATATTGTAGCAAGTCCAAGACCAATTCAAGGAGCTATATAAAGCGCACAAGACCAAAGGAAAAAGGTACAGAAATACAGAGAGAAGATCAAGAGCATAGGCTGAGTGTCTTGAGTATTTTGTACGAGTTCTATTTACACTATTCTAGGGTTTGAATAGGTGTTGAGTTTCTGTCCTCTCTAGAAGCTGTGAAGTAATAGAGAGTGTTTGCTTGATCAAAGCTGTGAAGTAAGATCAAGGGTACTCAAAGTGGGTTCTTTGAGTGTTTGTAAGGGATTGAGTGGTGTTCTCATACCTAAGTGGTTTCTTAGGTAGGAAGTCATTAGTAGAGTATAAGTTTAGGAGATTGTCAACGGGTCGTTGAGTCTGTAAATTATATCTAAAAGTAGTGAATTCCATCCCTGGCTTGGTAGCCCCCAGAGTAGGTTGGTTGTAACCGAACTGGGTCAACAATTCTTGGTGTTATTTTACTGTTATTGTTGTCCATTGTGCAGAGTGTGTTATTGTGACATCACACCTTAACATCACACGTCTGATACCAGAATTTCAAAAAGTACTTCTGGAAACTGTCAATTTCTGGGAAGTAACAATTGCTTTCTCAACTGCAGAAGCAGAATACATATCAGCATCTCTGTGCAGTACTTAGATACTTTGGATGGAGAATCAATTTGAAGATTATCAGATACACGAGTGTAACATTCCTATCTTCTGTGATAATACTTCTACCATTTGTTTATCTAAGAATCCTATTCTACATTCTAGGGTAAAACATATTGAAATAAAACATCACTTTTTACGTGACTATGTTTAGAAGGATACTTTTCAGTTAAAATTTGTGGATACAGATCACCAGTGGGCAGATATTTTCACAAAACCCCTTGCTGAAGATAGATTCATATTCATTCTAGAAAACTTATTTATCAAACCTTGTCCAGAATGAGATGATAATATTTTAATGTGTCAGGCTACCAGAACGTCTGATATAAGATTCTGATGTTAAGTAAAGTGTGTTAATTTTTATTTATTGACTTTCTGATTTATGATACTTCTACAAGTTAGAAAATGCCGTGATCAGAAATTAGTCCAGTCAGATACCTCTTGGTATTCCTGACGTTGGAAACATCAAAACATGCTCTCTTGAAAAACAAACGGCTATGATTATTTGTGGCACGTGTCCAAAATCAAATCATATCTACTGTTGAAGAGACACCTCGAGTGTTGTGATTTCGTGAGGCTAGGTTTCAAGTAATTATTACCTATTACTCCCACCTTGTCATAATCATTATTTTTGTTATAAATACTCACTCTCTCACTTCACACACTACGCTACTCTCACTTCCCACACTTTTTGTCTTAGAAACCCTAAAATCCTTTTGGTTCTCTGCAACTCCATCATCTTCATCAATGGCGGAATCATCTCAAACCATCTCCAAAGTTAAACTATTTGGATATCAGTGCACTATTTTTGAAGAATGTCCTATCTTTCTCGACACGCCAGTAAACGAACTTCGAGTTCTTAGTGAAACCATGGTGAACTTCACAAATCTATTGGATAATGGATGTGATCTTACTCAAACACTTAAACTCCAAGGATGGAATGGGTACTTTAATAGATTGCAAGGATCCTCTCTTCCAAACTTGGTTAAAGATTTCTGGATTCATGCAATCACTAGTAGAAATGTCATCGTTTCCACTGTGTTCGGAAGAAGAATCATCATCACAGAAAAAAACTATTTGTGATATAATATCTCATTATAGAAAGGGACTAAGAATTGTCAATGTTCAACAAGACAGGCAAAGGGAAGCCAAGGTCACAACCGCTATCTTTAAAGAAGGAATTGTTCTGGATTCTAAAAAGGATCCACCCTCACCGCTCTTGAAAGACACTCTAAGATTTTGGTTCAAAATCATGTTGGGGACTATGTATCATCGTCCTCCTACTCACTCAGCTGATTACATTAATCTGTCATAAAAGTATGTTCTATACTCTCTGTTGAAAGGAAAGAAAGTTCATCTTCCTTGTATCTTGTTCAACTTTCTGAGAGACTCCATAGTTAACTCAAGGACTGGCTCCACCAAGAAGGGAAATCATATTCCTTACGCAAGACTCATCTCTGATATTTTCATTGAGTCGGGCTTAGTTGAGGATCTATTGGTTGTTGGGTTCACTAAGGAACTTGATAAATCTTTTGGACAGAATTTTTGGGCTAAGAACTCAAAGAATATGAAGCTTCTTAAGAAGACCACCCATCGACCTGCTATTCCAAACTAGTTTGAACTCAACTTTATTCGATTTCAAATCTCTGGATTTCCACCCTTTTCGAAGCTCTACAATCCAGAAGAACTTGCAAACCATTTTGCTGGATGTAAAGAAGAACCAGTAGATAAATGGATTGACCTGGATAACCTACCAGACACTTTTCCTGAAATCCTTCAGAGAAAGGGAAAAGGCAAGAAAAAGAAAAGTGATGATGAGGACGGACCATCAACAAAGAAAATGAAGATGGCTTCTACATTAACTTATCCAGAACAACAAAGTAAGTCTTTTGAATCTCCATCTGTAACTGCATCTGTTTCTTTTGACCATGGTTGTCAAACTCGCGGGTAGACTCGTAAACTCGTACGAGTTTACGAGTTTAGGAAGTAAAAACGAGTAGACTCACACATAGAATCGTTATTTGATAGACTCGAGTAGACTCAGCTAGACTCGCACAAACTCGTATAGACTCGCGAGTCTATGATGAGTTTACGAGTCTATAAATTTTTCTTTTTTTTTTTGAAAAAAACCAAAAAAGGTCCAAATTCTCCAAAAGAATTTTTTAAAAAAGAAAACCCTTATTTATTTTTTTTTGCTTTTATGAGAATTAGAAAGTCTCTCTCTTAGCCTTTTCTTTCAGCAAAGTTTCTTCCTCCCTTCGTTGAGAACGTGATTGTGTCTGTCTGCCTATTGCTTTGTTCGCGTTTGTTGTCGTAAGAAGAGGGGAAGTAAGTGTCATATATGGATTTAGGTAGTCGTTTTTTAGGAAACATAGTCACATGCTTGAAGATATTTTCTCAGATTTGTGGGTTCTGAAGAAAATCCCTTCATGGATTTCTTATATGCAAAGATGGATTCAGCCAAAGAGAAGATAAAAAAAATTTTCAACAATGTTAAAAAAAGGTAAATCTTCTTAATTTTAATTTCTTCAATGTTTTGATTAATTTTTTGTTATTTCTAATATAGGATGTTTGGTATTTGTAGATATGCACTTATTTTAAAAATCAACTTTAAAACACATGGTTATAAATAACCAATTTTAAGTGAATGCATCTATTTGTAAATAATATTGTGCAAAGTGGTGGGGGTGACAATGTTGAATTAGTTGGAAGGGGACTTCAAGCAATCCAAATTTGGTTAATGATGAAAAAGGTGTTTCATCTGGGACAGAGTTTGATGATGATAGTCAAGATACTTATGAAGATGATGATGATGATGATGATATTAGAGGTTGTGATCTCATTGAAGCTTTGAATGTTTGGAGCCATTATCATATATGTTTGATAATTTTTTGCTTTATGTTGTAGCTAATTAATTAGATATTAGTACTTTAAGTCTTTAACTACATATTTTGCGATTTTGATTGTTTTATTATCGAGTTTTTTTTTTGTTAACAAATTTGTTATTAAGTATGAAATTTAAATTTGGGTGTTAGTTGGTGTTCTAGTATATATAATTGTGTCATATATGAGGCATTTATAAGTTTAAAAATATGTGTATGTGTCATATATGTGTCACTTACATGTTTTTAAAAGTCATTTTTAATTTTCCATAGACTCATACGAGTTTTCGAGTCAAGTCTGCAAGTCGAGTCCATGAACCCTTTACGAGTCTGAGTAGACTCGCAAGTTTGACAACCTTGCTTTTGACAGAAATTTGTCTTCATCTCTTCCCACTTCATCACCACCACTTACAACTTAACCATTATTCTCCACCCCTCCACCAATATTTTCTACTGTTGTAACCACCTCTCCAACACCTATTTCAAAATCTCCTACTGAAGAAATTCCAGTCTCTACACCACTTTCACCACAGGCTCTTGAATTTACCTTAACCCAACCAACTTCCACCATTTTTATCCAACCAACTCTTGTCACATCTGTTCAACCATCTCTATCCATTCAAATCATTGAAGAAATTCTCACCAAACATCCACAAACAACCATTTCACCATCACCAACTTTAATTACAGCTCCACAACCAATTCCAGAATCAATAATAGATAATTATACCATCATTCTTGATGACTCTATTAAAGATGGTCAACCCTTAACTGAGAATCAAACCTATGACCTTCCTCCTAACCTAGATGAAGCAATATATGTTTTTAAAGACAGTGTGGTTCTGAGATTCAGGACACTCTCTGATGAATTAAATACTAGTGAAGACCCTTCTGATTTGGGTGCTTCATGGGATCAATTCAATCAGTGGATGTTTGAGGAATTTCAGAAGATTCAAAATCTTTATGTTTAGACAAAGGGTTATTTTGTTCAACAAGTTCAAAAGAGGCTGTAAGAGAAGAAGGAAGCTGAAGCTAAGCTAGCTGCAAAAAAGGAAATGGCAGAAAGGTTAGCCAAAGAAGAAGCTGAAAGATTAGCTAAGGAGGCTAAAGATCAAGATGAAAGAGAAGATACTGAAAAATCCTCTTCTGATCCAGTGTTGAAAACTCTGGCTACCCTCCAGAAGGAACATGAGTTGTTCAGAGCAAGGATGGACAAGCAAGATGAATTCACTGTCAACATTCAGAATGCTCTTGCTCAGATTCTTCAGAGGCTCCCTCCTCCTTCTCAACCTTAGGCACCTTTGTAGGCTACCCCGTAGTTTGTCTTTGACTGTTTGTTTATGGTTTGATTTACTTTTGAATTATCTTTTTTATTACCCTTTTTTATTATAACAAAAAGGGGGAGTATTAATATGGAAAAGTTATTTTGATAAATATCTTGTCTCTAATTATAGCTATAACATTCTAACACTTTAATTGGCATATATTTTTTAGAATTTTTTTCAGGAAAAATAATTATATTGGCAAAATGACTCTGATATCAATCAGGCTCTGATTTACTTAATCAAGCTCTGTTATCATAATGCATCACCACTATAATCAAGATCTAATATTTTGGATCTGTCTAGATCTTTGCAATCAGGCTCTATATCCTAAATCTTATAAGATTTTGTTAAGTCTTAGATTCAGGGGGAGCTTGATAAAGGGAAGTTTACTTTGAACTTATCTGAGTCAATTCTTATTATCTTCGTACAAAATTGTGTTATCAAAATACATTGTTTTGTCATTATCAAAAAGGGGGAGATTGTTAGAACAAGATTTGGTTATGCAAGATATCTCTATGCTTTGATAATAACAAAGTTGTATTTATGTGAGAACAATTTTGGTACTCTAACGTTTGTTTTCTTAAGTATTGAAAAACAGGTGTTGACGCTGATAAAGCTAGCTCTGACTCTGATAGAGATCATGTGAAACATCACTCTTAAATTATCAAATAGTTGCTTCTGCGTCAAAGAAGCAAGATTGCTTCTGATCTACTATGCTTCAGAAAGACTCTAAGAAGACAATATGTTGCTACTGCAATGTTCTCTTGGATTCTGGCTCTGAATTAAACTCTGATACTTATCTTCTGAAGACTAAGTGCTAATGACTCTGAAGATAAGGTTCTGCTGAACAAGTTCTGAAGACTCTGAAGACTTATGTTTATGATAACCAAGAGTTCTGAAAAAGGAGTGCTGAAGACTCTGAAGACAAGGTTCTGCTGAACAAGTTTTGAAGACTCTGAAGACAAGGTTCTGGTGAACAAGTTTTGAAGATTCTGAAGACTTATGTTTCTGATAACCAAGGGTTCTGAAGAAGGAGTGCTGAAGACTCTGAAGGCAAGATTCTGTTGAACAAGTTCTGAAGACTCCGAAGACTCAAGACTCTGAAGACCCAATGATTCATTCTTCTGATCATGCTTCAATCATATCTATTCAGAAGCCTCTGATGGAGAGAAGAAGATGAAACGTTTGCGAGGGAAAATAGTACATAGTACAGATCAAACACGTTCTTTTCCAATACCATTCCACTACCCTGATTTGGTGGTACAAAGAATAATTTCAGTGTACGATTTTCATCCCAGCATAACGACATTATTTCAAGTCGCCAGTATTTTGCTGATATTCTTGATCTGCCCTTCAACGAATCTTTTTCTGGCTATATAAAGACTTGATCATTCAACGAATCATGTGTGACACCAAGTGTGAAAAAGAGAAATATTCAAAACACTGATTCATACGAGAAAGAGCTCAAGAAATAGAGAAATCCATGAGTGAACAGTAAATCACCACAATACAAAGAGGAAGATTGTTCTTACTGTATAGATTCGCTCTAAGTTAGATTGAGCTTGAAATTGTATTTATATCAGTTTATGTAAGAAGTATTTCATTGTAAACATTTTATTTGATCAAACAGTTGTTTGAGTTCCTTAAGGGACCAGTTGGGTCAGAATCCTTAAGAAGAGACGGTTAGTCTGTGTATTGTTAGTCACCAGCAGTTGCTAGTGCAGTTGTAATCAGTTTGGTTATAGTGGATTAAGTCCTTGTGTATAAGGCGAAATCACCTTGGCGGGTGGACTGGATTAACTTGATAGTTTTCAAGTGAACCAGGATATATCGTGTGTCTTTCTCTATTGTTAGTCTACTTGTGATCTTTGTTTGAGTTTCACAAAACCTTTCATTTTGAAAACCCAATTCAACCCCCCCCCCCCCCCCCCTTTCTTGTGTTTTTCTCACAGCTTTATGGGATGCTTACATTAAATGATAATATTATTAATGGTCCTACAATAACTGCACATCCTCCAACTTTCATCCTTTTTAGAGACTCAAATTATAGGGACAACACAAGTACTTAAACTTTTTCTTTCCTATCTGTTACTTATCAATTCGGTCATTTGCCTTTGTATGTCTTGAGTTTGTTGTGGATTGCTTCTATATATTTTCCTATTATGAAAAGATGCTCCTAGATTGAGATCAATATGATATCCAATTACTCTAATAGGTGGTAATCCACTTGGCACCTCTTTTAGAAACAATTTTTTAAATTCCTGCAAAAGATACTTAATAAAACTATAACTTTTTTTAATTAAAAACTGTGGTTTGTAAAGACACCTCCTTGCAAAAGAGGAAGTATAGGTGTTGGTGTGGCACAATTTCTTTCTTCATGTCTCCTTTTTTTTAATTAAACTTTCTTTCTTTTTTTTTTATCATTCTTTTTTATTTTCATTGTTTTCTTTTTCTTTTTTCCTTTCCTTTCCATTTTTTTTTTCTTTTTGATTCTTTTCTTTTCATTTTTATTTTACATTCTTTTATTTTTCTTTTTCTTTTCTTTCTTGATAATTTTTTCTCTCTTTTTCTTTTGATCTTCTCGCACCTCACTAGGATTTAATGGTACAAGATGGGTCTTTTGACCATGATGCATAAATGAATACTTATTGTAACACCCATCATGATATCCGTTCTTGCTAAAAACACTAAAAGGTTGACTTCTCTGTTGCTAATCAGGGAGAGCCTCAAATGATTAGTTAAGTGTATGTAAATGTTTTGCTCAGGTAGTTCTTGTCCGTTTTCTCAGTGAGAAAGTCTCCTTTTATACTCCTGCGTCAACCAATAACCCTTTAATAAGTGCTTCTTCGTGTCCCTCATTAAGGAAACTTTGAATAACGCCCGTCGTCTCTCATAATCAACACATAACATCTTTTCCCTCAGCTTCTGTAACTCCCTTCCATCATGGAAATGTTTCATAACCATCCATTTGCGACAGTTCATCTGACTTCTTTTAACTGATCATATAGTCAGAGCTGACTTGTTTCTACTGTCCGAGTTGTGCTACAAGACCATCATGTTTATATTGTCGGCGTGTGAATCCTAACCGGATTCCGACTTATGCATGGTTACAGTTACTCGACCTACTTGCCTCCTCGTACTCGGTTTTCCACAAGCTCGACCCAAGGGAATTCTGGGATGTACATAAGCCCCCCGATCACGAGACCGACCTTCTACTCGGCGAGTCACTGAAGTGTCAGTAATTTCAATGATGACAAATCTTTCTCTCTCTCCTCATTATGATGGTTTTTATGGGAACTCTTACTTGTCATCATTGCTCTTCTTTGGTATGAATTCCTGACCATTGATAAATTATTTTAAATAAAAGGGTATTTGTTCTTCCATTTTGTTTACTACCAAAATTATTGATCTTTTTTCCAAGCATTGCGGATAAATCTTCATTTCATTCATCACTTGTTTCTTCAGTTATCTCAAGCCACATGTATAGTTTCCTTTCCCCTTTTCATTCTTTTATTTATGTCTTTAACACGAAACAATAGTTACCTAGGAGAATGTTCGACTTCCCTTACTGCTAGTGATAAGAGTAGGATTTGGAACGCTTGCATGCGAGAATGTGAGAGTTATTTAAGTTGAAAGGATATTTACCATATTGTTAGAGAAATTTATGGTGAAATCCCTTCACCTATTAGTAACACTGACTCAGAGTCTTCATCCTCAGGTTCATTAGACACTCTGATGAAGGCAACAAGAACTTTGAAAGGTAAAGAGGTTATAAGTTACGACCATATTGTCATTTGTAACACCCTTCTAAACCCCGCGGAATAATACGTCATAAATTAGAGTAATTTATCATGCATCTCAAATAAGGGTGTCACATATAATTTCAAAACATCACACATATACCTGTTATGCTCAATAACACTTGAAATAAATTCATGCTTTTCATATATTTTCATATAACATGTAGTAGCGAAATTACTTCAATCATAATAGACATAATGAAAGTCTCATGCTCATCTCATTCATAATCAATACTTAGGCATAAAAGCCAATACTTCATATAATTCAAATTAACAATAACAGAATAAAGTAGAGTACATAAAGTATCTCTCAAAACATGAATCAAAATGTTCCCCAATGTTACATAATCAGAGCACGACTCGACCCAAAATAAATAAGGACACTAAAGCAAGCTACTCCAACGGCTGCCTCACTAGAAGCAACTATAATCTTCAGTACCTGAGTGATGTCGTACAAAACATCATTCCAACAGAAGGGTGAGAATTCATATAATTATCAAAATCATAAGATAATATATAATTTGTGGCATACAAGCATAACATAATTATTCTCACACTTCCAAAAGTTTTATCAACATATTATTATTATTCAAGTAGCCATACTATTCACAAATACATACTCACAATCCACAATTTTGTCAATTCAACAATTTAGATAATACACATAATCTCATTATACACAAAACACAATGAGACTCGATGCAAGACTCAAATACAACTCATGCATGTAGTACCAACACTTGTTATTATTTTTTGATTTTTACATTAAACCGGGTCCGTTCTCTAGACCAATAACACACAAAAGCCTGTTCTCTAAGCTTTCAAACCCCGCTCTAGGTTTGGGACAAGTCACTAGCTCCCACGGAACTAACAAGCATTACCGCTTGACACAAATGATGCGTGTGCAAATTCAACAATCATATGCAATTAAGACCATTCCCTAATCTTAATATCCATGCATATCTTCAATAATTCATCACACTTGAATTACCACACATTTGCACATATAAACACATTTTCAAAAAAAAAAATCATGGCATTCTTACTTCAAACATCATCACTACAATTAACACGTAATCCAAAAGTATCAACACAATTCAATCTCAATTTAAAATCACACATCACCGATTAAATGTTGAGTAATTAATCCATCACTAATAATCAAATTCAATATTTAGACGATAACAAGAAAATATCAATAATTAAATGAAGATATATTAATATTACTATTATTTAAGCTAATGAAATTAGGATATATATAATTAAACCAAAGAGGAAATGTTACATAATCTTCACATTTATTTAGTTACTAATTAATTCATTTAATATATTAGTAATTTTAAATAAATATTATTTTTCATTGCCTAATATATATATATATATATATATATATATATATATATATATATATATATATATATATATATATATATATATTACCACATCCTAATGTTCTTGTCCTGTGCTACATTAATAATACTAGGGAAGTGTTGCCTTATAATCCTTATTATTCAGAATTTTTTATCCAAATACCCCTAATTTTGGGAAAAATTCTCAAAATAACCCATGTTTCAAAAAAATTCCCAATCTGCCCCCATTAAGGTTTTGGTTTGAACTGTGTCACCATTGGAATTGGCGACTTCCCTATAAGGCTAACAAGCTGTCGCCAATTGAACTGGAGACAGCAGACCAAGTCGCCAGTGCAATTGGCGACATATTGTAATGGTAAAAGGGAGTCGCCAATCCAAGTGGAGACTCCCTAGAAACTGAATTTTTTACTATAAATAGGGGTGTTAAGCTCAGTTTGTTCCACATCTCTTCTCACAACTTTGTTTTACTCAGAAAATGTATTATCGTCGTTGGGGAAAAGTTATTTTTTCGCGAGACAAGCCACCAATCGACATGATGTTTTGGAACATACAAGGTATCAATCAACTTAAGAGAGAGCTGAATCGGTGGTTGGAGGGAGACATTGGAGAAGGGGAGAAAATCTGAAGTATCGAGAGACTTGATCGACTACGTGGATGGGTTCGTGTCAAGACTGACAAAGATGCGAGGGAAGTCATGTTTTGGCGAATGACTCGCTTAGCGAATGATTTGTTCGCCTAGCGAACCCGCGATAACAATTGATCAATATAGATGAAGTTATTTGTTCTTAATGATGTATGTGTGGGTTGTATCACTCTAGACATAGATTTTACAATTCATGACCTAATATTTTCATCTCTTAAAAACCAAACTCTAGACATAGATTTGGGATTTGTTATTCGCTTTGTGTTGATCTTAAAGGTTGTTGTTTAGATTGTTAGCGTGAGACATCATCTAACGGTTTAAACAACGACACTCACGAATTTGCTTTAGACATAAACTTATTCGAGAGGATACGCGATTGTATTGGTCGGAAACTAAGTTCATATGCGCGATTAATCGAATATGTGTGAAAAGGATTAGTGAAACCTAATCTTGACATGCTTTTCTAAAACCTTACAAACTCTTTGCTACAAATTTACTCGTTGCTACAAATTTATGTTACACAAAACCAAGAACTATTTGAAACTCTTTAACTTAAAACGTTGCGACTATTGAACGACAAGCATCAAAATATCGCACAATCCATGCGGATACGATAAAAACACCCTCCGAAATACTATTTCAACAGTCGCACGCTCAGTTTCAGTCCCCGAGACTTCACGGGAATGCAAGACATCCTAAGGGAACCATCTCGGACTGTTCCTGAGACTTCGACTCCTCAAACACCCGGCGTGAATCAACAACAAGGGGAACAAGGGGGCCGAGTACAACGAGTGCAACGAGTGAGGGTCCTTAGGGGATGTGGAACTGGTGGCCGGTTGAATGCACCCAGTCACGAACATGAATTAATGTAATATTTTATTAAATTAATGAAAATTTTATGTCATTGTGCAAACAAAATCAACGTAAACTAAAAAAAAAACAACACACACCCTGTCTCCACATCATTTGACGACAGGGTTATAGCCTTACACTATGTCGCCAATTGCACTGGCGATTTGAAATGTTGTCTCCAGTTCAATTGGCGACAAGGTTATAGCCTTATAGGGAAGTCGCCAATTCCAATGGCGACACATTTCAAACCAAAACCCTAATGGGGCAGTTTGGGATTTTTTTTGTAACATGGGTTATTTTGGAAATTTTTTCTAAAATTAAGGATATTTGGGTAAAAAATTCTATTATTCATGTCTACTATTAAAATATTAATGACATGGTTGAAAGGTGCTATAGGATTGTTCATCCCCTATCATTCTCTATGCTACAGTGACTAGAAGTAAAAAGGTCACTTGCATTTCTATTGTTTGTTTCCTGAACATTCATCATGTTTCTAAAATACTACCAGATCATTTATTATATTTATTTATTATAGGAAGGATAATGATAAACAAAAGAGTCACATGTTATTATTTTCATAGTTTCCTGAATGTGAAAGTCCAGTGCAATCCAAATATAACAAAATATAAAAAAAATATAGCATATGAAAAGTTAAGAATAGAAAAATAGTCTAATAGTTTAATGCAGTTTGAATAATTAATATAGTTTTAATATTTTAAATAAATATTCACTACTCAATAAATATTCAATAATTATTTAATATTCAATAAATAATTAATATTTTAACAAACTATCATTGTTAAATAATAATTAATATTTTAGTAAATAATCAATATTCGAATGAATAATTAATCTTTAAATAAATAATCAATATTTAATTAAATAATTAATATCTTAATTAATTAATTAATATTTAATAAATAATCACTATTGGAATAAATAATTACATTTAAATAAATAATTAATATTTAAATAAACATTTATTAATTAATATAGACATCATTATTACTCATATTAATATGTTATTGAAATATCACAAAGTGTAGGATTTCATTACATTATGCAATCATTTTTCACTCCGCATAAAAAAAAAGAAAGAGTCTTGCGCTACAGTGCATTTGATGAATAAAAAAAATCACATGTTCATTTCCTATTACTTCTATTCCTATGGCTTACATAATGCTCTCATTCAATTTCCTAGTTGACCATTCTACAGTACATAAATACACCACTTTTCGTTTGGATTAAAAAGGGATTTTTTTTTAAACTAAAACACTTTTTTAAAAAAAATACTAAAAAACCTGATTTTTCAAACTATTTACGAAAATGGTAGGATTTGGAAAAGGGTCCCAAGGGTGGCGCCATATGAAATGACGCCTCAGTTAGAGGCCACAAGCCATTTCATATAGCGCCTCAGGCCATATATTTGCCCTAAAAAATTCCCTGAGGAGTAGCCATATGAAATGGCGCCTCAGGCCATTTATTTTTTATTTTTTTAAGTTTAATTTATATTTTTTTAATATACTAAAAATTATATTATTTTATAGGTTATCGTTAGCCTATAAATAAGGGCTCTCCCTCACTTGTTTTTGCACAACAACTCAACAACACAAATCCTAATTGCCTCCCTTCCCTCACCAATTTCTCAAAGTCTCTCTTTCTCAACACCATGTCTTCATTCTCAAATAGCCGACCGTCGTCGTCATCAGCAGTGGAGGAAAAGTGGCCAAAGTTTCCACTGATGAAATGAAATGCTCGAGTTATATACTCAGCAGTCAAGCCTCCGTTGGAGGTGCGACTCTGGAACACCCAGACGTTGGAGCATTTGCACAGGGAACTTCGCCGCTGGCTACCAGAAGAATTTCAGGCCGGTGAAAAGACCAGAAGAATTTGTTCTTAATATAAATAGACAAGATTACATAAGTTACTATGCCGCCGTGCTAGGGCCTGACACATTTGGACACTTAGTACTTTTCCTCCTCTGCTGCTGATGACGACGACGATCGGCTATTTGAGAATGAAGACATGGTGTTGAGAAAGAGAGACTTTGGGAAATTGGTGAGGAAAGGAAGGCAATTAAGGTTAGTGTTGCTGAGTTGTTGTGCAAAAACAAGTGAGGGAAAACACTTATTTATAGGCTAAGAATAACCTATAAGCTAATATAATTTTTAATATATTAAAAAAATATAAATTAAACCTAAAAAAAAAAAAGGTCTGAGGCGCTATATAAAATGACTTGTGGCCTCTAGCTAAGGCGCAATTTCATATGACGCCACTCTTGGAACCCTTTTTCAAACTCTGCCATTTTCGTAAATAGTTTGAAAAATCAATTTTTTTGATATATTTTTTAAAAAAGTGTGTTAGTTTAAAAATTTTTTTTAAAAAGGCTTCTATTATTATTCTCTACAGTAGTAAAACATGGTATCACTACATTAATATGCTACTAATTTATAAGCTACAGGATAAAAGGATCTCACTGCATTATTATATTCATACGCTAATGTGAATTGGAACGGGTCACTTTTCATTCCATAATTTATTTTCTTTTCGCTACAGTTCAGCAAATATATTACAATTACAATGAGTTTACTCCAAATATTAAATGGATCTCTATAGTATACCAACATATCAATTCCAAACACAATTAAATTAACACATCTCAAAGATTATCACTAAAACCTAACAATTTCAAATTCATGAAAAATTTAGGGGTTTCAACCTAAACATGTTTTTACCAATTAAACACTATCAAATAATTCCAATAATTATGTAAAGGCTTAAATAGTATTTTCGTCCCTGTAAGTTAGCGAGTTTTTGGTTTTTGTCCCTGTAATTTTTTTTTTTTGGTTTTAGTCCCTATATTTCACATTCGCGTTCGTTTTAGTCCTTAAAACCAAAATCCGCAGGAAAATCTGCAGGAAAATCCGCAGGAAACCTTCGGATTTTCCTGCGGATTTTGGCTTTAGGGACTAAACAGCAAGCAAAAAGTAAGATATAGGGACTAAAACCAACAAAAAAAAATTACAGGGACGAAAACCAAAAACTCGCTAACTTACAGGGACGAAAATACAATTTAAGCCTTATGTAAAAATTCACCTTACCTAAATTTTTGATGATTCACGACTTCTTGAATTTGGGTTACTCTTCTTCTCCACTTCTCTTTCCCTCTTGCCTCATTTTCCTACCCTATTCTTTCTCTTTCTCTACTTTACCAACTCTCACAAATTTCTCATTAAACTATTGGGCTCACTCCACCCACTATCACAATTTCTATTCACACTCTCAATTAAACCCAATTACTAATTCTAGCAATTTTATATTTTATTCCACCAAATAAAATAATTAAAACAAATAAATCAAGTAATTGAATTAATTCAAATAAATCACACAAATCACATAAATCAATTAATTCAAATAAATCAGATAAATCAATTATTTCAAATAAGTCTCAATAAATCAATTAATCCAAATAACTCAAATAAATCAATTAATGTATATAAATCAACTAAATCAATTAATTTATATAAATCTAATAATTCATATAAATTCAATAAATCAAATATTTTATTTAATTCAAATAAATCAAATAATTCAATTAAATCAATTAGACATCAAAATCACACGATTAATTAATTAATATAATAAATAAATAATTATTAAAATTGAAGTGTTACAACCCTCCCCCACTTAAAAGATTTTCGCCCTCGAAAATTACCTCAAACAAACAACCCGGGATAAGACTCCGTTGTCTGACTCTCAAGCTCCCAAGTCAGATCCTTTTTCCAACACACAAGCTCTCAAAAGATCCTCAAGTGACTGAATCGTCCTCTTAGTCTGACCATCTATCTGTGGATGATAAGCAGAACTCAAACGCAACTTCGTACCCAATGCATTTTGCAAACTCTCCCCAAATCTCGAAGTAAACCTCAGATCTCTATCTGACACAATGCTAAACGGAATACCATACAAACTGACAATCCTCTCAATGTACAGCTTTTCTAACTTCTCCAACGGGTAATCCATTCTCATTGGAATAAAGTGAGCATATTTTGTCAATCTATCCACAATAACCCAAATAGCTTCACAATTACTCAGTGTTCTAGGTAAACCAGACACCAGTCCATCGATATGCTATCTCATTTCGACTCTGGAATAGATAACACTTGCATCAAACCCGACAGTTTTTGATGTTCGATCTTCGACTTCTGACAAATCAAACAAGAATACACAAACTCTGCAATATCTTTCTTCATACAAGGCCGCCAAATACTTTCCTAAAATCTTGATACATCTTGGTAGCATCGGGATGAATACTCAATTCACTATGATGCCCTTCCTCAAGAATACTCTTTTTAAGTTCAACAATATCCTTAACACAAACTCTACCACGACATCTCATGATACCATTTTCATCAATTCTCGAAAGTGGATACTTATTCTTGATAGCCACCTTGCTCAATTTTCTATAATCCACACACAGTCTCATAGCACCTTCTTTCTTCTTAACCAACAAAACTAATGCACTCCACAGTGACACACTCGGACGAATAAACCTCTTCTCAAGCAGATCTTCAAGTTGACTCTTCAACTCCTTCAATTCCAATGTGGACATACGATATGGAGCCATCGATACCGTACTAGTTCCAGGAACTAAGTCGATCGTAAACTTCACCTCACGTTCCAGCGGTAAATCACTTATCTCATCAGGAAAAACTTCCAAAAAATAAAAAACAATTGGCAAAACACCAACAGCTCCACTTTCACTGATACTCAAAGTTGTCATCAACATAAACATCTCAGCACCATCTTGCACCGGCTCATTCACTTGCTTAGCATACATAAACAAGTCTCCTTCATTCTCAGGTTCCAGAAAAATAACCGCCTTATCGCAACAATCTGTAAGCATTTGGCTTAACTTCAAATAATTCACGGCACACATCATTTAAGCTCGCAAGACACGTCTATTTCATCCAACATAACCCCATCTACTATCAACAAGAGATTAAGGGTGATCAGTTCCTAAATTTGTCAATAGACAATCGACAATTATGATGGGGCATAAACCATCTTTACCAAACTTTAATAGCGTTCAACGACAACTGAGCCACTACTCCACACTTGAAGCATCTTGGAGAAGCACAAGTGTTGCGGTGAGAATCGGATATCAAGCTATTAATTAACTTGAATCACAAAACATGAAGTTCACCACCGAGCTTTGATTTATCCAAAGGAAAGGGTAAAGATCGAAAAACCCTAAGTGCGCTATGTAGGAACACAGCTCAGAGATCTAAAGTTCGGGGGTTAGTTATACCTAGGGAAGGTGTTAGCATCCTAAGTATCTGTAGTACTCTACAGGAACCTCTTATTAGTATTTGTGTTAGGCTAAAGTGTGCTTGCTAAGGGAAATGTGTTAAGGTAAAGACCTAGGGGTATATACACTAAGTATGCTCGCCAAGACATCGCATCTCGTGCCTACGTATCCTGACGGGAGTGGAATCAGAGCATTCGTAGTTCCCCTCACTACGGGGTAAAAGGGATAAAAAGAAAAGGTAGAATCCAAGAAGGTATTGGATGTAAAGGAAAAAGGTGGAAAAAGGAAAAGGTAGAAAAAGAAAAAGGGTAGCTCGCTAGGATCTCGCAATCCTATGACTACGTATTCTCAAGATGAACTTGAGAAATCAGAGCGTCCGTAGTTCCCCTCAACAGGGATAAGGAACTCTTGACTGTGGTCAAGGTTCCAGGGGAAAGTAGGGTCTGACAGCAAGAGACCTACGTGGAGTGCGGTGACTCCAAACCTAAGGCTAGGTAAAATAGGGAAAGAAGTGCCCACAAGAAAGTAGGGTCTGACAGCAAGACACCGACGTGGAGTGCGGCGACTCCGAACCTAAGGCTAGGTAAAAAAAGAAGGCAAGTCTCGATCGCGCGGCGGCGTGAGATAAGGGAATGATGGACAAGGCTATGACATGGCAGTCAATGGGAAATCCTTTCCTTTGGAATGAGGAATAAGGTATAGAGAGACAAGGAGGAAAAACCCCGGGTCAAGTGTATAATGAACAACAATATGTACAGTAATATATATACAACAAATGCAATGAGAGTTAAATTAAAAATGAATATTAGGAATTAACTGATAATAAATTGTCAGGATTAACTTAGAAACACATAAAGTCTAAACAAACCAGCAATCTAATAAAAGAGATTACTATCTAATTAAAAGCTTATTAAATAAATCCTAAAATTAATTAACTAAAAACAAAATAAACTAATTCTAAAAACAAATTAACTAAATTCTAAAATTAATTAATTCTAAACCAAAATTAATTAAACAAATTAGCTAAATCTAAACTATTTCCAATAGAAATTAAAATAACTAATCCTACTAAAATCAATTACCTAAACAAACTAATTAAAACTTAAAACTATTAACTGAAAATAACTAAATCTAATTAGAAACCAAATAACTAATTCTAACTAAAAAGATTAATTAAACTAACTACTAAATCTTATTAAGACTAAAGAAGAGTATAAGCTGCACAAAACAATGGGCCAGGAATGATCAAGCCCACAAGGGGCGCTCCAGATCAAGACGGGTCGGGTTATCTAAACCCAGAACCCGGTTTGGCTGCTACAAGACAAAATTGAAAGAGAAACCTAGAAGCTAACAGCCATTTTAAACAAAGCACGCTGAGAAAACAAAGAATCAAAACACGCTCAGTCAAAGAAATGAGGACCGTAAAAAAACGGTGAATCCGATCAAAAGAACATCACTTTACTCTTTGACTTCTCTTCTCGCAATGGCATCCTCCTTTCCTTTCTTGTCGTTCTCTCTCTCTCGCGTGATTCGTTGTGGCGTGGTTGGTAGTTAACGGTGGAGCGGGATTGTTGCAATAGGTTGCTGTGTGTTGGGCGGTTAGGAGACAGTTGCAGGGTTTGTTGTTGCTCTGTTTATGGCGATTTGGCTGCGCGAAGGATGATAGTGGTGTACACGGCTGTTATGGTGTGCTTGAGAGTTGAAAGGTTGTCATGGTGTTGCGGAAAGGGGTTTATGGAGGTGTTTGGGACAGTTGCTGCTTGTGTTAGGGAAAGTTGAAAGAGGAGTTGCGTAGTACGATTTGGTGGTAGTTGAAATGTTACAGAAGGTTGAAGATGATGGTTCGATGGAGGGAATACAAAGAGTGATTTACGAGTTGTTCAAAATGGTTGGTCCTCAAAGTGATGAAGGAGGTCCGATTTTAGGTGATGAAGGTTTGATGTTTGATGTTGTTTTAAGGATTTCACTCAGTCTCCTTCTTCATCTGTTCTGGTTTAATTTGGTGTATGAGTGTTTCGATTGTTGGATGGGTTTTGTTTTGGAATGGAGGTGAAGAATAGCTTAGGAAGGATTGGAGAGTGAAGGTTTTATGGCTGTTTAAGATTAAGGAGATGTTGAGATGGTGAAAATGAAAACAGGGTTTGTGAAATGTTGTGATGAGTGAGGCGTGTGATGTAAGTTGAAGGTTTAACAGTGGTAAGTGTGGTATGTTTTTCTTTTCCTTCTGCCCCTGGCTCTTTGAAATGGTCCCTCTCCTTAAATCAAAATTTGAAATTTGTTGATTAATCTTTTTGGAGTTTTGTTATTGAGAGGTCATGGTCAAAACTTTGTTGGCTGCAAAGACGCGTTTGGCAATGGGTTTTGAAGCTTTGGTGAAAGTCTGTTCTTGCAGTTTGTTTTCAAAAAATGCAGGTTATGTGCTTTGGTGAAAACTCTGCTTATGTCTTTAGTCTGGTTTGTAGCAGGTGATGCATGGTCATGTGTGCATAGGTTTGTACAGTTTCTGCAGCATAGTGTAGCAGCATGAGGTTTTTGGTGTGTGCGGGCTTTAAGCTCTTGGAGTGTAGCAGAAGGTCATAGCAGGGTTTTGTTTTGGTTATGCAGCAAGCTGGAAATCGTACAGGACAGAAAAGGATAGCAGGCTTATGGAGCAAGAGTATGGAGTAGTATTTGGCATGTAGCGTAGGCTCAGAGTGGGATCAAAAGTCTTTTTGTAGTTGCTATTTTTTGTATTTTTTATATTATATTCAAATTAAAAGAAAATGGACTCTAAGTATCTTTTATGATTTTTTTTAAACGAAAGAAAAATAATAAAAACGAAAACTAAATAAAAACTAACTTAAATTAGAATTAAAAATTAAAATTAAACTAAACCAAATTAATAAAATTAATCTAATTAAATCAAATTAAAATGAAAAGTAAACTAAATTAAAAATAATCTAATTAACTAAACTAATATAAAAATTAAACTAAAATTAAAATTAAATTAAATTAAGTTTAAAAATAGAAATAAACTATCTTAAATATAAATCATATAAAAAGATGAGCCCAAATTGAAATTAAACTAAATAACCTCCAAATAAACCTAAAATAATTATTTAACAAATCATAAGAATAAAATAAATAAAAGTCAAGAATGACATGGAGGAAAGAAAATGCATGATTAATGATATGTTTACTAAAAATGCGAAAACAGAGACCGACTTAGAATGATTTGAAATGATCAGAATCTGAGGGTAAAATTTGGGGTATGACAGTTGCCCCTATTTAAATATTTTCACCGGATGACATGAGTGATAGTTCTCGTGAAATTATGGTGGAAGGTATTTAAATATAGATAACCGAAAATTTTGCCCTTAGATGCAATGACATGCTATGCTATGGACAAAAGAAAACTAAATCTATAATGCTGACATGCTAAGACTCTAATATGATGAAAATGATGGAATGATAAATGTAAACTGCAGACAAAAACGAAAGCAGACAGGGACAAAGTCCACACAACGAGCAATCACTCACTTGGGATGACAACAACACTGGGGAAGCTAAAACAAAACTGGGGAAATCTAAAGTGATGGAGCAACTGGTTCAAGCATGACCGACTGCCACTTTAGAAAGAAAAGATAACACAAGATCCTCAATGGAAGTAGCACCGGAGAGACGGTCTCCACTGGGGAATCAAATAATAAAGACTCAATCTGGAAGAACATCGGAAAGAGAAAGGCACATCCGGAAGAGCATCAGATGGCAAAGGGAACCAACCATCCAATAATGGCCTTGAAAGAAAGGTACAATCACCATATCTGAGAAATCATCAGATGAAAGTGAACAAAGACTCGATCTGGAAGAACATCAGAAAGAGAGACACGTTCGGAAAAGCATCAGAATAGCAAAGCGAAATATCTGGAAAAACATCAGATAAGTTCTGGATGAACATCAGAACAAAAGACTCAATCTGGAAAAACATCAGAAAGAGAGACACATCCGGAAAAGCATCAGATGGTAAAAGCAATGTCGTTCCGGAAAAGCATCAGAATAACAAAGCGAAATATCTAGAAAAACATCAGATAAGTTCTGGAAGAACATCAGAACAAAAGACTCAATCTGGAAAAACATCAGAAAGAGAGACACATCCAGAAAAGTATCAGAATAACAAAGCGAAATATCTGGAAAAACATCATATAAGTTCTGGAAGAACATCAGAACAAAAGACTCAATCTGGAAAAACATAAAAAAGAGAGACACATCCGGAAAAGCACCAGATGGTAAAAGCAACGTCGTTCCGGAAAAGCATCAAAATAACACGAAATATCTGGAAAAACATCAGATAAGTTCTGGAAGAACACCAGAACAAAGACCCGATCTGGAAAAACATCAGAAAGAGAAACACATCCGAAAAAGCATTAGATGGTAAAAGAAATGAAATTCTAGAAAAGAATCAGAATTACAAAGGACTATTTGGAAAAACATCAGATAGGTTCTGGAAAAAACATCAGAACAAAAAACTCGATCTGGTAAAACATCAGAAAGAGAAACACATCCGGAAGATCATCAGATGGTAAAAGAAATGTCATTCTGGAAAAGCATCAGAATCACAAAGGGGTATATATGGAAAAACATCAGATAACACAAAGAGAGAGTTCTGGGAAAACGTGAGAACAGAAGAGTCGATCTGGTAAAACATCAGAGGAGACAAATATATATGACATCCAAGAACGGCATTGGAGAAAAGACAGGCGAAGACATCCAAGAATAACATTGGATAAAAAAGAGGAATCGACATATCTGTTTGGTAGGTGCCATGTAAGTTGGACTTTAACCATAAGGTAAGACGTGGATAACAACACGACCTTGGGAGAAATGCAAGTGAGGATGAAACACTCATGATATGCATATGGTATAACTTATGCAAATGATATGATCAAATGCAAATGTAAATGTATATGTCGACGACACGGCTCGACTCTTTTGGGGAGAAGACAAGACTGGAAGACTGATTCCTCAATACGGAGATCACTGTCATTCTGCTTGGGACTAGAGATGCTACCACTGAACACCTCTCTGCCATACTAGTAAACTGTGTCCAAATTGATGATCCTTGTAGGAAGGATAAAGAGCTGCTTGGGGATGCTTCAAGTAAATTGCCCCAGATTAGCTGACTATTGTAGATGCGCTGATCACTGCCTCAGCTTGAATGATTCTGAAATGACTGTTTCACGGTGCTCTTAGAAAGCTTTCCCCAGTATGAGTCTTGAAAGGTCTTCTGGATAAACCAATTCTGAGAAGGACTTGCCCCTGATTGGATCACCGACCAAGTTTCTTAACTGTTTGAAAATTCCTTGAAAGAAAAAGTCAGTTTGCAAACAAAAGTATTTGTACAAACATGGTAATTTTAAAGCAAAGTCATGCAACTTTTGAAACCAATTTCATTTTCGAAAGATGCAAAACAAAATGAATCACTGGTCTGAACACGGCGGTACAAGACATTTAAAAGCAAAAGGTAAAGCACAAGGGTAACACCAAAACAGTTGATCTGCAAATATCTTTGGGAGTCAGTTTACGCAACCTTGCTGTAATATGCTTTCAAAATAACCTTGCTTCAGTTAGGTCTTTTGAGGGTTATAACGTGGCTTGGTTCACGGTTTAAGAAACAAAGGATAAAGGCTCAAAGTTTATTTGTATCCACCCAATCTTCGTGATGAACTACCAATCCTACGCTCAGTTAACTCAGACTATGCACTCAAATTCCCATAGGCTAGGAATTGCACTGATGATAGTAATGATGATGGTTCAGAAGTCAAAGGACTTTGAAATGGCATTCACTACCTCCTTACCAAATTGTTTGCCATTGAGGACTTTCACGGTGAAGGATTTAAAGATTTCCTCTTTTTGGTTGTCATACAAACTTTTTGTATAGGGCAATGTCATGAGCTTCCCATCTTTCTTAGCTTTTGCCTTGAAAGGGACTCGACTCATTCTTTGAGTAAGGAAAGTGAATAAACATCTTAACGATTCCGGTGAACCATCATTGGCATTTGACTTGAAAGACATCTTCGACACTTGCTTGCTGTGTGCAAAGGAAAACTGTGAATGCAACCTTTTGTTGAAAGGCGTCTTGCATGAAACATTTGTATTTGAATGTACAATCAACTTAACTAAGAAATACCCTGCCCCAAGTTAAGATTGCGGGTTTTTGTAAAGAAAGAAACTTCTACTCCTAGGCTCAAAGGGGTAGACAGGGAGTAACTTCCTTATTTCTTCAGTGTTTAGGGATTGAAACAATTCCTTACATCGTCAGCAAAGTTTATTTGAAAGCATACCACATCAATTATGAGTATAATATTTTCATCATCCTCCCTCCAATCTTGCATAATAAAAAAGAAAGTGGACAAGAGATTTTTCTTATTTTTCTTGAAAGAGAAAGCATTAAGAAGTAAATAGCAAACACAAATGAATTGAATCAAAAAGTTGCAAATGCTCATTTCATTAATTGTGAAAGTACAAACATAGTTGAAAGCAAACAGCTATTACAAAATAAAGAAAATGCAAACACCAAGAAACAAAGGCCTAGTGACTAATCAACACAAGGATGAGTTGTCCTGTTTGAAACACTGGCTTTTAGGAGGATAATCTACTGAAGTCGACTGAAGCTTCACTTGGCGTGCCCTGGCAGAGGGTTGTTCTGGACATTGGGATTGTCACGAAAGTTACAAATTCCAATCTTAATCAAATCACACACTTTAGCCTTTAGTGCATAGCGATTTTCCAAGTCGTGGCCTACGACACCTTCATGGAATGCACAGTGGAGATCAGATTTGAATCCAGCTGGAAGAGGATTTGGAAGGGGTAAAGTCCTTGTGGTAATCAAACCTTGCCCAACCAGACCAGGATACAGTTCAGTGTACTTCATGGGAATAGGATCAAAATGATTCCTATTACGGTACTGGTTCTGTCCAACAGCCAGACGTTGAGGAGCTTGAGCTGGTCGTGGAGTAGCAACCACGGGAGTAACAGCAGCAACAACAGGGTGAATGTCATACTGAGGTTGAGGACGAGGCCTTCTTGTATCAATTATAACAGCATTAGTCTGATCTTCCTTCTTCTTCTGAAAATTTCCATAAGATTTCTTCGCAGCATTGGAAGATTCAGCAGCCTTTGACACTTTTCCATTCTTAAGCCCTTCCTCGAGGCTTTGGCCGATAGTAACCAAATCAGTGAAATTGGAGGAAACACTTCCAATCATCTTCTCCCAATAAAATGGGGACAAGGTATCCATGAACATTCCAGTCAACTCTTTCTCTGCCAAAGGAGGTTCAACTTGGGAAGCCAACTCTCTCCAGCGTTGAGCATACTCCTTAAAAGATTCCTTATCATTCTGAGACATATTTTGCAGTTGACGGCGATCAGGAGCCATGTCGAGGTTATACTTATACTGCTTCATGAAGGCATTTACAAGATCTTGGAAGCAGTGAATGGAGTTTTTGTAACACCCCAATTCCCATCGCAAATAAATAATACATAAATAAATCAGAGTAACTAAAATTTTTTTTTTTCGACAGAAACAAGGATGCCACATTTTAAAGTAAGAAAACACAATCCCTGCTCAATTATTTTTTATACATAACACATAATAGAGAAAATCATTAACGGGAAACTTTTTTCCATAAAAAGGGAAAGGTCAATTATGGAATAAAGCGGAAAGATCCATAACCGACTTGTTTTACAAAATAAATCATTTCAGAACATCAACTATATACGCACAAGTACTACAAAATACAACCAACAAATGTATACATATATATAATCGTTCCCCGACTCCCGTGCTACGTATCAGAGCAGACACCAAGACTGACAACAGAACGGAGGGCTAATCTCCACAAAAGACCTCCAGCAACTCTAATCTGCAATGCCTCATAGAGCATTATAAAACAGCAGAAGGGTGAGAAATAACAACTAAATCAAGATTGCATAATAATATGCAAACACACATTCAAACACATGTATAAATCATCTCACCCATACCATCACATAGTAACACATATAGCATGCCACAAATACAAAACATATATCTATTAATCCAACAATATAACATATATCAAGTATCCAATATACTCACATATTTGTACCTAAGGCATACCAAGTCATAACATTTAGAAACACATCACACATCACATAACACATGTCTACGTATAAACATATTATCCACAACCAATGCATTTATCACATATGCACATCAAATTACCAATGCTATCACAATCTCAACACATAACAAATCGATGCACAATTTCAACACATAATCAATCAAATCATGATTTTACACACATAATGCATCCATTCACAATTCTAACACATAATCAATCCATGATTTATGCAAATGCACAGAGACCGACACAACGACTCTATGCAAATTCCATGCGGTACCGACTTCCAATATTTCTCATGTCTCATCACCAGTTCACTCAGGAACTATTGGAACCATCGCTCGTTACTTAGTGTAACTCCCCGTCGGGCCTACGATGTTCACCCATCGCTTTCGGTCCCCACATGGGCACACGACGTTTATGGATCGCTTGCAGTCCTCTTTGTATAAGGCTCACGATCCGATCGCTTGCAGTCCTCTTTGTATAAGGCTCACGATCGTCTATAATCATCATTTTCAGTCCTCTTATTTTTAAGGCTCACGATCCAATCAGATCGCTTTCAGTCCTCTTATTTTTAAGGCTCACGATGTTATAGCAGATTCCCTCAGGAATCAATCCGTCCCTCAGGACATCACAAGAATGCATATCATGATGCTTGGCATACAATGACTCATGACATCAAATGCATCTTCACACATATATGCAACCATAATCATGCATATATTTTAACTCATCAGTTCCATATAACCAAAACATCCATCTACACAGTAGCCCATGAATAATATTCAAACCTTTCACTTATCACTTCCATTTTGAAACGTCCAATGGTCTCATCAGTCCTACATGTTCCCAATGTTCAACCTACGAAATCTTACAAGTCACACACTTATATATGAATTGTATCACCTCACGCTTCCGTTGCACACTCTGATTACTCGTAACCATCAAAACAGACATGCACTAAAACTTTCGACTTAACTTTCCAAGCAAGACCTTACCTTTACCAACATGATAATTCCAACTAAAGTCATAACTCATCACAAATTCCAACCATCCTCATTGTCTCATACTCTATTCCTTCAAACCAACCAAGTACTTTAAACTCTTGCGATTACCAAACACTTCGAGCCGAGAACCATACAAATAATACTTCCAAATATTCCAACACAATACAACCGCGACCAAATCCAAACCCAAAATAGTATAGATCCTTTTATAAATCCTCAATTGTCGTAACGCATAAGAAATGACTTTACCCTCTTACATTAACACCCTGACTAAACTCATCATAAACACTTCACAAAACCTCACAAACGGTTGAACAGGATCACACAGAATCAAAACTGGAGTCGTAGACCATTTCTACTTCAGCTCACCCAAAACTTACTCACAACGAACATCCAAAACAAACGACCACTACAACAAAAAGGACTTATAACATCTCACCTTAGACAGCGCTTTATTACAAAAGCGCTGCTATAGGTCAAAAACACGGAATCTATTAATTTAATAAAGGAAAAGCGCAAAAAAATATAAGACCTTAGACAGCGCTTTAGTGAAAAGCGCTGTCTAAGGCCTTTTAAATTTTTAAAAAAATTTAATGGAAAATATTAGACAGCGCTTTCCTTAAAAGCGCTGTCTAAGGCCTTTTAAATTTAAAAAAAATATAAGACCGTAGACAGCGCTTTTAAGGAAAGCGCTGTCTAAGGTCTTAAATATTTAAAAAAATAAAAACAAAAGCGCTGTCTAAGGCCAATCTTAGAAAGCGCTTTTAAAGCGCTGTCTAAGGGCCACCTTAGAAAGCGCTTTGTTGAAAAGCGCTGTCTAAGGTCTAATAAAATTAAAATATATGAATATACTCAGTTTTCATTTTCAGTTTTGCGCTCTTTCTTCTCCCTCCCCTGTTGCGAACGGATACTTGCGAACCTGAGCTAAACCCTTGCCGTCGTCCACCGCGCCGTCGTCCACCGTTCCTCCCTCATTTCGCGACTCCGACGACCTTTACTCCACCGTGACCGTCTGTTCCTCTCTCATTTCGCGTTTTCGTCACTCAGTTTGGAAGTTTAAGAGTTTCAGATTATTACACATTTTATAAGGTATGCTGATAATGTTGCTGTTGATAATGTTGTTGTTGATGTTGATAATAATGTTGTTGTTGATGTATTACACATTTTACACGTTTCAGAGTATTACACATTTTACACGTTTCAGAGTTTCAGTTTGGAAGTTTCAGAGTTTCAGAGTTTCAGTTGATAATGTTGATAATGTTGTTGTTGATGTTGATAATAATGTTGTTGTTGATGTTGATAATATTGTTGTTTATGTTGTTGCTAATGTTGGACTGTTGCTAATGTTGATAATGTTGCTAATGTTGTTAATGTTGTTGCTAATGTTGGACTGTTGTTGGATATAAGAATAAAATATGTGCTAACTTCATTTTTGGTGATATAGGAATAAAATCAATATAATGTGTTAGTTTAGTTTGTTCTTGTTAACATTTTTCTACATTGTTAACTATTGCTATATAATGTGTTTGTTTAGTTTAGTTTAGTTTAGGTTAGTGTTAGTGTTAGTGTTAGGTTAGTGTTAGTGTTAGTGTTAGTGTTAGTTTAGAACATCTATTATAGTTTGTTCTTGTTAACATTTTTCTACATTGTTAACTATTGCTATATAATGTGTTTGTTTAGTTTAGTTTAGTTTAGGTTAGTGTTAGTGTTAGTGTTAGGTTAGTGTTAGTGTTAGTGTTAGTGTTAATGTTAATAATGTAAATTCTTGAGGTTGTTGTTCTAAAGAACCGAAATTCAAAGCAATTTTGTTAATGAAGTTAATTGCTTTGAATTTCTTAGTTTGGACTTGTTATGCTAATGTTAAATTCTTTCTAACTGTTAGGATTAATAAGTAGGAAAACCATGGATAAAAAATGGATGGATGCCGATCGATTGTCCAAAGAGTACGAGAATGGGGTATTGGATTTCGTTAAGTTTGTTGTTCAACACGCTGACGCTGAAGAGCTCAATCGAATAAAATGTCCTTGCTTGGGTTGTTGTTATGTTGGTAGGGTTGACGCAGATGGGTTGAAATCGCATTTACTGATGAATGGAATTGATCGAAGTTATAAGTGTTGGATACATCATGGTGAGAAAATTAACGAGAATGTTGAACCGACGAGGAAAAGTAATACAACCTATGCTTCAGATGACAAAGACACGGAAACATACGATTGTGATCGAGTCGAAGAGATTGCAGAAGCAGTTGTAGAAGATCTTCATGATTGTCCCGAAATGTTTGAGAGGTTGGTAAGCGATGCAGAGAAACCGCTCTATCAAGGTTGCACTAAATTCACAAGACTGTCTGCGGTATTGAAGTTGTACAACTTAAAGGCGGGCAATGGATGGTCGGATAAAAGTTTCACAGAGTTATATGTAATTAAATAATTTAAGCTACTAATATAATTTCATGGATGAGGATCTTATAGCGGATGGGTCATATATCAGAAATGACCATAACGAGGGAATTTGGATCCATTCATCCGTCCGCATTGATAAGAAACAAGTAATTCATATTCCAACCAAGAAAAGAAAGAGATGTTAGTGAAAGAGGTAAAATTTGTTATATACTTGATTTCTTTATTATATTTGTTATATATTATGTCATATTTGTTATATTTGATATCCTTGATTTTTTTATTACATTTGTTATATATTATGTTTGATATCCTTGACTTCTTTATTATATTTGTTATATATTATGTCATATTTTTTATATTTGATATCCTTTATTTCTTTATTATATTTGTTATATATTATATTTGATATCCTTGATTTATTTATTACAGGTTAGATGGCTACTAACAATGATGACCCACATGCTGATGATCACGCACATGATGATGATCATCCACATGATGATCAGGTTGGAAGTAGCAGAACTATGGAAGAAGAGATTAGGAGAGGAATAACCATAATGAGGAGAGTGATCCATGCTAGAAATCAAGGCATGACTTATAATGTGCATTGGAGCAAAACAGGCACACTTGTTGAGCCTAACGGTCATATGTTGACAAGTTTCATTGGTACACTTGTAAGGAATGAGGTTCCTATTACTTTAGATGACTGGAGAAACAAACAGTTGAAGGAAACCAAAGAAAAAATTTGGAATGAGATAAAGGTACCATAATTATGTCTTTAATTATGCCAACTAATTATGTCGTTTAAATTATTTGTACTAACCAATGTGTATGGTTTTTTTAGAGGTGCTTTAATGTCGAGGACGACAGAAAAGCTTATTTGATGAGATTGGCAGGGAAGCTCCTAAGAGGGTTTAGGACATATTTAAACAAAACCTATCTTAAGGATGCTGAAGGTAATTTTGTTGATGGAGAGTTTCCATCTAAATATGCAAGTTTCATTTCACCACAAGAATGGGTGAAGTTTAAAGCCAAACGACAAACCGAGCAATTTAAGAGTTTAAGTGCAATTAATCGGGATAGAGCATCAGATCCCCAATATAAATACAGGAAAGGACGTACTGGATATGGACGTTTGGAGCAACAATTGGTAAGTATCAATAAATTGCAATGACATAATAATTGTTCATTATGAGTTATATTTGATCATATTATTTGGCTTTATATGTAGTTACAAAAGGCGGGTAGCTCTGAAACATCTCTTCCTGCACATGTCTTGTGGAAGGAAGCCCGTGTGGGCAAGTCTGGATCTGTTCCAGAAGAGGTTCTACAAGTATATGAGAAATGTGTAAGTATAACAATATTTCTTTAATTAAGTCAAAACTTTATTAACAAATATTTGACAAATATTCGATATTCATCTGATTTTCAGGAGGCGTTATCTCAGTCTGTACCTGCAGATGATACCAGGAGCATACTTAGTCGGGCATTAGATGTCCCTGAGTATCCTGGTCGGGTGAGGGGTAAGGCATTTGGGATCACCCCGACCTCCCTGAATATTAAAAAGGGAAAGGCTGCTAGTTATTCAGTACTTGAAGCTAAATTGGAAGCACTAGAAGCCGAGGTGCGGGAATTAAGAAAGGAAAAAGAAAGGGATAACGCTTCTAGTGTTAGAGATGGATCAGAGAAGGATAGTATCAACTGCAGCTTTCATCCGATTATTCCAGAGGTAATTATATATATATATATATATATATATATATCTATGAAATTATATTAGTAGCTTAAATTATTTAATTACATATATACACATTAACAATGACATATGTATTTTTGGTTTTAGGGCATTCACCAATGTCAACTATTCTTATCTTCACCAATTCATCGGATGGTTGCCAAGGGAAAAGTGTTTAACAATGGGGTCACAGTACTTCATAATGAATCCCTCCCTACTGGAAGTTTGAAAGTATCAGTTGATATTGCTATGGAGAATGAAGCACTATTACCCTATCCTAACGATGATTCGGAGGTAAGAGTGGTGGGACAAGCTATAGGGTCGTTTGTTGCATGGCCGTCAAATCTCATACTCGTAGGATATGAGGTATATATGCTTAAAACCGTTATAAACCTTTGTTAATCTTAATGTGTAAATTCAAAGATTTTACGAGCATTTTATTTTCATTTTTTACATGGCAATGTTATTTAGACTCCAACAAAATCCAAAACAAAGGATAAGCGGATTCCGGAGCATACCGAGTCCGTTGTCTCAAAAAAAGAGGTACATCACAATTATATGCATAGAAAATGATAAATTGGATATCTTATACTTCATCTAACAAATTATATGATTTATAGCTGCCTGGTAAAGTGATTAGCAACGTTTCAACGCAAAAAACTGTTGGTGCTAAGAATACCAGGGTTAGAAAACAACCTATCGGCAAGGTTAGGACGTGCCTTCAGACCTTTCTACAATTAATGACGGATATTCCGACTGGAGGTGTTCGTCTGATAACTATGGAGAAAGATTTGTATGGCTTTGAATTTGACCAGAATGTTGGTAATGAAGACTTCGAGCAAGTTTTCCAACATACAGAATTGGGTGTCACTGTTGTCAATATATACTTGAGGTATATCCGATCTACTTTGGTAATTGAACAACTTATTTACTTTATTTTTCAAATGAATATTCTAATGTTAATGATGTTTTTATTTCAGGTTTCTGTATGACAGTTTTATGCGCCCCCGGGGATTGGAGCAAAGATTTGCATTCTTATGCCCCAGCGCTGTCAACTTAACCGAAATATTGACGAAACCAAATGAGGTCCATGCGTATATACGCAACGTCTTTATGGACAACCAAGAAACGGAAAAGTTGTACTTTTTACCGTTTAATACTGGGTTAGATTTTCATTCTAAATTCATCTATTATATTTTTTTTTGTATTTTGACTTCGTGTAGAAAGTTTCTATCTAACACTTGTTTAATCTTACAGTGGACATTGGTTGTTGGTTGCAATCAATCCTATCCGCGGAGTAGTGTATTATCTGGATTCCTTAGGAAATGATTGGACCACATACCCGGATATGAAGGACTGTATTGACACGTAAGTGAAATTGTTCTAAATAGAAATGTGTATTTTATTTATTTATGTGAATTGTTCTAAATATTCATTTATATTTTATTAGCACTATACAAGCATTCCTAGAACATCGGGGAATCGACCACACCATTACATGGAATTATGTGAAGGTATATTAATTATCACATGTTTTATTATATTAGTGATGCTTACTTGATAAAACTTAGAATTTATCCATATTTTATTTTCATTTGTAGTGTCCTCGGCAACGCAATCAAATAGATTGCGGCTATTTCATGTTGAGATTTATGAGAGACACTATTTCGTTGGATCGAATGGAGATTCCACCCGATGTATGTATTTCTAACTTATGAGTTATTTTAACACATATCTCTCATATTGTCTAATGAAATAGTTAAAACTAAATCAAACTATATGTTATATTATTATGTAGTATTTTGAAGAATTCAGGAGTGCTACTTACACAAAGGCTCTATTGGATGAAATCAAAGAGGAGTGGTGTCAATACATTATGGAGCTCGGAATTTTACAAACTTAAGGTATAATATTATACTCTTACTTTAATTGATGAGAATTTTAATATGTGTAACTTTGGTTGGAGTAATGCTTTGGTTGGATGCAATTTTGGTGTATATACTTTGAATTGCAATTTTGGTGTATATACTTTGAATTACAAACTTTGAATTACAATTTTGGATGCAATTTTGGTGTATATACTTTGAATTACAATTTTGGTGTATATACTTTGAATTGCAATTTTGGTGTATATACTTTGAATTACAAACTTTGAATTACAATTTTGGTGTATATACTTTGAATTACAATTTTTGGTGTATATACTTTGAATTTTAATACTTTGAATTACAATCTTTGTGTTTTCAGGACCTATAATGTAGATTGAAGCAATGTTTTGGTTGGATGCAATTTTGGTGTATATACAATTTTGGTGTATAAGTAATATGTGCATTGTAGAAAAAAATGCTTTGGTTGGAAGCAATAACTTTGGTTGGAAGCAATGCTTTGGTTGGATGCAATTTTGGTGAATAAGTAAAATGTGCATTTGTAGAAAAATGTAATGATTTGTAATTATAAATAGGTGTATATACAATTTTGGTTTGTAATTTTAAATATATATATTGGTATGAAATGCCAATTTTGGATATATAATTTTGGTGTAGAAAGGCCAATGGTTTGAATTGCCAATTCTGAAAAAAATTGCTGGTTGAAAATTACAGGTCAAATTCTGGTTGAAAAAACCTGGTAAAATTGTGGTTAAAAAAAAATTATATAAAATTTTTCGTACACCTTAGACAGCGCTTTTGGTGAAAGCGCTGTCTAAGGTCCACTTTAGACAGCGCTTATGGTGAAAGCGCTGTCTAAGGTGTACTAAAAAAGTCAAAAATGGAAGGTCTTAGACAGCGCTTATGGTGAAAGCGCTGTCTAAGGTGTACTAAAAAAGTCAAAAAAGGAAGTACTTAGACAGCGCTTTTGGAGAAAGCGCTGTCTAAGGTGTACCAAAAAAGTCAAAAAAAGGTAGGGCTTAGACAGCGCTTTTGACGAAAGCGCTGTCTAAAGTAATCCATATAATGTGAAAAAGCGCTGTCTAAAGGTACCATAGACAGCGCTTTTCATTAAATACACGCCCCTTTAGACAGCGCTTTTGGTAATACCAAAAGCGCTGTCTAAACCTATAGCGTCGCTGGTTTATACAGCGCTTTAAAGCGCTGTCTAAAGGCTAAAAAAGCGCTGTCTAAAACCGTTTTTGCGCTAGTGGACTCACCCTTTGCAAGCCAACTGAAATAACAGAAGTACGAACTTAGCAAAGCCTTCCATAACCTTCTGTAACAACCAACTGAGCCCAAAGTTTTTAATCTCCTTAACCAACTTCGGAACCTCTCATTGTAGAACTGCATCTACTTCCGATGAATCCAAAACAAATACCATCCTCAGAAATAATATATCCAAGAAAACTAACCTTTTCAACCAAATTCTCACTTGAATAACTTAGCATAAAACTTCGTCTCTTTTCAACACTTGCAATTCAAATCTCAAACACTCTACCTGTTCTTCCCCTGGGTTTATAACAGATCCGAACGTTCTCAATCCAAACCACAACGAACTTATCCGAATAAACATAGAAGATACGTTTCATATATTCCACAAACATTCCTGACGCATTACTAACACTAAATAACATCACTGCCCATTGTAATGGCCAACCAAATTCCAAAAGATATAATTCTTAAAGTGTTTGCAAAACTTCTCTTAACAATCCAAATTCCATAAATCCAAACATGTCGCAACAACCAACTCAAAAGAACTCTCAAATATTACATCCATACCTAAAGGTTCTCTCAAAATTTCCATTTTTGCCTTAAAACTCCCAAGACTTCAAACCTCACCAGAACTCTAATTTTTCTTTCCATAGTCTCAATACCAATACCATCATACCCATCATGCTTGTTATTCAATTCGGTCATCATTCCCTTTGTTACCAACAATACTGGAGCTCTCTAAGACAACACCTTAATGTTCCATCCAAAAACACATCTGAAAACTATGCCCAACTGACGGACATCACTGTGATTTCCTGCCAATTTCCAGAACACTACCATCGCAGACAAAACAAACATCTGAGTTTCACTTCCTAAAAGTTCTCCTGCTTACTTAGCAGATCCAAACCTCAAATCCTTACCTTCGTCCAATTTGAGTTCACACTCTTCTCTCTGAGAACCACCATTAACGATGCCCAATCATTCTCTCTCAAAACTTCATACTGAACCAACATACCAAAGCCTCTAATCCGTCTCATCTTCCAGTATAAGAATCTTCATCAACTCATCGAAACAATCCGTAATCACCTGCTTAATTCCAAACAATTCATTACACACACTATCAAAGCCGGAAAGACACGTCTATTCCATCCAACATAATTCCCGTCTGCTATCAACAAGAGATTAAGGGTGATCAGTTCCTCAATTTGCCAATAGACAGCCGACAATCATGATGGGGCATAGACCGCCTTTACCAAACTATAATAGCATTCCTCACATCTCATGCACAAAACTAACTAAGGCACCAATCCTTAGTCTACATAATCCTTACCTCCGCAATCCCTCCAGAATCTGGAACAACACTGTCCAAACAACACTTACACTCTTACAACCAACGGCACACTGAGCCCACGCTCCACAACCGAAGCAACTTGGAGAAGTTCCAGCTTCTCCCCCACTTATCTCAATCTAAATCCTACAGACAAAGGACTAGAAAAACCCGAAAGTACTGACAGTGTTCCACACACATATCATATACTAAGAAACAAACAACACCGACAGTATTCAACTGTCACACCAACAGACTCAACAACTCGGCCGGACGGACCGACCTGCTCTGATACCACTAATGTAACACCCCAATTCCCATCACGAATAAATAATACATAAATAAATCAGAGTAACTAAAAATTTATTTTTCCGACAGAAACAAGGATGCCACATTTTAAAGTAAGAAAACACAATCCCTGCTCAATTATTTTTGATACATAACACATAATAGAGAAAATCATTAACGGGAAACTTTTTTCCATAAAAAGGGAAAGGTCAATTATGGAATAAAGCGGAAAGATCCATAACCGACTTGTTTTACAAAATAAATCATTTCAGAACATCAACTATATACGCACAAGTACTACAAAATACAATCAACAAATGTATACATATATATAATCGTTCCCCGACTCCCGTGCTACGTATCAGAGCAGACACCAAGACCGACAACAGAACGGAGGGCTAATCTCCACAAAAGACTTCCAGCAACTCTAATCTGCAATGCCTCATAGAGCATTATAAAATAGCAGAAGGGTGAGAAATAACAACTAAATCAAGATTGCATAATAATATGCAAACACACATTCAAACACATGTATAAATCATCTCACCCATACCATCACATACTAACACATATAGCATGCCACAAATACCTATTAATCCAACAATATAGCATATATCAAGTATCCAATATACTCACATATTTGCACCTAAGGCATACCAAGTCATAACATTTAGAAACACATCACACATCACATAGCACATGTCTACGTATAAACATATTATCCACAACCAATGCATTTATCACGTATGCACATCAAATTACCAATGCTATCACAATCTCAACACATAACAAATCGATGCACAATTTCAACACATAATCAATCAAATCATGATTTTACACACATAATGCATCCATTCACAATTCTAACACATAATCAATCCATGATTTATGTAAATGCACAGAGACCGACACAACGACTCTATGCAAATGCCATGCGGTACCGACTTCCAATATTTCTCATGTCTCATCACTAGTTCACTCAAGAACTATTGGAACCATCGCTCGTTACTTAGTGTAACTCCCCGTCGGGCCTACGATGTTCCGTCGCTTTCGGTCCCCACATGGGCACACGACGTTTATGGATCGCTTGCAGTCCTCTTTGTATAAGGCTCACGATCCGATCACTTGCAGTCCTCTTTGTATAAGGCTCACGATCGTCTATAATCATCATTTTTAGTCATCTTATTTTTAAGGCTCACGATCCAATCAGATCGCTTTCAGTCCTCTTATTTTTAAGGCTCACGATGTTATAGCAGATTCCCTCAGGAATCAATTCGTCCCTCAGGACATCACAAGAATGCATATCATGATGCTTGGCATACAATGACTCATGACATCAAATGCATCTTCACACATATATGCAACCATAATCATGCATATATTTTAACTCATCAGTTCCATACATTCACAATTCAACCATATGAATTAATCAACCTCATCACATTCATGCATTGCAAATCAATTCAAACAATGCATTTCAAACCATAAAGGCCACCAAACAACATACATTGAAATTTCACATAAACAAGGCATATCATCACAAACCACAAACCACAACAATCATACAATCACAGTTACTTCCACAAGGGATTCACACCATAAAGGCGACCCACAATACATCATAACAACATACATTGATATTCAATCAAACAATGTATTTTACCACACAACAACATCATTAATCATGCATCGAAGTCTAATCCAAAACAATGCACATACTTTCCATAAGGCCACAACCCATCATCACAACATTTCATCATGTATATTCACCTCATATAACAGCACACAAGCTACATGTTACATGACAAAAGCATATAGCATGATAACACATCATCCGCACACAATTAACGCGATGAAAACCCGACAACCCGACTATTTTTCAAAAAACACGAATTAATTAAATCATCTTTTACCCTCCAAACCATCTTTAATAGAAAGAACTTTTCATTAGCTTTCCAACGCTTCAAACGGGGGTCAAAACGGACTTACGGTTCAAAAGTTATGAAGAGAACAAAATCGGACATTTTGGAAAATTTGTGTCACTCGCGAGTATGCTCAGGTCGAGTCCATAGGTCGACGCAAGGCACTTTAGGTCGACGCAAAAGTCCTTCAGGTCGACGCATACTGCGCAGAATTTGATAAAAACTCAATTTTCGATCGTTAAATGACTTCCGGACCTCCGATTTCGATTCCGTAAAAAGCTGCGGTCTCAGAATTCAACATACTACAATATTTCCACCATTACAAAGCCATCTAACACATTTTCCATTTTTGAAATATTTTTGAAACATAATTTTATCAGTTTATCCCAACTCCAAACTCGCTCAAAACCACTCGAAAACACACAAATAACCATTCCCGATTAATTCTTATCCTTACCCGATTAAATATCAATCTATACCAATGTTACCAGACATATCCAAACACTTTTACTCGATCACAACATCAATTTGCACAAAAACATAAATATATATCAAAAACTCAAAAGTTATAAATTCAACTCGATTCAATCAAACGATCACGCTAAATCAAGACCCAACATCACACGACTCTACTACGCGATTTATTCCGACTTTCGTCCGTAAAAACATCGATTTCTAATCATTTTTACCATTTCGACCTAAAATGAAAACTATAAAAAAATATCCAAAACCATCCAAGAAAACATACACATATACATACACAAGCAAGATATAATTGAAATTTCTCACCCTTACCCGATTATTCGCGCTTTAAACGGATGATTTCCTGATTTTCCTTCTCTTTTCCTCTTCTCCCTTTCTTTCCTCTTCGTTCTCTTTTTCTCTTCTCTTTCTCTTTTCCTTCTTTCTCTCATTTTCTCTCTATTTCTTTCTATTTATATAAAAGCATAAAACTTACCCAAGCAAAAGACCAAAATACCCCTATACTCAAATATCTCGCAACCGCTCTCAAAACGCGATAAAACATAAACAATGATGAAAAAATAATATATTGCCAAATAAAAGTCAAGAATAAAATAATATAATAATAAAATAATCAAATAGACTCGATTAAATAAAACTGACAAAAATGGGGTGTTACAGTTTTGCTCGAGACCCATATACCATTTGAGTGATACTCCACTCAAGCTATCCTGAAAACAATGGATAAGCAGCTTTTGCAGCCATCTTGCGACAATACATGACCAAATGAGCCCTTATACAAGAGTGGCCCTTATACTTCACAAATTCCGGAGTCTTGAACTTAGCAGGCATAACAAGATCAGACACTAAGCACATGTTGTCTGCATCCACATTAAAGAAGTCATTACCCTCAACGACTTTAAGTCCTTTGTCTATGACCTAAAATTGCTCTCGGACAACTTCAGGTTCAACAAAGTCTTCATGGTCCTCACCTTGAGCACTGGCAGCATTGTACTCATAGAGGGGATTCTCAAAGGGAGCTCGAACAGTCTGTGGAACAGCATGGACCACAGGTCTAGGTTCGGCAAAAATAGGAGCTTGAAATACTGGTCCATCATTCTGACCAACCATAGCAGTAGATGCAAGAGGTGGAGAGTAGTTGCGTGGCAAACCAAACTCTGGCCAAGTTGAAGGTGGCATTTGAACCGGTGGAGGATCAGCACTTGAAACTTCCTGTATGACAGTCCTTTGGGGAGGCTCTCCTCTAGCAATCAAGACTTGGAGCGTCTCAGTGAGCTTGGTCACGCTTGACTTAAGATCATCGATCTCCATTCAGATCTCAGCGTTGTGTGCCTCTTGCTCTGACATCCTTCGTCTGTAGTTAGCTCTGGTCTGATATCAGTGTCAAGGAATCAGCTTGACGACTCACAGGTGACACTGGAAGATGGTGAGAACTGGAAATGAGTAACTGGACAAATAGACGCATGTAATGAATCATGCAAAGATGCAAATGATATGCAATGCAAAACAAACAGGATGCAAAACACATGCAACAAGATCAAGGGTTCGAGATCACTGCATGGAGTCTGGGTAAAGAACCAACCATAGGGTGTGTACTAGGGTTCTTGTATTCGTAGAACAAGGTTATAAAAGTTCTCAGAGTCAACGTAAATCTTTCGGATATTATCGGCCTACGTGACTACTCACGCGTGTTAATAATATTCTCAAGATAAACTCGTCTGAGTGTAGTATCGCGTAACAACTACTTGAGTCTACTCCCTCATAGCCATCACACTACATCCTAAAAAGGCCAAGTGGGGTGAAGGTAACTACGGTCCTCAGAATCACGGGCTCTCAAATCGGGAAGAGTGACATCAATGTGACTACTCACATCAGACCTCAACAATCCCAAAGGGCCTCAAGTGAGCGTGGTCATCATATGCCAAAAATTGTTAAGACTACTCCCAACAATCGACTATTGATTACACCAGAACCCTATCATAAGTGTGCTCTCAAGTCCGGGTTAGGACTTATCTCACCACTCAAAGTAACCACCCTGCATACAGAAAACCCAAGCCCAACAGGTATATACAGATATAAATATATACAGATATACAAGCAAGCAAACATGTAGATAACACAAATACAAACAAGATAGGCTTAACCCTCTTAGGGGGAGCGTCCCCAGTGAAGTCGCCATTTTTATTGCGATGAGAATCAGATATCAAGCTATTAATTAACTTGAATCACAAAACATGAAGTTCACCACCGAGCTTTGATTTATCCAAAGGAAAGGGTAAAGATCGAAAAACCCTAAGTGCGCTATGTAGGAACACAGCTCAGAGATCTAAGGTTCGGGAGTTGGTTATACCTAGGGAATGTGTTAGCATCCTAAGTATCTGTAGTACTCTACAGGAACCTCTTGTTAGTATTTGTGTTAGGCTAAAGTTTGCTTGCTAAGGGAAATGTGCTAAGGTAAAGACCTAGGGGTATATACACTAAGTATGCTTGCCAAGACATCGCATCTCGTGCCTACGTATCCTGACGGGAGTGGAATTAGAGCATTCGTAGTTCCCCCCACTACGGGGTAAAAGGGATAAAAAGAAAAGGTGGAATCCAAGAAGGCATTGGATGTAAAGGAAAAAGATGAAAAAAGAAAAAGGTAGAAAAAGAAAAAAGGTAGCTCGCTAGGATCTCGCAATTCTATGTCTACGTATTCTCAAGATGAACTTGAGAAATCAGAGCGTCCATAGTTCCCCTCAACGGGGGTAAGGAACTCTTGAATGTGGTCAAGGTTCCAGGGGAAAGTAGGGTCTGACGGCAAGAGACCTACGTGGAGTGCGACAACTCCAAACCTAAGGCTAGGTAAAACAGGGAAAGAAGTGCCTATAGGAAAGTAGGGTCTGACAGCAAGAAACCTACGTGGAGTGCGGCGACTCCGAACCTAAGGATAGGTAAAAAAAGAAGGCAAGTCTCGATCGCGCGGCGGCATGAGATAAGGGAATGATGGACAAGGCTATGACATGGCAGTCAACGGGAAATCCTTTCCTTTGGAATGAGGAATAAGGTACAGAGAGACAAGGAGGAAAAACCCCGGGTCAAGTGTATAATGAACAACAATATGTACAGTAATACATATACAATAAATGCAATGAGAGTTAAATTAAAAATGAATATTAGGAATTAACTGAAAACAAATTGTCAGGATTAACTTAGAAACAAATAAAGTCTAAACAAACCAGCAATCTAAAAAAAGAGATTAATATCTAATTAAAAGCTTATTAAATAAATCCTAAAATTAGTTAACAAAAAATAAAATAAACTAATTCTAAAAACAAATTAACTAAATTCTAAAACTAATTAATTCTAAACCAAAATTAATTAAACAAATTAGCTAAATCTAAACTATTTTCAATAGAAATTAAAATAACTAATCCTACTAAAATCAATTACCTAAACAAACTAGTTAAAACTTAAAACTATTAATTGAAAATAACTAAATCTAATTAGAAACCAAATAACTAATTCTAACTAAAAAGATTAATTAAACTAACTACTAAATCTTATTAAGACTAAAGAAGATTATAAGTTGCACAAAACAATGGGCCAGGAATGATCAAGCCCACAAGGGGCGCTCCAGATCAAGACGGGTCGGGTTATCTAAACCCAGAACCCGGTTCGGCTGCTACAAGACAAAATTGCAAGAGAAACCTAGAAGCTAACAGCCGTTTCAAACAAAGCACGATGAGAAAACCAAGAATCAAAACACGCTCAGTCAAAGAAATAGGGACCGTAAAAAAATGGTGAATCTGATCAAAAGAACATCACCTTCACTCCCTGACTTCTCTTCTCGCGATGGCTTCCTCCTTTCCTTTCTTGTCGTTCTCTCTCGCGCGATTCGCTGTGGTGTGGTTGGTAGTTAACGGTGGAGCGTGATTGTTGCAATAGGCTACTGTGTACTAGGCGGTTAGGAGATAGTTGCAGGGTTTGTTGTTGCTCTGTTTATGGCGATTTGGCTGCGCGAAGGATGATAGTGGTGTACACAGCTGTTACGGCGTGCTTGAGAGTTGAAAGGTTGTCATGGTGTTGCTGAAGAAGGTTTATGGAGGTGTTTGGGACAGTTGCTGCTTGTGTTAGGGAAAGTTGAAAGAGGACTTGCGTAGTACGGTTTGGTGGTAGTTGAAATGTTACAGAAGGTTGAAGATGGTGGTTCGATGGAGGGAATAGAAAGAGTGGTTTACGAGTTGTTCAAAATGGTTGGTCCTCAGAGTGATGAAGGAGGTTCAATTTTAGGTGATGAAGGTTTAATGTTTGATGTTGTTTTAAGGATTTCACTCAGTCTTCTTCTTCATCTGTTCTGGTTTAATTTGGTGTATGAGTGTTTCGATTGTTGGATGGGTTTTGTTTTGGAATGGAGGTAAAGAATAGCTCTGGAAGGAATGAAGAGTGAAGATTTTATGGCTGTTTAAGATGAAGGAATGTTGAGATGGTGAAAATGAAAATAGGGTTTGTGAAATGTTGTGATGAGTGAGGCGTGTGATGTAAGTTGAAGTTTTAACAGTGGTAAGTGTGGTCTATTTTTCTTTTCCTTCTGCCCTTGGCTCTTTGAAATGGTCCCTCTCCTTAAATCAAAATTTGAAATTTGTTGATTAATCTTTTTGGAGTTTTGTTATTGAGAGGTCATGGTCAAAACTTTGTTGGCTGCAGAGATGCGTTTGGCAATGGGTTTTGAAGCTTTAGTGAAAGTCTGTTCTTGCAGTTTGTTTTCAAAAAATGCAGGTTATGTGCTTTGTTGAAAACTCTGCTTATGTCTTTAGTCTGGTTTGTAGCAGGTGATGCAGGGTCATGTGTGCATAGGTTTGTACAGTTTCTGCAGCATAGTGTAGCAGCATGAGGTTTTTGGTGTGGTGCGGGCTTTAAGCTCTTGGAGTGTAGCAGAAGGTCATAGCAGGGTTTTGTTTTGGTTATGCAGCAAGCTGGAAATCGTACAGGACAGAAAAGGATAGCAGGCTTATGGAGCAAGAGTGTGGAGTAGTATTAGGCATGTAACGTAGGCTCGGAGTGGGATCAAAAGTCTTTTTGTAGTTGCTATTTTTTTTTTATTTTTTATATTATATTTAAACTAAAAGAAAATGGACTCTAAGTATCTTTTATGATTTTTTTTAAACGAAAGAAAAATAATAAAAACGAAAACTAAATAAAAACTAACTTAAATTAGAACTAAAATTTAAAATTAAACTAAACCAAATTAATAAAATTAATCTAATTAAATCAAATTAAAATTAAAAGTAAACTAAATTAAAAATAATCTAATTAACTAAACTAATATAAAAATTAAACTAAAATTAAATTAAGTTTAAAAATAAAAATAAACTATCTTAAATTTAAATCATATAAAAAGATGAGCCCAAATTGAAATTAAACTAAATAACCTCCAAATAAACCTAAAATAATTATTTAACAAATCATAAGAATAAAATAAATAAAAGTCAAGAATGACATGGAAGAAAGAAAATGCATGATTAATGATATGTTTACTAAAAATACGAAAACAGAGACTGACTTAGAATGATATGAAATGATCAGAATCTGAGGATAAAATTTGGGGTATAACAACAAGCTTCTCCCCCACTTGTTTCAATCAAATTCCTACAGACAAAGGTTAGAAAGAAAAATGAGTATCGGCAGTGTTTTAACACAGATGTCGCATACTAGGGGATAAACAACATTAGACAACCTGGCCGGATAGACTGACCTGCTCTGATACCACTAATGTAACACCCTTCTAAACCGCGTAGAATAATATGTCATAAATTAGAGTAATTTATCATACATCTCAAATAAGGGTGTCACATATGATTTCAAAACATCACACATATACCTGTCATGCTCAATAACACTTGAAATAAATTCATACTTTTCATATATTTTCATATAACATGTAGCAGCAGAATTAATTCAATCATAATAGACATAATGAAAGTCTCATGCTTATCTCATTCATAATCAATACTTAGGCATAAAAGACAATACTTCATATAATTCAAAATAACAATAACAGAATAAAGTAGAGTACATAAAGTATCTCTCAAAACATGAATCGAAATGTTCTCAAGTGTTACATAATCAGAGCACGACTCGATCCAAAATAAATAAGGATACCAAAGCAAGCTACTTCAACGGCTACCTCACTAGAAGCAACTCTAATCTTTAGTACCTGAGTGATGTCGTACAAAACATCATTCCAACAGAAGGGTGAGGATTCATATAATTATCGAAATCATAAGATAATATATAATTTGTGGCATACAAATATAACATAATTATTCTCACACTTCCAAAAGCTTTATCAACATATTATTATTCATGTAGCCATACTATTCACAAGTACATACTCACAATCCACAATTTTGTCAATTCAACAATTCACATAATGCACATAATCTCATTATACACAAAACACAACGAGACTCAATGCAAGACTCAAATGCAACTCATGTATGTGGTACCAACACTTGTTATTATTTTTCGGTTTTTACATTAAACCGAGTACGTTCTCTAGACCAATAATACACAAAAGCCCGTTCTCTAAGCTTTCAAACTCCGCTCTAGGTTTGGGACAAGTCACTAGCTCTCACAGAACTAACAAGCATTGCCTCTTGATACAAATGATGTGTGTGCAAATTCAACAATTATATGCAATTAAGATCATTCCCTTATCTTAATATCCATCCATATCTTCAATAATTCATCACACTTGAATTACCACACATTTGCACATACAAACACATTTTCAAAAAAAAATCATGGCATTCTTAGTTCAAACAGCATCACCACAATTAACACGTAATCCAAAAGTATCAATACAATTCAATCTCAATTCACAAATCACACATCACCAATTAAATGTTGAGTAATTAATCCATCACTAATAATCAAATTCAATATTTGGACGATAACAAGGAAATATCAATAATTAAATGAAGCTATATTAATATTACTATTATTTAAGCTAATGAAATTAGGATATATTATTAAACCAAAGAGAAAATGTTAAATAATCTTCACATTTATTTAGTTACTAATTAATTCACTTAATATATTAGTAATTTTAAATAAATATTATTTTTCATTGCCTAATGTATATATCGCTACAGGATATATATATATATATATATATATATATATATATATATATATATATATATATATATATATATATATAGGATTATGCTTATACACACCCATGTAGGTGTGCATTAGTAACATACACCTTAGAGTATTTTTGTGTGGGGTCCACTAATTTTGGGTGAGACCCACATTAAAAAGATGAAGAAAAAAAATAAAAAGAAAATAGGTATAGTGTATTTTTGTGTAAGGTTCACCAATTTTGGGTGTATGTTAGCATTTCTTATATATATATATACCACATCCTAATGTTCTTGTCCTGTGCTACATTAATAATACTAGGGAAGTGTTGCCTTATAATCCTTATTATTCATGTCAACAATTAAAATATTAATGACATGGTTGAAAATGTGCTATAGGATTGTTCATCCCCTATCATTCTCTACGCTACAGTGACTAGAAGTAAAAGGGTCACTTGCATTTCTATTATTTGTTTCTTGAACATTCATCATGTTTCTATTAGCTTATTACTCTTCTCCATTTATTAGATAACCTTTTGTATCTTAGATTCATTGTTCACGTGTATAGTTTTTATTGGTTGCTAAGATATCTTGTATATAAGCCTTGTATCACATTCATTTTTACACATTGAATAATAGAACCATTTTTACTCTGCTATGCGTTTTTCATTTCATTCTAACTGTTGTAACAGAATTCTGTTACAACTTCATCTTCTTCCTTGGCTCCTTCAATGGAAGGTGAGCTTGTATACTTCAACTTCAATATGGTATCAGAGCTCATATAGCTCTGGTAGCCATTGTTGTTCACCTCATCGTTTCGTATTCTCGCGGTATCATTTTTCTTCTGTTTTTTTATCTATTTTCTTGCATCCCTATCGATCTGCATTTCTCTTAACAATGGCATACCAGCAGTTTCTTGATTTTTCTACGAATTCAACAAATCCGTTCTATCTTCATCCAAACGAAAATCCTGCTTTGGTGCTTGTTTCTCCTCTTCTTGATGACAAGAACTATCATAGTTGGGCAAGATCTATGCACATTGCATTAATCTCTAAGAACAAGGACAAGTTCATTGATGGATCTCTCAACAAACCACCGGTTTCAGATCCTCTATATGCGTCGTGGATTCGCTTCAACACGATGGTGCTCACTTGGATTCATCGCTCTATCTCTGACTCAATTGCCAAATCAGTTCTTTGGATTGACAGTGCTGCAGGTGTTTGGAAGAATCTTCAAATTAGGTTTTCACATAGTGATATATTCCGCATTTCTGATTTACAAGAAGATGTGTACAAGCTACGCCAAGGTAACAATGATGTATCAAATTACTTTACTCAATTGAAAGTGTTATGGGATGAACTAGATAATTATAGACCAATTATAACTTGCTCTTGCACAATTCCATGTTCTTGTGGTGCTGTTGCTTCTGCACAAAAGTATCGTGCTCAAGACCAAGTGATTCGTTTTCTCAAGGGTCTGAATGAAAAATTCACCCATTCCAAGTCACAGATAATGATGATGAGTCCTTTGCCTGATCTTGACAAAGCTTTTTCTCTTATCATTCAACAAGAACGTGAACTGAATAGCTCAGCTTCTGCATTAGCTCAAGCTTCTTCCAATCCTGAAGAGTTGAATGCTGCCTGTCAAGTTCAAGCTAACTATGGTAACTCAAATCCCAAACCTAGATCTAATTCTTTTAAAGGCAAGAATAAAGGTTCTACTAGAGGTCACAATCGTGTGTGTACACATTGTGGTAGGACCAATCATACAGTGGAAACATGTTTTATCAAACATGGCTATCCACCTGGTTATAAGGGCAAGAGCAAAAGTCAGTCACCTCACATCAGTAATCAGCCTGCTGCCACTATCAATGCTGTGTGTGACACTCCTCAGCAAGACTCAAAGGCTTCTCCATGTGTTTTCACTCAAAAACAGTACAACAATATCCTTGAATTGCTCCAATAATCAAAACTACAATCTCAAGCCAATTCTGTGTCAACCTCTCCTCTTGCCATGATCTCTCAGTCCTCTAATACCAATGGTAAGTCTTCTCATCTCTGGATCTTGGATACTGGAGCAACATACCATATTTCATATGACATACATGTTTTTACTGATTGCAAAAATATTATTCTTATCAATGTTAACTTACCTGATGGATCATCTCTCACTGCTTCTATGTCTGGTAATGTGGTTATTTCACCCTCTTTAACCCTTTATAATGTCCTTTACATTCCTAATTTTCATGTTAATCTCATTTCCATTGCCAAACTTACTAGTAATAATGATTGCTATGTCCATTTTGGGGCTGATACCTGCAAAATCCTGCAGAATCATTCACAGGCAATGATTGGTACAACTAGGATCCAAAGAGGCTTGTATGTCCTGGATGCTATCAACAAGTCATCAGCCTGTAATTCCACTACTACTGATCCTTATAATTTGTGGCATTTGAGATTAGGTCACATTTCCAATGTAGGCATAAAATCTGTATCACAAACATTTCCTTTCATACCATGTAAATCTAGTAATATTCCTTGTGATTCATGCCATCTTGGCAAACAAAGGAAATTACCTTTTCCAAATAGTGTATCACTTTCTGATTCTATTTTTGATATCTTACATGCTGATGTATGGGGCCCTTATTCCACCATCTCTATGTTAGGCCACAAATATTTTCTCACTCTAATTGATGATTATAATAGATATACCTGGGTGATATTTCTTAAAAAAAAAGATCAAACCAAAAACAGTTTAATTCAATTTGTAGCTTACATTGAAAACCAATTTAAAACTACACTTAAATGCCTTAGATCTGATAATGGAACTGAGTTTATGTCTTTATCTTCATTTCTGCTTTCCAAAGGCATAATCCACCAAACTACTTGTGTTGAAACACCCCAACAAAATGGGGTGGTTGAGAGAAAACACCAACATATTTTAAATATGGCAAGATCATTATATTTCCATTCTAACTTTCCTCTCACCATGTGGAATTTTTCTGTCCAACATGCTATTCATGTTATAAACAGATTACCCTCACCTCTATTAAATTCCAAATCTCCCTATGAAATGTTGTATTCCCAACCACCCTCTCTAATTCACTTAAAAGTTTTTGGTTGTCTTAGCTATGCTACTACCTTACAAGCCCATAGAACCAAATTTTCCCCTAGAGCTAGAAAAGCTGTCTTTCTTGGATTTAAAGATGGTACTAAAGGCTACATTTTATATGATCTGCAGAATCATAATGTTTTTGTATCAAGGAATGTTATTTTCTATGAAGACCATTTTCCTTTCAAAAATCCATCCAAACCTAGTACTACTCATGATCATGTCAATCCTGATCCTCTTCACCTATATGCAGACCTACCTATGTTGTCTTCTCCTACTAGTACAACTGATATTTCTCTCTCCCTTGATTCTAACACATCTAACAGTACACCTGTCATTCAATCTCCCCCACCCAATCAGTCTTTCCCTATTGCCACCAGTCCATCTTTATCTCCTTTATCACATAATACTAGTAACCATAATGACTCCACTTCTCCTTTAACCAATGGTCCTTCTCATAATAATACTCCTTCAACTCCAGTCTCTCCCTTATCCAACAGTCCTTCCCCATCTTCTGTGTCTGCTAATTCTCCTCATATCTCTGATGGTTCATCAGATTCATCCATAAGTCCTACTCCTTCTATATCCTTAAGACAATCCACCTGTGTCTCTCACCCTCCAAGCTACCTAGCAGATTATCACTGTTATCTTGCATCTCATGATACATCTGCATCTCATTCAAATGATTTTAAAACTACACATCCTTTATCTTCTGTCATATCTTACGATAACTGTTCTCCATCATATAAACATTTCTGTTGCTCCATTTCCTCTAACATTGAGCCTAAAACCTATAACCAAGCCATCAAGTTTGATTGTTGGAAGCATGCCATGGATACTAAGTTACAGGCTCTTGCAGAGAATAATACATGGGAAGTAGTTGATCTTCCTGCTGGAAAACACCCTATTGGTTGTAGATGGGTTTACAAGGTGAAGTATAAAGCAGATGGTTCTATCAAGAGATACAAAGCTAGGTTGGTTGCCAAAGGGTATACCCAATTAGAAGGAATGGATTACTTTGATACTTTCTCTCCAGTGGCAAAACTCACTACTGTCAGAATTCTCTTATCCATAACAGCTATCAAAGGATGGCATTTGGAGCAATTGGATGTTAATAATGCTTTTTTGCATGGAGATCTCCATGAAGAGGTATACATGACTCTTCCTCCTGGCCTCCATTCTTCTAGTTCTTCTCAAGTTTGTAAACTACATAAGTCATTGTATGGTTTAAAGCAAGCGAGCAGACAATGGTATTCCAAACTTTCATCATTTCTTATCTCCATTGGATACCAATAATCTCAGGCTGATCATTCTCTTTATGTTAAACTGACCAACAATGATTTCACTGCACTATTGGTATATGTAGATGATATTGTATTAGCAGGCACCTCTATGGCTGAAATTACACAAGTCAAGCAGCTCCTTCATCACACTTTCAAAATCAAAGATCTTGGTCAATTGAGATATTTTCTTGGTTTTGAAATTGCTAGAACTACAGCTGGTATTTTTCTCAATCAGAGAAAATACACTTTAGAGCTTCTTGAAGATAGTGGTTTACTAGCCTCTAAGCCATCTTCAGTTCCATTTGATCCAACTGTCAAACTCTCCATTCATGAAGGACAACCATTGGAAGATCCTACCATTTATAGGAGACTGATTGGCAGACTCATCTACCTCACCAATTCAAGGCCAGATATATCTTATGCTATTCAACACCTTAGCCAGCATATTTCAAAACCTCTTATGTAACACCCCCTTTCTATACCCCCAAATAATCACATAAATCATTTAGGCACATATTAAAAAAATTCGCCAGAGTACGATTAAAACATAGTATAAAATAGGCATGTCACATCATACACGCATTTAATACATACAACACCTGCTCAAAATATTGATATGCAACAGTGGGGTAACTTGCCACAGAGGAACTTTGTCCTTACACCCACATCTCAATATTTAGAATAAAAGCGGAAAATCCAAATATTGAAATACATCCAAGTATATATACGTAGATATATACATCACCAAGTATCTTCCATCATTATAAGTCATATTTACACCAACATTCATCAACAAGATACATGTACAAATGTATCACAAAAGAATAATATACATCCTAGTTACCCGGTGCTACATATCAGAGCCAACCGACCAAAAGAATGAAGACACGCTTCACAAAAAGACCCCCAGCATACCTACTCTGCAATGCCTCATAGAGCATCATAAAACAGCAGAAGGGTGAGAAATATTATCATAATAACAATGCATATAATTATATATATATATATATATATATATATATATAAACATAAAAATACACATATTACACATTCTCACCCCAATTCATCACATTTTCATCCATATACATCACAATGTATATATATATATCCACCAAGCATATTCATCATGCACACTTTCACAATTCTTATCATTCCACATAAACATACACAATTATGTTCATTCAACAACACATCATTATAAAGATGATAAATGCAAATCATAGAGACCGACTCACGACTCTATGCAAATGCAATGCGGTACCGACTCAATCATCACTAGTTCACTCAGGAACTCTGCTGGAACCATCGCTCGTTACCGAAGTAACTCCCCGTCGGGCCTACGATGTTCACCCATTGCTCACACCCCACATGGGCACACAATGTTTATGGATCGCTCACACCCCACATGGGCACACAATGTTTATGGATCGCTCACACCCCACATGGGCACACGACCCGATCGCTCACACCCCACACGGGCACACGATCGTCTATAATCATCGCTCACACCCCACATGGGCACACGGCGTTATAGCGGATTCTCATTAGAATCACACAACACAAGAATGCACATCATGATGCTTCACATGCAAAATGACCCAAGACATTCTTGAAATGCATACATATTCACAATATATTCATGCATTCTTCTCATACAATCACATACAATCTATATACATTCACATCAATGCACTATTGTATGATTCACATTCAAACACCTAGTCAAAACGGTAAAAGTCGCTAAATATCACTATTCTCGACTTTCCGACATAATAAAATCGGCTAACCATTTCCAAATCATCATAATAAGAAAGTACTGCTCATTACCTTTCCAACGACACCAAGAATGTAAAAATCGGATAATCGGAACAAAAGTTACGGACGAAAACGAAAACGACATTTTGAAAAATCCCATTTTTACATTCCTCCTGTCCATACGCGTACGCCCAATGCTCATACGCGTATGGGCAGAGCCCATTTCCTTCACAAATTCCTCATCTCAAAGTCCATACGTGTATTGGCCCATGGCTCGCCCATGTTACGCGTAATGCCAAGATTCATACGCGTATTAGCCCAAAAACAAGCCAATGATACGCGTAACGCCTTGGCTCATACGCGTATGGATGTGCCCCTTACGCGTATGGCCAGAGCATACCCAGAAAAATTCTGCAGAATGAAGTTCTGCGTTTTCCACTCCCCAATCATCCAAATCTTCACCTAACACTCAGAAAAATGCCAATTTGATGTATAACAATACATACCAATCATGTATAAACAACAATGAACACAATCAACATGAGTTTTAATACATTTGGATCAATTTCTAATCAATTTCTCAACAATGGTTTATACCCAAAACTCATAAAATCAATCAACAACAATAACAACTCATACATAATCACATACATTGATAAGATAACAATGTTTCACACCCTTACCCGGATTCCAAACGATCTAGCTCTTGTTCTTGATGATTTCCACTCTTTTTCCTCTTTTCTTCTCTTTTTCCCTCTTCCTCTTTCTTTCTCTTCTTTTTCTTTCTATCTTTCTCTATTTCTCTCCATTTCTCTTTTCTATCTATTTTCTTTCTTTTCTATTTCTTTTCTCTCATTTTCTCCACCAATTCAATTAATTCATTTTCTCTCATAATTCTATTTCCAATAAATTTCTAACTTATGATTAATTGAGAAAAGTCTAAAATACCCTCCATTCTAATTTCCCCGAAAACTCTCGAAAACGGTAAAATAACATTTAACACACCAATTTAACAAATAAAATAATTTATCACCCAATTAAAATAAAAGACTCAAGAATAATGGAATAATCAAAATCGGGGCGTTACAACTCTCCCCCACTTTAGAAATTTTCGTCCTCGAAAATAATACCTGATTCAAACAACTCCGGATACGACTCTCGCATCCCACTCTCTAGTTCCCAAGTTATATTGCCTTCCGCAGCGCCTCCCCACGCTACTTTCACAAGCGCAATATCCTTGCCTCTTAGTTTCTTAACTTCGCGGTCCAAAATCCTAATCGATAAAGCTTCCACCGTAAGGTTATCTCTCACTTCAACCTCGTCCATAGGAATAACATGTGACGGATCCGGAACATATTTCCGAAGTTGCGAAACATGGAATACGTCATGCAAATTCGAAAGGTTCGGAGGCAACGCCACACGGTAAGCCACAACACCAACTCGTTAAGTAATCTGATACGGACCAATAAAACGAGAAGTCAACTTCTTCGACTTCAAAGCACGACCCATACCCGTAACTGGTGTAACTCTCAAAAACACATGGTCGCCTTCTTGAAACTCAAGATCTTTCCTTCTCTTGTCATGATAGCTCTTTTGTCTACTTTGAGAAGCTTTCATCTTCTCCCGAATAAACTTCACTTTCTCCGTCGTTTGTTGTACCAATTCCGGTCCAACAATCATCCTCTCACCGGTCTCATGCCAACACAAAGGTGTTCGATATCTCCGACCATACAAAGCCTCAAATGGTGCCATACTTATACTCGAATGAAAACTGTTATTGTAAGTGAATTCAATCAACGTCAAATAACCATCCCAAGCACCACCTTGCTCGAGTACACAAGCACGCAATAAATCCTCCAACGATTGAATCGTCCTCTCGGTTTGACCGTCCATTTGTGGATGATAAGCCGAACTCAATCTTAGCTTAGAACCCAAAGCCTTTTGTAAACTCTCCCAAAACCTCGATGTAAATCTAGGATCTCTATCCGATACAATACTCTTAGGAACTCCATGTAACTTCACCACCACAAGAACATAAATCTCGGCTAACTTCTCCAAAGGATAACTAATATCAATGGGAATAAAGTGAGCAGATTTAGTAAGCCTATCAACAATTACCCAAATAGCATTATGACCTCTTTGCGTATTCGGCAATCCCGTAACAAAATCCATCGATATACTATCCCATTTCCATTCCGGAATATCCAACGGTTGCATAAATCCACTCGGTTTTTGATGTTCCACCTTAGACTTTTGACAAGTTAAGCATGCATACACAAATCGAGCCACATCCCTCTTTAAACCGGACCACAAAAAGATCTTCTTCAAATCTTGATACATCTTATTCGCACCCGGATGAATACTTAAATTACTTCGGTGTCCTTCCTCTAAAATCATCTTTTTCAACTCCGCGTCGTCGGGAATACAAATACGACCACGGAATCTCAAAACTCCAAAGTTATCAACCTTGAAATCCTCATTCTCATTCATCATTAAATCAACAAATTTCAAATCCAACTTTTGCTTTTCACTAACCGTTGCAAGAAAATCATTCGTAACATGTAACATACCAAGTCTCACACTTCTCGGCGTCATTTCACAAACTAAACTCAAGTCTCTAAAATTCTCCAAAAGTTCCCATTCTTTCATCATCAATGCGGACATATGTAACTACCTCCGACTTAAGGCATCGGCCACCACGTTTGCCTTACCCGGATGGTAATTCAAACCAAAATCATAATCCTTCAAAAGTTCTAGCCACCTCCTTTGTCTCATGTTCAATTCTTTCTGATCAAATAAATATCTTAAGCTTTTGTGATCACTAAAAACTTCAAATCTTGCACCATAAAGGTAATGCCTCCATATTTTCAAAACAAACACCACGGCCGCTAACTCCAAGTCATGTGTAGGATAATTCTTTTCATGCACTCTCAATTGTCTAGAAGCATATGCCACAACTTTTCCATCTTGCATCAAAACACCACCTAAACCTGTCAATGAAGCATCACAATACACAACAAATGGTTCATTAGGATTAGCAAAATCAAGATCGGAGTCATTGTCAACCTTCTCTTTAGCTCATTGAAACTCTCTTCACAATGAATATCCTAAATGAAAGCCTTTCCTTTACAAGTCAATTGCGTTAAAGGAAGTGCCAACTTCGAAAATCCCTCAATAAACCTCCGATAATAACCCGCCAAGCCTAAAAAGCTTTGAATCTCCGTAACTGACCTAGGAGCCTCCCATTGCATCACCGCATCAATCTTGGATGGATCCACACTAATACCACTACCGGAAATAACATGTCCAAGGAAACTTACTTCCGACAACCAAAATTCACATTTCGACAACTTAGTATACAATTGTTTCTCTTTCAAAATTTGCAACACAATTCTCAAATGCTCTTCATGCTCCTCTTGAGACTTAGAGTAAATCAAAATATCATCGATGAACACAACCACAAAACGATCCAACTGTTCATGAAAAATACGATTCATGTATTCCGTAAACACACCCGACGCGTTAGAAACCCCGAATGGCATCACGGAGTATTCGTAATGACCATACCGTGTCCTAAATGCCGTCTTTTGAATATCCTCTCCTTTCACACAAATCTGGTGGTATCCTAATCTCAAATCAATCTTGCTAAAAACATTCGCACCAACCAATTGGTCCATCAAATCATCGATCCTTGGAAGCGGATACTTGTTCTTAATTGTCACTTTGTTCAACTGTCGATAATCAATGCATAACCGCATACTCCCGTCCTTCTTCTTTACCAACAATACCGGAGCACCCTAAGGAGAAACGCTTGGCCTTACAAATTTCTTGTCCAACAAGTCATTCAATTGCTTTTTCAGTTCTACCAATTTCGATGCCGACATACGATACGGTGCCATCGAAATCGGTCTAGTACCCGGAACTAGATCAATAGAAAATTCAACTTCTCTTTCCGGCGGTACATCCGTAATATCTTCCGGAAACACTTCTGGAAATTCACACACCACTGGGAACACATCAAGCTCAACTTGACTCTCCACCGACAATGATGCAAACAAACCAAACAATTGAGCTTCGTCCGCTAAAAGTTTCTTCAACTCTTTAGTGGATAAGAAACTCTCAAATTCATCATCTTCCAAAGAAGGAAACCTTACTAACTTGTGATAACAATCTATATGAACTCGATTAAATTGCAACCAGTTCATACCCAAGATCACGTCCAATCCCACCAACGGCAAACATACTAAATCCATAACAAAGTCTTTACCATACATGGTTAAAGGACAACTCATACACACCAAAGATGTATTTACCGACCCTGAAGCAGGAGTCTCAATAACCATTTCAGCACCCATCAAAGTTAATGCAAGATTCAAACGCTTCACGCACTCAGACGAAATAAACGAATGAGTCGTTCCCGTATCAATAACAGCAACTAAAGGTGTACTATTAATAAAGCATGTACCTCTAATCAAACGGTCTGCATTCGTAGTTTGAGTCCCCGCCAATGCAAACACCTTTCCGCCCGCTTGAGCTTGTTTCGGCTTAGTACACTTAGTACTAATGTGACCCACTTCTCCACAATTATAGCACTTCACCATATTCCTTCTACAATCTGTAGCAGCATGCCCAAGACCACCACAATTAGAACATTTCGCTACAAGCTTCCCACACTCAAATGATTTATGACCTATTTCACCACATTTGTAACACCTAACAACACCGGAACCTCCTCCTCCAGATCTCCTATCAAAGCTTCCCCTATGCTTGCCCTTATCAACGGGTGTCACATAAGGTCCACTTCTAGCTTGTTGCTTCCCCTTCCTCTCATTCAAACTTTTGTAATGTGTAGAACGAGCCTTACTATCTTCTTCGAAGATTCTACAACATTCCGTCAAATCCGCAAACCTCCTTATCCTTTGATATCCCACAGCTTGCTTAATCTCAGGACGTAAACCATTCTCATATTTAATACACTTTGAGAACTCAGCAGTAATCGCAACATAATGAGGATGGAATTGAACCAACTCCACAAATTTAGCAGTATAGTCCACCACAGACATACTACCTTGTTTCAGTTCAAGAAACTCCATCTCCTTCTTTCCCTTCACACTCTCCGGGTAATACTTCCTCAAGAATTCAGTACGAAATAAATTCCAAGTTACCTCTTCATCATCCACCTCAAGAACTTCACGTATACCAACCCACCAATCGTCGGCTTCTTCCTTCAACATGTGAGATCCAAGCCTCACCTTATTCCCCTCCGCACAGTCCATGACTCTGAATATCCTTTCAATCTCTTTCAACCACAGTTGAGCACCATCGGGATCAAATCTTCCTTTGAAGACTGGTGGTTGATTCTTCCTGAACTCGTCATTAGCATTCACATTCGGCGCGCCTTGCACCGCCCTAGCCATTGCTTCCAAAGCAACAGCCATCGCATTGTCGTTTCTACCAGCCATATTCTGATCATTCCTAAAAATGACAACAAGGTTAAACAACAGTTTAACCAACACAACAACAAGACAGACACAACTGACTCAACTCTGGCTCTGATACCACTTAATGTAACACCCCCTTTCTATACCCCCAAATAATCACATAAATCATTTAGGCACATATTAAAAAAATCCGCCAGAGTACGATTAAAACATAGTATAAAAGAGGCATGTCACATCATACACGCATTTAATACATACAACACCTGCTCAAAATATTGATATGCAACAGTGGGGTAACTTGCCACAGAGGAACTTTGTCCTTACACCCACATCTCAATATTTAGAATAAAAGCGGAAAATCCAAATATTGAAATACATCTAAGTATATATACGTAGATATATACATCACCAAGTATCTTCCATCATTATAAGTCATATTTACACCAACATTCATCAACAAGATACATGTACAAATGTATCACAAAAGAATAATATACATCCTAGCTACCCGGTGCTACATATCAGAGCCAACCGACCAAAAGAATGAAGACACGCTTCACAAAAAGACCCCCAGCATACCTACTCTGCAATGCCTCATAGAGCATCATAAAACAGCAGAAGGGTGAGAAATATTATCATAATAACAATGCATATAATTATATATATATAAACATAAAAATACACATATTACACATTCTCACCCCAATTCATCACATTTTCATCCATATACATCACAATGTATATATATATATCCACCAAGCATATTCATCATGCACACTTTCACAATTCTTATCATTCCACATAAACATACACAATTATGTTCATTCAACAACACATCATTATAAAGATGATAAATGCAAATCATAGAGACCGACTCACGACTCTATGCAAATACAATGCGGTACCGACTCAATCATCACTAGTTCACTCAGGAACTCTGCTGGAACCATCGCTCGTTACCGAAGTAACTCTCCGTCGGGCCTACGATGTTCACCCATTGCTCACACCCCACATGGGCACACAATGTTTATGGATCGCTCACACCCCACATGGGCACACGACCCAATCGCTCACACCCCACATGGGCACACGGCGTTATAGCGGATTCTCATTAGAATCACACAACACAAGAATGCACATCATGATGCTTCACATGCAAAATGACCCAAGACATTCTTGAAATGCATACATATTCACAATATATTCATGCATTCTTCTCATACAATCACATACAATCTATATACATTCACATCAATGCACTATTGTATGATTCACATTCAAACACCTAGTCAAAACGGTAAAAGTCGCTAAATATCACTATTCTCGACTTTCTGACATAATAAAATCGGTTAACCATTTCCAAATCATCATAATAAGAAAGTACTGCTCATTACCTTTCCAACGACACCAAGAATGTAAAAATCGGATAATCGAAACAAAAGTTACGGACGAAAACGACATTTTGAAAAATCCCATTTTTACATTCCTCTTGTCCATACGCGTACACCCAATGCTCATACACGTATGGGCAGAGCCCATTTCCTTCACAAATTCCTCGTCTCAAAGTCCATACGCGTATTGGCCCATGGCTCGCCCATGTTACGCGTAATGCCAAGATTCATACGCGTATTAGCCCAAAAACAAGCCAATGATACGCGTAACGCCTTGGCTCATACGCGTATGGACGTGCCCCTTACGCGTATGGCCAGAGCATACCCAGAAAAATTCTGCAGAATGAAGTTCTGCGTTTTCCACTCCCCAATCATCCAAATCTTCACCTAACACTCAGAAAAATGCCAATTTGATGTATAACAATACATACCAATCATGTATAAACAACAATGAACACAATCAACATGAGTTTTAATACATTTGGATCAATTTCTCAACAATGGTTTATACCCAAAACTCATAAAATCAATCAACAACAATAACAACTCATACATAATCACATACATTGATAAGATAACAATGTTTCACACCCTTACCCAGATTCCAAACGATCTAGCTCTTGTTCTTAATGATTTCCACTCTTTTTCCTCTTTTCTTCTCTTTTTCCCTCTTCCTCTTTCTTTCTCTTCTTTTTCTTTCTATCTTTCTCTATTTCTCTCCATTTCTCTTTTCTATCTATTTTCTTTCTTTTCTATTTCTTTTCTCTCATTTTCTCCACCAATTCAATTAATTCATTTTCTCTCATAATTCTATTTCCAATAAATTTCTAACTTATGATTAATTGAGAAAAGTCTAAAATACCCTCCATTCTAATTTCCCCGAAAACTCTCGAAAACGGTAAAATAACATTTAACACACCAATTTAACAAATAAAATAATTTATCACCCAATTAAAATAAAAGACTCAAGAATAATGGAATAATCAAAATCGGGGCGTTACATCTTACACCTCATTATCAGGCTGCTATTAGAGTCCTTAGATATCTCAAGTCTGTTCCTGCTAAAGGTCTTTTTTATCTTGCTTCTAGTCAACTCAAAGTATCTGCCTTTGCTGACTCTGATTGGGCAAGATGTCCAGATACTCGTAAGTCTGTTACAGGATATTGCATCATGTTTGGATCTTCTCTCATTTGTTGGAAATCTAAGAAGCAGAAGATTGTTTCCAGATCATCTACTAAAGCTGAGTATAGAGCACTAACCTCTCTCTCTTGTGAGCTGCAATGGTTGCAATACATCCTGCAAGACCTTCAGATTCATCTTCCCCAGCCTGCAGCAGTCTATTGTGATAGCAAGTCTGCCATTTACTTGGCTCATAATCCAGCTTTTCATGAAAGAAGCAAACATATAGAACTGGACTGTCATGTTATTCGAGAGAAGATTCAGTCAAAACTCTTGCATTTACTTCCTATTTCTACCTCTAACCAGCTAGCAGATATGTTTACAAAGCCCCTCCATCTTCTTGCTCTCTCTAGCATCTTGGCCAAGTTAGGACTTTGCAGTATACATAGTCCAACTTGAGGGGGGATATTAGCTTATTACTCTTCTCCATTTATTAGATAGCCTTTTGTATCTTAGATTTATTGTCCACGTGTACAGTTTTTATTGGTTGCTAAGATATCTTGTATATAAGCCTTGTATCACATTCATTTTTACACATTGAATAATAGAACCATTTTTACTCTGCTCTGCGTTTTTCATTTCATTCTAACTGTTGTAATAGAATTTTGTTACAACTTCATCTTCTTCCTTGACTCCTTCAATGGAAGGTGAGCTTGTATACTTCAACTTCAATAGTTTCTTAAATACTACCACATCATTTATTATATTTATTTATTATAGGAAGGATAATGATAAACAAAAGAGTCACATATTATTATTTTCATAGTTTCCTGAATATGAATGTCCAGTGCAATCCAAATATAACAAAATATACAAAAAAAAAAAATAGCACATGAAAAGTTAAGAATAGAAAAATAGTCTAATAGTTTAATGCAGTTTCAATAATTAATATAGTTTTAATATTTCAAATAAATATTCACTACTCAATAAATATTCAGTAATTATTTAATATTCAATAAATAATTAATATTTTAACAAACTATCATTGTTAAATAAATAATCAACATTTTAATAAATAATCAATATTTGAATGAATAATTAATCTTTAAATAAATAATCAATATTTAATTAAATAATTAATATTTTAATTAACTAATCAATATTTAATAAATACTCACTATTGGAATAAATAATTAATATTTAAATAAATAATTAATATTTAAATAAACATTTATTAATTAATATAGACATCTTTATTACTCTTATTAATACGTTATTGGAATATCACAAAGTATAGGATTTCATTACATTATGCAATCATTTTTTACTTCCGCATAAAAAAGAAAAGAGTCTTGCACTACAGTGCATTTGATGAATAAAAAAAATCACATGTTCATTTTCTATTACTTCTATTCAGTTCGCTACAGGGCATATGAAAGAATTCCATTATTTCATTACCTATTTCCTATGGCTTACATAATGCTCTCATTCAATTTCCAAGTTGACCATTCTACAGTACATAAATACACCACTTTTCGTTTGGATTAAAAAGGCTTCTATTATTATTCTTTGTAGCTTTATGCGCTACAGTAGTGAAACATGGTATCACTACATTAATATGCTACTAATTTATAAGCTACAGGATAAAAGGAATACGCTACTGTAATGTGAATTGGAACGGGGCACTTTTCATTCCATAATTTATTTTCTTTTCGCTACAGTTCAGCAAATATATATATATATATATATATATATATATATATATATATATATATATATATATATATATATTACAATTCCAATGGATTTACTCTAAATATTAAATGGGTCTTTATAGTATACATACATATCAATGCTAAACACAATTAAATTAACACATCTAAAATATTATCACTAAAACCTAACAATTTCAAATTCATGGAAAACTCAGGGGTTTCAACCTAAACATATTTCTACCCATTAAACACTATCAAATAATTCCAATAATTATGTAAAAACTTACCCTTACCTTAATTTTTAATGATTCTTGAGTTCTTGAATTTGAGTTCCTCTTCTTCTCCACTCCTCCGTCCCTTTTACCTCTTTTTCCTCTTTACCAACTTTTTAACCTTATTCGTTCTTTTTCTTTACTTTACCAACTCTCACAAATTTCTCATTAAACTATTGGGCGCACTCCACCCACTATCGCAATTTATATTCACACTCTCAATTAAGCCCAATTCATAATTCTAACAATTCTGCAATTCTATATTTTATTCCACCAAATAAAATAATTAAAACAAATAAATCAAGTATTTGAATTAATTCAAATAAATCACATAAATTAATTAAATCAATTAATTCAAATAAATCAAATAAATCAATTATTTCAAATAAGTCAATTAAATCAATTAATCCAAATAACTCAAATAAATCAAATAATTTATATAAATCAAATAAATCAAATAATTTATATAAATCAAATAATTCATATAAATTCAATAAATCAAATATTTCATTTAATTCAAATAAATCAAATAATTCAATTAAATCAATTAAATCAATTAGGCATCAAAATCACACGATTAATTGGGGTGTTACATAATTACTAAAATTGGGGTGTTACATCATTGACGATAGCTACATCTCGAAGCTTTGTTCTAACAGCTTAATTTCTTCCACTGGGAATGAGGAAGATGTTATTTTAGAGCCTTGTGTGGTTGGTGAGAGGGTTTACATTACTCGGCCCAAGGGAGTGTCTGATGAATATTTCTATTTCTACATTGGGGCAGTCGAAGATTTCAAGATTCATATTCCATTTACCGATTTTAAGTCCGATCTCCTCAGAACCCTAAATATAGCTCCTTTTCAACTACACCCAAATGGTTGGGGTTTTATTAAGGCCTTTGAAATCGTTTGTGACACAATGTCTATAATGCCTACTTAGGGTTGTTTTTCTCATTTTTTAAGTTGAAGGGAGCGGAAAAGGGAGGTTTGGTATCCCTTAGTGGCATTCTGGGGAAAAGTTTTCTTCAAAGCCTATACCACAAACTATGATGGTTTTAAGAACAAGTTCCTTCGAGTAAAGAATGGGAAAAGGTGTCCCCATGATATGTACGCCTTAGACGAGACTCGCCGTTTCCCGATTTACTGACTGGATATCCCATTGTCGATTTTCGGCTTCGATTACGACAAGTTGAACGATTTAAAAACTCGATATTTGGCCATTTAGATGTCTTCCGGGCAGTGAAAGTTAAGGATTTATTACATATGGCTGAAGACCTGGAACAAATTTCTAATTTTCTAGGTAAGGCTTATATGCGCTTTTTTATTGCCTTTTAATAAACCTATTAATCCTTATATTTCTTGATTTACTACTTGTGCCTTTTCTTTCAGTGAAAATGACAAACCTCAAGCTTTCAGAGCAAAAGAAGTTGATGGCTGAAGCTATAGCAAGGCGTTGGGATCAGTCGACTTCTAAAAACGATCTGACATGTATTCAAACTCGAACCCTTAAGAGGAAAAAGATGGAAGTTATCAAAGCAACTCATATTGCATCTGAGCTCCAGGATACCTCCATTCCTTACTCTGGAGATTCTAATCCAGTTAAGGGAGGACTTGAAGGTCTAGTTCGCCCAAGTAGAGGAGCTGACTAAATAACTTTCATAAATGAAGAAATAGAAGAAGATGTCAGAATCCCAACTAACGGAAACGACTAAGTAGAAGGAGACTGTCGTGACCAAATGCTCAGAACTGGAGGCGGCCAAGGTCGGCCTAATCCTTGAATTAAAACATGCTCGGGTTCTTAATGAGACTTTAAAGAAGTCTCTGTAAGATGCCCAAGTGGACTTGCTTTTTGCTGGTGATGAAGCCTTTGAGAGGGCCAAAGCCCAAGTTTTATTCATCGCATCAGACCTGGACGTGTCAAAGATGGATTTCTTTAAGGTTGTGGTGTATGGGCAGTTGGTCGATATGGAAGATGTTTCCCCTGAAGCAAAGAGTTTGAAGGACATGGCGGTGGATAATACGAAATCTAAAGCTTAGGAAGGCGAACATGAATTTTAAATTTGCTTAAGTTTGATGTTGTCCATCAATGGTGATGTGCATTTTGTATTTTGAACAATATGTTGTTTTTCCGCACCATACAATTATGCCTTTTAAGGGCTCTTTTTATGACAATGTTATTTCTTTATCCTTCTACCAGTTCCATTTGTTTTCTAGTATCTTGATTATCTATGTCTTGTAATCAAATAATTTGATTTGTCTTGTTCTTTCATGCATCGATCTAGTTTTTTCTAGCTCAATAAAGGACTTGTAGGCCGCGCTCTTTTCATCCGATGGCTTATTGCAACATTTTGATCATGTTCATTTATTCTACGCGGTCGATTATTTAAAGCACAAACTTTAAGTCCTAGCCAGAAGTTCTTTTTTGCTTAGCCATTTTTATTAAGTATAACCTGGCCACAACTGACTATGCCAGAGGTTTCAATTTACTTAGCCCGACCGCAGCCGATTATGCCACAGGTTTCAATTAACTTGGACTTTAGTTAGGCCAGTGATTTCAATGCACTTAGCCCGACCGCAACCGATTATGTGGAAAATTCTCGGCCTATGGATGTTTACTCACGCGCTCTAGACCTAATCATTGTTCACGCCCTAGGACCATTTTGCATGCTTTACATATTTACAATACAATTATTTCAACTATGGGTACCTCATTAAATACCCTTGTCCGTGCAATGGAAAAGAGTGCATTCCCATAATCTTTATTCATGATATTTATTACATAGTTCAGCGAAAATAAAACTTGAGGCTAGTTATACTACAAGCCCTAGGTATTTCAAAACCCTAAACAATTTCTAACTTATAAGCCCCATTATTCAACATCTGACATATTTGAAAAGGTTGATCCCAATTCGGGGTTATCTTGCCCTTCTTCTTAGGATCAGTCATCTTTTTCCATACCAAATCTCCTTTGTGAAACCCTCTTTACCTTTCTCTAATATTGAGTCTCTTGGCCATTCCTTGGGAATTGGCTTGTTCCTTCTTCACATCCTTGCTGGATGGCAGAATATTTTCCCCTGGGTCCCTTCTCGGGTTAATGTCAACTAGACTCACCTGTAATTGATCACCTTGTACTGGCTCATTAACTTGAGCTTTCTTTATGAGCTTCGGTTTGTCTTTATAACACTTTCTTGCTAGTCCCTGATCACCCTTTACTACTCCTACATGGCCATCCTAAAGAGGATACTTCAGTGTGAGGTATAAAGTGGATAATGATGCCTCTAAATTATTGAATGATGGTCTGCCAATAATAATGTTGAAGGAGATGCATAACAATCAGGTACCTAACCTTGACACTTTTTGCATTGTCACCACTGCCAAAAGTTGTCATCATTGGGAGATTCCCTAGAACTTGCACCTGTTCTTCAGAGAAACCGACCAAAGTACCTTTAAAAGGTAATAGCTTAGAGATATCGAAATTTATCCCCTTGAATACATCCTAGTACAAAACATCTGCTGAACTTCCCGGATCTACTAAAACTCGCTTCACGCTCTAATCACAAATTTGTAGTTTAATTACCATTAGGTCGTTCTCATGAGCCAATACTTCTTCGACATCTTTTCTAGAAAAACCAACTACAGTCGAGTTTTCGTCTTCTTCTGAAGGCGAATTTTGTCTAACACGCGCCACTCTCCGCACATATCTTTTCCTGGATGAACTGGTTTCTCCTCTTCCTGCAATTCCTCCTGCAATGGTGTTTAATATATGACGGGTTACTCGAGTTTCATGGACTTCATGCGTATTCCCTCTGGGAGGGCATCTTTTTACTGGTTGTCCTCCGTCTTCTTTCACATAGGAGAATAATCGACCTCTTTAAGTTAAAATCTCGATTTCTTTTTTGAGCTAATGACAATCTTCTGTGTAATGACCATGTAGTCCGTGGTATGCACACCATGCACTCTCGTCCTTCCCCATCACGGCGTGGACTCCTCTTGGGCATCCCGGGATAGGGAGAAATTAGAGGTGATAAACTTCCCTCAAAATATCTTCACGCCTGGTATTCAAAGGCATATACTTAGCCTCTTTGTCATACGGTCGCCAGGATCCATCTTCTTAGATCCAGGCATAAAAGTAAGCATATCATAACTTTTTATCTAGGACATGATGTTATCTATGTTAATTTCTGGGCCTAAACAACCAGGGAATAACATAGATGTATACTTGACACCCTTAATCGAAGATTTAAATATTTTGTGGGAGAACGGTGTGGAGGTTTATGATGGATATAGGAAAGAAAGTTTCAACTTGAGGGCGATGTTGTTTGGCACAATTAATGATTTTCCAGCATACGGAAATCTATCAGGGTATAGCATAAAAGGTCAATGTGCGTGTCCTATTTGTGAAGATAAAACTGATTGGACGCGATTGGAGTTTGGTCAGAAGAATGTATTTCTCGGTCATCGTAGATTCTTAAATTCTAATCATCACTACCTTGGGTGGAGAAAAGCCTTCAATGGAGAGGAAGAACAAGGTAGAGCTCCACCTATATTGACAGGTGATCAAGTTTTTGAAAAGGTGAAAGATGTGAGTACTCAGTTTGGCAAGCCTTTTGCACATACCCTTGTCAAGAGTGGGTGGAAGAAGAGGTCAATTTTTTTTGAATTGCCATATTGGAAGTCGTTGTATGTAAGACATTTTCTTGATGTTATGCATATTGAAAAAAATGTATTTGACAGTGTTATTGGTATGTTACTCAATATACAAGGAAAGTCTAAGGATGACCTTAAAGCAAGAAAGGACTTGATAGCGATGGGGGTAAGAACTGAATTAGGACCCTTGAAGAAAGGAAAATGAACATATCTACCACCCGCTGCCTATACTCTATCTAGAAAGGAGAAAAAAATATTGTGTAAGTTTCTAAATGAAGTTAAAGTTCCAGAAGGATACTCTTAAGATATTAGAAGACTTGTGTCAATGAAAGACCTCAAATTAAAGAGTTTAAAGACACATGATTGCCATGTTATAATGGAACATTTTCTACCAATAGGTATACGTTCTATTTTTCCAGAAAAAGTAAGACGCACAATAACTAAATTGTGTTTCTTCTTGAGGTAAATTTGTAGTAACGTGATCGATCCTGCGATCTTACCAACATTGCAAAAAGAAATAGTCATTACATTGTGTGAGCTTGAAATGTTTTTCCCTCCCTCGTTTTTTGACATAATGGTACATCTAGTTGTTCATCTTGTAAAGGAGACACAATTGTGTGGACCAGCTTATATGAGATGGATGTACCTTGCTGAATGGTATATGAAAATATTAAAAGGGTATGTGAAAAATCGAAGTCGACCAGAGGGTTGTATTGTTGAACAATACATTGTTGAAGAAGCGATTGAGTTTTGTACTGAATATCTTTCCAATGTTCAATCCATTGGACTTCCCAAATCTCACAACGTTGAAAAAAAAGAAGGAAAAAAGTTAATTGGAAATAAAATTGTGACCGTATCAAGGGCTAAACGGGCGCAAGTGCATTTGTATGTTCTGCACAATGACAATGAGGTTGAGCCGTATGTTGAAATGCACAAGGATTTTCTCTGAGGTTTAAATCCGAATAGAAATGAAAATTTGATAGTACGAGAGCACAATCAAAGTTTCATACCATGGTTTAAGGATCACATTTATTCAAAGTTTTGTGTAGATCCCGCTTCAATAATAGAGAGGTTGAGATGTTTAGCATATGGTCCAAGTTTGCATGTGTTTTCTTATAGCGCTTACGCAATTAATGGATACACATTTTATACCAAAGAACAAGATGACAAAAGTACAATGTAAAATAGTGGTGTCACCTTGGTAGCTGAATCAATGCACATATCAAGTGTGAAGGACTTAAACCCCAAATATGCAAATATGTCATATTTTGGGGTTATCGAGCGCATTTGGGTTTTTGATTATGAGAAGTTTCAGATTCCTATCTTTGGTTGCAAGTGGGTTGAAAATAATAGTGGCATACGAATGGATAAGTCATGATTTTCGTAATTGGATCTTAATAGGGTGGGGTACAAAGATGAGCCTTTTATTCTAGCCTCTCAAGCTAGACAAGTGTTCTATGTCACTGATCCGACAAGTACGAAATGGTCTATAGTGCTTTTATCTAACAAAGTAATTGATGATAACATTGGAGATCAAGGTGATATTGTTGAAGCGAATGCATCATATATTATAAGTGATCAAGATGAGAATGTTGGAGCGAGTGAATCATATATTAGAAATGATCATAATGAGGGAATTTGGATCAATCCATCCATCCGTGTTGTTAAGAGGCAAGTAGATCATCTTCCTACTCGGAAAAGAAAGAGACGTTAATAAAGAGGTAATAGTAAAATTATATACTATGTCATGTATTTTTAATATTTGAAAATGATTATGGATTATGGATTATAGATGATAGACTTATATGTTTGTCATGTGTTTGTCATTTCATATTTGATTATGGATCATGGATTTATATGTTTGTCGTGTGTTTTTCATTTCATATTTGATTATGGATCATGGAATTATATGTTTGTCGTGTGTTTGTCATTTCATATTTGATTATGGATTATATTATGTTCAACTGATTATGGATTATGGATTTATATGTGTTTTTGTTTATTATAGGTAAAATGGCTACTAATGAGGAGAACTCGCACGATACTTCCAAGAATGATCCAAAAGAATCAGTTCAAGATGCGAAAGGAGATATTTCAAGAGGAATAACAATCATGAAAGGAGTTATTCGTGCTAGAGACAAGGGAATAAAATACGACGTTCATTGGAATGAAACAGGTCAACTAATTGAGCCTAATGGCGCAATGTTGACTAGTTACATTGGTGCACTTGTCCGTTCACTAGTTCCTATTACTTGTGACAATTGGGGAAATCCACAGTTGAAACCCGCCAAAGATAAAATATGGAGTGAGATACAGGTACTATATGTGATGTTATTTGTTATTTTTTACGATTATATTTTTAAATTTATTATACTAACACACTTTATTTGTTATTGTAGAGATCTTTTAACATTAGTGACGAGAAGCAAAAATATTGTCTTTAATTAGCCGGAAAAAGACTTAGAGGGTTTCGAGCATTTTTATCCAACAAGTTTCTAAGGGATGCCCAAGGAAAGTTTGTTGAAGCGGAATGCCCGAAGAAGTATGTGGACTTGATTGCACCCGAAGAATGGGACACTTTTGTCGCCAAACGAAGAACTGAAGAATTCCACGTAATCTTAATTTAATTTATCATGAACATTGTATTATATTCATGTAGTTATTACATGTGTTTTAATATGACTCTTAATGGAACATGCAGGTTGTGAGTGACGTTAATCGTCAAAGAGCCTCGAAACCCGCGTATCCATACAAGAAATGACGTTTGGGATATGCACACTTGGAACAAAAAATCGTAATTATATATAATTGCTATGGTATTTTTGTATTATTATTCATCCTAATTCTTGACTTAATGTGTAGCTTGCAGAGGAGAAAAGTGAAGAAACATCTGTTCCGGAGCATGTTTTGTGGAAGGCTGCCCGTGTAGGAAAGGATGGAGTTGTCACTTTTGTGTTTTCAGCCATTTTGATCACTCCATAACTTAAAATCCATGAAAAATTGGAATAAGGTGTAGTTGACACTTTTAAAGTATGCCATGAGAGCTACAAATCCATCTTTGGATTATCCAAAATGGTTGCTTGGATCTCAAGTTATGATCCTTGGAAGTTGGTACCCTAGCCACTTTGTTCCATAACTTAGAAAAATTCTAAGTTTTTATGGTTACCCCTTTTACAAGTTATCCCACTTTCTTTGATTTTTCTTGATGAATGATGATTCAAATCACATATTAACATTTTTTAGGGTTAAAGAACCATAATTGTGAAAAATCTCAAAAAGTCAAACTTGACTTTTGTGCACAATTGACTTTTTATCAGATGAATTCCAAACTGTGTGATCCTTTGTGAAATCAAGTCCTTGACCTAAACCAAACTTGATGGATATGTTCCATAGGTGTTATAAGGTGTATTGAGTCATGTCCCAAGGTTTGGGATCATGTCTTGGTCAAAAGTCAAAGATACAGTTGACTTTTCCTTCGAAACCCTAATTGTGGTCCTGATGAAATACAAACTTGTTGATAAAGCCTTTTGAATAAACCCATTGTTGCAAATGGATCAATATAGTGTGTTAGAGACCCTCAAATCATCTCTTGAGGTCTTGGATCATGTTTTGTCCCAAAAGTCAACTTAGGGGTGAATTAGGTCAAGAAACCCTAATTCCTGATTTTTTTTATGAATGCATCCCCTGAGGTTAAATTGACTTGATGATTGGGTCCATGAGGTCCCATGGATTATCTTAAGTTATGCTTTGAAGCATTGGCTCATGCCCAGATGAAAATTCCATCTGGAGGCCTTAGTCGACCAAAACCCAAATTTTGTGACACTGGCGATCTTGAGGCTTAATCCACTTGGGATGCTGCAACATTATGCTTGATTCTTGATGTGGGAGGCCTCTTGATCCCTTATGGGTGTTTGACAGGTTAGACAAGTTGAAGATCATGTCATTTCTTGATTGATCTTTTTTCTAAAAGCTCTAGGAGGGCTTGAAACCCTAATCTTTGATAGTAGTCAATGCTCAACAACCCTTGAGGAAATTGATTGAGGCATGTTGGTTCATCCATATTGTGGTAATGATTTGTACAATAATGGGAAATCTTAGTGGTCAAAATTTGGGGTATGACAGACGCCCCTATTTAATCTTCTTGGACCCGAAGGTGTGAATGACGAAGGTATTCGGGCATTCAGGGTGCAAGAGGATTAAATATCGGAATACCCGAAATTTTGACAGTGGTTATGAATGGTAGTTTACGCATTCATCTTCTTTTGCTAAGTGTTGATACTTAGAAAAGGTAAAACTTCCCCTCGATCCTGGTTTCCTACCAAGGAACTGGTCTTAGTTTCTAATACAAACTTCCCCTCGATCCTGGTCTCTAGCCAAGGAACTGGTCTCAGTTTCTGATACAAACTTCCCCTCGATCCTGGTTTCCTACCAAGGAACTGGTCTAAGTTTCTGATACAAACTTCCCCTCGATCCTGGTTTCCTACCAAGGAATTGGTCTAAGTTTTCTTTTGGACTAAACCTCCCCTCGATCCTGGTCTTCAGCCATGGAACTGGTCTCAGTTTCTGAAATAAACTTCCCCTCGATCCTGGTTTCCTAGCAAGGAATTGGTCTCAGTTTCTTTTGTCAATAAACTTTCTTGACATGGGACGCTATTCGTAGCGGTTTTCCTCAAACTTCTTGCCGAATTTTCCTGGGGAGATGCCATTTGATGGAAAAAGTTTTGATGTCAGACTTGCTGGGGAACCCATTCGTCTGAGCTATAGAGATGCACAAACTTCTCTGTTGGAGACGCCATTTGTTAACTCTACTGGGGAAAATGAGTCTCTTGAGAGACTGCTTTCTGTTTGGGGATATTACACCATACTTTTCTCGGGATCTTCTCGGAGAAATGCCATGTGATGCAATCCAATTTTGAGGTGCTGATGACCTTTTCGTCAGCGAATTTTCCCGAGAAAAACTGCTATATTGCCGAAGCTTTGATTAAAAGGCTTTCTCTGGGGATTTTCCTTAATTCGGGAAAGCGAAGATATCATCTTCAATGGCGAAGAGTGACATTTGTCGACGGTCCTCTTGCTTTTTAGAGGTTCAAGTTATCAAAGTGGTCGAAGATCGGCTCCAATCCAGAAATAAACTGGAGGAGAGATATTGTTCAGACAACACATTTCTTGACGAGGAAAAAACTTACAACTCGATTGAGAGGACTTTTATCACTAGGGGATGAGATCGACCAGAGCGATAGTGATGCGATATGAGTATGAATGTAAATCAATAATGCATGATGTATGTATGTTTATGCTGACAAAACTGACGCAACATACAGACTAATAGATGAACACGACTGGATACTCAGCCACTGTGGGGGATGAAAAGTATCATTTGTTCGAGATAGCAATTCTGCCTTGCTTAGGAGAAATAGTTCCTGTGGGGAACCACGTTGGTCGGGCTTAGGAGGTAAGAACTCTGTCGGGGGTGTCAGACGGAATATTCGCATCTGACACAGGTGATCCTTCATTCAGGTGTACTGGTTAAGAAGGGGTACTTTGATTCTGCACTTTGAGGTTCGATTACTTCTGGAGAAGCGATCGATGTTCTTTTGATGTTCAACAGTCAAAAGAAATTGCCATCTTTATTTTAAAAGCAGAAAAAGTTTGACAATTAAATTCATTTTTGTTTTATTTCAAGAATCGTTAGTTATGTTAAAAATGTCGTTCTGTAAAACTAAAACAAATAAGAATTACAAACAAAAGCATTAAGGCTCAAATTTTATTGATAGGATGGAAATCAGCCAAGCGCATGATTCCATAGAGTATTTACAAAGTTAGAAAATGGTAATTTAAGAGAAAAGGGCTACATTGAAACATAACGACCGCTATCCTTCTACCAACTTTGAATTCTGGACATCCTGAGCCTCCGTCAAAGATGACCTTGACTGGATCTTTTACTGACTGATGGCATGACTGCTGAGGAATTGAACTGATCAGACGTAGTTACTTGCCATTAATCCCTAACTTTTGCCTAGATTGTACTTTGAGATTTCCAATCCACCAGGATGATTTTTTATTATGTCTCTAATTTTTACGTGGATCGCCCTTTCGGGTTTTCAATACACCGAGACATTTATTTTTATTTTATTTTATTTAGGAGAAGTATTTCTTAACTACGTCAACATTTGTGGGGTAGGCAAATTCCTCTCCATCCATGGTTGCGAGTCTCAAGGCACCGCCTGAGAAAGCTTTCTTGACCACATAGGGGCCATCGTAATTCGGAGTCCATTTGCCCCGGGAATCAGTGAGAAATGTTTGTATCTTCTTGAGCACGAGGTCTCCTTTCCCGAAGACGCGAGGTCGGACCTTTTTGTCAAACGCCTTCTTCGTCCTTTGCTGATACAACTGACCATGGCATAAAGCCGCTATTCGCCTTTCTTCGATGAGATTTAGTTCGTCGTGTTAACTTTGACACCATTCAGTCTCTGTTAGCTTAGCTTCCATCAATACCCGAATTGATGGGATCTCTACTTTTATGGGGAGCACTGCCTCCATGCCATATACTAGAGAGAAAGGGGTTGCCCCTGTTGAAGTGCAGACAGATGTGCGATAACCGTGAAGGGCAAAGGGTAGCATCTCGTGCCAGTCTTTGTAGGTTACAACCATCTTTTGAACAATCTTCTTGATGTTCTTGTTAGCTGCTTCTACCGCTCCATTCATCTTAGGTCGGTAGGGAGATGAGTTATGGTGTTCGATCTTGAACTCAACGCACAATTCTTTCATCATCTTATTGTTCAAGGTAGATCCATTATCAGTAATGATCTGGCTTGGAACACCATAACGACAAATGATATTATTTTTGATAAATTGAACCACCACTTGTCGTGTTACATTGGCGAATGATGCTGCTTCGACCCACTTGGTGAAGTAGTCAATGGCTACCAGAATGAACCGATGTCCGCTCGAAGCCTTGGGTTCAATCATGTCAATCATGTTGATTCCCCATATGGAATAAGGCCATGGGGAAGAAAGAACTTTGAGATGCGTTGGCGGTACATGGATTTTGTCTGAGTATATCTGACACTTGTGACACCTCCTCATGTACTTGTAGCAATCAGATTCCATTGTCAACCAATAATACCCTGCTCTTAGGATTTTTCTCGCCATTGTGTGTCCATTGGCATGAGTGCCAAAGGATCATTCGTGAATTTCTTTCATCGGCATGTTTGCTTTTGGTATGTCTACGTATCGGAGCAAGACCATGTCGAAGTTTCTCTTATAGAGTGTATCACCGCTCAGGAAGAAATTGCCTGCTAGCCTTCTGAGGGTCTTTCTGTCTTTTCTTAATGCCCCAGGTGGGTACTCTTGTTTCTGAAGGAAGCATTTGATATTGTGATACCGAGGTTTATCGTCTATGACTGCTTCAATCGTGAAGATGTAGGCGGGCCGTTCAAGGCTCATTATGTCAATCTTAGGTATGTCATTTCATTGACCTACACTAATCATGGAAGAGAGAGTGGCTAAGGCATCAGCCATGTGATTCTTCTCACGAGGGATATGATGAAACTCGATTATATTGAAGAATGGTAACAACCTTCTTGCGTAGTCTTTGTAAGGAATTAATCCTAATTGGTATGTGTTCCAATCTCCTTTGATCTGATTGATAACCAGGGCTAAGTCGCCATATACATCCAAGTTTTTGATCCTTAAATAGATCACTTCTTCGAGACCCATGATTCAAGCTTCGTATTAGGCCTCGTTGTTTATACACTTGAGCGTTAATCTGGCAGTGAAAGGAATATGGGTACCCTGAGGTGTTATGATAATTACCCCAATTCCGTTTCTGTAATGATTGACAGCTCCGTCAAAGATTAGTCCCCATTGGGAACTTGGTTCTGGCTCTTCACTGGGTAGCGGTTCATCGCAATTTTTCATTTTCAAGTACATGACATCTTCGTTTGGGAAGTCAAACCCGTCTGATTCTTGATCGTCAATCGGTTGATGAGCCAAATGATCTGCTAAAATACTTCCTTTGACGGCTTTCTGAGCATGTTACTCGATGTCGTATTCTGATAACAACATCTGCCAACGGGCAATCCTTCCCGTGAGAGCAGGTTTTTCAAAGACATACTTGATTGGATCCATTTCAGAGATTAAACAAGTAGTGTGACAAATCTTGTACTGGCAAAGACATTTGGCTGCCTAAGCCAGAGCACAACAAGTTTTCTCAAGCATAGTGTACTGAGTCTCACAGTCGGTGAATTTCTTGCTTAAATAGTAAATGGCAGACTCTTTTCTTTTGGTTTCGTCCTGTTGGCCAAGTACATAACCCATCGAGTCTTCCAAGACTATTAAGTAGATGATCAGTGGTCTTCCTTCCACTGGAGGTGATAGAATCGGTGGGTTCAACAGGTATTCCTTGATACTGTCGAAGGCGGTTTGGCAATATTCTGTCCAAACGTAGTCCTGATTCTTTTTGAGTAATTTGAAAATCAGAGCGCATGCCGCGGTCATGAGGAATATAAATCTGGAAATGTAATTCAAACGTTCCAGGAATCCACTGACTTGTTTTTCAGTCTTCGGAGAAGGCATTTCTCGAATGGCCTTGACTTTGTCAGGATCAACCTCAATTCCTTTCTGGCTGACGATGAACCCTAAAAGTTTCCCTGAACGAACACCGAACGTGCATTTGTTAGGATTCAAGCGGAGTTTGTACTTTCTCAACCGCTCGAATAGTTTTAGCAGGTGGGTCACATGCTCCTCTTCTATTTTAGATTTTGCAATCATGTCATTGACATATACTTCTATTTCTTTGTGTATCATGTCATGGAACAGAGTAGTCATGGCCCTTTGATACGTTGCCCCGGCATTCTTCAAACCGAACGACACTACCTTGTAACAAAAGGTACCCCATGGGGTGATGAATGAAGTTTTCTCCATGTCTTTTGGCTCCATTTTTATCTGATTATAGCCCGAGAATCCATCCATGAAGGCGAAGACTTTGAACTTTGTTGTACTGTCTACCATCATGTCAATGTGTGGTAAGGGAAAGTCATCCTTTGGACTGGCTTTGTTCAGATCCTTATAGTCTACACACATTCTGACCTTTCCGTCCTTTTTCGGAACTGGCACAATGTTGGCTAACCATTGAGGATATTCTGATGTGGCGAGGAAACCTGCGTCAATCTGTTTCTGTACTTCCTCATTGATTTTGATGGCCATGTCTGGATGAGTCTGTCTCAACCTTTATTTTACTAGTGAACATTCTGATCTTAACGGTAGATGATGTTCCACGATGCTGGTATCCAACCCTGGCATATCCTGATAGGACCAAGAGAATACATCGGGAAACTCTTTGAGAAGCTTTGTTAAACTTTCTTTGACAGTTGGACTGAGCAGTGCCCCAATCTTGACCTCTTTTCTCTCTTCCTCTGATCCCAAGTTGACCGTTTCCAACGGTTCTTTGTGAGGTTTGATTGACCTTCCTCTTGTCTGAGTAATCGGGAGATCTTTTCTGGAATTTCTTCGTCATTTTCTTCTCCAGCCTCAAATACTGGGAATTCAAAGTTAGGAGAAGGCATTGGATCGTATGTTTCAATGGGGTTTAAAACAAGCAATCTGCATGACGTGATGATTTGTTTTAGAAGAGATAGAGAGAATGCAAGAGTGCGTGCAGTGTATTTTCATTGGAAAACTGCTTATTTTTATTATTTGAGTTGTTTTTAGGATTACCATTTTCTGAAAAAGCGAAAAGATAAAACATCAATAAATGCGGAAATTACAGAACGACGTTATTTCATTTATGATTTTGTCAATTCTTGAAACTACAACCCTATAAAACAAAACTCTATCGCTTTGGGCGAAGCGAAGAGGTACATTTACAGAAAGTGAGCCCTATCAAAACATCCGTTTCACCTGGGCAGGGTGAAAGGTTAAGATAAAGATGACAATTAATTAGATTTATGAACGACTTTCGGAACGTTGACAGCAACCCATTGGCGGCGAACTCCTCGGTGAATCACAAAGTCTGGTACCTTCTTTCTTGGCTTGTCTTCAGAAATAACGCTGATTTCTGGTGGAGCAGGATCATTGGAATTTGTCTCCCATGCAGAGTTTTCGTAGGAGGATTCCTCTGTTGTATTTTGCGCAGTCTTTGCACTCTTAGGTAAATCTCCCCATCCAGTTGGCTAGATGTCTTTGAGCCTGATACGAGACCTTTCGGGAGCGGTGTACTTGACCAAGTAGTCGTACCTTCCACTTGGTTATCCTAATGTGTCCCACACTTCTTTGGAATTGGAGGAGTCATCCCTTTCGATGACGTTGACCTCAGGAAAAGCATAGTTGATGAACTCTAGTCCGACAAGCTTTGCAAATTCATCGCCGCGTTGGTTGTTTTCTGAATGCCCTGAGTGTTGATCCCATGACATGGTGGGGACGCAGGTATTCTTTTCAATGATGCTTAGCTGATATGCATCGTTCGGCTGACTCTCTTGTCCCGAGTCTCCTGGGTAAGGCTGCCACATAGGCAGGCCATCCATTGGGCCATAATAGTCATGGTCAAAGTTGTCTTTCATCAGAGTGTCCTCCTCTAATGAGTTTGGTGGAGCACGATATCCTTTCGGATCACAGTCTCCGTATATCATTTTGACATCTGACCTCGGTATAAATCTCGAACTTTGTGTCAGAAAGCAAAATGGTGTAGGCACCTCTTCCTGAGACATATAACCGTCCTCGTTAAGATAGGACTTCCATTCTTCATCTGTATCGGAGGAATCACCCTCATTGATGGTATGTACTTCTTGAGATACTGGGTGAAGGAAACCTCCACTGTGGAAGAAGTCCTAAATGGGATGAAAAATTTCATCGTTAGTAGCTATCTGGGTACAGTTTGAGGTAAAACCAAGTCCTTTCTTTTTCTTGTTGTCAGTAGGAATGACAAGCTGTCCCCATCCCTTTGCATTGTTAATTTTGATCATTTCGAGAACATCTCTGTACGAGGAAACTGACGTTCCTCTTTCTGATTGGTCGTCATTGCTCTCCGAAAGTTCTTGGAACTGGGTTCCGATAACCTCCTCTGGTTCTACACAAGTGGATGACGATAGGTTACTCACGATCAAGGCTTGCTCTCTATAGACTGTGACGAGTTGGTCATTCTTGATAAACTTCAGCTTTTGGTGAAGCGTTGAAGTGACTGCCCCAGCCTTGTGTATCCAAGGTCTTCCTAGCAAACACCTGTATGCTGCCTAGATGTCCACGACCTGGAAAGTGACTAGGAAAGTGTGAGGGCCGATAGTTATGGGAAGGTCGACTTCGCCGATAACCATTTTTCGGGATCCGTCAAATGCTTTGACGATGACCTCACTGCCTCTCATCGAAGATCCTTTGAATGATAGTCACATTAGAGTGGACTTCGGCATCACGCTTAGAGCCGATCTGGTGTCTACTAGCACGCCGACTAAAGCATCGTCCTAGCAGTTGACTGTTATATTGAGTGCCATGTTATGACTCATGCCCTCTTCCGGCAGTTCCTCATCACTAAATCCCAAGTTGTTGCAGGAAGTGATGTTGGAGATGATGCTGTCAAATTGTCTTATTGACACATCTTGTTCCACAAAGGCTTACTCTAAGACTTTCTGTAGAGCTTCTCTATGAGCTTCGGAGTTGAGTAAAAGTGATAGCACAGAGAGTTTTGAAGGAGTTTGCAACAGCTGATCAACAATGTTGTATTCACTCTTCTAGATGAGCTTCAGCATCTCATCGTTGTTCTTTGAAAGGTCGGGATCACTAGACGGACCGACTGGTTGATCAAGAACTTCCGTTTGAGGTTCCTTTTCTCTGGTAGGTTCTCCAACTCCTCGGTTGAAGATTCGACCGCTCCGTGTTACCCTACTGATGTCTGCAATATTCACGACGGAGGGTAATGGAACTTCTTTTCTATTCTCAATTGTTGTTGCACCGTATTTGTAAGGGATAGCCTTAGTTGATTCATACGGTAACGGTCCTGGTAGATAGATAACTACAGGAGCCTTCTGATTCTTCCTACCATTGTAAGTAATTTTAATCAGTTCCTGGTTGGGAACTTTCGATTCTTCAAGTAAAGGTATGGTGGTACAAACATCCTTGGTCATCTTATGATCAGAGATTATGACAACGTCCTTGATTTGATTAGCGAAAAAGTCTGGCATCAAATTGATTGACCCAGAACTTGGACACGGTCGAATCTCTTTTTGGTCCAACTGACTCTGAAGGGCTGCTCGCACGAGATAACATCCTTGATTATCTTCAGAGCAAACTCTACAGTGTTCATAGTTATGTGGTGGCACCTGGCCACGTCCGCTCTATATGCAGTGTAACCTCACTAGATCTGTTTCCATTGATCAAACATCCTGACTTTGATGCCTAGTAGGGTTCCCATCAATCATACTGACTTGTTGTGTGTCTTTATCCATATAGATCGGAAGCCACCAGTGGTTTAATGAGTGTTGTAAAGTTCTTTGAATGAGAGCGCATCCTTGGTCGCTCTCACGACATCCCTTACAGTTCTGATAATTATGCGTAGTCAGAAAACCGAGTTGGACTTGTGTAGCGTGTAACTCCACCAAGCTGGTATTCATCAAGCAAATTTCAAAGATTTGAATCATATTCACTTGATACTAATTTCTATCGCGGTAATTCTGAATCCATCCAAGATCTATCTGACGCTGGAGGGCCTCTTGTACAAAAGAGCCTCACTGATTATTTACCGAGCATGTCAGACAGGAATCATAATTGTGTCGTGGCAGATTATGATGTTGACTTTGCCTTGAGTGAATTACTACCAAGTTGACATTCATTGCTAGAATGTCGGGGTTCTGAATGATGTTGGAATTTGTATAAGTCATGTTGACTTCACGAATTCAGTGATCCTGGATCCATCCGAGATCCGTCTGTTCCTGTAGAGTTGATTGCACCACAAAACATCCTTGATTGTTCTTAGAGCAGATATCACACTGGTGATAGTTATGAGATGGTACATGCCCATATCCGCTCTGTCTGCGATGCATTTTGACCAGGTTGGCCCTCAACAAGAGTACATTATGAATTTGATAGTTGTGGTTAGATTCTCCCTCTATCAAATTTACTGCAACTTTCTCGTGTTGAGGCAGCGGGTTCGTCTGAACATTTGGATTTGTATCCTTGTAGGATAAGACCTCGCTCCTGACAAGCTTCTGTACATCGAATTTGAAGCTGAGACAATTTTCTATGTTATGCCCTGGTCCTCCTTGATGGTAAGGGCAAGTCTGATCCGCTTTGAACCAAAAAGGTGGATTTTCTCGAATTACAAGAGGAGACCTGGTTTGGACGTGCCCTTTGACCAGTAGTAGTGGGAACAGTTCTGCGTACAACATTGGTATAGGGTCGAACCCTGGTGGTCGCGTCGTACGGTTGTTGTTGTATGGAGGACGAGTCTGCTAAAGAGGTCGTTGTGTCCTTTGCTGATATTATTGTTGATTCGATTGGCTCTGAGCAACCTGAGGTTGATACATAGGGACAGGCGCAGGGTTGATAACAGGAGTTACAGCTACTACTGGTTGGTACCATCGCCTTTGCTTTCCGAGAGAGATATTACCAATATCTTGCTCCTTTTTATTCGGGAGAGCACTATCGTATCTTTTGGTACTGCTTAATGGTCCGATATCTTTTACTAAACGTCCTTCTCGGACTGCTTCCTCAAGACGAACTCCCATGCCTACCATGTAAGGGAAGTCACTGGGCGCACCGGCAACCATTCTATCGTAGTAAAATGAGCTCAAGGTTTTCAAGAAGATCTTTGTCATCTCTTTTTCCTCAAGAGGTGGACAAATCTGGGCGGCAATTTCACGCCATCTCTGAGCATATTACTTAAAGGTTTCCTTGTCCTTCTGCGACATGCCTCTGAGTTGATCTCTATCTGGTGCCATGTCCAGGTTATACTTATACTACTGAACGAAGGCAGCGCCAAGATCTCTGAAAGTGACGATCTTAGTGCGATTTAATCCCATGTACCATTTGAGTGTGACACCGGTTAAACTATCCTGAAAATAATGGATTAGTAGCTGTTGGTTCTCTGTCTGAGTTGACATCCTCTGAGCGTACATCACCAAATGGCTTTGAGGGCAAGAGTTACCCTTGTACTTTTCAAATTCGAGCACCTTGAATTTGTGCGGGACTTTCACATTGGGGACCAGACAAAGGTCTGCGGCGTCCTTTCCAAATAGATCCTGACCGCGAATGGCTTGCAGTTCCTTCTGCATTTCCAAGAACTATTCCTGGAATTCCCCCATTCTCTCATCCATACTCTCATTTCCACCAGAAGGTATCTGGGAAATCTGTCCTTTCGGGACAGTGTGTACCACGGGTGGTGGTACAGTCATTATGGCAGTGACTCTTAGTGCCTCCCGAAGTTTGTAACCTTTAAGAGTTGTTGTCATGCCCCTGGCATCTTCGCTTTCCCGAAGTTTGTAACCTTCAGGCCCAGCGGTTCCTGCTGCAGTTTTCGGATCTTCCGAGATCGGCGAAATATATCCTTCCGGGATATAGTTGAGTGGCATGCCCCAGGGACAGTCTTTAGGCATGGTATACCGAGGATCATACTTCTCCACTATGGGCGTAGATGTGATCTCTGAGATCACAGTTCTTTGTTGTTGCATCTGGGCTACTGCCAGAGCTTGCATGTCATTGTGAAGATTTCTCAGATCTTCTCTCAGAGTGTCGAGTTCTTCTCTCAACTCTCTATTCTCTTCCTCGAGATTATCCATTTTCTTTTGTTGACTGGCCCGAGTATTGTACGAATGAGATAGTTTGACTCTAGAATCGAGACACAAACGTGAGATTCGTAGGGAAGACGAATGCGTTATGTGAGAATGATGAATGATATGCAATGATTATATTAATAAATTTTTTGTTTAATCAAAGTAAATTTCAACAATTGGATTGCAAATATCATACAGTGGGGAAACCTCATTTTATTGAATTCAAAGATTGCAGAAATGGAAATACAGTAATTTACAAAGTGCTGTAAAAGGAAATGTCTAAGCTAATGGATCCTGAGTCCTCTCTTAGGAGATCTCAGGTGCTGGTTCTGGTATTTTCCTTTTCTTTGACTGGGGCTCTCGAGCCATTTTCGGGTTGTCATTCCTATGCCAGGTGAAAGGAGCGAGCAAATTCCTTTGGTCTTCTTGATTCTCCACAGCGTGCTGCTCTAAAATCTCAATCAGAGCATCCTTTTCTTTCAATAGTTGCTGTATTTTCTTACACTCCACATTAAGAATACGATACTTGTTCTTCCAAGACTTCTTCTCCTATTGAACTCTGTTGAGAGTAACCTGAAGTTTTTCCGTATCAGACATAAAATAAAGGGCAGATTCCCTTAACGGAAGAACTTCTTGACGAGGGTAATGTGAGAACAAGATTTGGTTATGCAATATTATCTCTAAGTTTTGATGATAACAGATAAATATTTGTATGAACAATTTTGTGCAACTAATGTTGTTATGTGTGAGAACCTAGCAAACAGGTTCTGCTTCCGTAATTTAGCGCAATGCTCAATGTAAGATGCTTCGAAGAACAGAACTCAAATCGAAGATGAGACAAGGGTTCTGATGAAACAAAGTCAAATTGTTGAAGCCTCACGAGAAGTTCTGAAGACTTGAAAGACAGGCTCTGAAGATTCAGAAGACTTAAAGCAGAAAAGGATAACGCTCTTAAAGACCAAGTACTGAAGTTCTGAAGACTGATTCCTAATGGACTTCTTCAATCAACGGAAGACTTGAAGCATCAGATGTTCTACTATAAAGATTCCACTCATGCTTCATCAAATTAACATCAGAAGCCTCTGGATATGAAGAAAGTGGATTTAAGAGAACAAGGTTCAAAAGACAAGTTCTGAAGATTCTAAAAGCGCAGAGCTGATGATTCAAAGACTTGATAATCACAAGAACCATATAATTTTTTCCCTTCTTACTCACGCTCACAAAAAGCCTCTGATGTTGAGAAGCTGAGAAAAACTGCCACACTGTACAGCTGTACCACATTACAACGTTAAAATTCTCAAAGACTGTGCGAAATACAAACAAGACAATCTGACACAGACAGGACGCGCTGCATGCAGAAGATTTTGTACCTGTCCTCACGCTTCCAAACCATAAGCCTACTTAGCTATCATGATTTCATTTCAACGACTCTTTTCACTCAGCTATAAAAGGAAGCTCAAAGACTTGAATAAAGACATACATGCGAACAACGACAATACCTTCTAACTCCATTCTTTCTTAAGTCATCTCTGGTCTAAAAGCGTGTTTACGTTATCAGCTTGATAAGAAGCAATTCTCTGTAAACTCATTGTGTTTAAACTTAAAGTTGTATTCCTTAAGAGAGTCTTAGTGATTAGATCTCTTGATAAGTCTAGGACGTGCATCTTAGAGGTTGTGCCTTGAGTAAGACCTGTGTGGTTGGATTACTTGAGAAGTCTAGAACGTGTGAGTTATAGAGGTTGTTGTTAGTCACCAGCTGTGTTGCTCGTGCAGTGTACTATTTTGTTGAATAGTGGAGTAAGAACTCGTTGAGAGAGGCAAAATCACCTTGGCGGGTGGACTAGACTAACTTGAGAGATTCTCAAGTGAACTAGTATAAACATAACGTGTTAATATCTTTTTGTTTAACTAAGCCGTTTTTCTTTAGAAAAAGGGAAAAGTTTTTTTTTTAAAGAAAGATACTCAAAAGAAATAATTATTTTGAAAAACCAATTCAAACCCCCCCTTTCTTGCGTTTTTCACACCTTCAATTGGCATCAGAGCTCCGGTTCTGAAGTGATAAAAAGATTGAATTTTTTTATCAAGCACTTAACAGTGTTCAGTACCGATCCAAGTGTGAAAAACAATGACTACACCACCACTAACAACTTCTGAAACAAATGTCATTGAAAGAGAATCTTACACTGCAAAACCTCCTATCTTTGATGGTGAAAAGTTTGACTATTGGAAAGATAGAATTGAAAGTTATTTCTTATAATTTGATTTAGATCTATGGGATCTAGTACTTGATGGCTACAGTCATCCAGTAGATTCTGTAGATAAAAAGATTGAAAGAAGTGAGTTTACAGATGCTCAGAAGAAAACCTACAAAAATCATCACAAAGCAAGAACTATTCTGTTGAACGCGATTTCTTATACTGAGTATGAGAAAATAACAAACAAAGAAACTGCAAAATCCATCTTTGACTCTCTTCGTATGACTCACGAAGGAAATGCTCAAGTCAAGGAGACAAAGGCTCTTGCGCTAATCCAGAAATACGAAGTCTTTAAAATGGAAGAAGATGAGTCTGTTAAAACCATGTTCTCAAGGTTTCAAATGCTTGTTGCCGGACTCAGAGTTCTAAACAAAGGCTATTCTACTACTGATCATGTCAAGAAAATCATCAGAAGTCTTCCAGTAAAATGGAGACCAATAGTGACTGCCTTGAAAGTTGCAAAGGATTTGAATAATATCAGTCTTGAAGAACTTATCAGTTCTTTAAGAAGTCATGAAATAGAGCTTCAAGGATATGAACCTCAGAACTGAAACAAACCCATTGCACTAAAAGCAAAGCCAGAAAAGAAGAAAGCGTATCAAGCAGAAGAAGAGATGGAAGAATCTGAAGAAGATTCAGAAGAAGACAATATATCACTTATATCAAGGAAGATAAGTCAACTTTGGAAGTATAGAAGGAACAAGTTCAAAGGACCAAGGAGAAGATTCGAATCTACATCTGATCAAAGAAGAAACTATGGAAAAGATGTTACGTGTTTTAAATGCAAAGAACCTGGACATCTCAAATATGACTGTCCAAAGGCCAAGAAAGAAGAAAGACCTAGGAAAACCAAAAAGGGTCTCATGGCAACATGGGATGACTCAGAATCTGAAGATGATGCTGATGAAAGTCGGGTCAACATGGCATTCATGGCAGAAACCAGAAGCAACTCGTCAGAGGAAGAACTATCAGACTCCGACGATGAAAGAGAGGTACTTTCTTCCTTATCACGTTCTGAACTTGAATTAGGATTAACTGAACTTATCAAAAGATATCAAAATCTTCAAAGCAAATTCAAAATCCTGAAAAAAAGTTATATAGTTTCTTCAGAAGATCTTACTAAAAATAAGAAAATCATCTCTGAGCAAAATGAGAAAATATTTGTCTTAGAAAACTCAAATTCTGTCCTGAAATGTAAATTATCTAAGGTAGAAGAAGAAATGGTCTCAAACTCAGCTAACACTAGTAAAGAAGACAAATATGATAATGCATTTAAAAACTTTCTCACTAAAAGCGTAGATAGAAGCAAAATGGCTTCACTGATCTATGGAGTCAGTAGAAATGGTAGCAGAGGTCTAGGATATTCAGGACCGTCTCAACCATATGATGAAACCAAAAACATCAAAATAATACCTCTGTCCAAACAGTTTACTCCCTCTGGTACTAATCTTAAACATTCAGAACCAAAAGGTTCAAACTCTAAGATTACACAAACACATCCACTAAATAAGTACTCTAAACACAAACACTATGCACAAACTCCACACCATTTTGCTAACGTAAGGAAGTCTAAAGGGGTCAGAACCTTTAGATAAACTAATGTGAAAGGACCCACAAAATGGGTACCTAAAAACAAGATAATTTATGTTGCAGATATCCTTAATAGCTCCATTGAAACACCAGTCATGGTACCTGGACAGTGGATGCTCGCGACACATGACGGGAGAAAGGCTTATGTTCCAATATCTGAAATTTAAACCTGGAGGCGTTGTCGGTTTCGGAGGAAATCAGAAAGGAAGAATCATTGGCTTTGGAACCGTTGGAAATGGTAAGCTTCCTTCAATTAAAAATGTTTTGTTAGTAGAAGGTCTAATGCATAATCCGTTGTCAATAAGCCAACTTAGCGACAGTGGTTATGATCTCATTTTTAATCAAACATCTTGTAAAGCGGTAAGTCAGAAGGATGGATCAGTCATATTCAACGGAAAGAGGAAAAACAACACTTACAAAATTAAGTTATCTGATTTAAAACATCAAAATGTAAAATGTCTTCTTTCTGTAAACGAAGAGCAATGGGTCTGGCACAAAAGTCTTGGCCATGTCAGTCTAAGAAGAATCTCTCAGCTTAACAAGCATGGTCTTGTTAGAGGCTTTCCAAATCTGAAATATTCTTCAGACGCTCTTTGTGAAGCATGTCAGAAAGGAGAGTTTTCAAAAACCTCTTTCAAAGCTAAAAATGTTGTTTCCACCTCCAGACCGTTGGAACTTCTTCACATTGACCTGTTTGGTCCTGTAAAAACGGCCTCTCTCAATGGTAAGAAATATGGACTAGTCATCGTTGATGACTACAGCAGATGGACATGGGTAAAATTCTTAAAACACAAGGATGAATCACATTCTGTGTTTGCTTCCTTCTGCACTCAAGTAAAAAATGAGAAAAATTGTAAAATAGTCAGAGTAAGAAGTGATCATGGTGGAGAATTTGAAAATAAAAACTTTAAGGAACTTTTTGATTCACATGGAATATCTCACGATTTTTCTTGCCCTAGAACTCCACAACAAAACGGAGTTGTAGAAAGAAAGAATCGAACTTTGCAAGAAATGGATCGCACCATGATCCAAGAAACTGACATAGCTAAACATTTCTGGGCAGAAGCAATCAACACAGCATGCTATATTCAAAATAGAATCTCTATAAGACCTATCTTGAATAAAAATCCATATGAATTGTGGAAGAATAAATTACCCAACATTTCTTATTTTCATCCGTTTGGATGTGTCTGTTTTATGCTTAACACTAAAGAAAATCTTAGCAAGTTTGATTCCAAAGCACAGAAGTGTCTGTTGTTGGGATACTCTGAATGTTCAAAAGGCTACAGAGTTTACAACACAGAATCAAGAATTGTGGAGGAATCCATTCATGTTAGATTCAATGATAAGCCTGACTCAGAAAAGTCAGAGCTAGTTGAGAAACTTGCAGATTTAGAAATCAGATTCTCTGAATCTAAGGAAAAGGTAGAGGAAGTCAAAGAACAACAAGATCCTACACCAGAAACCACTGAAGTAACTCCATCTACCCCATCTCAACGAAGAAGAAGATTCTCCACATCCCATCCTGAGGAACTAATTCTGGGAAACAAAGATGCTCCTATCAGAACCAGATAAGCCTTTAGACCATCAAAAGAAACACTTGTAGGACTAGTGTCGCTAATAAAACTAGCTACAATTGAAGAAGCTCTCATGGACAAAGACGGGGTTCTGGCTATGGAAGAAGAACTTAACCAATTCTCCAAAAATGATGTTTGGGATCTAGTTCCTAAACCCAAGAATGTTCATGTCATAGGAACCAAGTGGGTATTTAGGAACAAGCTAAATGAGAAAGGAGAAGTTGACAGAAACAAAGCACGACTTGTTGCTCAAGGATACAGTCAACAGGAAGGAATTGGCTACAACGAAACATTTTCTCCAGTTGCAAGACTTGAAGCAATACGTTTGTTAATATCCTTTTCAGTAAATCATGACATCACTCTCTATCAAATGGATGTTAAGAGCGCATTCTTAAATGGCTATATATCAGAAGAAGTTTATGTCAAACAACCTCCTGGTTTTGAAAATTCAGAAAAATCAGACTTTGTTTTTAAACTTAAAAAATCACTCTATGGTTTAAAATAAGCTCCCAGAGCTTGGTATGAAAGATTAAGCAAGTTTTTACTAGAAAACAATTTCACTAGAGGAAAGGTTGACACAACACTTTTCTGCAAGACATATAAGAATGACATTCTCGTTGTTCAAATCTATATTGATGACATTATTTTTGGTTCTGCTAACTCTTCTCTATGTCAAGAATTTTCAAAGTTAATGCAGGCCGAATTTGAAATGAGTCTCATGGGAGAACTAAAGTTATTCCTTGGAATTCAAATTGATCAAAGATCAGAGGCCACTTACATTCATCAAACCAAGTACACAAAAGAACTTCTGAAGAAGTTCAATATGATGGATTGCAACATTGCTAAAACACCATTGCATCCAAGGTGTGTCATGGGAAAGGAAGAAACAAGAGTTAAGGTTTGTCAAAAACTCTATCGTGGTATGATAGGTTCTCTCTTATATCTAACTGCTTCTAGACGTGATATATTATTCAGTGTACATCTATGTGCTAGATTCCAATCAGATCCAAGAGAATCACATTTAACCGCTGTCAAGCGAATTCTAAGGTATATGAAAGGAACAACTAACCTTGGCCTGATGTATAAGAAAACAATAGAGTATACTTTTTCTTGTTACTGCGATGCAGACTATGCGGGAGACAGATTAGAAAGAAAGAGCACATCAGGGAACTGTCAGTTCTTAGGAAGCAATTTAATCTCATGGTCAAGCAAGAGACAATCTACAATTGCTCTCTCAACAGCTGAAGCAGAATACATATCAGCCTCCCTATGCAGTACTCAAATGCTATGGATGAAAAATCAGCTGGAAGACTATCAGATATATGAGAGTAACATTCCTATCTTCTGTGATAATACTGCTGCTATCTGCTTAAGTAAAAATCCAATTTTGCATTCTAGGGCTAAATACATAGAAATAAAACATCATTTTATTAGGGACTATGTTCAGAAGGGAACTCTATGCTTAAAATTCATTGATACAGACCATCAGTGGGCTGACATTTTCACAAAACCCATAGCTGAAGATAGATTTCTGATTATTTTAAAACACCTGAATATGAAATACTGCTCAGAATAAAATATTTTCAGAACCTCATGAGAAAAGCATTTTTCATCAGAACCACTTTCTTAACGCATCTCAAGTTCTGATAATGTTGTGACATGTCATATTTTCGGAAAAATTATCTTTGCACGTGATTTAAATAAAATTAAGTCACTTTAACATATCAAAGTAAATAAACAACATTTCTCTCGAGATTGACTCAACTATCGCATTTATTAGCTTATCCCCTCAAGAGTGTATCTGTCCTTTAAACCCTCGAGAATTTTTTTCTCACAAACCCTAAAACGATAATCAACTCTCATATAATTCTCTCTCTATCTATCACTCCCTCAAAATCAACTTAAAGATCAATCCTCAATTCCTTCTTACCACCGTGAGGATGAACACTCATCAATAAGACACTGTTCAAATCTCCCAAGAAATACCATCCTCATCAATCAAACCCACTACTACTCTATCAACGGCTGAACTAGTTGGTTCAGATCCATTAAATCTTCCCTCAATTGATGCAAACCATGTCACCCAGAGAACTCGCTCTGTGACATGTGTGACACATGCAAATGACCTAACTGTTCTGAAAGAGCTAGATGTCGATTTCGACAACCTCTCTGATAATGGGTTTAACCTAATTGATCAATTGGGCGCTCAAGAATGGAAGAATTACTTTGATAGACTAAGAGGTCCATGCTTTGATGATCTAGTGAAAGAATTCTAGAGACATGTAGATACAGACGAATTCCATGTGGTATCTTTTGTTCTGGAGCAGAAAATTATCATCACTGAGAGATCTATCTCCGAATTACTAGGAATGAAGTTCTTGGAAGGAAAGAGGGTGTACGGAAAAACTGAGAAATCTGAGTCAGTCATCAACAAAGCTATCTTCAAGAGTTGTCAATCAGGAACAACGGACTACAAAAGTAAAAACTTGCGCGACAACCTAAGGATCTGGCACAAGATCATTCTTGGATGCATCAATCCAAGAACGACAAAGAGTGCTACAGATTTTGCCAACGCAAATAAAAAACGCATGCTGTACTACTTGCACAAACATGAGAAAATGTGCCTTCCCTCCATTCTATTCTACTATTTAAGGGATATGGTGCGCAAAACCATAACAACAGCCTCACCAGAAAAGAAGATTGTCAACTACATTCCCTTTGGAAGACTGATCTCTGACATCCTGGTTAAATGCGGATTAGTGGATTATCTGACCAAGGAAGCAAATTTCACGGAGTATCTGAATAAAAGAGTTGGAGAAGTTTTCAATGCTGTAAATCTTAAACATATGAAGATGATTGCAAATGTAGAGGTAAAACCAACACCTATTTCTCCTGACACGGTGAAAAAGATCAGTAATCCAGTGGGAAACTATCCATTCTACCGCAAAGAAGATAATCCAACAGCAATAGCCTCTTACATTGCCATAATGAGAGAAGCAGAATCCAGAATTGAAGAAGCTATCCCTCAGTCAAAGCATATTACCAGGAGCATCATGAAGCTTACTGAAGAGGATGCAGAGGGTAAAAAGAAGAAAAAGGATGAAACTGAAATCTCCAGAAAAGAAGCCCTTCCTCTTGAGAAAATCAATAAAGTTGATGCAAATCCATCTGTGGCTACACCATCTATATCAATCACCTCTACCTCCAATCCACAAGTAAGGTTTAAACCACCATCTTTCTCTATTCCTTTACCAACCACTAGTCAATCAACCAGCAGTCCTTCAATAACTACCCCAATCCTGTCCGAGATTGTTTCAACAACAACTCCCTCAACAATTCAGCCAAATAATCTAGGACCAACAAACCAAATATCTGAATCTCTAGCTCCCATTACTGAATCTAGCTCTAAAGGAACCTCTTATGAGTCTCTAGAAATTATCTTACCAGAAAACCTCATGAACTCTGACAATCTAGAAGTCACCACTCCTAACAATCAACAACAACCACCTGAACTTGCTGCTACTGAGATTAACTTATCTCAGCAACCACCATCTGAAACCAACTCTGATAAATCCAACCTCGCTCTGGTTGTCTACAATACTCCACCTCCAACTTCCTTTGAAGAATGTACAAGTCAATTTCATGACAAAGCGCTTGAGAAGTTTGCTAGGTTAAGAGCGGAACTTTGTACAAGCACAAAGCTCATGGAACTTGAGAGTGCCTGTCAAAGTTTTCAAAAATGGCTAGACATGGAACTTACAAGAATTGTAAATTTCTCAAACACAACCATAACTGCTGAACTAGCAAAAGCTAAGGAGAGAGCAGAAGCTGAAGCAAGAGTCAGAGTACTCAAGTTCTTAGCTGCTAAGCAGAAAGAAGCTGAAGAAAAAGCTGCTAAAGAAGTAGAAGAACAAGCTGCTAGAAAGGCACGAGAAGCTGTAGAGGCTGAAAGAGCTAAAGAAAGTGCTATGATTGCTTCCACCTTTGATCCTGTTATCAAGCGTCTGGGAGACGTCGTTAATGAAATCAGAACAGAACAGAAGAACTTCAGAGAAAGGTTTGACAAGCAAGATACTGTCAATGAAAATCTTCAGATCATGATAAAAAAAATCTGGGACAAACTGTCCTCTGACAGCAAATAAACCTTTGTTTTTCTTTTAAGCTTTAGTTCTGTGTTTTTCACTCTTGGTCTACCCTATGTTTATCTTTTTGATTCATGACAAAAATGGGGAGAAAGTAATATGCATGTGATAATTTTGATCCAATAGTCATTCTCTGAAAACAATGCTGCTTACATGCTAACAGAGAAATCTGTCATCTCTATTAGATTGTTTCTCTGTATTTTTTCTTCTCTGTGCAGATAACTCAGAATTCTGATGATGAAGAAATACTCAAAAGGTTAATGAAGTCAGGGGGAGCCCTAACAAGAACCTTAGTCTAATACTCAGGGGGAGCACTTCATAAAAAGGATAAGCTATCCTAAAAACCTTTTCATCTTCCCTGTATTATATATATCAAAATTGTGTCATCAAATTATATAGTTTTGTCATCATCAAAAAGGGGGAAATTGTGAGAACAAGATTTGGTTCTGCAATATTATCTCTAAGTTTTGATGATAACAGATAAATATTTGTATGAACAATTTTGTGCAACTAATGTTGTTATGTGTGAGAACCTAGCAAACAGGTTCTGCTTCCGTAATTTAGCGCAATGCTCAATGTAAGATGCTTCGAAGAACAAAACTCAAATCGAAGATGAGACAAGGGTTCTGATGAAACAAAGTCAAATTGCTGAAGCCACACGAGAAGTTCTAAAGACTCCAAAGACAGGCTCTGAAGATTCGGAAGACTTAAAGTAGAAAAGGATAACGCTCTTAAAGACCAAGTACTGAAGTTCTGAAGACTGATTCCTAATGGACTTCTTCAATCAACGGAAGACTTGAAGCATCAGATATTCTGCTATAAATATTCCACTCATGCTTCATCAAATTAACATCAGAAGCCTCTGGATATGAAGAAATTGGATTTAAGAGAACAAGGTTCAAAAGACAAGTTCTGAAGATTCTGAAAGTGCAGAGCTGATGATTCAAAGACTTGATAATCACAAGAACCATACAATGTTTTCCCTTCTTACTCACGCTCACAAAAAGCCTCTGATGTTGAGAAGCCGAGAAAAACTGCCACACTGTACAGCTGTACCACATTATAACGTTAAAATTCTCGAAGACTGTGTGAAATACAAACAAGACAATCTGACACAGACGGGACGCGCTGTATGCAGAAGATTTTGTACCTGTCCTCACGCTTCCAAACCATAAGCCTACTTAGCTATCATGATTTAATTTCAACGACTCTTATCACTCAACTATAAAAGGAAGCTCAAAGACTTGAAGAAAGACATACATGCGAACAACGACAATACCTTCTAACTCCATTCTTTCTTAAGTCATCTCTGGTCTAAAAGCGTGTTTACGTTATCAGCTTGATAAGAAGCAATTCTCTGTAAACTCATTGTGTTTAAACTTAAAGTTGTATTCCTTAAGAGAGTCTTAGTGATTAGATCTCTTGATAAGTCTAGGACGTGCGTCTTAGAGGTTGTGCCTTGAGTAAGACCTGTGTGGTTGGATTACTTGAGAAGTCTAGAACGCGTGAGTTCTAGAGGTTGTTGTTAGTCACCAGCTGTGTTGCTCGTGCAGTGTACTATTTTGTTGAATAGTGGATTAAGACCTCGTTGAGAGAGGCAAAATCACCTTGGCGGGTGGACTAGACTAACTTGAGAGATTCTCAAGTGAACTAGTATAAACAGAACGTGTTTATATCTTTTGTTTAACTAAGCCGTTGTTCTTTAGAAAAAGGGAAAAGTTTTTTTTAAAGAAAGTTACTCAAAAGAAATAATTATTTTGAAAAACCAATTCAACCCCCCCCCCCCCCTCTTCTTGCATTTTTCACACCTTCAGGTAAGGCATCCTCAGTTTGAGAGCTCTAGTTTGTATCCAGTGGAGATAAGGTTCCATAGAGACACATTCCGGTTTTCCTAAAGACTCTCTTCCTTTCCTGTGAATGTGTTTCCAGACATGCACTATTTCTGTCTTTAGTGCCCTGTCATTTTCTCCTTCCTCGAAAAAAAGACCTTCAAGATGAACATTACGCGGGACATGTCTCATCGAGTATCCAAATTGACGACGAACTAAAACTGGATGATAATTGATTCCTCCTTTAATTCCTATGAGGGGTACATTAGGGAAGTTTCCACAACGGTCAATGATTCTGATCCTGTCATAAATTCGATTGTACCAATTGATGCCGGAGTTGGTAAGAGACATGATTCTCTGCGACCAACGTAAAGTATTCTTAGGATCCCAAAATGCAGCAGACTTGGGCAAGTGGGAAATGAACCATTTGTATAGCAGGGGTACACAGCATGTGATCATTCCTCCGCTATACAAATTCCTTAAGTGTACAGAATGATAAGCATCTGCGAGCAAGGTCGGTACGGGGTTTCCAATTAGAAAAATATTAATGGCATTGATATCAATGAAGTCATCAATGTTGGGAAACAGAAACAACCCGTAGGTGAGTAAGACAAAGATGCTCTCGAAAGCAGTCGCGTTCCCTATACTAGTAAAGTACAGAGCCTTCTTTATCAAAAACTTGGCTGGCAAACCCTAGATTCCACCCTTAGTGGTCATGTGAGTCCTGACTTCTGACTCGTCCAAATAAATTGTTCTTGCAATGGTCTGATCCTTTGGAATTTCTTCCAGTCCAAAAAAGGGAGCCTGATCAGTAATGGGTAAATAAGTCAAATGAGAGTACTCCTCCAGTGTTAGTGCTAGTTGATAATCCGGGAATAACAGTGATAGACCGGATCATAAAACTGAATGAGCGTAGACAGGATTCCTTCGATTACATGGACCCTTAATAGAGACAGCAGTCCTCCATACTTGGCTCTAAAAGCATCAGGGTTGGTGATCATCCTTGCCAAACCTCTCAAATCCTCTAGTTTTGGAACCTTGAAGGTGTACTTGTGAGTCTTCCTTCTACCGAAATCCATAACGCAATCTTTTTCTCTGATATTTGCAATCATTGTCTTAGTTTAATTTGAAAAAGAGAGACTAGAAGAGAAAATTTTTCTTGATTAATGTTTTTTAATGAAATGAATGCATGAATACAGCACACAAAAACATAGAAAAAACATGGGGTCAAAGGTTTGGTGTCATGAAGTCAAGGCTCTACCCATCCTCAAAGGTTATACTGGTGATTTTTGTACCTATCCTCAAAATCATTGACCCCTCTTGGGATAACAACAGCAGGCTGGAATCACCCGAGCGAGCTAATGTATCTTAGAGTAATCTCAAATGAGGGTAGTATCGCGTGACAACTATTTTCGATAGCTTCCGCACTACAAAATAGTAACATGGTTTTAGTCTACTAAAATCCTCAGCTTCTCAGATAACCCAATCGAACAATCTACTTTCAACAACTGAAGTCGTATAGGCATTGAATCCGCAAAGGGCATCTCCACTGATTCGATGATCGACCGGGACCTCTTATTTAGGAGTCACTCCCTGTAAGATTACCCGTCTAGTGCCATCACTTATCTTAGGTGTATACTCAATCTTTCCAGATGCGGCATCACCCGCAGTCCCATTAGCAGAAAAATAAACACGGATATCAATTAGGAAAAGCGATATATATATTTATCCTAAAACTAACATCCTAGACCTCTTAAGAGCTATAGCCTATGCCTATATAGTTAATGACTCCCCAGCAGAGTCGCCATTTTTTTGTAGCGAGCGATTTTTGTCGGTGACGCGACCACCTTATCGCTGAATCTTAGGTTTTCCTCTTCAAGGAGAAAGGGTGCTACTTTCTGATTTCTTGTTTATCCCATGAAGTTGAAAGGGAAAGGGAAGCTATCTAAAACTAACCTTGCACGCGAGTGTTTAACTGAACAAATGCTTAAAAGAGATTGGGGGGTTCGGGGTCAGTTATACAATGGGTAGTTGTCAATTACCCATGCTATATGTGGTTATCGACAGGATATTAGCTTTAGGGTTTCGCTTTGTAATTGATAGTGTTTATCTGTTAATGGGTTGGGAAAGTTTCTTGGGAAGTATGACAGGGAGAGTGAGTTTTGTTTTCTGTGGAAAATGTTGATGATGATGGCTTAAGGTATGAAACCTAAGGTTTTGATTAATATGAAGGTACAAGACCTAGGGTTTTTTATTGGTATGCTCGCTAAGATTTCGCAATCTTATGCCTACGTATTCCCGTTTAAACAAAACAGGGAAATTAGAGCAATCGTAGTTCCTCCTATTCTAAGGGAGGAAAAAGGTGTTTTGGTGTCTTGTTCAAAGCCTAAGATTGAAGCTAAAGGTTCGACTGAGAGAGAGCTTGTCATCTCTAAAGATGGATTGAACTTCCTCTGAGGGGATTGTTGATTTTTGTGTGCCTTGATCAAAGCACAAGGTTGATGCTAAAAGGTTAATTGACTCGGCTAGGGGATTTCTTTATAGAAAGCCTAAGAGGAGGCTGGATAAGACTGACTCACCAAGAGAGTGTATATATTGGTGTCTTGTACAAGGCCCAAGATGAAGGCAAAAAAGAGGCTGACTCTTTGGGGATATCATTATACAAATCCTAAGAGGAGGCTAGGAGTTTGACTTTTCCGGGGACAAATATTCTATCTGTCTTGTACAAAGCCCAGATTGAGGCTAAAAGGATTTTGACTCCGCCGGGGAGATTTGTATGTGTCTTGTACAAAGGCCAAGATTGAGGCTGAAACGAGAAATTTAACTGACTCTGGTGAGGATATTTTTATGTGTCTTGTACAAAGCCCAAGATTAAGGCTGAAATGAGTTTGACTCTTTTTGGGGAAAATCATTCCTCAAAGCCTAAAGGAAGAATGCGAAGAAATGACTCTGCTGGGGAAGATATCTGTCCCCAAGCTCAAGAGAGGGAGATTTATGTCTTGTACAAAGCCCAAGATTGAGGCTAATGGGTTTTGACTCAATAAGAGAGTGTTTTTATTTGTCTCGTACGAGGCCCGAGATAGAGGCTAAAAGGGTTGTGACTCAACAAGAGAGTGTGGAAAGTGATTGACTCAACAAGAGAGTCTGGAAAGTGATTGACTCAATAAGAGAGTCTAGAAAAGGTGATTGACTCAACAAGAGAGTCTGAAAGGGTGAGTGACTCAACAAGAGAGTTTGACAGTTGATTGACTCAACAAGAGAGTCTAAAAAGGTTAGCTCCGTTGGGGAGAATCATTTGTACAAAGCCCAAGAGGAGGCTGACTTTTCGCTGAGGAAAGGTCCTTATACAAAGCCTAAGAGGAGGCTAGCTTTCTGCCGGGGATTATTAAGATCCCGAGGCAGGTCCAGATGGGGAATCAACTCTTGTTGAGGATTACAGAAGAGTTGAGATATCAGATACCTTGAGGTTTTGATTTAAGATAGTGTTGACCCTGGTCGGGGAACTTTCATGAGAGAGGCTAGGTTTCTGCTGGAGATTGATCCAGAATGCCCGGGGTTTCTTCCTATAGTTATAAGGAACTCGAGAATGTCTTTGAGACTCAAGGGGATTTAGACTGTCAAAGTCTACCGGTGTGGAAGAGTTTTATCTTTTGTATGATGCCTCCAAGAGGAGGCAAGGGCATTAAGGGATGAGAATCAACCCTAAAGTGGCCTGAGGTTTGACACTGGAAAGACTGCTCTAGCAAAGGATGACTAAGTTCTGTCTTATACCTTTAAGAGGTCTTCAGGGTCCTTGTATGAAGCCCAAGAGAAGGCATGAGAAATTCTAAGAAGCCGAAGGGTCCTTGTACAAATCCCAAGAGGAGGCGGGGATGCTTTTAGGAAGCCTGTGGGTCCCAAACCAAGAGAAGTTCAAGAAATGCTATTCACAGAGAATATATCATTTAGTGAAAGTTCTGTGATTTGAAGAAATTCAAGAGATGCTATTCACAGAGAATAGATCAACTCTGGGGAGTAGATTTTCATTGACAATTTCTAGGGGTGACAGTCTGAGAAAAGGTTCACCGAGAATACTACCTTTCTCTTTGTTCCATATTGTTTAACCCCAAGAGAAGGGAAGACTGTATCTGGAAACCTATGTGGGATCTAGTTTTGTTTGTATTTAAGAGTGACCAACAGGGCTTTACCTAGTTCTAGACCTAGCTGTCGGGGAAAACTCTAAATAACTATACTAGTATATATACAGTTGATATATGACAGGTATTTTAAAAGGGTATGAAAGAAGACTAACCATGCGCAGCTTCCCACAATACAGTTATATATATATATATATATATATATATATATATATATATATATATATATATATATATTTGACCTATATTTAAAAGAATGAAAGAAGACTAACCATGTGCAGCTTCCCACAATACAATTATATATATTAAAGCGAGTAAATGAAAGCTGTTAAAACTTACAGGTGAGCGAGCTTCCATGTTGTATTGTTAGTTGATCAGAGAAATTAAAGAAAGTTTTGATAACAACTGTATATTTGAACCTAAATCAAAAGCAAGTTGTTTTTGAAAATATTATTGGGGCTTATACTCAAGGAGAGGCCCGAATGATTTTGAAAAGGTGACGATCGTGTCGTTGTTTTGAAAATATACCGAGGGGCTTATACAATATGTGAGACCCAAAAAATGTTTATTTACAAAAAGGGGGTTGGGTGTTACACTCTATTAGAGGCCTAGAGTGATTTGTTTTTGTACAAGAGATGAGGCTTACAACTCAAGGAGAGGCCTAAATGATTTTCTTGTTTGAAAATGGCGATCGCGCCGAGATTTTTTTAACGCCGAGGGACTTATACAATGTTTGAGGCCCAAAAAGGTTTTGGTTAAAAAAGGGATTAGGTCTTACACTCTATTAGAGGCCCATGAGTGATTTTAAGAAAAATAATGGGGCTTACAACTCAAGGAAAGGCCCAATTGGTTTGTTTGAAAACGGCGATCGCGCCGAAGTTTTTGAAAACACAGGGGGTCTTATACAATGACTGAGGCCCAAACTATTTTGGTTTTCAAAAGGGGTTGGGTCTTACACTCTATTAGAGGCCCATGAGTGTTTGAAAAAGATTGATGAGGGTGAAATTAATCAAAACCCTAATTTTGTCTAAAATGGAATTAATTTTGTTTAAAAATTAACAAAAATTATTGAAAACATGTGAAAAAAAAGTGGCGATCTTGGTTCAATGTTTCAAAAATCATGTTTTTATCCACAAAATGATTGGAAACCAATTAAGTTTGGAAAATCAAGAAGGAAAAAATATTTTAAATGTTAAAAAACAAATAAAAATTAATTCTTTGCAAAAATATCAAATATATGAAATAAATAATATTTTTGGGAAATTTTTGTAAAATAAAATATTTTAACATTTTTGTGAATTATTAAAAAAGGAATCAACTCAAAATCATTAAAATTCAGAGAGAAATTAATTTTTGAATCAATTAAATAAAATCACAAAATTCAAATATTTGAATTTTTGAAAAAGGGCGCCAAGAACACCCAAGAACACGCGCGTGTTCTAGGTTTGGCCAGATTTGCATTTTCTCCTCAATCTCACTGAATACTTGATGAAATCACACAATCCACATATCAATCTACTCGTTTTCACCTCACGATCATGTCTATGGTCTTTAATTTCATTTATTTTAATCATGGAATAAGAAATCAAAGGGAAACCTCAAGAACCCTAAATTCCGCATGAAGACTCAGAAATTTCACACACGATTCATACAAAGAAATTAATTGAGGGGAAACATTCTATACATGATAATGAACATATGGCAAAATTATTGTGCGAGGAAATATGCATGAATCATGAGATGACCAAGTTGAGGCTTACCTCTTGCAGCTGGTGATCGTGTTTTGAGTTAGAGATGTTACAGCTTGGTTCCAATGATGTGGACAACTTCCCTAGGTGCTATGGAGTGTGTCTGAATGCTTGGAGTGGTTGGAAACAGGCTGGAACTTAAAATGGTACCCCAACTGCAAGTCTGCTAAAAGCTTGAGCAGTTGGAAGGTGATTTTGTGAAATTGGTGTTCCAGATGTTGTTTAAGTGTTTGGATCACTTCTATATGATGTTTATGAGGTGTGTGTGTGATTGGTTTGGTTGGAATTGCTCTCAAGCTCAAAACCCGATAATGACTTGCTTTGGAAGGTAAAATTGGAGTGAACGAGGTGATTTTGAGGAAAGCATCAGTTTGGGTGCTTTGGTGTACTCAAACTGATCACAAATGAGGTCTATTTATAGTGCACCAAGTTTGTTTTGGCTGCAATAGTGTATGGCAACTGGTAGAGGTCTGTGGCCAATTGGATCATTTTGGAATCTCAAGTCTCCTCTAGCCATTGACTTGAGATTAGAGTACATGCCTATGGTTCTTTGATTCAAGGATAAGGCTTGACTAAAGTGTTCATCTTTGCTCTGGTACATGCCACCTCTAAGCATCCATTGAATGCCTCAAAACAAAATTGGAGTCTTGAGGCATCTTTAGCTTTTAGGGGTGCCAAACCTATATGTAGTTCCAAAGACTTGGAAGGCTTATGGATCAGTGTTTGTTCCTCCTTGGTCTCCCCCTGAGGTGTGCAGATGGATAAACTTGTTTGTTGTTTGCACAAATTGCTCAAATCAAGCCCTAATTCACAAATCTTCCTTGCTCATCAGTTTGCAGCAAGGCATGTTGCAGCTGTCATAACTCTTAGCTCAGATGGAATTTGGTGGAGTTCTTGGACATTTTGGAAAGCTGGTATATCCTATTTCAACATGATGTCCAACTTTGGTTTTGATCCAACTTGAATTACAATGAAAAATGCCTCTACATTTGGGAAAAAATAAGGCAGATTCTGACTTAGTGAAAATTTCACTAAGTGTTGGAAAAATATCACTTTTGTGTTTTCAGCCATTTTGATCACTCCATAACTTAAAATCCATGAAGAATTGGAATGAGGTGTAGTTGGAACTTTTAAAGTATGCCATGAGAGCTACAAATCCATCTTTGGATCATCCAAAATGGTTGCTTGGATCTCAAGTTATGATCCTTGGAAGTTGGTACCCTAGCCACTTTGTTCCAAAACTTAGAAAAATTCTAAGTTTTTATGGTTACCCCTTTTACAAGTTATCCCACTTTCTTTGATTTTTCTTGATGAATGATGCTTCAAATCACATATTAACATTGTTTTAGGGTTAAAGAACCATAATTGTGAAAAATCTCAAAAAGTCAAACTTGACTTTTGTGCACAGTTGACTTTTTATCAGATGAATTCCAAACTGTGCGATTCTTTGTGAAATCAAGTCCTTGACCTAAATCAAACTTGATGGATATGTTACATAGGTGTTATAGGGTGTATTGAATCATGTCCCAAGGTTTGGGAGCATGTCTTGGTCAAAAGTCAAAGATATAGTTGACTTTTCCTTCGAAATCCTAATTGTGGTCCTAATGAAATTGAAACTTGTTGATCAAGCCTTTTGAATTAACCCATTGTTTCAAATGGATCAATATAGTGTTTTAGAGACCCTCAAATCATGTCTTGAGGTCTTGGCTCATGTTTTGTCCCAAAAGTCAACTTAGGGGTGAATTAGGTCAAGAAACCCTAATTCCTGATTTTTTTTATGAATGCATCCCCTGAGGTTAAATTGACTTGATGATTGGGTCCATGAGGTCCCTTGGAGTATCTTAAGTTATGCTTTGAAGCATTGGCTCATGCCCAGATGAAAATTCCATCTGGAGGCCTTAGTCGACCAAAACCCTAATTTGGTGACACTGGCGATCTTGAGGCTTAATCCACTTGGGATGCTGCAACATTGTGCTTGATTCTTGATGTGGGAGGACTCTTGATCCCTTATGGGTGTTTGAGAGGTTAGAAAAGTTGAAGATCATGTCATTTCTTGATTGATCTTTTGTCTAAAAGCTCTAGGAGGGCTTGAAACCCTAATCTTTGATAGTAGTGAATGCTCAACAACCCTTGAGGAAATTGATTGAGGCATGTTGGTTCATCCATATTGTGGTAATGATTTGCACAATGATGGGAAATCTTAGTGGTCAAAATTTGGGGTATGACACGATAGAACGTACATAACATGCCCTTTCTGAAAATGGTTTGAAGAGAAAATCCCGAAGGACAAAAAGGTTTGCATTTGTTGAAGTGTTTTAAAGAAGTAAGTTGAATTGGTTTGTGATGTATATCGTGCTAAAGTTTATGACGATAGGAGCGAGCACTTTATATGACCGATCTGAAATAGATCGCGCCTAAAGCTCTCTAGATGAGGTAAGGAGAGACTCCCGCTCATCATTTCCCATTGTGCTTAAGGCTCGAGACGCACTATACACACCATATTTATTAAGTCTTTTGAATTGTTTAAGGGAGAGAAGAAAGACGCAACACAAGATCTAAATGAGACTTGGCCCTAGATTTTATCATGCAAAATGGTCCTAAGGTTAGGATTAGAAGACGATTATATTCTAATGTTGTCATGCAAAATAGCCTTATGGTTGAGGATAAAGGGGAAAATCTACCCTAATGTTGTCATGCTTGGATTGACAACCTAATGTTTATCCTACTCCAATCTTAATAAAAAATTAAGTTGGACTAGGAAACCCTAAGGGAACATGCAAAGTCAAGCAAAACAAGCTAAGAAAAACACAAACAGCAGCATACGAGCGCTTCAAACAGAACATAAGTGTATTTCCAGCAACATCACAACAACATTTAACAACACATATTTTCAGGACAGACATGTATGCAGCAACAAAATGACAACATTTGACCGTGCATATAGCTCAAGGCAGCGGTGCATGCAAAGTAACAATAATATGAACATGCATCATGTATTCTACAAGGCTAAGCAAGTATTAACATGTAAACAAGGGAGCATCATCAACATGCTTCAAGAATTCAACAAATCATGAATATGCAACATCAACAAGCAAGTGTCAACATATAAACAAGTGAGCATCATGAACATGCTTCAAGAATTCAACAAATCATGAATATGCAACATCAACAAGTAAGTGTCAACATATAAACAAGTGAGCATCATGAACATGCTTCAAGAACGCAAACAATCACATAATCGACAAATCATGCATCAAAGATTTGTATACGTACTGCAACCAGAGGCTGAACAACTCAAGAAAATTCCACAAATATCATATGTATCAAGCCATGGAATTTAGAGAAGGAAAGGGATCAAGATAAGCTAAAAAACAAGCAAACATCACACTCTGCAACATGTGTAATCGATTAACATATATGTGTTAATTGATTACACAGTGTTTAAAACCAGTTCCAGGCGCAGAAACAGGGTGCAATCGATTACACCAGATGTGTTAATCGATTACACTTGTAGAAACAACAGAAAATCACTTTTCAGAAGCACTTTTCCAGCATTAATTCAACGATCAAATGCAACATGTAATAGCATGCAATTGTATACGAAAATTACATCAATTAGCAGCAAACAAACACATATTGAATCAATCAAACAATCAACAACATCAAGCAATTGAATCAATGAATCAATCTACACAAAAACCACAAGGATCTACATTGTAAATGTTGTAAAATAAGCTAAAATGAGTTTAGATCTACGAATCACCAACCTACAAAGCGGAGATTTGCTTTGGTAATTGTTGCAACCAGAATTTGATAGATCAAACAAAGAAAACCAGAGATCCAATGAATTCTTCACAAGAAAAGTTGAAGAACAATGCAATAACCTAGAATTGCTTCAAAATCACTTCAAGAAATTGCTTCTTAAATTCAAATCTAGATCCAAATCAACTTCTACTGCAGAATTCGATGTTAATGGAAGGAAATGATGAAGGTTTATCTCAAGAATTAACAAACTCCAATGAAGAATTTGTTAACTCTAATGGAAGAGTTTTGGTGAGGTTAGGGATGAAGATGAAATTGAAGATTGAAAAAGTGAGAGAGAATTTGAGTGTGAAGTGTAGAAAAATTAGAAAATGAAATCGTATCCTCTTGGAATGGGAGAGTTTAGTTTAAATATGGTCTAGGTATGGAATGGAAATGAGGTTTGCAAATTGATTTAGAAAGAGGACTGGGTTTTTGGTTTGGAATTAGGAGTGAAAATTATTTGAATTATGGAGGGAACATGAAATTAATTTGGAAATAAACCAATGTTTTGGAAGCATTCTAGATCCTTCTACTGATGTAAGATTGAACCCAAGTGTATTGAAATAAATTGCAAGCTGCTACAGTGCTGAAAATTTGTTGTTTTTGGCAAAACTAACTGCGTGTAATCGATTACATGATATGTGTTAATCGATTACAGGCTTCAAACTTTGAATTCTGGCACGTTCTAGAGGGGTGTAATCGATTACACCAGATGTGTTAATCGATTACATCAAGGAAAAAGTGCAAAAATCACCTGTTGCAACTTGTTCTGAGCCCGACGTCATATATGAACCTTAGCCACTGATAAAGCCCTTGAATAATGCCTAAAACATGATAGACATCTTGTTTAAACAATTCATATGAACTCACTACCTTCTATTTCTGATTCTTAAATAATCAAACCATCTGCTGAGCAAAATAACTGCTCGATGACTGTGAATTTAGCTATGGATGGTACTGAAACACTCTCTGAAATAAAGAAAGCTCTGAACTGCGAGAAACACACTATGATCTCATGTCTTAGAAACCCTATTCAATGTATGACAAATGCATATGGATGCAAAACACAAGCCAGTTAAGGTTAGAGAACCAAAGGCAAATTTTGGGGCGCAACAGCTGCCCCTATTCAATCATCTTGAACCTGAAGGTATAAAAAGTGACGCCTTTCACACATTATGGGTGGAAAGGGATTGAATACCAAAATAAATAAAAAATTTGCAATCTGCCAGGGAAGATACGACCCCTTTGGGAAACACAACACACGAAACCGCTAAGAAAAGGAAACATCACAAACGAGTGACAAAGAACATACGCTCAACACGAACGAGAGTTGAGAATGAATACAGACGAGTATTGTAACGAAAAAGAACACGGAAGAGTGTTTCGAGATAAACACGACGAGTGTTTAAGGTCGATACGGACGAAGTATCGACGAATTAAACTAGACACGGACGAGTGTCGAAGGTCAATCGGACGACCGACGACTGCACTGGGGATAAATACGGGCGAGTGTCGAAGATCAATACAGACGAGTATTGATGAAACTAAAATAAACTAACACGACGAGTGTCGAAGAACAATATGGACGAGTATTAAGGAAAGTGAAATAAACGAACAAGACGAGTATCGAAGATCAATACAGACAAGTATTGGAGAAATTGAAATCAAACACGACGAGCATTGAAAATCAATACAGACGAGTATTGAAGAAACTGAAACCAACGAACACAACGAGTGTCAAAGATCAATACGGACGAGTATTGATAAAACTGAAATAAATGAACACGGCGAGTGTTAAAGATCAATAAGGATGAGTATTGAGGAAATTGAAAATCAAACACGACAAGTGTTGAAGATCAAGGATCTCGAAAACATCTAGATTAACAGATCTAACACCCAATCGTTAGACAACTCTGGGGGATAAATGAACTAATCTACCACCCAGACGAAGGGTGAGAGAACGAGAATTCACAAAGAGACGACTCTGCAAGGGGAAGACAAATCCTGGGCAGACGACTTTGCAAAGGGGAGAAAGGGTCCTAGACAGATAACTCTGCTAGGGAAGAGAAGACAAGCACATGTAAGATTGACGAATCTACGACCCCTGGAGACAAAGCACCTGCTTGGGGATAAAGCTAACCGCTCTCTTTGGGGTTACATCGGTCTCTGACGGGGAAACAAATTGGAATGAAAGGTACCAATCTTGGCTTATGCTCCGCACGCATGTTTGAAAAATGGCGTAATGTTCCATACGAATGGAAATGCTATGCATCTGAGGATGTAATGCAATAATGATTATGAGATGCAAAAAGGACACTCCGCTAGGGGAAGTGCAATAGAAGAGTATGCTGGGGATAAAAACATCTGAGTCTCTACTCTGTGTGGAGAGCATGAACAACATATGATTGCTGGGGAATGGATCACCATGATCTGTAGGGAAATGACAAACTGAACTGTCAACACTGGCCCTGCAAATGCTGCTGGGGAACGACAAAAAGAATTGTGAACCCTGATGGAAAGAATATCCCAATGACAACTGGGCTTTTGTCTTGCTGGGGTACCAACCACTGTTGGTTTCCTTCTGTTGAGGATATTAATAACTAATGATGATATCAACCCCGCTGGAGAAGAATACTGGGCATATTACTCTGTTAGGGAATAATACCGAGCACACTGCTGGGAAATATCAATAACCATTGGGCTTTAATCTGTGGGGAATATCATTCGAACTACTCTACGGGGAAGGAATCAAAGATCTCATACTGAAAAACTTTGACTCTACTAGGGAGAACAACTTCACTATTAAGATTCCCTCAAGAACGACTTGAGAGAAGGAAGGAGAACTTTCTGCCTTGACGCCAACCTTGTCCGAATGGAGATATACGCGACCTTACTCTGTTGGGCATACAAACCTCATACTGTTGGGAATGAGAAACCACCACATTGCTGGAGAAACAAACCTGTTTATAGAGCACAACCAATTTCGACCATGGCTAGGGAATACAAACTTCTAGACCATTGCTGGGGAAATGATCATCTAGACTCTTACTGGGGAGAAGTAAGCAGTCAGAACTTCCATAGTACTCCGCTGAGGAAGATAAAACCTGGGCGATCTCTGCCGGGGAGAGATATGTAAAGTCTCATGCGATGAACAACTTTGATATTCTTTCGAGCCTCCAATCTTCTAGGCTATACAACTACTGCTAGGGAAAATCATTCCTGCAAAAGTGAAACAGCAAAAACGTGTCCCAGGTACAACATGGCAACCTCGATTATCACTCAAGACATTCAAAATTCAGGCAATTTCAAATGTTTTTTAGCATGCTTTGTAAAGCTTCAATGTTTTTAAATGCAATGTTTATCAAAATAGCAGACGTATTTGTGAACAAAACAGTAAAATAAAAACAAGAGGAAAACTTTTGAATGAAAGGAAACTTTATTAATTGAAGATGGCCTGTAAATAGGCATTTACATCTGGAAGCAATTCCTAAAATAGGTAATTGCACAAACAAAAAGAGAATACACTGATTGGCAATGTGGAAACAGATTTCCATTAAGTTCCGACTTGGCTATGACCCGTATGTCTTTGACGCTCTCTAATACTTTGCTTTCTGAAGAGATCAATTGGATCGATTCCTATCCTTCAGAATTCCTATTTGTAGAGACGAGACAAGTACGCAGATCGCAACCTCTTGCTTTCAAATTCCTAACTTTTACCTGGATCGCCCTATCGGGTTTTCAATCCACTAGGATACCCTTTTTTTTGCCAAAGTTGCCCTCCTTAGTTTTCAACTTTGCGGGTTTATTCAATTATTTTACTTTTTATCCCTAATTTTTTCCTGAACCTTCTCTTTTTATGGTTCGTCGGGATGCCTATTTTTGCCTAGACCTATTCTTTTTGTGGTCCAGTGGGTCTCTTTTATGCGAAGTATTTTTTGACTGCATTTGCGTTCACATGAGATGTAAAGTCTTCACCGTCCATAGTTGAGAGCAACAAGGCTCTGCCAGAGAAAACCTTTCTCACAATGTATGGTCCTTCGTAATTTGGAGTCCATTTTCCCCTATGATCTGTCTAAGGAGGTAGGATCATTTTCAACACTAAGTCACCCGTCTGGAAACATTGAGGACGCACTTTCTGATCAAATTCCTTCTTTATCCTACTTTGATATAACCGTCCTTGGGAAATGGCAGCCATTCTCTTCTCTTAAATGAGGTTCAGCTGATCAAACCTAGCTTGAACCCACTCAACTTCATCGAGCTTTACACCTTTCATTATCCTTAAAGAAGGAATCTCAACTTCTAGTGGCAGAACTACTTCCATACCGTACATGAGGGATAAAGGGGTTGCCCCTTTTGAGGTGCGCACCGAAATACGATAACCATGCAAAGCAAATGGCTACATCTCATGCCAATCTTTGTACGTCACAACCATCTTCTGCATAATTTTCTTAATGTTCTTGTTAGCTGACTCAACAACACCATTCATCTTCGGACGATATGGAGAAGAATTGTGATGTTCAATCTTGAAGCTCGGGCATAGCTCCTTCATAATCTTGTTATTTATATTTTAGCCATTGTCAATAATGATCCTTTCAGGGATTCCGTAATGACAGATGATATCCTTCTCTACGAAACAGGCAACCACTTGTTTGGTGACGTTTGCAAACGAGGACGCTTCCACCTATTTGGTAAAGTAATCAATGGCAACCAGGATGAAACAATTCCTATTACAAGCAGTCGGCTCAATCTGTCCAATCATATCAATGCCCCACATAGCAAATGGCCAAGGAGAGGTTAACACATTCAAAGGAACGGGCGACACATGCATTTTGTCCGCATAAATCTAGCATTTATGACACTTCCTTGCATACTTGAAACAATCAGATTCCATATTCATCCAGTAATATCCTGCTCTTAACAACTTTCTGGCCATTGCGTGCCCACTGGCATGGGTACCAAAAGAGCCCTCGTGAACTTCTTCCATTAACATGTCGGCTTCATGTCTATCCACGCATCTGAGCAAGACCATGTTGAAGTTCCTCTTATACAACACGTCCTCATTCAAGAAGAAATTATCAGCTAATCTCCACAAAGTCTTCCTATCTTTTCTGGATGCCCCAGATGGGTACTCTTGACTTTTAAGGAAACACTTGATATCATGGAACCAAGGCTTATCATCCACCACTTCTTATGTTGCAAACACATGCGCGGGCCTGTCGAGGCACATAATTCTTATTCCAAGTACCTCATTCCACCTATTCACTTTGTACATGGATGCCAACGTTGCCAATGCATCCGCCATCTGATTTTCTATCCAGGGTACGTGATGAAATTCAACCTTATCAAAGAAAGGTAGCAACCTTATGGCATAGTCTTTGTAAGGTATCAGGTTGACCTGACGATTCTCCCATTCCCATTTGATATGGTTGATAACCAAAGCTGAATCACCGTACACATCAAAGATTTTGATCCTCAGATCAATAGCCTCTTCCAACCCCATTATACAAGCTTCGTATTCCGCCATGTTGTTGGTACTGTCAAATGTCAATCTCGCAGTGAAAGAGATATGAGAACCCTTGGGAGTGTTGATTATTGCCTCAATTCCGTTGCCATAAGCATTGACAGCCCCATCAAAAATCAGTCCCCATCGGGATCCGGGTTCAGGTCCTTCATCCAGCAACGGTTTATCATAGTCTTTAGCCTTTAAGCACATAACATCCTCATCAGGAAAGTCAAATTTCATCGGATGATAATAGTCAATTGGATGGTGAGCAAGATAGTCTGACAGGACACTACCCTTGATGGCTTTCTGGGTAACATATTAAATATCATATTCTGTCAGGACCATTTGCCAATGTGCAATCCTTTTGGTGAGAGCTTGCTTTTCAAACACATATTTGATCGGATCCATCTTCGATATCAACAGGGTTGTGTGAGTTAACATATACTGCCTCAAGCGCTTGGCTGCCCATGCTAGTTCATAACATGTTTTCTCCAACATCGAGTACCTCGACTCTCAATCAGTAAATTTCTTGCTTAGGTAGTATATAGCATGTTCTTTTCTACCCGTCTCGTCTTGTTGACCGAGTACACACCCCATAGAATTCTCAAGAACCGTCAAGTACATTATCAATGGTTTTCCAGGTACTGGAGGCATGAGGTTCGGAGGTTCCTACAAGTATTCTTTTATTTTATCAAAATCCTTTTGGCAATTATCATTCCACCTGATAGCCTGATCTTTTCTCAATAGTTTGAATATTTGTTCACACGTGGCCGTAAGATGAGAGATGAATCTAGCGATGTAGTTTAACCTCTCTAAGAAACCACGAACCTCCTTTTCTGTTCTTGGCTCAGGCTTTTCTTGTATTGCTTTTATTTTGGCAGGATCAACCTCGATAACTCGCTTACTGAGGATGAAGCCCAATAGTTTGCCAGATCTCACCTCAAAGGTGCACTTGTTCGGATTCTGCCTCAACTTTAACTTTCTCAACATTTCAAACAACTTTTACAACTTAACCAGATGCTCCTCTTTAGTTTAGGACTTCGCAATCATGTCATCAACGTATACTTCAATCTCCTTATGAATCATATCATGAAAGAGAGTCAACATAGCCCGCTGATAAATTGCCTCAACATTCTTCAAACCAAATGGCATCACTTTGTAACATAAGGTTCCCCACGTTGTAATGAATGTTGTTTTATCCATGTCTTCTGGGGCCATCTTGATTTGGTTGTACCCAGCGAAGCCATCCATGAAGGAAAACACTAAAAATTTGACAGTATTATCTACTAACACATCGATGTGAGGAAACAGGAAATCATCTTTCAGTCCTGCTCTGTTCAAATCCCTGTAATCAACACACATTCGTACCTTACCATTTTTCTTAGGTACATGCACAATGTTAGCAACCCATAGAGAATAACTGGTAACAGCAAGAAATCAGCTTCCAACTGCTTCTGAACCTCTTCCTTGATCTTGACGGCCATTTTTGGTCGAGTTCTTCTAAGCTTCTGCTTGACTGGAGGACAACCCTCTTTGAGAGGCAAATGATGCACAATGATATCCGTATCAACCCCAGGCATATCCTGGTAGGACCAAGCAAAGATATCCGCATATTCCTACAACATCTCAATCAATTTCCTCTTCACACCTTCTTCCAAGGCAGCCCGAATTCTGACCTTTTTTCTTGCATTCTCGGTGCCCAGATTAACAATCTCAATAGATTCCTGATGCGGATGAAAGACCCTTTCCTCGTTTTTTAACAATCTGGCCAACTCTTCGGGAAGTTCATAGTCTTCTTCAATCTTTTCTTCTGCTTGGTAAATCGAATTGTCAAAATCATACTGAGCCATAGCAAAATCGTTATTGATGGAACCTGGAGTGACGGGTTAGCATGATGGATGGTTCATGCTTTATTTTAGAATGAGACACAAAATAAAAAGAAGCATTACCATTTTGAAAATATAAAGTAAAAATGAAAGACAGAGAACAAAATATTTGAATGCAAAAACGTCCTTTATTCATGATAATCATTGCAAATGTAAATATGAGGCCCTACAAATGAATCACTACATCTTGGGTAGAACGTAGAACTTATCATATGCAAAAACAAGGGAAATTACTCTTCATAAAGAGTGACTTTAATGATATCTTCGGAAGACCAATTAATGAGCTCCTATCCTGGGACGCAGGGACGGATCCAATTGTCTAGGTCACAATCATTGTCGGTGCTATCTTCCTACATAGCATTGACCTGATCATCAAAAATAACCCCGAAACTGGAGAATTTTATAGGACCTTGAATCTTCGGAGGCATCTGCATGAGCATATATCTAAGACTAAATCTATCCATCTTCACTGGTAAGTCCAGAACCTGACCCAAACCTTCAGAGCTCCCAACTTCAACCACAACCTTAGCTTCTTTCAAGGACGTCATGGAAATATCAGGCTTCTTATCCTCTGCAGGAGGATCATTCTTAATACACACAACTTCAAATACCTGGCACAAAGTCTCATGAATCTCTCCTTCCACCTCGACGTACTTGAAATAAGTCAGATGACTCACAATAATATCTTTCTCACCACAAACGGTAACCACCTTCCCATCAACAATAAACTTGATCTTCTGATGTAGATTCGAAGACACAGCCCCAACGGAGTGAATCCATGGATGCCCAAGGAGACAACTGTAAGCTGGTTGAATGTCCATAACGAAAAAGGTTATTTCAAAAACTTAAGGACCCACCTTGATAGGTAACACCACCTCTCCGAAAATTGACCGCTTTGAACCATCGAAAGCCCGAACGACCAAGTCACTAGGTCTGAGTACCACTCCTTATACATCTAACTTCATCAATGCCTTCTTAGGTAACACATTGAGGGATGATCCAATATCTACCAATACATGGGATAACAAAACACCTTTACACTCCATAGAGATGTGCAAGGCCTTATTATGATTCCTTTCTTTCGGATTCAAATCAAAATCAGTGAAACTCAACACATTGCTAGCATTGACATTCACCACAACCCATTCAAGCTGGTTGATAGAAATCTCATGAGGCACATACGCAACATTCAAAATCTTCAACAATGTGTTTCGGCGAGCCTCAGAACAGAGCAACAATGACAGAATGGAAATCTTAGACGGCGTTTGATTCAACTGATCCACCACCTTATATCCGCTCTTCTTGATAATTCTCATAAAATCTTCGACATCCTTAGAAAAGGAAGCTTCTGGCGATGGCTTCTGTACAAAGTTTTCAACGAAAACTTGTTTCCCTTTACTCTTTGATGAGGCATCAATATTACCATCCAGAGAAGTCTATGGAGAGAAGATCCGACCACTACGAGTAATTCTTATAGTACCCACAACATTATCAACATTTGTCTCAACATTCGAAGGAATCCCAATCCCTTGTTTTTAACCCTGATAAAATACCTCGGCCCCATAGTTCCACGATATGGCTTTAGTATTTTCATATGTGTCACACCCTAATTTTTAACCCTAAGATTCTGTTAGACGATGACAATGATCTAAAAGGGGGGTTGAATAGATCACTAATTTTTTTTAACAAAAATCAGCGCCTAAAATTGTTTAAAAAATGTGCGGAAACGGGCTTGGATTTAAAGTCGTCTAAACGAATCGTTATTGGTAAGATCGGATATGCGAAACCGAATGGAATAATAGTGATGAGAAAACGGAACCAACAACGTTGCCAATCAACCAATTCAAATAATGACCACTTTGAATTAACCGGTTTCCAATGAATTGTAAATGGTAAAATCGAATTGACAATTTTATGAACAGTTTGTGTGCGATCAATACGTCGAGCACTTGGTGTACATAACACCCCAAGTTCAATTTCCTATGAAATGATAGTGTAGAATTTTTCACAATCACAATCCAAGTGATCGTAATGAATTTCCAAAACAAATTTTGAGCACTACAAATCAGTAAAATTTATCAAATAGTTAATACCACACTAACGTTAACAACACAAAGTAAAGAGATAGAGAGAGAGAATAACACCTGACTTGCTTAGGCAGTTCCCCTTTCATCCTCGCTTCGGGTACGTCTGCCCCCAATTCTAAAACTAGAATTGAGATATGTATAATATCAAGTTGCAAATTTTTGTACAAGAAAAGTTATAACCACTACACACTCAAACCTAATTTTTTATGTTGATTCTATCCACTTCTTTCTCCTTGATTCTAGCCGAATCAAGTGCATCAAACTCTTCGATTAAACCTCCGGTTACCACTACTCACTTGAATCTTCAAGTCTTTCACTTGGCTGATTTCGATCGTAATACGTTTGAACCTAAATCTTTCGACACAATCCTCCGGTTACCGCTACTTGCTTGACCAAACCCACCGTTCTTCAAGCCTTTCACTCGGCTGAATCTGTGAAGCAAGGATTTGTGCAAAAACCCCGAAATCCCTCAAGATCTTGGAGGACAAAACCCTAAGGGTTTTATTCAAGAAAATCCCACTGAAATCTCAACCCAAACTAGATATACAAATCCTACGTTTGGACGTTATCAGCTCGACAATGCATAGATCAACTAAGATGATTATGTGTGATTGTTGAAGAATGCAAGTGTGAGAATGAAGATGAAGACCAATTCAATGTCTATTTTAAATTTTCTTGTTAGTTGTTCTAAAAAGGATGATGCATATTGTCGCTCCCGAAAGATTCGCATCCAACGGTACAAACGCGAGAGTGGCGCGGAAAACACAGAGTCGCCAGCAATGTGTATTTATCCCGAGAGAGGGAAAGGAAACACTGCATAAACTTGAAGGGAGGGAAAGAACATGGTCTCGCGACCAAGAGAAACGGGTACGGGAGTCGGTTACACGAAGGGAAGGTGTTAGCACCCAACACGTCCATCGTACTCGATGGGATCCACGCTTGCTGTCTGCATCAAAGGGTGTCGTTGTCTGGAACTCCGCTGCTACTGGACCAGAGAAGAAACGAGAACGGAAAGAACGGAGAAACGAAGAAGAAAAGAAAAAGAAGTGACTCGATAGGACGGTATCTTTGTCCTAGGCCTACGTACTCCCTCAGTGCAATGGAAAGTCAGAGTCAACGTAGTTCGGACGGGAACTGTGGGGGAAGGTTGCTCGCCAAGACAATCGCTGTCTTGTGCCTACATATCCTCAATCGGACGAGAGAGAGGAATCAGAGCTAATGTAGTTCGTGGGTACGACCACGGATGGGTAAGTGTTTTTTACGTGAGCGACGAGCTCTTTTCTGAAAATGAAGTTTGAAACTCAACAATCCCGAAGGATAAAAAGATTTGAATTTGTTTGGTGTTTTTTTAACAGACGTGTCTTTTAAGTTGTTTCGTAACTTGCATTGCACCAAAGTCTATGACATAGGAAAGAATACTTCGCGTATCGTCCCCAACAGGACGTACACTAGGTATCCTAGAGGAGTGAGAGGAAGCCCCTCAATCCTCACTTCCCACGCTTAAGGCTCATGTGCAATACACGTTAACTTTTATTACGTGTCTTGAAGAAGTTTTGAGATGAGAAGAGAGAAGACACAAAGGAAACTCTAAGGGAAACTAAGAGTCCTAATGTTATCATGCATGGGTAACCTATGGTTAGTGAGGCTTAGGAGAGACGACTACCTAAAGCCTAATGCTAATCCTACTCCAAGCTTAATCAAAAATTAAGTTGGACTAGGTAGCTCTAAGGGGAAAAGAATCCAAGACTTAATCAAGTCTTGAGAATCAAGGGAGGAAGAGAGTGAAAGAGAAGAAAGGAGCATCTTAAATGCTAAGGCAAACACAAGTATGAAAGCTTAAAATAGAAAGGAGAATTTAGAATATGGATGACCATCCACATCCCATTCACTTACCATTAGTCCCTACATGGTTAGCAAAAACAAACATAAGCAATAATAATGCAAATGAAACCCAACAAGGTACAACCCAAAGAGAAATGGCTACAAACCAAATGAAACTCATCCAAGTCAGAATGTACACCTTAAGGGTGACCCATAATGTTTACCAAACAAACTCAAGCAAAGAGAATGCAAACACGTGGCAAAACATCCAAGAAAGTCATCAAAGAAGAAATAGGAGAAGAATGAGTGGTTATACAAGGTGATCATGCAAGAATGCTTCAAATAAAATCTAAGTCAGAATGTGGATGATCTAAGCATGTGCCTAAACATGTTATACAAGTGTCACACAAGGCATACAAGCAAGTATCCAACATTAGGAATCATTAGGAGAAGAAGAAAGAAGCATGTAAATGAAACATGTTAAAGGATGCAACATGAAGCATGGATAACATATGACATGAATACAAAACTCCAAGGTCAGAAACATACATCAAATGATATGCAAAGAAGTGATATGGCATGGCATACACAAACCAAACACAAACCAAGAAGAGGCATAGATGAGAAGAAGTGAAAAAGATAAGTCAAAAGAGGCATGTAAATCAAACATTGAACATGTGCACAAAATATGCAACAACCTCACACCAATGACCTATAATGATAATCACATGACTTATAATGATTCAAACATGGTTCATGAAGTCAAAGAAACATTACCAAACAATGGCACAAGTGCCTTCTCAAACAAGTAACCAAACATGATCCAAAGATGTGCATAAAAGAGACCTCAAACAAAGAGCAATCAAACAATTAGCAAGTCAACCTCAAAAATTACCAAATTAATTCTCCAAACACCTCAACCAGAAACCAACATCATATTAAAAATTCATGCAAAAATTCACAAGATAAGTCCTTCAATCAAACATGCAAAGTCACATAGGAGTTATGAACTAATATGCAAAAGAGAGGGACTAAAATGCAATATGAAAAAGTTTTAAAAATGAAAAAAAAATGTTTTTATGCACTTCAGAATGTTTATGAAACAATACAAAAAGAATGGGTTCAAGATCATGTATAGATGATGAGAAATAAATTCTACAAGTAGAAGTGTGCACAAATGAGACAAACCACAAAGAAATTAAACAATTAATTAATTCAGATGCCAAAACAAAATAAAAAAAAAAATAAAATAAAATTTGGAAAAATTTTATAAAACTAAAAAAGGCTTCATGAATTTTTTCATAATTTTTGAATGCATAAAAATGATTTTTAAAAAAATAAAATCCAAAACAACAATTAAAAAAATAAAAAATAAAGAAAATAAATATGGAGGTGCAATCAGCAACAATTCACGTTGAAAAATGAAAGTGGGCTCAGACTGGGGGTGTGGAAAGTAAGGTCCAAAACAAAAGTCCACTAGCGAAATCAAATAATCTCATGGAATTCAGTCAAACAAACAGACTCAATATCAGCCACAAGATCCATCTAACGCATACCATCAGTCAACAAAAGCAATCAAGTAAACATGATCAAAGGTCATGATTAAAAGCACACCACAAAGAAAGTACACATGTACGCACCAAAACACTCAGCACACAATAGGAACCCACGTGATAGGCACATGCACTTTTTAATTCGCTGGCATAATAGTATCCACATGATTCATCAGACGTATCACATTAACTCAACAAATCAAAGATTAATCATGATCAAGGGCTGATATCCAACGTACATAATAACACACATAGGCTAGCACACACGCAAACATTAAAATAAAGTCAGAAAAATAAAAACGTGGCAACACGAGGGCCCTTGGATCACAACAATGGACGGCTGAGACTTCATCTTCTCCACTTGAACCCTCCACCGGCCGGAAAACTTACCAGACGCCGGAGGCCGAGCTCCGGTCGTCCCCTCCGGTGAGCACCAACATCAAACTTCCCAGAAATGGCTCATGAGTATACCGTTTTAATCAGAAAAACATGAGGATCACAAATATCATGCTCATTTCATCAAACAATCAACATACAAACCAAATCGAGCAAAATAAAGTTTGGATCCAAAACTTAAATCATCAAATACTCTCATAATACACGTCCAAACTCTAAATAAAAAACATCAGCACACTCAGTGAACTTCATAGATCATTATGCACACTTAAAATTCAAGTTCTAAGAGCATGAAAAGTTCACCAACCGGAACCTTGTAGAACTTGAAATACACCAAGAAAACCCTCTGGAAGCTTCAGATCTACTCCTTGGAACCTCTAATTGCAAAATAAATGCAATTAGAGCTTGGAATCGTGCTAGATCTTGAGGTTTGAACTTGGATCCTCTTGAACTAAACTTGATGAAAACCTCAGTATGAGCTCCAATCAGTGGTTGATTCTTGCTCTATTCTCTTCACTGATCAAGAATGTGAAGAGAAATCTCAAAGAAACTCCAAGGAGAGTGAGTTTCGAAGAGAGAAAGTGTGAGAGCAAAAATTCAAAACTGACAAAATGAGAGTTTCTGACCTAGCTGTGAAGGTATGAGTTAGCTTATATACTCTTGATTATTCCCCTGATTATGATTAGCAAGTGATTAATCCTTTGGTTAGTGATATTTGGATGAATTTGCAATTTTGCACTTTGTGTTACCACCACTAATCCACACGTGCAAGCTCAATGAAATCAGCATGATTCACTTGCATTCCACTTGCTAACCACACCTGAATTATACTTGGGCCTTGCAATGACTTGGTTGGTGAGTTTTTGATCCATTTGCAATCTTGAACCTTGTTGAATAAGTGAAAAATAAGTCATGGAATGAATTGATTCAAAGGCCAAAAATGATCCTCTTGACTGGTATTTTGATGTTGTAATGTGACATGAAGCAATTGGGAACATTACAAGTCCTTTTGAGTGAAAATGCCAATGGTGGAAAATTTGACATATAAGAAATCCATGAAATGCACCTTGCTTTGTTTTGACCATAACTTGAGTTCTACAAATGATATGGAGACAAACTAGTACTTTTTGGAAATGGGAGAGAAAGATCTTCAACTTTCATGTTGGAGGAAAATTCATTTGAAGCTTCCTTGATGATGAAAAGTCAAGTTGAATATGGTGGAAAAATTGCCAAAAATGGAAAGTTCTCATTATAGGTCATTTTCCAAATTTAGTAACTTTTGCACAACCTCTTGATTCTTAATGGATAGCATGAATCTTAACAATTGAAGACCATATAAGGATGTGAGACCTTGAAAACCATGAAAAGAACCTCAAAATTCCACAGTTGACTTTCTCCTTTACAGTTGACTTTTCTTGGTTCACAAGCAACTGATCCACTGAACATTCTTCACCATGAATTATCAACCAAACCCTCATCTTATGGATACATGCATATATACCTCATAGCATCATGCTTGAACACACAAAGCTCTCCAAGAAATCCTTTTGATTCACAAACCTTAATTGGTCCCTTTGGTTAGGAGGGAGAGATCCACTTGAAATCCTTTGCCATGCTTGACCTTATGAAGATATGATGAACCCCATGAGCTACCTTGAAGCTTGAGACTTGAGAAAATGGACCAAGTACCTTGATCCCATGCTAAGAACCATGCTATGCACAAATGCTAATGCAAGAAATGCAAAGAAACACAAGCCAGTTAGCTAAAAACAACAAGGCAAATTTTGGGGTATTACAGCTGCCCCTATTCAATCAACTTGGTCCTGAAGGTATGATAGCAACGGCTGTCATGCGTTCAAAGGATTCAGGGAGATTGAATACCAAAAGAAAACCTAAAATTTGAAATCCTCAAAGGAGGGACGACTCCACTGGGGAACAAGCAATAAATGCTGCATTGTCACAACACGTACGAGTGTTGGGAACCAATACGTACGATGTATTGAAAAGTCTTGAAATAAACACAAATGAGTGTTAACTACGATGGGGATAAACACGGACGGGTGTCAAGGAATCAAAGATATCAGGTACGGACGGGTATAAAAGGGTTTAATACATACGGGTACTGAAAAGGTACGCGGACGGGCGCCAAATGTCAATGCGGACGGGCATTGAAACAAAGGTTCAAACACGGACGGATGTTGAATGTCAATGCGGACGGGCATTGAAACAAAGGTTCAAACACGGACGGGTGCTGAAAGAACACGGACGGGTGCCAAATGTCAATGCGGACGGGCATTGAAACAAAGGTTCAAACAAGGACGGGTGCTGAAAGAACACGGACGGGTGCCAAATGTCAATGCGGACGGGAATTGAAACAAAGGTTCAAACACGGACGGGTGCTGAAAGAACACGGACGGGTGCCAAAAGTCAATGCGGACGGGCATTGAAACAAAGGTTCAAACACAGACGGGTGCTGAAAGAACACGGACGGGTGCCAAAAGTCAATGCGGACGGGCATTGAAACAAAGGTTTAAACACGGACGGGTGCTGAAAGAACACGGACGGGTGCCAAAAGTCAATGCGGACGGGCATTGAAACAAAGGTTCAAACACGGACGGGTGCTGAAAGAACACGGACGGGTGCCAAAAGTCAATGCGGACGGGCATTGAAACAAAGGTTCAAACACGGACGGGTGCTGAAAAAGCACGGACGGGTGCCAAATGTCAATGCGGACGAGCATTGAAACAAAGGTTCAAACACGGACGGGTGCTGAAAGAACACAGACGGGTGTCAAAAGTCAATACGGACGGGCACTGGCTTAAAAGGTTCAAACACGGACGGGTGCTGAAAGAACACGGACGGGTGTCAAAAGTCAATACGGACGGGCACTGGCTTAAAAGGTTCAAACACGGACGGGTACTGAAAGAACACGGACGGGTGTCAAAAGTCAATACAGACGGGCACTGGCTTAAAAGGTTTAAACAGGGACGGGTGCTGAAAGGACACGGACGGGTGCCAAAAGTCAATACGGACGGGCATTGAAACAAAAGGTTCAAACACGGACGGGTGCTGAAAGAACATGGACGGGTGTCAAAAGTCAATACGGACGGGCATTGAAACAAAGGTTCAAACACAGACGGGTGCTGAAAGAACACGGACGGGTGCCAAAAGTCAATACAGACGGGCATTGAAACAAAAGGGGATAAGGCGACCTCTCTGGGGATTGAAATGCAACACGGACGGGTGTCATCAAAAGGTCAATAAGGAAGGGTATTGAAATCACACCGGTTCAAACACGGACGGGTGCCGAAGGAAACACGGACGAGTGTCTGACGGTAAAGAAAATCAGGGGGGATAAACCAAAGGACCACCTGGACGAAGGGGTACAAATGAAATCATGGATCAACGATCCTGGCAAACAACTCTGCAAGGGAATGTCAAATATTGCTTAACCCAACACCTGTGGAATAAAGCCAAAAGATATCTCCTGAAATCCAGCTTTCCTGACGAAGGAAAACCCAAACCTGGCTTATGCTTCGAATGCATATGTTTGAATTTTGCCGTAATGCTCCACACGAAGTGGAAATGCGACACATTTAGGAGGATGCCATGCAAAACAAATGCTTATGCAATGCAAAAGACCGTCCCAGCGAAATAAACGCTGAGAACAGAAGCAGCTCCACCAAGGACGACAAACCAAACTGTCATCAAACCAAAGGACAAGGCTGAGAAAAACTTCACCCTGCTAGGGAAGATCACAATCACCAATTCTGCTGGAGATGGACGAAACTCCGAGAGAATACCCACATAGTTGGGGAATATCAAGATCAATAACTCTACTGGAGATGGACAAAACTCCAAGAGAATACCACTCAGCTGGGGAGGGAGATGAATACTGAAGATGGAAACTCCTCCGCTGGGGATGACCAACTGTTTTAGAACTTGGATTTGACGCCTGCCAAAAATGATTGGACTTAAGACCTGCTGGGGATACCAATCACCACAAGACTCTGCTTGGGGACGTCAGTGAGCTTAATCTGCTGTTAGGGAAATAACTTTACCCTCACCCTGCTGGGGATTAGATCAAACTCTCGTCGTTGGGACTATACTTTCTGACCAACTGAGGAAAGTAGACACCGGGACTCTGGGGGGATGATAACATCTTTGTCCACGAACTTCGTGCTGGAGATACAACAACATCCACCTTAGAGCAATTAACTTCTAAATGTTTGCTGGGGAATAATAATCCAAACACAGCTTCGGCTGGGTATGCAATCCTCTGTACTTTGCTGAGAAAGACGATCCTCAACGACTCCGCTTGGGAGGGAAAGTAGTTGTCAACATCCACTCTGCTAGGGGATAAACACACTGTTTCCTAACTAGCTGAGGGAAAAAAATGCCTGCCCCATACTCTGTGGGGAAACACCACCTGCTGAAGAAAAGTGAGCCAAATCATAACTCTGGCCGGGGGAAACCTCTTATATCCTACTGAGGGGGACGATCCTCAACGACTCTGCTTGGGGAATTACTTCTTTATACTCTATTGAGGAAGATGATCCTCACTACTCTGATGGGGAAGAGTAATAAACTGCTGAGGACGATCAGACTTCAAAGTTGGGGAGAGCAGCTCTACTGGGGAGGTACCAATGAAGATTGGACTTTGAATTACTTGAGATGACTAGATCTGACCGTTGAGGAAGAGAACACTCTGACTCCTCATCGTCTTCTTGACGATATTCCATTGTCTTACCTTGCTGAGAGTGAGGATTCCATCTGTACTGCTAGAAATAAGAAACCTTCATAAAAGCCCTTTTCGAAATAGGACAATTCTCTGCTTGAGGAAGAATAACAATTCCCACACCTTGCTGGAAAAAGATACCCTCTGGATCTTTGCTGGAGGGAAAAGACTCCAAAAGTCCCATACTGGGAACAACTCAGTGCTTCAAGTTTCTGCATATTGATTGTCAAGGAAAAACATAGTTCCTTTAACTCTCCACCTTGCCCCAGACCACAGGGTCTACTTGAAGCAATCATCTTAAGAGGATTTTACAAAAAACCTGGCGTTCAACAATGCCCCAGGGTTTTCAAACTCTTAGAGATGTATCCGGTCTGGACATAATTGTCCCATACTTCATGATTCATGAAGTAAACCACCTCGAGAGGGTTCGTAATGACCTGAAATGTTCTGCCACAGTATTCTGAACCTTGCAGAGGTGTTATTGATTAACTGTGTTCTGAAGAGAAAAACTTCTCGCGCCTTTGAAGTGACCTGCCCCAGTACAAGCCTTGTAGTACATTTGTCTCTAACCGACTAGTCTTCAAGAGATTTACCGAATCTCGACGTGATTGCCCCAGTTTACACGCTTGTGGAGAGATTTATCGGATCTCGACATAATTGCCCCAGTTCAAAGAACTTTTCTCAACATGAATGCCCCATGGTTGATTGTATTCTGAAAAGACCTTCTCAACTTTAATGCCCCAGCTTGGCTACATTTTGAAGAGATTTCCCGGTGTGATTGTCCCAGATTGGCTACATCTCAACACAAATGGCTGGGAACGCCTTTTTCCCACATAATCTTTCAGCAACATATCCTCTGGAGTCTCAGGCACCTCAACTTGGCAAGTTTAAGCTTCTCGACTGATGTTCATCGTGTAAGCTTCTTTGATGTCAAACAAATGTATTCAAGCAGAAAATATTTATTCTAAGAATGATTATTCAAATGCAACACATACATTAATCTTGAAGTCCTTATTGAAAATATGTCACACAACCGAGTTACGACACTTATTTTTGAAAGGAAAGCAATACGCACATGCAACACCAACAAAAATCTTATTAGCATAACTCATGGGAGTCAGGAACGCTATCTCGTTGAAGTACGCCTTCAGACTAAACCCTGTTTCAATTAGGACTTTTAAGGGTTGTAGCGTGGCCTGGTTCGCGGTTTAAGAAAAAGGATTTATGGCTCAAAGTTTATTGGTACCCACCTATTCTTCATGATATTCTCCAGTCCTATGTTCAGCTAATTTGACACAAGCGCTCGTCTCTCAGAAGGTTTCCCGATTTCTAGGGAATCCATGCAACTGGTGATTCGACACCTGACGAGGTTTTGGACAAACAGTCGCCCCTTTTTGTCTTTTGTGCCTATAGTCACATGACTTTGTTCTTATCGAGGATTTTATTTTTAATTCTTTTGGCTTTTCGCTTTCTCATTCTTGCTTTTTGTTCCCTAATTTTTGCCTGGACTGACTCTTTTGAGTTTTCAATTTTGAAGTCCAGCGGGATGCCTTAACTTTTGCCTAAGTCACTTGCTTTCAAGTTTTTCGACTTAGTAGGCTTTTTCTTTTTCTCTTTTTTCTCTTTTTTTTTTGAACAAGCCGTGTGACACCGTTTTACCTGACTTGTTTGAAAGGGCTGTGACTGTTTCACTCTTCGGTTGGTGAGGAGTAACCATTGTGGTTCTACACCTCTTAACCTCTTGATAGTGGATTGGAAGGTAATGGATCCTCAGATGTACACTCCTTCTGGAAGTTGAACACTTGGTCAAACTAACTGACGCCTACCCTGCCCCTGGGTTAAAATTGAGGGTTTTTCGTTTTCAAAAAGAACTCCTACTACTAGGCTCAAAGGGGTTGACAAAGGTCTATCTCCTTATCTCTCCAGTGTTTGTGAATTGGAAACAATGCCTGTACATCCTTAACAGGGTTTTATCCAAAAATGTACCATTAGAAATCTGCGTTCTTATCTCGTCATCCTCCCTCCAAGAGTCTAGGCAAGAAAGATAGTATTGCAGTGCATGATATGAGTGCATAAAAGTAAGATACTTCAGGAACAACACATTATTGCATTAAAATCCATAAATAATTTTTTTACATGCAGACAATGTTTAAACAAACAAAAGAAAGCTACATATGAAAATGCAGTAAAGGAAGCTGATGATTGCCATTGTTGAGGAGACTTGACTCCGTCTGGACTTATTGCTTCTGATGACGCTCTTGCAATTTGGTGCTTACCCTGACAAAGAAGCTTCAATCCAAAGGGGTACCATCTGGCATGATGACCTTTGAGTCGATCAAGTCTTGCACCTTGTGCTGGAATGCATTACAATTATCAATTGTGTGCCCAAACATCCCCGAATGGAACTCACAGCTAGCATTCATGTCAAAGTCTGGAGGGATAGGGTACGACACTGGCATGGCACTCCTCGTTTGAATCAGAGAGTTCTTGAGCAGACGAGCAAACAACTGACTATAAGCGATAGGAATAGGATCAAATATCCTCCTGGGCCTTCTTGGTCTCGATTGCCCATGCTGCTGATAATTCTGCTGCTGCTGCTGATTCGGGCGCCTTACCTGCGCTTGCACTTTCCTTTCCACATTTGGCTGGGACACAAACAAAGGTTGCTGACGTAGAGCTTCTGCAGCAAGAGGTTGTGGAGAAAGTCCATGACATGAGGTGGATCCTGCGGATAGGGAAGGAGTCTCTACTCCCTTTGCAACAATTGGGGTAAAATAACCTTGTATGCTCACGCCGCCCGACGTGAATTCAATTGCCCCTGCATCAATCAAATCCTGGACTTGGTGCTGAAAGGCCCTACATTTCTCCACAGTATGCCCTGGTGCCCCTGAATGGAAATCACAATGGGCTCTTGCATTGTAGCCTGGTGGGGGATTACCAGTAAGAGGAGCCAAAGTCCTTTTCCGTACCAGTTGCAACTGAAGGAGATGCGGCAATAGCTGAGAATATGGCATAGGGAGCGGATGAAAAACTCTTTCAGACTGCTTCGGTCTCTGCGCACACTTTTTATTCTTAGGCTTATCTTGGGAGACAAGACCTGGTTGCTGTTGGGAAGGTTCTGGAACCTTGGGTTGTGGAGGGGATTCCTGAGGCAATCCACGATCTAGATTAAATCCCAAAGAGATGGGAGGAGTAAGGACCTCTGTCGCGGAAGCGAGCACATGACTGTTTTCCTTCTTTAACTTTGTTTTCAAAATTTCCATGACCAAACCCATCTGAGTCTTCATCTGATTGACCTCCTCCCTCAGCATCTTCTGGTCTTGCATGAGAGTTTGCATATTCCCCATAAACTGCCCCATCTGGCCTCGCATTTTCCTCAACTCAGCTTGAATTTGCTCCATGATCAACTCTTGAATGGCCTGAGGAGTTAAGTCTACAATCCTGAAGAAAACCAGATCAGAACAAGAATAACCAGCCTTGAACACCTGTCATGCAAAATGAGATGATTATGCAAATGCAAATGCCATGTTCAAATATTTCCAAGGAATCATTATGTTTTAATTCAAGACTTTTCTGAAGAACCACAAGGAATAAATGGAAATGCTCAATAGTGAGCCTCAACAATGATATCCTTGGAAATACAAGAACATGTATGCAAGAATGATGATGCATATGCAACAGACATGGGATCAAGGTATCCATAAGTTCTGGACAACTGCTGTGATGATGACTGGATAAGACCCTGAATACCAGAAACCCAGAAATCTAGAATAACGGCCCAATCAAACTGCCAGAATATCAGGATAATAACAGTACACTAATGAGAAATCCAGAAAACCGGGTAGGTTAAAGGTTTCGGTTACCTGCAAACCTGCAAACACCCATCCCATCTCACATGTGGGTACTAAGATCCTCAATATCCCGGGCTCTCAGGTCGAGAAATGATGATACGTTCACCATTTCTGGTTTAGCATCATCATCAATCGAGGAGGCCTCAACTGATTCACCAAAACGAAAGATCCTCAGCTTCGGAGGTTTGAGAAGCAATAACACATTCAGCCCGAAGGATACAATGCTATCGCCAATCAAAGAGGTCGTCCGCTGATTCACTTTCAAAAAAAGGATCCTATGGCAAGTTCCCAGCATTGGGTCCTCGGATCGAGAATATGCAATGGATTTGCCACAGAACATGGTCTGCCACAGTCATATCTCGGGAGGAGTGTCGTTACTGAGTCCTCGGGAATGGTCATCAGAGTCAACAATTCCTCAAGAGAATAACTACTGGCCTGTATCAACATACAGTAGCAGAAAGCTCCTGATAGAACCTCGTCTGATTGTAGGGATCGTGATCACCCGCACGTGGCCAACACCACAGGAGCGTCACGCCTGCCCACACTAATACCTATGGGTATGCTCGAGCCTGGGTAGTGGGCTCATCTCTCAGAACCTCCCAACCTGTAAAACAGAAAACCAGCACAGCGCAGCACAGTCCAGCAAAACAGTTAAAGGTAATGCAATAAAATGCGGTAAAAATAATAAAGCAGTAAAGCAAAAATATAGTAAACAGCAATACAGTAATATACAACAACACAAAGCACCACAAAAACACCCAATGAAAAAAATAAACAAGCGCTAGGATCGACTCGCTAAAGGGGATGGACCAGCAAGAGGTCAACCTATCCCCAGTAGAGTCGCCAACTGTCGCTCCCGAAAGATTCGCATCCAACGGTACAAACGCGAGAGTGGCGTGGAAAACACAGAGTCGCCAGCAATGTGTATTTATCCCGAGAGAGGGAAAGGATACACTGCATAAACCTAAAGGGAGGGAAAGAACGTGGTCTCACGACCAAGAGAAACGAGTACGGGAGTCGGTTACGCGAAGGGAAGGTGTTAGCACCCAACACGTCCATCGTACTCGATGGGATCCACGCTTGCTGTCTGCATCAAAGGGTGTCTTCGTCTGGAACTCCGCTGCTACTGGACCGGAGAAGAAACGAGAATGGAAAGAACGGAGAAACGAAGAAGAAAAGAAAAAGAAGTGACTCGATAGGACGGTATCGTTGTCCTAGGCCTACGTACTCCCTCAGTGCAATGGGAAAGTCAGAGTCAACGTAGTTCGGACGGGAACTATGGGGGAAGGTTGCTCGCCAAGATAATCGCTGTCTTGTGCCAACATATCCTCAATCGGACGAGAGAGAGGAATCAAAGCTAATGTAGTTCGTGGGTACGACCACGGATGGGTAAGTGTTTTTTACGTGAGCGACGAGCTCTTTTCTGAAAATGAAGTTTGAAACTCAACAATCCCGAAGGATAAAAATATTTGAATTTGTTTGGTGTTTTTTAGACAGACGTGTCTTTTAAGTTGTTTCGTAACTTGCATTGCACCAAAGTCTATGACATAGGAACGAATACTTAGCGTATCGTCCCCAACAGGACGTACACTAGGTATCCTAGAGGAGTGAGAGGAAGCCCCTCAATCCTCACTTCCCACGCTTAAGGCTCATGCGCAATACACGTTAACTTTTATTACGTGTCTTGAAGAAGTTTTGAGATGAGAAGAGAGAAGACACAAAGGAAACTCTAAGGGAAACTAAGAGTCCTAATGTTATCATGCATGGGTAACCTATGGTTAGTGAGGCTTAGGAGAGACGGCTACCTAAAGCCTAATGCTAATCCTACTCCAAGCTTAATAAAAAATTAAGTTGGACTAGGTAGCTCTAAGGGGAAAAGAATCTAAGACTTAATCAAGTCTTGAGACTCAAGGGAGGAAGAGAGTTAAAGAGAAGAAAGGAGCATCTTAAATGCTAAGGCAAACACAAGTATGAAAGCTTAAAAGAGAAAGGAGAAGTTAGAATATGGATGACCATCCACATCCCATTCACTTACCATTAGTCCCTACATGGTTAGCAAAAACAAACATAAGCAATAATAATGCAAATGAAACCCAACAAGGTACAACCCAAAGAGAAATGGCTACAAAACAAATGAAACTCATCCAAGTCAGAATGTACACCTTAAGGGTGACGCATAATGTTTACCAAACAAACTCAAACAAAGAGAATGCAAACACGTGGCAAAACATCCAAGAAAGTCATCAAAGAAGGACTAGAAGAAGAATGAGTGGTTATGCAAGGTGATCATGCAAGAATGCTTCAAATAAAATTCAAGTCAGAATGTGGATGACCTAAGCATGTGCCTAAACATGTTATACAAGTGTCACACAAGGCATACAAGCAAGTATCCAACATTAGGAATCATTAGGAGAAGAAGAAAGAAGCATGTAAATGAAACATGTTAAAGGATGCAACATGAAGCATGGATAACATATGACATGAATACAAAGTCACATAGGAGTTATGAACTAATATGCAAAAGAGAGGGACTAAAATGCAATATGAAAAAGTTTTAAAATTGAAAAAAAAATGTTTTTATGCACTTCAGAATGTTTATGAAACAATACAAAAAGAATGGGTTCAAGATCATGTATAGATGATGAGAAATAAATTCTACAAGTAGAAGTGTGCACAAATGAGATAAACCACAAAGAAATTAAATAATTAATTAATTCAGATGCCAAAACAAAATTAAAAAAAAAAAAATTTGGAAAAATTTTATAAAACTGAAAAAGGCTTCATGAATTTTTTCATAATTTTTGAATGCATAAAAATGATTTTTAAAAAAATAAAATGCAAAACAACGATTAAAAAAATAAAAAAGAAAGAAAATAAACATGGAGGTGCAATCAGCAACAATTCACGTTGAAAAATGAAGGTGGGCTCAGACTGGGGGTGTGGAAAGTAAGGTCCAAAACAAAAGTCCACTAGCGAAATCAAATAATCTCATGGAATTCAGTCAAACAAACAGACTCAATATCAGCCACAAGATCCATCTAACGCATACCATCAATCAACAAAAGCAATCAAGTAAACATGATCAAAGGTCATGATTAAAAGCACACCACAAAGAAAGTACACATGTACGCACCAAAACACTCAGCACACAATAGGAACCCACGTGATAGGCACATGCACTTTTTAATTCGCTGGCATAATAGTATCCACATGATTCATCAGACGTATCACATTAAGTAAACAAATCAAAGATTAATCATGATCAAGGGCTGATATCCAACGCACATAATAACACACATAGGCTAGCACACACACAAACATTAAAATAAAGTCAGAAAAATAAAAACGTGGCAACACGAGGGCCCTTGGATCACAACAATGGACGACTGAGACTTCATCTTCTCCACTTGAACCCTCCACCGGCCAGAAAACTTACCAGACGCCGGACCCCTCGCTCCGGTCGTCCCCTCCGGTGAGCACCAACATCAAACTTCCCAGAAATGGCTCATGAGTATACCATTTTAATCAGAAAAACATGAGGATCACAAATATCATGCTCATTTCATCAAACAATCAACATACAAACCAAATCTAGCAAAATAAAGTTTGGATCCAAAACTTAAATCATCAAATACTCTCATAATACACGTCCAAACTCAAAATAAAACACATCAGCACACTCAGTGAACTTCATAGATCATTATGCACACTTAAAATTCAAGTTCTAAGAGCATGAAAAGTTCACTAACCTGAACCTTGTAGAACTTGAAATACACCAAGAAAACCCTCTGGAAGCTTCAGATCTACTCCTTGGAACCTCTAATTGCAAAATAAATGCAATTAGAGCTTGGAATCGTGCTAGATCTTGAGGTTTGAACTTGGATCCTCTTGAACTGAACTTGATGAAAACCTCAGTATGAGTTCCAATCAGTGGTTGATTCTTGCTCTATTCTCTTCACTGATCAAGAATGTGAAGAGAAATCTCAAAGAAACTCCAAGGAGAGTGAGTTTCGAAGAGAGAAAGTGTGAGAGCAAAAATTCAAAACTGAGCAAATGAGAGTTTCTGACCTAGCTGTGAGGGTATGAGTTAGCTTATATACTCTTGATTATTCCCCTGATTATGATTAGCAAGTGATTAATCCTTTGGTTAGTGAGATTTGGATGAATTTTCAATTTTGCACTTTGTGTTACCACCACTAATCCACACGTGCAAGCTCAATGAAATCAGCATGATTCACTTGCATTCCACTTGCTAACCACACCTGAATTATACTTGGGCCTTGCAATGACTTGGTTGGTGAGTTTTTGATCCATTTGCAATCTTGAACCTTGTTGAATAAGTGAAAAATAAGTCATGGAATGAATTGATTCAAAGGCCAAAAATGATCCTCTTGACTGGTATTTTGATGTTGTAATGTGACATGAAGCAATTGGGAACATTACAAGTCCTTTTGAGTGAAAATGCCAATGGTGGAAAATTTGACATATAAGAAATCCATGAAATGCACCTTGCATTATTTTGACCATAACTTGAGTTCTACAAATGATATGGAGACAAACTAGTACTTTTTGGAAATGGGAGAGAAAGATATTCAACTTTCATGTTGGAGGAAAATTCATTTGAAGCTTCCTTGATGATGAAAAGTCAAGTTGAATGTGGTGGAAAAATTGCCAAAAATGGAAAGTTCTCATTATAGGTCATTTTCCAAATTTAGTAACTTTTGCACAACCTCTTGATTCTTAATGGATAGCATGAATCTTAACAATTGAAGACCATATGAGGATGTGAGACCTTGAAAACCATGAAAAGAACCTCAAAATTCCACAGTTGACTTTCTCCTTTACAGTTGACTTTTCTTGGTTCACAAGCAACTGATCCACTGAACATTCTTCACCATGAATTATCAACCAAACCCTCATCTTATGGATACATGTGAGCATATAGACCTCATAGCATCATGCTTGAACACACAAAGCTCTCCAAGAAATCCTTTTGATTCACAAACCCTAATTGGTCCCTCTGGTTAGGAGGGAGAAATCCACTTGAAATCCTTTGCCATGCTTGGCCTTATGAAGATATGATGAACCCCATGAGCTACCTTGAAGCTTGAGACTTGAGAAAATGGACCAAGTACCTTGATCCCATGCTAAGAACCATGCTATGCATAAATGCTAATGCAAGAAATGCAAAGAAACACAAGCCAGTTAGCTAAAAACAACAAGGCAAATTTTGGGGTATTACACATATGAATATATATATATATATATATATATATATATATAGCTTAATTGAGCGAGAGGCCGACCTAAACATCCTGTGAGTCGACCTGAACATGCCAGAAAGCAATCATGCGCATAAAATCAACTGTGCGTCGACCTGAACCTAGCCATGCGTCGATGCATGAGCACCCGAGAGCACAATGATTGTTTTTCAATCAGTATGCATCGACCTCCATAGAACTGTGAGTCGACACAAAGGTGCCAGAATGGCACAAACACTATTTTTATCAATTGTGAGTCGACCTAAGCCCTGTATGGGTCGACCTAAAGCATTCAAAATGATTTAATTCACATTTTACACATTGTGGATGATCCTATATGCCTAGATTCATGTATGTGGATCATTATGAGCATTTTAAAATAATGAATGCAAGCAAAGACGAGGTGATACTGGTCAAAGTACACAAGTACAAAATTTTCCTAGTTTTGACATCATTAAAACAAAGTACTAAGGAACCTTGCCCTCACATACTCCCCCTTTTTGATGATGGAAAAACCTTCGCAAAACCTTCCACATATTGAGTACTTTGTGAAGTGCATTCTTGTGAAATTATGAGCTTTCTTTGTGAAACACTTACTTTTACATTAGTGCATTCTCCCCCTTTGACAACATCAAAAAGATTGAATCAAATAGTCATTTGTAATCAAATCATATTCATATGTACGCAACCATATGCTTTGCAACAGATAAGTCATTAACAAACATTCACATATAATGTTGTTAATGCAAGAGATATAGAATTAAATAACACAAGAAACATATAAAAGTAAACGTAATGCAATACACACCAGAATTAATTCATTACATGTCTCAAGTAAAAAAAAAAAACAAAAACAAAATCAAACAGAAAACAAGATGCTAAATGACATGCATGACACCAACACAGCTCAACAATCTAAGGTCTTCTCCCTCTATGTAGGTGACCTCTCCCCTGAAGGAATAATCCTGATTTTGTGCTCCCTGTGCATCTAGTCGTTCAGTCATTTTAAGAACACTCCTGTTGAGCATGTTGACGCTAACGGAAAGAGCACAATGCCGACTTGCCGCTGTTTTAGTCATCTCATCAAACCCGCTCAAAACTCGTGAAGCAAACAAATCAAAATTTTCACATTGTTCTTGAATCTGACCCTGCATGGCTGTAAACCTTTCTTCTTGGAGAGTTGCAAAATTTTGTTGTTGAAGATGCATATTCCGTAGCATCTCAAGGACTTCAAAATTATTGGGTTGATATTGAGGTAGAGACGGAGGCATATAAGAGGTGCCTTGGTTAGTCCAACCATTTTTTTCCATTCTCCATAGCCTTGGTTAGCATAAGGATCCTGCACAGGTGAATCACCTAACCAACCATTATCAGCATGGCCGTCAAAAGGAGGGTCGGTCTTAATATGATGAGTTTCCTCATCCTCCTCTTGATCTTCCTCTTCATCCTCATCTAGATCCTGAATCCTTGCACCCGGGCCTTTAGTCTTGACCACATACCTTTTCTCTTGAGGATCCCAAATGTAACCCATTAGAGTCACGGTCTTCTGACTAAATTCTTGGTCACTAGAAAGGGAGATGTAAGGAATGTTCTGAACAACAATCCCAGCACGATCCAATACGCTTTGGATAAATGATCCATAACATAAGGATGTTCCTTTACCTGATTCCTTTACAGCAAAAATTTGACTAGCAATATAGTATGGCCATCTAACCTTCTTCTTGTTCTTGAGCAGATAAACCAAGTGCACTTTAGCTTGATCAACTCTAGAATATCCTCCCTTCTTTGGTCAAAGAATATGAGAAACAATCCACTGTAGGATTCTATCTTATCGCTTCAACCAACCGGTAGTGAGAGATTTCGGAAAGAGATCACTTGCAACAAATTCCTCTAGATAAGGGTCTTTCAACATAGAATTCAGAGTAGACTTAAATTCAAAATCTGGAGCCAATTTTGTATCAATTATTTTAAGATCAAGAGATAGACGTGGACACATACCAAATAGGTCTCTCCAATCAGTGATATCAACAGCTAAACTCTTATTCCCTATCTTGTAAATATAATCATAATCAATGAATTTTCCGTGCAAACCAGTGTAAAACAGCCTAACCATGTCCTCATTGTAATTGGTACTACATTCTAAGAAATTATTGAATTTTTAATGATTAAGCATGTCAATAATTTCTGGAATGTGCATTCTAGTTGACCTCTTACCAGTTACCCTTGAAGATGCCATTGAAACTCCTTTGTTAGGGATGATGAACAGTACCCGCAGTAGAAAATGGTGGAGAAAGACCAAATTTGTCACTAATTTGGACTTGGAATTCCTAATTTGAGAGAGTTCCTTGAAATGGATTTTAGGGTTTGTTGAAGAGTTGAGAGAGTTGTTGGTGTATAGAGATGAAATAATAAGATGCAATGAATGAAAATGAAAAGACTCAATGAATAACATGTAATTCCCAATGCAAATTATTACACTTCATTTTTCAAAAAAATTTCAGACTCACGAAGCGATGCGTCGACCTCAAGCTTCGGATGCATCGACGCATGCATGTTAAATTTCAAAAAATTAGAAACGTTCAGTATGAGTCGACGCATGACTGGCAGAAACATTTAGGTTTAAATTGGGAAGATCATGAGTCGATCTATACCCTATTCAGGTTGACGCATGCAGTAGATAGACGAAAAATGGAAAAATCATGATATGAATGCAGCACACAAATATAAATAGCAAGCCCACACTTTTTCAAAACATCAAAATGGACTAAAAAGAGGATCTAAACTATCAATTAAACACCAAGATAACATTCCAAACATAGTATAAAAATATATGTAGTCAAGATAAATCAAATAGATAGGAACGATAGTACCTCCAATGGTGATGAACGATGAATACCCGCACATAGCTTAAGCTTTCCAATATTGTCAATCAATGTATAGACAAACATAGATAAAGTTCATACAATAATTTCATTTAAACACGATCCAAGATATCGAGAACACCAAGTTACCAACGAATGTTAAAGAAGGTTTCCGTCGCAAGTGGTTTTGTAAAAATGTCGGCAAGTTGATTCTTGTTATCAACGTGCTCGAATACGACCTTGCCTTTCTCTACATGATCCCTAAGGAAATGGTGGCGAATTTCAATATCTTTTGTGCGTGAATGTAGTACTGGATTTTTGGTTAAGTTAATGGCACTTGTGTTGTCACACAAAATAGGAATACGATCAAGTTTAACGTTGAAGTCGAGTAATTGTTGCTTGAGCCACAAGATTTGGGCACAACAACTACCAACTGCGAAATTTTCCGCCTCGGCTATTGACAAAGCAATGAAAACTTGGTTTTTGCTATGCCAACTTGTCGTAACCCGGAATTTGACCTCCCTCTTTTTGTCCTTTTGCATGAGCATAAGCATTCGCAAAGCCGGCATACGCATTCACACTTTTCTTTTTGTGATTCTTGTTGCAGGACATTCAGGTTTTCCAAGCCCGATTAATCATATCCTCACAAGATCATCACATAATCAAGACAAGCACAAAATGAGGATTTCCATGCCTATTTATCAAAACAAGAGATGGAAAATCGAAACCGGGACCACAACATCATTTTTAAGCAAAATTGGGCAAAATTGGCTAGAGTAATCGATTACTCAAATAGGGTAATCGATTACTCTGTGTCATTTTGCAAATTCTGCTGCTTTTTCATGACAACACCTTTGCTCACTCTTTGGTCTTGGATTCTACATTGGTCTAGTAGCATGTGGAACATTCTGGAGTCTTCAAGAATTCACTCAAATTTATTCCAATGCTTCATTTCCAATTAAGTGCACCATGTTCCTTGTTTTCCAAGTAATGTGGATCTTTGGATGGTAGAGTTCACCTTGGGATTGTTACCGAGTTGGTTCTAAATAACCGACTTAACTGCCTTGACTCAGTGAGTCAAGTCAACCTAACTCCTAGCCTAGTTCCAAACTCAAAGCTAAGTCCAAACCAAATTCCAAATCTCTCATACTCCAAACCTAAAATCTATATAAGCACACCTTCACTCACTTTTCAGCTCTCTCAATCAATTCCCACATTTCTCACATAAATCCTTCATAATTTCACTCTCAATTCTCTCATATTCTCTCATATTTTTTCTGCTACATCTTCATCTTCATCTCAATTCTCTTCCAAAGCCACACTAAAAAGCTCTTAATTCTTGAAGGATAATCACTTTTCACATTGAAAGTGATTATTTCTTGAGCTTAACCTTCATTGCCATTCCATTATACTGGTTTTTTTGGAGTTCTAGTAGCTTTTGGATTTATCTCAAGTGATCGATTCAAGTTTCTTCGGTGATAATTCTCATTTTGGAGTTTTCGTCGAGATTTGATCGGTTTCGTTACTTTTTGGCTATAATTGAAGATTCCTCTGGTTTTCTTTGATTATCTTCATCAAGATCACATTGCAATATTTACCAAGGCACATCTCGGACTTGTAGGTTGGTGGATCTCTTTCATTTTTCTGTTTCGATCGTTTCGCATCATTCGCGATGTGATTTCGATGTTTTCCGTGTGTGAATTGATTTTGCATTATTTGATCCATGATCTTGATGTGTTATTTGATTCTATCACTGTTTATTTGTTGTTTTCAAGTTCAATTTTCGTGCACAAATTCGTGTCCTAGCATGTGGTAGTTTGGATAAGTGATTATGTGTTGAAAGTTGCTTTTGAAAAGCTGTTTTTTCTGTTTTTTTTGCCCCTGTTACAGTGGTAATCGATTACTCAAAGAGAGTAACCGATTACTCTTCACAAATTTGCATCAGCGCTGATTTTTTTAACTGAGTAACCGATTACTCATATGGAGTAATTGATTACTCTTCACAAATTTTTCCAGATTCTGCTATTTTCAGGCAAGTAACCGATTACTCAAAGAGGGTAATCGATTACCACTGTAACAGAGTGCCATTTTTAGTGTTTTTAAAGTGTGTTTGCCATGCTTTCTTCATCTTAACTTCCATTGATTGTCATGCTTGATTTTCATGGATGTTTTAAGTGTCATTTAACTTCTGTCGGAAGCTTATTCATGAACTTTTGTCGCATACTTTCGATTATTCAAATTATTCATGTTTTTTGCATCATGTGAACATAATCATTCTTGCATTTTTCTTTGATCACCATAACATGACTTTGTGTTACATAGTTGTGGATCATTTGGTACTGTTTTGTACTCCCTTTCTTGGTTTGGCATTAAGTTCATTCTTCATGGATGAGCTTAATCTTGTATAATCAATATTTCACACCTTTTGCTTAATGATTTTTCACTCTCTTTGGAAAATTGTTGGCTTGGCATTTCCCATTGATTAATTGATCGAAACCATGTTTCAATTAGTTGATCTTCCCATTTTCTCTCTTTAGGCTTCCTTTAGAGCTTTTTCTCTATTCTTCCCCCCGTGGAGTTGGAGTTTCGCGCTACGCCTTGCATCGGAGCACTGTACAAATTGACGTCGTTACGCTGTCCGTTTCTCCACGCAGGAGCACTGTACAACTTGCAGCTGTTGTGCTGTCTGTCTCAATTTCCGCGTTATACCCTGTGTGTTAGAGAAGGAATGAGAAGGGAGAACTCCTACTCTCATTCTGACTACTTCAGGTAGGGGACGAATGACCCTGTGCTTGGCTTAGTCACCTCTATCTCTAGGCAGTAGTGTGCTTTTTTTCCCCAGTCGAGTCGATCCTTGATCACTAGTTCCCTTTTACAATCTCTTTCGATCCTTGATCACTCTTATCTCTTTCAATCTCTCTCTTGATCAATCACCTTCTTGGTTACGATCCTTTGTCTCTTGAGTTAGAAAACTATCTTTGTTTCAATACCCCATTCTTTTCTTGCGATTAATTATTATTCTTTTGTTTCCCCTGGAGAGTTTCTTTCCTATTTCTTTGGTTAATTACATTACTCCTGTTACAACCGAATCCCCTGCGGAGTTCGCAACCTTCTTTTTAGTTCTTCTCACGTGGTTAATCAATGCCTGTCAGTTAAAACACCAATGCTTGCACTTCTTCTCAGTTAACCACAATCCGTCTGCTAAAACACTGAGTTTTACCCTGGGTTAATCACCTTCTCTTGGTTAATCACCGCCTTTTCTTCAGTTAATCACAACCTGTCTATTAAAATACTGAACACCTTTTTTGAGTTAATCACCTCCTCTTGGTTAATCACTCATTTTTCTCGGTTAATCACAGTTCTCCTGTAAAAAACCGAACCCCAGCGGTTAGCAACCTATTTTGGTTCAATAGCCTTCTTCGTTGGTCAAGTGTTGTTTGTTCAGTCAATACCAACACCCCTTTTGGGTTACGACCTTTGATCGGTCCTACACCCGTTCTTCTGGTTAATCACAATTTTCTCTGTTAAAACCAATGCTTCTCTATCCCCATAGAGTTGCAGTCCTTTCTTTCTCCGGTTAACCACTGCCAGTCAGTTAACATACCGATGTCCCCAGAGTCAAACACCTTCTCTTGGTTCAGCACTCTCTCTCGTGGTTTATCACAGCCCGTCTGTTGACACCAAATTTTTTGCCCCGCCAGAGTCTTACTCTCTTTCTTCGGTTAACCACTACCAGCTAGTTAATATACCAAATCTCCCTTTTCTCTTGGTTTTGACACCATCCCTTTATTTGGATCCCCAGCCGGGTCGCTTACCCTCTATCCCTATCAGTTCTTTATTTTCCTTCCCCAGCGGAGTTTCTTTCGTTCTTGGTCTTGACACCATTCTTTTTCCAGTCTCTTGTGCAATCGCTCTTACTGTGTGGTCTTCCCCAGTAGAGTTTTTCTTCCACTCTTGCTCTTGGTTTTAACACCACTCCTTTTGTTTCCTGTTTCTTTCTTGTTTTGTTTTCCGTTCGGTTCCCCAAACTACGGAAGCTCTGATTCTGCATTCTTCTGAATGTCAGATATGTAGGCACGAGACGCGACGTCTTGGCGAGCACACTTCCACCCTTTTTTCCTTCTCCCTTTCTTCCTTCCTTTTCTGTCCCCTGGTTCCATGAAATACGACGCTCTGATTTCCTCATTGCACTACGAGGGTACGTAGGCACGAGGGCCCCAATCCTCCGCGAGCACTTTCTTTCTTTTCTTTCTTTTTCCCCTCCTTTTCTCTCTCTCTCTCTCTCCTCTTTCTTTTAGCTAGAAGCCTTTAGATAGATAACCCATCCAAGCCTATAAGCAAGCGAAATGGTTCCTGTCGAGTACGACGGATGCGTTAGGTGCTAGTGCCTTCCTTTCGCATAACCGACCCCCATTCCCGTTTCTCTTCCCCTGGGGTTTTATCGATATTTTCCCTATCCTTTGGGACTAAATAAAGTTCGGTGGCGACTCTGTGTTATCTTTGAGTGTGCGATTCACTCAGGATGTAAACCAGCCATCTTCAGCTGGCGACTCTGCTGGGAGTCCTTGCTTGCAGGTTGGGGTCTCGCCTAGTTTTGTTTGCTCTCTTGCTTGTTTGGGTGTTTATCTTTTGCGCTTTATTCGCTTTATTTTACTTGCTTTAGCTTTATATTTATTTACCGCATTTCTTTACTGCTTTGAATATTCATATGCTGCATATTCTGGATATCAGCTATTTTCTGCTATTGTCGGGATGGGTAGATATTATTGGAGAGAAAGGTCCTAACACTGGGCCTAGTATACATATAGGCTAGAACGTGGATAGTCGTGAGGCCTGCGTTTTGCGCGTTGGGATATCACGAGACCCACATCCCAGATCGTGATTCGTTTGAAAATACTTCCGTCCTGTGAGAATTCACTTCAGCGGGGGGTTTTCATTCTGAGTCCTATGGTTTGGGTGACCTTTCTAGGGACCACCTTGTTGTGTCTAGATCACACCTGTGAGGGGGATGGGTTTTTGCAGGAAAACAAGCCACTTTATACCCTTGTTCTCTCACACACGCCCGATTTCTTCACCGACACATCAGATTATGTTGCACCGACACAGAATTATATGCAGATATCCAGATTGTCCAGACTTGATTATTCGGACATTGTTGGCTTCTTGTTTTTGTGTTGCATGTCATTCCATCATGTAAATTAATTTTTGCATGTGCATTTCCAGGTTTTTCGAGGACTTATCTTTTGTTAATATTATCATAGAGATGAGTACTGGTTGTCGTGGCATCTTCAGTTACAAGTTTGTGGAGGCTAAGCTGGGTATTTTGAGAGGTTTGGCATCTTTGTTGGTTGGAGATCACAGAGGGGTTTTCATAGGTACTTATGGTAATCTGTTGACCATCCTCAACACTGAAGTCAACGTCACTGCTATTCACACTCTGGTTCAGTTTTACGACCCGCCATATAGGTGCTTCACATTTCAGGATTATCAGCTAGCACCTACACTTGAGGAGTATGCTTATATTCTGGGGGTTGAGATCAAGAAGCAGGTTCCTTATGTCTACACTAGCGGTTGCCCGAGGTTTCATCTTATTGCTGATGCGCTTTGAATTAGTAAGAAGGATGTGGAGGATAATCTCAAGACCAAAGGGAAGGGTATTCGAGGGTTTGGTTCGAAGTTCTTGGTTGACAAGGCCACTTCTTTTGCTAAGGGTGGACACTGGAAGGCTTTCAACGTCGTTCTTGCTTTGCTGATATATGGGATTGTCTTGTTCCCGAACATGGAGGATTTCGTAGATCAGGCTTCCATCAATATCTTCTTGACCAGGAACCCTGTTCCTACACTTATTACTGATACCTATCATTCTATTCATTCCAGGAATGAAAAGAAGAAAGGAACCATTGTCTGTTGTACTCCTTTGTTGTACCGATGGTTCATGTCTCGCCTTCCACAGAAGGGTCCCTTTGTTGAGAATAAGGGTAATCTCAAGTGGTCTCAGCGAATCATGTCTCTTACTGCTGATGACATTTCTTGGTATTCTCGAGTCTTCGACGACATTCCGATCATTCTTCATTGTGGGAAATTCTCCAATGTGCCTCTCTTGGGTACAAAGGGTGGAATTAACTATAATCCGAGGATGGCTTTCTGACAGTTGGGATACCGTATGGTTGCCAAGTCTGATTCTGAAGTAGTGAAGGAGTTCATCTTTCATGAAGGGGATGATGACATGGGTTTGTTGAAGAGGTTTAGTGCCGCTTGGACTCAGATTCATCTCGAAGGAAGAACCGATTTGGGTAAGAAGAATTGTGTAGCCAAGGAAGCTTACAAACTTTGGATCAAAGAGCACGTCAAAGAGATCTTGTTGCCATTCTCTCCCGAGCCTACAATGTATGCCAAGCTTCCTGAACTTGCCATTGTTCCTCCATCTGAGGTCGATCAACTCAAGCTGATTGTTGAAAAGTTGAAGAAGGAAAATGCTAATCTTCGTCTCAACCTTGATAGAGTCATTTCTGAGAAGGATAGCCTACAGATTGAGCTCCATCAGAAGTGCGTGCGCATGCTCAAAGAGGTGGAGGTTGAACAAAACAAACGTAGGAAGGTGGGTGATACTTTGAAGAGCACCTATGAGGGACTTGCTTCAAAGAAGAGACAACTCGCCGATGCTCATTATCAAGCCTACAAAGAGGAGCTGAACTACAACAACCAACTTGAAGAGCTTCGAGGGAAGTTATTCAAGTTCAAGGCAAGGTGGCAAGGTGAACAAGACAGCGCTAACCAGTTAGCAAAGGACTTTTCTCAGTGTCAAGCTAAGCTCGACCAGGTCTTCGGTGAGATTCAGAAGCTGCAAGATCAAGCACATCAGAGTCAAGAGCAGATTAGTCAGCTCAGCACAGAGAGCACTCATTGGGAGCATCAAAGGCGTCATCTACAGAACCTTCTGGATCAGAAAGAGGCCTTTCTTCAGGACATGCTTCAGGGACCTAACCATTCTTTGCTGCGTAACCTCATGAAGGATGCGAAGTACTGGAATGAGAGGCATAGTCGTCTAGCCAGATTTGCTGAACATGCATTGGAGGACCTACCTGGGTTGTTGAGGGATGCATATGCTGATGCATTGCCACACCAACTTCCTTGGGCTATTTTCCATTTCTTGTCTGTGTGTAGGGTGATATTTGATAGAATCCATGCGGATTTTGTTGTAGCCCAAAAGGTAGATATTTGACTTGTATTCGACTTATGCTTCTTTCCTTTATAGCTGAATGAATGAAGATTCTTGTTCACTCTATCTTTTGTGCCTTTACTTATATGCTTTATGATTATTGTCAACAAAGATAAGTTTAAGAATTCCTGGAATTTAAAACTTTATTTTTGCATGCATATCATACATTCATTTGCACACATATGCACGTCCCTTCATCCGAAACCGTTGCTCATCCTTATCCGCCTTCTTTGTAGCAAGACGACGTCTCGACATAGGTATTTTACTCGCTCAAGCAAATCCAGAATCATGGCTGACTTTGAAGATGAGAACGCTGCTTACAAGGAAACTCTGGCACAATTCCAAGGCCGGATGGATCAGTTCCAGACGAACATGGATGTTATTATGGAACTCCTTTGTGCCCAGAGGGATGCCGCTGTTGCTGCCACTGTTGTTGTGACCCCTACTGATGCAACTGTTGTCACTCCTGTTGTGACTATTCCTCTTATTGTTATGGCCACTCCTACTGTTGTTGTTCCTTCTCTTGCTATGGTTGAAGTACCAGTTGAGCCTATGAATCAGCCTGTTGTTCAACCCGGTTTGAACCAGATGCCCGCTGGTTTTCCTTGGGGCATGCCTCCAAATTACACTCCTCAGATTGCAAATAATGGTAGTGCCTTCATGCCATAACAGCCTTTTGTTGCGCCCATGCCTAATGGGAATGCTCCCGCATATCCATGGGTCATGCCTACTCCAGTCCCGCCCCCAATGGTGAATGACGATCCTGAGAATCTTCAGGTTCAAACTCATCAAACTGCCAGATTGGCTGACATTGAAACTCCTAATGAAGAAGAGCATATGTATAGAGGTCCTCCTATTCATGTTCCGATTTCATCTCAGGCTGCTTAAACTGCTGTTCAGAATGTTCATCCTGGGATGTTCTATCCTGGGGCATCTTCCTCAGCTGTTGGGGTACCTCCTCCGAATTATCCGTATGGTGTTCCGATGGGTTAGAATGCTGGTCAAATGATTACTCCGGGTTTGGTGTATCCTTCTCAGTTTGTACTCCACAAGTGCATGCTCCGGCCGCTTCCCAGCTGCCAAATCCTCAGATCCTTGTCAGACCCACTAATCAGAGTAGACCTGCTGACTACAAGTTGTTGGAAGACCATATTAGAGCTATTGAAGGGTTTTCCGCTTTTGGCATGGAGGCCAAAGATTTGTGTTTGGTTCTAAATGTTGTGCTGCCGCAGAAATTCAAGATACCTGATTTGCCAAAATATAAAGGTTTAAGCTGCCCGCGTAGTCACATCACTATATACTGCAGGAATATGGCATCCCATATTGATAATGATGAATTGCTTGTTCATTGTTTTCAAGATAGTTTATCTGGTGCTTCATTGGATTGGTACATGGGCTTGGAGCGCAGCAAAATCCGTGCTTGGAGGGATTTGTCTGAAGCGTTCGTGAAACAATACAAATATAATCTTGATCTGGGGCCCACTAGATTGCAATTGAAAAATCAATCTCAGCGCTCAGCCGAAACATTCAAGGAGTATGCACAAAGATGGCGTGAGATGGCATCTCGTGTGCGACCGGCTCTCTCTGACAATGAGTTGGTTAACATCTTTATGGGCACCTTACAAGGATCTTACTACGAGAAAATGGTGGGTAGTTCTTCATCGAACTTCGCTGATGTTGTAACGATTGGTGAACGGATTGAAAATGGTTTGAAGACTGGAAAGATTCTTGGAGCTGCTTCCCAGCAGCCGACCACCAGAAAGTCTCAGAACAGTTAGTCCAAGAAAAAGGATGGTGAAGCCAACGCTGTGACAGCTCAAGTTTCTCCTTAGTATCAAGCTCCTATGGCTCCCATGCCGTATTATCCATATCCATACATTGCTGCTGCACAGTATCAACAATCTCCATATCAGTATCATCCGCAACAACCAGTTCAGAATGCTCAAAATCAGCAACAGAATTAACAGAACAACAAAAGTCAACAGAATCAAAACCGTCAGAACAGCAACAATCAAGGAAACCGTAAGCGTCCAAATTTTGACAGAATTCCGGTGTCATACACCGAATTGTTTCCTTACTTGGTTCACCAAGGGGCAATTATCCCCAAGCAGATTGCACCTACAATTCCTCCATTTAGCCCGAAGCATAATCCAAATGCTTCATGTGCTTATCATGCTAGTTACATAGGACATGCAACAGAGGATTGTTTTGTTTTCAAAACCAAGGTTCAGGAACTCATTGATAAGAAGGTTCTGACTTTCGCTGAGGAAGGACCTAACATTCAGAATAATCCGTTGCCGAATCTAAATGGACATGCGGTTAACATGATTGAGGATAGTTCAAGGGCTGAATTGGTCATGGATGTTGACGAAGTAAAGACCTTGATGGCTGTGATTTTCAAGAAATTGAATGAACACGGGCTGTTGAAAGGGTTGCATGACAAGTGTCAGATTTGTGACAATAATCTCAACCAGTGTCGAAGGCTGAAGGGTTGTGTCTAGATTTTGATGAACCGGGGTGAAGTGCAATTTGCCAGATCTAAAACTGTTGAGGAAGTTGCTGCTATCGAGACGTTCACCATCGTCTATAGGAAAGTTCCGGTGGAATCCCCTAAGCAGAAGAGGGTGCAACCCATCATTGTTTGCCCACCGAAGCCGTTTCCGTATCAAAATTCCAAGGAGGTACCTTGGAAGTATGGGTCTACCGTGTTTTCTGGAGGTCAAGAGATAAGGTTCACCGAATCTGAGATCATGAATGTTACAGCCGGTGGAGGTATGACTCTTAGTGGACGAGTGTTTGCTCCGAATGTCACTACGAAGCCTGTGCAAATTCCAACTGTTGTTTCTCCTAAGGAGACACCTACAACTGTAATCCCTATTGTGCAACAAGGGGCATCTACTACCATTCCAATACCGACTATCCTGTCTGAGTATGTTCCAAAAAACAAAGAGACCCTTGATGATCAAGAGTTCCTTATGTTGATCAAGAAAAGTGACTTTAAAATTATGGATCAGCTGGGTCAGACTCCCTCGAGGATCTCAATTTTGTCCTTACTTATGAGTTCGCCTGCGCACAGATCAACTTTGTTGAAAGTCTTGAGCAGTGCCCATGTCATACATGATATATCCATCGTCGAGTTTAATGATGTAGTGGCCAACATAACTGCAAGTCGGTATTTGGGTTTTAATGAATCAGAACTACCTCCTGAAGGAACTGCCCACAATAAAGCGCTGCACATATCTGTAACTTGCACAGATACCCTGTTATCTCGTGTTCTAGTGGATACAAGTTCTTCCCTCAATGTGATGCCCAAGGGTACATTGAGTCAATTATTGTTGGAAGGAAACGAGATGAGACCAAGTGCTTTAGTTGTCAGAGCCTTTGATGGTTCTCGAAAGCAAGTCATTGGGAAAGTGGACTTACCCATCAATATTGGGCCGCATTTGTTTCCCATTACCTACCAGGTGATGGATATCAATCCGGCGTATAGTTGCCTATTGCGTCGTCCTTGGATCCACGCTGCAGGGGCAGTTACCTCCACTTTGCATCAGAAGTTGAAATTCATGTTTGATGATCAGTTTGTCATCGTCTGTGGTGAAGAGGATTTGATTATAAGCGAGTTATCAAAGAACGCATAGCTGAGGTGTCGTTGCATTGTCTCAAGTTCGAAGATGTCAGCTCTACTTCAACTAGTCAAAGTAGATCACCACAATTGACTTTAGCGTATGCTAAGAGTGCTAAGGAGACTATCCAGAAAGGTGATTTGTCAGGCTAGGGGCATGAGATTGATGTGGTTGAGAAGCGTGATCGGTTGGGATTGGGCTACCATCCTGGCCATCAGTCTGATTCCTATGGTCAGAAGCAGTGTAACTTAATCAAGTTCAATAGCGCGGGTTTCCAACAAGGTGACATCGTGGCAGCTATTAATGATGCCGGTCCCAGTAATCAGACTTCAAGCCTTGTGCGCAAGTGTTCGCCGGGTTTCAAGCTCAACAATTGGACATCTACCGTGATTCCTGTGGTTTTCCCTTATAACATGTAATGCATTTTGCTTTCTCATTCCCTCGTCCTCGCCCGAGACGAGTGGATAACTTATAAAGGGCCTCATGCTTTTGCAATATTATGTGATCAATAAATAAAAGTTTTTTGCATTCAAAATCACGCTCTATTTTCTTTCTTTATTTTACTTTTTCATAAACAAATGGAAAAAGTTTCTTTTCTTTTTCACTTTTCAAAATAGCTCATTCTATTCATAAACATGCATAATTAATAAAAGCATTGATAACAACATGGCAAACATCCATTGTAATTATGGGATTCCAATTAACCAAGCCGAAGAAGATGGTGAGGAATATTGTGAATTACCGCTTGAGCACGAGCATAGAGAGATTCAGCCTCACAAAGAGCCAATGGAAGTTGTCAATCTTGGTACTGATGAGGTCAGAAGAGAAGTCAAGGTTGGCGCATCCCTCGTAGAGCATGTACACTCTGAGTTGGTCAAGTTATTGAACGAGTATGTTGATATCTTTGCCTGGTCCTATCAAGATATGCCTGGGTTGGATACCAACATCGTTGAGCCTCACTTGCCACTTAAGCCCGGATGTCCTCCTGTCAAGCAGAAACTCAGAAGGACTAGACCCGACATGGCACTCAAAATCAGAGAAGAGGTAAAGAAGCAGCTGGATGCTGGGTTCCTAGCCACTTCCAAATATCCTGAATGGATTGCCAACATCGTCCCAGTTCCGAAGAAGGACGGTAAAGTCAGGATGTGTGTGGATTATCGAGATCTCAACAAGGCAAGCCTGAAGGATGATTTTCCTTTGCCTCATATTGATGTCTTGGTAGACAACACAACGCAGTTCTCTGTCTTTTCCTTTATGGACGGTTTCTCAGGATATAATCAGATCAAGATGTCCCCAACTGATATGGAGAAGACTACTTTCATCACACCGTGGGGGTACATATTACTACAAGGTCATGCCATTCGGTCTAAAAAATGGAGGGGGAACATACCAACGTGCCATGACAACCCTCTTTCACGATATGATTCATAAAGAGATTGAGGTTTACGTGGACGATATGATTGTCGAGTCCAAAACTGAGGTTGATCACCTGGTTCATCTGAAAAAACTGTTTGACAGACTCTGGAAGTTTAGATTGTGGTTGAATCCTGCAAAGTGCACCTTCGGAGTTCGATCTGGTAAACTGTTGGGTTTTATTGTTAGTCAGAAAGGCATTGAAGTTGATCCTGATAAGGTTTGGGCAATTCAGAACATGCCGCCTCCCAAAACAGAAAAAGAAGTCTGTGGCTTTCTGGGTAGACTCTGTTAGTTTCTTGGATTGGCTAGAATTTTGGTAAAACAAAGGTTGTTCAATGTTTGATGTCATATGGGTGATGTCACAACATTGAGTCTTAACACTGGGCTGTGTTAAGTGTTTAAGTTACTGAAGTTTGGATGTCTGATGTCACAAGCGATGTTGTGACATTAGATCTGCAGAATTAATAACATCAGGTGGTGATGTTGTTAGGGTTTCCGTGTTAGCTGGAATTGTGGAGAGCAGGTAGTCTCATTGGATGCGAATATCTTGGGATAGATATTCTCTGCTGCATAGGAGATCTGGTACATATTTGTAGGAGATTTAAAAGGTTGAAGATTTGAAAAGATTTTAGGAGAAAATCTGTTTTGAAGATTCAGTTTTAAATAACAAATCAAGTCAGATATTGTAGCAGGTCCAAGCCCAATTCAGATAGCTATATAAAGCGCATCTGTAATGAAGGAAAAGTGACGAAGAGAGTGAGATAAAGACTGAGAGTCGTTTTGTGTCTTCGTGCATGTTTTGTAAACCATTCTAGTGTGAATTGGTATTGTTGTTTTGAGTTGTTCTTGATCAAAGTTGTGAAGCAGAATCAAGTAGTGTTATTCAAAGTGTGTGAACTTTGAATTATATCACTGAAGTGTTTTAGGGATTGAGTAGTGTTCTCATATCTAAGTGGTTTCTTAGGTAGAAAGTCACTAGTAGGAATTAAGATTAGGAGATTGTCAACTGGGTTGTTGAGTCTGTAATTTAATTCTACAAGTAGTGAATTTTAACCCTGGATTGGTAGCCCCCAGACGTAGGTAGTTAGACCGAACTGGGTGACCAATTTGGTGTGTTATTCAGCTGTTTTATTTGTCCATTGTGCAAAGTGTGTTGTTGTGACATTGCACTTAACATCACACGTCTGATACCAGAATTTCAATTGGTATCAGAGCAGGCATCCTGTCTGTCTCTGGGTGAGATCTAGGGAAGTTACTTTCTGGTGTAAAGATGGACAAAGAAGTTGGAGGATTTGTCAACAGACCCCCTATTTTGAATGGCTCGAATTATGACTATTGGAAGCCAAGGATGATCACCTTTTTGAAATCCTTGGACAGCAGGGCTTGGAAGGCTATTGTTAAAGAATGGAAAGCACCTGTTGTGTTTGAAAAGGATGATGCTGGGAAAGACAAAGAGGGCACCGCTAAGCTGAAGCCTGAAGAAGAATAGACCAAGGAAGAAGATGAACTTGCCCTTGGTAACTCTAAAGCCCTAAATGCTATTCAATGGAGTTGATAAGAACATCTTCAGATCGATCAACTCATGTGAAGTTGCTAAGGAAGCATGGGATATTTTGAAGGCTACACATGAAGAAACATCTAGAGTTAAGATGTCAAGACTTACGATTCTAACATCAAAGTTTGAAAGCCTGAAGATAAAGGAAGATGAGACTATCCATGACTTCCACATGAGTATTCTTGAGCTATCCAATACATCCAGTGCTCTTGGTGAAAAGATGTCAGAAGAAAAGCTTGTAAGGAAGATCCTTGGGTCCCTTCCTAAGAGGTACAAGATGAAGGTGACTGCTATTGAAGAAGCTCAAGACATCAGTAAAATAAGGGTTGATGAGCTTATTGGATCTCTTCAAACATTTGAACTAGGGTTAAGTGAAGAAGAACCTGAGAAGAAGTCAAAGAGTATAGCTTTAGTTTCCAGTTTTGAAGAAGCCAAGAAAGAGAAAGTAGACGACTCTCAAGAGGAGCTGTCTCAGGCTATTGCTTTGCTGGGTAAATAGTTCAACAAAGTTATGAAGAGGATAAATAGGAGTTATAATCCAAATGTCAAGAACATTATCTCTGACATCAACAGATCAGGAGAACAAGGGAAGAAGTCTAAAGATGAAGAAAATCCAGTAATGACAAAGGGGTACAATGCTTTGAGTGTGAAGGGTATGGACATGTCAAGAAGGAATGTCCCACTTTTCTAAAGAAGCAGAAAGGGTTATCAGCTTCTTGGTCTGACAGTGAGAGTGAATCTGAAGAAAATTCAGCTAAACTTGCTAGAGCTATGGTTGGGGTTTATGAGTCAGATGATGAGTCTTGTGATGATGAGGTCTCTTACGATGAACTGGCTGTCACTTACAAAGATCTTTTCGTGAGAAGTAAGCAAGTGTGTCTTAAAGGAGACGAGCTGAAGAAAAACATAATACAGTTGAAAGCAGAAAAGACTGAACTTGAAGCTGAAGTCAGTATACTCAACTATAAGCTGGACTCTATGACCAAAACTATCAGAATGTTGAACAATGGTACTAATGCGTTAGACAACATTCTCAGTATTGGGAAGATGGCTGGAGACAAATGTGGTTTGGGATTCACCAGTGATACAGGTTCTATCACCCCAAAACTAGTGATGTTAAAACAGATGTTAAAACATCATGACAGAACTCCATCTAAGAAGAAATACAGACGCTGGAGATGTCACCATTGTGGATGTTTTGGACACATTAAGGCTTATCGTTATAAGCTACATGGGTATCCACAGAAGGCTCATCAGGCTGTTCCCAAATAGAACTGTGATAAAGGAAGGCAGGTTTCCAAGCCTAAGAAGCAATGGGTCCCTAAAGTTAAGGTTACCAGCTTGATAGCTCACACTTCCTTAAGGGTTTCTACAAAAGAAGACTGGTACTTTGACAGTGGGTGTTCAAGGCACATGACTGGAGTAAAGAATCTGTTGGTAGATGTGAAACTTCAGTCTTCAGGCTATGTTACATTTGGTGATGGGGTCAAAGGAGAGATCAAGGGGATTGGTAAACTAAACTGTGCTGGTGCTCCCAGACTGGAGGATGTTCTTCTTGTTAAAGGACTAACAGCAAATTTGATTAGCATTAGTCAACTTTGTGACCAAGGATTCAAAGTAGACTTTACAAAGTCTGAATGTATTGTCAAAGATGATAAAGGAGAAGTCATTATGAAGGGAGCTAGGTCTAAGGACAATTGTTATCTTTGGGTGCCTCAAAACTCAAATTCTTCCACGTGTGTGCTTGCTAGAGAAGATGATGTCAAAATCTGGCATCAGAAGTTGGGACATCTTCACCTAAAGGGAATTAAGAGAATCATCTCCTCAGAAGCAGTCAGAGGAATTGCCAAACTTAGTATTGAGGAAGGAAGGGTGTGTGGAGACTGTAAAAAAGGGAAGCAGACAAAGATGTCTCATCCGAAGCTTCAACATGACACCACCTCCAAGGTTTTGGAACTACTTCATATGGACTTGATGGGACCTATGCAGGTGGAAAGTCTGGGTGGAAAGAAATATGCATTTGTAGTTGTGGATGATTATTCAAGATACACCTGGGTGAACTTCATCAAAGACAAATCAGAGGTGTTTGATGTTTTTAAAGAGCTTTGTCAAAGACTCCAAAGAGAAAAGAAGAGTAAGGTTATCAGAATAAGAAGTGATCATGGAAGAGAGTTTGAGAATAGCAAGTTTGAAGAATTTTGCTCTGCTGAAGGTATAAGTCATGAGTTTTCATCTCCTATTACTCCTCAGCAAAATGGAGTAGTTGAGAGGAAGAACAGAACTATCCAAGAGTCTGCTAGAGTGATGATCCACGCCAAGAAACTTCCTTATCATTTCTGGGCTGAAGCCATGAATACTGCCTGTTACATTCACAACAGGGTTACCCTGAGAAGAGGCACTTCATCCACTCTGTATGAACTATGGAAGGGAAGAAAACCCAATGTTAAATACTTTCATGTTTTTGGAAGTAGATGTTATATACTGGCTGATAGAGAATAGAGAAGAAAATTGGATTCCAAAAGTAATGAAGGAATATTTTTGGGATACTCTACTAACAGCAGAGCATATAGAGTTTTCAACTCTAGAACCAAGGTGATGATGGAGTCAATCAATGTGGTGATTGATGACAGTGACAAGCAGGAAGATGATGATGTCCAAGATGTTGTTGAGACATCAGGTGGTGAAGCTGCACCAGAAGCTGAAGACAGAAGCCAAACTCCTAGTGTTGCTGCTGCTGAGCCTGAAGCTGAGCAACCTCATAAGGATCCCTCCATCAGAGTGCAGAAGGACCACCCAAAAGAGCTCATTATAGGTGATCCAAACTCTGGAGTAAGGACTAGGTCAAGAGATGTTATAGCAAGTTCATGTTTTGTCTCCAAAATTGAGCCAAAGAATGTCAAGGAAGCATTGACTGATGAGTTTTGGATAAATGCAATGCATGAAGAGCTGGAGCAGTTCAAGAGGAATGAAGTATGGGAGCTTGTTCCTAGGCCTGATGGAGTTAATGTGATTGGCACCAAGTGGGTCTACAAGAATAAATCTGATGAACAAGGAGTGGTCACCAGAAACAAGGCCAGATTAGTTGCTCAGGGATACGCTCAGGTTGAAGGAATTGATTATGATGAAACCTTTGCTCCTGTGGCAAGACTGGAGTCTATCAGATTGCTCTTAGGTGTGGCTTGTAATTTCAAATTCAAGCTCTTTCAAATGGATGTTAAAAGTTCCTTCTTGAATGGTTACTTGAATGAAGAAGTTTATGTTGATCAACCAAAAGGATTTATTGATCCAACATTTCCAGACCATGTGTACAAACTAAGGAAAACTCTATATGGTTTGAAGCAAGCACCAAGAGCTTGGTATGAAAGACTTACTGAGTTCCTGGTTGTGAATGGCTACAGACAAGGAGGGATTGACAAGCCCTTGTTTGTTAAAGAGGAAGAAGGAAAACTGATGGTAGCTCAAATCTATGTTGATGACATAGTATTTGGTGGGATGTCGGATGCGATGGTTAAACATTTTGTGGAACAGATGCAGTCTGAATTTGAAATGAGTCTTGTTGGTGAGCTAAACTGTTTTCTTGGCCTACAAGTTAGACAAATGGAGGACTCCATATTTATTTCGTAGAGCAAGTATGCAAAGAACATAGTGAATAAGTTTGGTTTGGAGAATGCTAATCACAAGAGGACTCCTGCTCCTACTCATCTAAAATTATCCAAGGATGAACACGGTGTCAGTGTGGATCAAAGTTTATATAGAAGCATGATTGGGAGTCTATTGTATCTCACAGCTAGCAGACCTGACATTGCTTTTACTGTTGGGGTTTATGCCAGATATCAATCTGAACCGAAGGCCAGTCACTTGAATCAAGTGAAAAGGATCTTGAAATATGTTAATGACACTAGTGACTATGGAATGCTGTATAGTCATGGTTCTGGGACTGAGTTAAGGGGATATTGTGATGCTGACTGGGCTGGAAGTGCTGATGATAGGAAAAGCACTTCAGGAGGCTGTTACTTCCTAGGGAATAATATGATTTCATGGTTTAGTAAAAAGCAGAACTGTGTGTCACTTTCCACTGCTGAAGCTGAGTATATAGCCGCAGGAAGTAGTTGCTCTCAACTTGTTTGGATGAAGCAGATGTTAACTGAATACAATGTCAAGCAAGATGTCATGACATTGTACTGTGATAATTTGAGTGCTATCAATATCTCTAAGAATCCTATTCAACATAGCAGAACTAAGCATATTGATATTAGGCATCATTTTATAAGAGAATTGGTTGAGGACAAAGTTGTTGCATTGGAGCATGTAGTCACAGAAAAACAGTTAGCTGATATCTTCACTAAAGCATTAGATGCAAACCAATTTGAAAGTTTGAGAAGTAAATTGGTAATTTGCATACATGAAGATTAAATGTGCAAGAGAGTGTATTAAGCAGTTGTAGTATTTATTAGAAATTGATTTTGTTCAACTGCTGATAGGATACAAGTTTAAAGTACATCATAAGTTACAGATTATCCCAACCCCCTGCATCTAGAAAAGCTTTCCAGTCTTTATCCCAATCATCATCTGCAGCTTGTTGTTGCACAGGAAGCTTTTTACTTGGTTTCATGGGTGTTTCTGAGGTTCTGCCTGTCCTTTTGGCTCCTGAAGTAGTTGCAGCTACAGTCATTGTTTTCTTTCCCTGCTGAGGTGGATCTGAAGTCGTGCTCGTATGCTTGGAGTTCTTTTCTGCATCTTTGCTATTTGACTAGCTCATTCTTGGTAGCTGAGTGGTGCTACTAGCAGAAAGACGTGTGTTTATAATGGAAAACAAGGAGCATTGTTTGTATCGACTGGACAGTCAAGGTGTTGGAACTTGTGTTTTTGGGAAGCATGTTGTTTGACCATGTCTTTATGTCAGAACATTGTGTTTGGTGATTTTCAAATTGTGGCTAAAAAGGGGGAGAGTAAGCCTAGGTGTGTAGAGTGTACCCTATATCTAGTATGACGCAGAAGTGCAGAAGTTGAGGGGGAGTGTGCATGCTGAACAGTTGTTATGCTGGTTCTTATTTTGAGGGGGAGCACCAGTGTTGACTGTTGAAGATGGTGCTGCAGCAGAGTTTTGTGTGAAGTCTTTATGTATTGAAGATACTGCTGCTTGAAGATTCAAAACTATTGAAGTTTTTTTCCGCTGCTGTAGTCTCTGAAGGTGCAGAGATTGTTTTAGCCAAAATTAGCCAAAGGGGGAGATTGTTAGTTTCTTGGATTGGCTAGAATTTTGGTAAAACAAAGGTTGTTCAATGTTTGATGTCATATGGGTGATGTCACAACATTGAGTCTTAACACTGGGTTGTGTTAAGTGTTTAAGTTACTGAAGTTTGGATGTCTGATGTCACAAGCGATGTTGTGACATTAGATCTGCAGAATTAATAACATCAGGTGGTGATGTTGTTAGGGTTTGCGTGTTAGCTGGAATTGTGGAAAGCAGGTAGTCTCATTGGATGCGAATATCTTGGGATAGATATTCTCTGCTGCATAGGAGATCTGGTGCAGATTTGTAGGAGATTTAAAAGGTTGAAGATTTGAAAATATTTTAGGAGAAAATTTGTTTTGAAGATTCAGTTTTAAATAACAAATCAAGTCAGATATTGTAGAAGGTCCAAGCCCAATTCAGATAGCTATATAAAGCGCATCTGTAATGAAGGAAAAGTGACGAAGAGAGTGAGCTAAAGACTGAGAGTCGTTTTGTGTCTTCATGCATGTTTTGTAAACCATTCTAGTGTGAATTGGTATTATTGTGTTGAGTTGTTCTTGATCAAAGCTGTGAAGCAGAATCAAGTAGTGTTATTCAAAGTGTGTGAACTTTGAATTATATCACTGAAGTGTTTTAGGGATTGAGTAGTGTTCTCATATCTAAGTGGTTTCTTAGGTAGAAAGTCACTAGTAGGAATTAAGATTAGGAGATTGTCAACTGGGTTGTTGAGTCTGTAATTTAATTCTACAAGTAGTGAATTTCATCCCTGGCTTGGTAGCCCCCAGACGTAGGTAGTTAGACCGAACTGGGTGACCAATTTGGTGTGTTATTCTGCTGTTTTATTTGTCCATTGTGCAGAGTGTGTTGTTGTGACATCACACGTCTGATACCAAAATTTCAGACTCAATTACATTTCAAGGTTCATTTCTCATTTGACGGCTACCTGTGAACCAATGTTCAAATTACTAAGAAAAAATCAATCGGTTGGATGGAATAATTGTTTGGATTATTTAATTCAGCGTCTCCCTGAGGGATTCGATGGGCTTAACATCCCACCCATGAGCGCCCTACTCAAGTAGGCCCCTTGGGGTTCACTATAAGGAAATATAGTTGCGCCCTGACTATTAGCAATTGCTTTTAGCCTAGTGGTAAGCGCTTGATCCTTTGTGTGGTATCAGAGCCAAGGTCATGGGTTCGAATCCCCCTGGCTGACACTGGGGGGAGATTGTTTGGATTATTTAATTCAGCATCTCTCTGAGGGATTCGATGGGCTTAACATCCTACTCATGAGTGCCCTACTCAAGTAGGCCCCTTGGGGTTCACTATAAGGAAATATAGTTGTGCCCTGACTATCAGCAATTGCTTTTGGCCTAGTGGTAAGTGCTTGAAGATTGTTGAAATAAAATGGCTGCGACATTACTCCCTTCAATGAGGGAGTAATGTCGCAACCAGTTGATTTCAGATTGTTGAAGTTAACTATAGTTTCTAACAGAACCTTGAGACTGTTAACTGGGATTTGTGTGGTTGTGGGTATTAAGACGTAAGCCATTTTGAGAGAGAGGGAGAGAGAGAATAGGGTGAGAAACTAGGAAATCTGATTGAATGAAGATTGTTTTGTTCTCTTCGGGTTTGATGCTTTTATAGAGGAAGCAGACTTTTTTTTTGTTTTGAGGAAGATGAAACCGCAACGGTTGATTTTCCTAGGTGCACTAAATAACGTGGAAAAGTGGATAAATAATTAATTCCTTTAATCAAGTTCATGATGAGGTTTAGTAAGAGGTAAAGGAACAATTACCTAATCTTAATTTATTAATGATTTATTATTAAAGTTTAACCTTTTAAGGAGTTTCAATCATTGCTTTTAATTTGGTTATTTGATTCTGGATAGTTAGAACGTTCGTTTAATAACATAGATAATTTTTTTTAAGATAACTTGGCCCTAATTATGTAGACATTAATATTTGAAATAAGATTTATCTAAACAAAAACATTAATTAATCAAGGAAAGATACAAGAATCCTATCTTAGGCTAGGAATGTCAATGGTTGACAAAGCTCAGGAATAGTCTTCTCAGCCATACCATTTCTTTTGCAGTGATTAACAACTCCCTAGAGATCGAGAATATGGGAGATGACTCTACAGAATGCGATATGATAGACCGTGTCTTCCCTGGACACACAGATTTCTTCCTTGAGGTGATTGTACATAGACTGAGGAAGGTTTATTTTGACTCTACCAACCAAGAAGAAAATAAATAGCATTTCCTTGTCAGAAAGCCATCCTCCACCTCTTTCTCTTGTTCTTAGGTTTGTTACCATTATCTTGTACTAATCCTTGGCTAAAGAATTGAGAGTACAGGGTTGATTAGGGTAACCTAGGGTTTTGAAGATTTTATGCAAGTGTCCGTCCAGACAGACTTGGTCAACTTTATCTTCCACTGTTAGACCATCGTTAATACAGCCAATGGCCGTAGAGATGATGGTGGAATTAATCATGACTGGGCAACCAGCCACAACAGATAAAATAACATCTTTGCGAGCAGCATATTCCAGAGATAGAGCATTTGCCCAGAATTCGGTTACCAGCATGGGATAAATTGGTCCATCAAGCATGGAGAAACAGTTCTCCCAGTTTTGAAATTTAAGTCCTGAGAAAAGACTTAACTTGTGAAGAAGACGTAGTTGATTTATGGAGAGAGTTTGTTACTTTAGAAGTTTAAGGTCATTAATTTCTCCACGGATATTGTGTGAGGACATCCTGGATAGAAGGATGATTGAAAAAGGAGAGCCTAACTAGATTATGATTCTTCCTAAGAGGGGAATTAGAATGTGAGGAGCACAAGGTTATGATAGTAATTTAAAACGCCCACAAGTTTTATTAGTTCAAAGGCTAGCAGTAAATGTGTTGTCGGTACAGTTGAAAAGACGTATTAGAATTTTAACTAGCTCTAGACCTAAGGTTAGAGTTATGGACACTGACACACGTAATTATGATTATAAAAAATGTTTATCTTAAATCCTGTAGCATTCAGACTTTTATATGAATTACGAAAGATGCTAATGAAGAAAAGTAAAAGGCCATACCTTAGGGATGCATAACTTTTTGACGAGAATCTTTTGGTAAATTCTTTTCGTGAAAGCATTCCTTGAGTCATTGAGTATCTTTCTGATTCTTCCTATTTCCGAGTAAGTTGCAGATATTTCTTGGGTTCTTCAAGATACTCTTGTGTTCTGACTTTTGAGGAAAATGAATATTTTCTTGGAATGTGATCCTGGTTGAACTTCAGCTTTCTCTCTTTTCTTGTTCAGCCTTGTCCATCAACTCTCTAGGTTATAACGACCGAGATTAAGACATAACATGACCAGAGTGACCATTTCATCCGAACTTAGCCAATTACATGCAATCCTTTTGGTAAGGCGATGTAATGAATGTTCTAAAAATTGGCACTCGAATGCTTGGGAGCAGTAATGAGTGAACAATAAATTTTATTTGATGACCCCATTCATAAGCAACAGATTACATATGTTTTTGATTGCTCCTCACTTCTTATTTCCTTGATCCATAGAACCTGTTTGGTTCCGATACAGTTCTTAAGTTATGGATCAGAATCTTAAACGACAAACTTTGAGAATTGGTTTAGTTCTCCTTTCATAGTCTGAATTCAGTTTGCGTTTGTGAGAATTTCTTTTCTTCTAAAGATGGTTGATTTCACAAGATTAGTGAGAACCTTTGAGAGGTTATACAAGGAAGAATTAACATATCAGCTTCTGACTTTATTCCTCAAGATTGTTTCAGAACTTGTTCAGAACCAAAACATCATCACGCAACACATGTGTACATCACTAGACGTTGTTTGCATGAAACTTCTTGTTGTCACAATGCTGACCAACTTATTTGGGGTTGGTTACGCATATCTATGAGTTAACTGATTTCTTCACAAGAACATCATTAACGTCATCTTTTAAGACATCAGTTAGAGAACCTAGATGTCTGGATTGATAGCTTCTAATTTCATAGCTCAAGAGGTTCTGAGAACACTTGAACTGGCGAAAATCAGATTATCAATAATTGGTTCTACTAGGATAGTCTTGATTTTTGAACCAGTTAAAACTAAAAAGTTCGATCAAGATCAAGTATTTACTGAATCTTTGGGATTCAGTTCTTCAATGAATCTTTTGATCTTTTCAGATTCTGATATTGAATCATTTCTAATAATTTGAATTTTTTAGATTCTGACTTCAGCAGAAATTTTTCTGAAATTCAAAAACTTAGAGCCGCAATCTTTCTTCTTTACATGAAGAGATTCAGAATGAGTTTCAAACGAGAAAGTCAAGGGTGGACCTAATCCGTTTCTTGAAAACATCTCAAAAAATCATAAAGAATTAATCTTCAGCAAACAAGATTTCTTGCTTTCTGATGATTCATCTTTTAAACATATACGTGGTTTTATCCACACGTATTTTCCAAGATGAGCATTCAACAAATACAGTCTCTTATCTGATGAATTTATCTTATCAGCTGATTCTTCTATTTTTAATGAGACTTCATCTAGAATCAGTGAATTGCTCAAGAAGTAATCAGATTGATTACAATTTTGTACACAGTCAACTGCTGAACTGTTACAAAAATTGTAAGTGGATTTCAATCTCACCCAGAGTACTTCTACGCACTACATCTAGATCTTTTTCTGACACTGTTAAGTATTTGATGTAAATCAATAACAGAACCGGAGCTCTGATACCAATTAAAGGTGCGAGAAAGACACAAGAAAGGGGGGTTTGAATTGTGAATTTACTCTTTTCATTACTTTTCGCATCTTGTTAAAGAGACGCTCAAGAACCTTCAAAGTTCGTTGAGAGATTCTGATCTCTTAACTATGGAGCATGAGAACCATATAGGTTCTGATCATAAGATATGATACTCAGAACTTGCAGTGCGGAAGCTTATCAGAGATAGGCTACAAGGTTCTGACTTTGCTTAATATGAGGTTCTGATATTCAATACAGAAACATAAATAGAGATACTAAGCAAGAGAGTAAAGGACACATGATATATCCTGGTTAACCACGCGGGCTAATCCAGTCCACCATCCTCAGGTGATTTCGCCTTGAGCACAAGGTCTTAATCCACTATAACCAAATTATGATTACACTTGCACGGGAAACGCCGGAGACTAACCATTTGCACAGCCGCACTGTGACTAACAACTTGCACAGCCGCACTGTGACTAACAACCCAATGAACCGTTCAGGGATCCAACAAGATAATAACGTTCATTGATCGAGCAGACCCACTGCTGGAATTTCACAGCTAGCCGTTCAAGGATTCATTATAATGAATATAACACTACTGACCATATTTCAGGATTTTCCACAATGACACCCAGCCATTGTCATCTTAAGTATCTGATCACCACGTGATCTACTCAAGGGCCTCAACTCACAGATGAACCGTTCAGGGATCCCATCAGGATATAACGTTCACTTGAGGAGTCTCAATTCATTTAGTTGAATTGGCAAACTGGAGATTACAAATTGTGCTTCTTAATAAGCAAGTTTCTCCTATGTTTAAGTACAAAGAACACACACATGTGTTCAAGCAAGATTTGAGCAATCAGCTCCTTGCTTTACTAAGAAACTACAAAGGTGTATTTAGATATTACAATTGTTGACATCTTGTAGATCTTCTTCTTCTTTGTCTTCTGGTTGAGCAAGCTTTGAGCAGCAACTCCTTGCTTCAGATCTTCAATGTAGTCCTGACGAGAAGGTAGGTTGATGACTTGACAAATCTTCAATGTTGTCTTCTTCATCAACAACTTTTGTTCTTGATTGTTGTTGTTGTGTTGATTTGTCTTCTTTGAGTTTCAACAACAATTGCCATTAGTGAATTAATGATATGTTAAGTGTTATAACGAGAACTCATCGTTGTTGCTATCTTCACAATGACTTGGTCAATTTTGTAGATGAACATTCAGTTCGTGATTCTACAAGTGATCGACACATCAGAAGCAAAAACTCTTTCCATTAAATAGGCAATATAAATATAGCCGTTTGAGAATACTGTTGGCTGTTTGGAAAAAAGACGTTGTGATAAAATGAGTTGTACTGACACATCTCCTTTTTGCAGAGGAAGAAGTGACCAGACATCTTTTCTTGGGCAGTGTGTACATATAACTCACAACCGTAATATTTAGACTTCAAAACTTTAGTGGCTTCTGATGTTAATTTGATGAAGCGTGAGTAGAGTCTTCTTAGCAGAATATTTGATGCTTCAAGTCTTCATTCGATTGAAGAAGTCCATTAGGAATCAGTCTTCAGAACTTCAGCACTTGGTCTTTAAGAACGTTATTCTTTTCTGCTTTAAGTCATCCGAATCTTCAGAACCTGTCTTCAGAGTCTTCAGAACTTGATATTCGAAGCCTTGAGCTTCAGAACTCATAAGTCTTCAGATTCTTTATGCACTTGGTCTTCAGCGCCTTCAGCCATCAGAACTTCAAGTCATAGGAGTCTTCTGCACTTTGGTTCTTTCAGAGTGTACTTCTTCAGAAGCTTCGCTATCTTCAGAATCTCAATCACTTTCAGAGAGCATCCACAAGAGCATTGCAACAGCAATCTTGGCATCCTTGGATCTGGCTGATCATGACTAGATAAAGAAGCATTCTTGCTTCTCGCGACTTTAGTCACACATAGTAACTTCGCATATGTATATATTCAATCATAGTACATCTAGCTGGTGCATGTTGGTTCTGATGTCTTTAGTTCTTATGACCTGCACACAACACACGTTAAACCATAAAATGGTTTTTTCACAAATACTTATTGTTATCATCAAAACATAGATTGACTTGTAGAGACAATTCTTGCTCTCACAATAATGATTGTCAGGAAGCATTTGACAAAATAAAGCAATACTTGCAAGAACCACCGATCTTAGTACCGCCGGTTCCTGGTTGGGCTTTAATCATGTATCTCACCGTTCTCGATGAATCAATGGGATGTGTATTGGGTCAACATAACGACAATGGTAGGAAAGAACATGCAATATACTATCTGAGCAAGAGATTCATTGATTGTGAGACCAGATACTCACTCTTAGAGAAAACTTACTGTGCTCTAGTTTGGGCTGCTCGACGCCTACGACAATACATGATTTGCCATACTACTTTGTTGATATCCAAAATGGATCCGATAAAGTACATATTTGAAAAGCCTATTGTCTCTGGAAGGATTGCTTGGTGGCAGATGCTGTTAACTGAGTATGATATCCAGCATGTTACCCAGAAAGCAATAAAAGGGAGTGTCTTGTCTGACTACCTTGCTCATCAACCTGTAGAGGGTTATCAACAGATGAAGTTTGACTTTCCTGATGAGGATGTTCTGTTCATCAGAGATTATTAGACTCCAGACCCTGACATAGGACCCGAACCAGGAGCGCGATGGACGCTCGTGTTCGATGGTGCCTCCAATTCTAAAGGTCATGGAATCGATGCTATCCTCATCTCTCTGATAGGTTTTCACCTTCCCTTCACTGCTAGATTATGCTTTGCATGCACCAATAATATGGCTGAATATGAATCATGTATCTACGGTATGGAAGCGGCTATTGACATGAGAATCAAGATTCTTGAGGTCTATGGAGATTCTGCCTTGGTCATCGGCCAAGTCAGAGGGAATTTTGTGACTCGGGATTCCAAGCTGGTTCCGTACCAACAACACATTGCAAAGTTAATTCCTTACTTTGATGAAATTTATTTTCATCATATCCCCAGAGAGGAAAATTAACTAGCTGATGCTCTTGCCACATTAGCATCCATGTTCAAGGTTAAGTGGAAGAATGAAGCTCCTCATATCCGCATTGATCATTTAAATGAACCAGCACACTGTTTAGCAATCGAGGATGAGTCTGATGACAAGCCTTGGTTCTACGACATTAAAAGATATCTAGAAAAACAGGAATATCCCGAGGGCATCACTATCACTGATAAGAAAGCTCTTAGGCGGCTTTGCGCCAAATTCTTATTAAGTGGTGGTATACTCTACAAGAGGAATTATGATTCCGTGTTGCTCATATGCGTGGATAGACACGAAGAAAACACGATCATAAGATCCATACATGAGGGCTGCGAGGATGTACATGCTAAAGGTCCTGCTATGGCCAAGAAGATCCTTCGGACTGGGTATTACTGGACGACAATGGAGGTAGATTGTTACAACTTTGCCAAAAGATGTTACAAATTCGAAATCTACGGAGACAAGATCCATGTGCCTCCAACTCCATTGAATGTTTTGACTTCACCTTAGCCATTCTCCATGTGGGGTATAGATATGATTGGAATGATCGAGCCGAAGCCTTCCAACGGTCATCGATTCATTCTGGTTGCTATTGACTACTTCACCAAGTGGGTTGAAGCTGCTTCTTATGCAAACGTTACACGATAAGTGGTTGCCAGATTTATCAAGAAAGAGATAATCAGTAGTTATGGCATTCCTAGCAACATTATCACGGACAATGCAAGCAACCTGAACAACAATATGATGAAGGAGTTGCGTCAAGAATTTAAGATCGAGCACCACAACTCTTCACCATATCGGCCCAAGATGAATGGCACCGTTGAAGCAGCAAACAAAAACATCAAGAGGATTGTCCAAAAAATGGTCAAGACTTACAAAGATTGGCATGAAATGCTTCCATTTGCACTACATGGCTACCGAACTTCAGTTCGCACTTCTACTGGGGTAACTCCGTATTCAGTTGTGTATGGTATGGAGGCCGTTCTACCTATTGAAGTCGAGATTCCTTCGCTCTGAGTCATCATGGAAGCAGGTTTTGATGAAGCTGAATGGGTTCAATCCAGATACGACCTGCTGAATCTCATCGAAGAGAAGCACCTTACAGCTGTTTGTCATGGTCAATTGTATCAGAGACGCCTCATGCGAGCTTTTGATAAGAAAGTTCTTCCTCGAACATTTTGTGAAGGCAAACTCGTGCTCAAGAGATATTCATTTGTTCACTCTGATCCACGAGGCAAATGGACTCCCAACTACGAAGGACCCTTTGTTGTCAAGAAAGCCTTCTCAGGTGGAGCCCTGATCCTTACCACCATGGATGGGGAGGAGTTGCCATCGCCCGTGAACTCCGATACTGTCAAAAAATATTATGCCTAAAAAATGGATAAAAGTCCGCTAGATTGACATCCGCAAGGACAATCTAGGCAAAAATGGACGTCCCGATGGACAAAAAAAAGAGATGTCCATGCAAAAGTTAGGGACAATGAAAAAAATAATAGTAACCTGCTAAGTTGAAAACTCGAAAGGGCGACTTAGGCAAAAATAGGTATCCCGGTGGACGAAAAAAAAAAAAGAAAAACATGTCCAGGCAAAAAATTAGGGATAAGGCATTAACTGTGAACACTTGAGCCTCCTTCATCACAGCTAGATCTCAGACGGTAACAAAATATTCCAATCATCATCAACAGGTGCAAGGCGTTGGAACCTAGACTTGCAGTGGATGGTGGCCAATGTTGTAATCAATGCAAAGCGTGATTTCCCTTTGCCATTTACCTTTGTTTTTCAATTTTATTGCAAATTTCCTCATCAAGGATTTTGCATCCTTGTACACATCTTATGTACAAAATTTTACATTCAATAAAACGCATTCTTTGTTATCTCAATTTGTTTCATTCTAGTATTTTGTTTGCAAAATAAATAATTATTTGCGATCACATAATACTAAAAAGTGTTGAGAACAATAAAAAGCTAAATCAATTGAGAAAGCATTATGCATTGCATGTGTTACTGGTAACTTCTGCAGGATAATCAGTAATATCCATTGGTAAGCCTAACGCCAGGCCGACAACGTGATGGTTCTTTGAAGAAGTTGTTATTTCCTCAGCAGGTCCTCAGCAGATTCATCATTCTCCCCAGCAAGCGCCATTATGATTTGTCGAAAAGCTTGTTTGTTTACATATCTTTTCTCCGACAGATTTGTAATGTCTCTAGGCAGGTTGCCGAAGTGTTCCCAGCAAAGACACTTTGCTCGCTTTTCCCCAGCAAGGGTTGTGCATCATCCCCAATAATTTGAAACAATCTGTCTCCAGCAGCAGTGGTTTCTCCTCAGCAAAGTCAACGTGATTTGGAAGGATGTATCTCCCCACACAGACCCAGTCTTGGTAGGAAGGATCGATTTGATTCTTTCATCCCCAACAAAGACAGCCATGGTGACTTAGAAACCTGAGGTGTTCTCGGTTTCTTTTCCCGGCAGAATCATCATCCTATGTGAACTCTCCTCTCCAGCAGAGTTTGTCTTTATCTGCGGGTCCTCTCCTCGACCGAGGGTGTCGAAGTCGTGTTGCTACGATTTCTGCCTAACCGCTTCGCCATGCCTTATCTTGCGCCTTTGCATTGCATGATATCAAGCATCATGTAGAACCGCATACATGGCATATGCATCGATCATACTCCCTCTCTTTTGCCTAACTTATCTCCCAACAGATTTTCAGCTAAGCTTTGCACTTATCTATTCTTTCTTAACACTCTTCTTTTGTCGCTGTCGGCCAAATTCTCGAGCTACTCTTTTATTTAATCCCCTTTTACCTCGAATCATCGAAAAGCTGGCGTAATTCGTAAATTCAGGTCCAAGAGGATTAAATAGGGGCAGCCGTCGTAACCCAGAATTTGACCTCCCTCTTTTTGTCCTTTTGCATAAGCATAAGCATTCGCATCGACGGCATACGCATTCACACTTTTCGTTTTGTGATTCTTGTTGCAGGACATTCAGGTTTTCCAAGCCCGATTAATCATATCCTCACAAGATCATCACATCATCAAGACAAGCACAAAATAAGGATTTCCATGCCTACTTATCAAAACAAGAGGTGGAAAATCGAAACCGGGACCACAACATCATTTTTAAGCAAAATTGGGCAAAATTAGCTAAAGTAATCGATTACTCAAATAGGGTAATCGATTACTCTGTGTCAGTTTACAAATTCTACTGCTTTTTCATGACAACACCTTTGCTCACTCTTTGGTCTTGGATTCTACATTGGTCTAGTAGCATGTGGAACATTCTGGAGTCTTCAAGAATTCACTCAAATTTACTCCAATGCTTCACTTCCAATTAAGTGCACCATGTTCCTTGTTTTCCAAATAATGTGGATCTTTGGATGGTAGATTTCACCTTGGGATTGTTACCGAGCTGGTTCTAACTAACCGATTTAACCGCCTTGACTCGGTGAGTCAAGTCCAACTAACTCCTAGCCTAGTTCCAAACCCAAAGCTAAGTCCAAACCAAATTCCAAACCTCTCATACTCCAAACCTAAAATCTATATAAGCACACCTTCACTCACTTTTCAGCTCTCTCCATCAATTTCCACATTTCTCACACAAATCCTTCATAATTTCACTCTCAATTCTCTCACATTCTCTCGAATTTTTTGTGCTACATCTTCATCTTCATCTCAATTCTCTTCCAAAACCACACTAAAAAGCTCTTAATTCTTGAAGGATAATCACTTTTCACATTGAAAGTGATTATTTCTTGAGCTTAACCTTCATTGCCATTCCATTATACTGGTTTTTCTGGAGTTCTAGTAGCTTTTGGATTTATCTCAAGTGATCGATTCAAGTTTCTTCGGTGATAATTCTCATTTTGGAGTTTTCGTCGCGATTTGATCGGTTTAGATACGTTTTGGCTATAATTGAAGATTCCTCTGGTTTTCTTTGATTATCTTCATCAAGATCACATTGCAACATTTACCAAGGCACATCTCAGCCTTGTAGGTTGGTGGATTTCTTTCATTTTTCTGTTTCGATCGTTTTGCATCATTCGCGATGTAGTTTCGATGTTTTCCGTGTGTGAATTGATTTTGCATTATTTGATCCATGATCTTGATGTGTTATTTGATTTTATCACTGTTTATTTGCTGTTTTCAAGTTCAATTTTCGTGCACAAATTCGTGTCCTAGCATGTGGTAGTTTGAATAAGTGATTATGTGTTGAAAGTTGCTTTTGAAAAGCTGTTTTTCTGTTTTTTTGCCACTGTTATAGTGGTAATCGATTACTCTTCACAAATTTGCATCAACGCTGATTTTTTTAACTGAGTAACCGATTACTCAAATGGAGTAATCGATTACTCTTCACAATTTTAGCTAGGTTCTGCTATTTTTAGGCAAGTAACCGATTACTCAAAGAGGGTAATCGACTACCACTGTAACAGAGTGCCATTTTTGGTGTTTTTCAAGTGTGTTTGCCATGCTTTCTTCATCTTAACTTCCATTGATTGTCATGCTTGATTTTCATGGATGTTTTAAGTGTCATTTAACTTCTGTCGGAAGCTTATTCATGAACTTTTGTCGCATACTTTTGATTATTCAAATTGTTCATGTTTTTGGCATCATGTGAACATAATCATTCTTGCATTTTTCTTTGATCACCATAACATGACTTTGTGTTGCATAGTTGTGGATCATTTGGTACTGTTTTGTACTCCCTTTCTTGGTTTGGCATTAAGTTCATTCTTCATGGATGAGCTTAATCTTGTATAATCAATATTTCACACCTTTTGCCTTAATGATTTTTCACTCTCTTTGGAAAATTGTTGGCATGACATTTCCCTTTGATTAATTTATCGAAACCATGTTTTGATTAGTTGATCTTCCCCGTTCCTTTCTTTAGGCTTCCTTTAGAGCTTTTTCTCTATTCTTCCCCCCGTGGAGTTGGAGTTTCGCGCTACGCCTTGCGTCGGATCACTCTACAAATTGACGCCGTTACACTGTCTGTTTCTCCACGCAGGAGCACTGTACAACTTGGAGCTGTTGTGATGTCTGTCTCAACTTCTGCGTTATACGCTGTGTGTTAGAGAAGGAATGAGAAGGGGGGATTCCTACTCTCATTCTGGCTACTTCAGGTAGGGGACGAATGACCCTGTGCTTGGCTTAGTCACCTCTATCTCCAGGCGGTAGTGTGCTTTCTTTCCCCAATCGAGTCGATCCTTGATCACTCCTTCCCCTTTGCAATCTCTTTCGATCCTTGATCACTCTTATCTCTTTCGATCTCTCTCTTGATCAATCACCTTCTTGGGTACGATCCATTGTCTCTTAGGTTAGCAAACTATCTTTGTTTCAATACCCTATTCTTTTCTTGCGGTCAATTATTATTCTTTTCTTTCCCCTGGAGAGTTTCTTTCCTCTTTCTTTGGTTAAACACATTACTCCTATTACAATCGAATCCCCTGCGGAGTTCGCAACCTTCTTTTTGGTTCTTCTCCCGTGGTTAATCACTGCCTGTCGGTTAAAATACCAATGCTTGCACTTCTTCTCAGTTAACCACAGTCCGTCTGTTAAAACACTGATTTTTTCCCTGGGTTAATCACCTTCTCTTGGTTAATCACCCGCCTTTTCTTCAGTTAATCACAGTCTGTCTGTTAAAATACTGAACACCTTTTTTGAGTTAATCACCTCCTCTTGGTTAATCACTCATTTTTCTCGGTTAATCACAGTTCTCCTGTAAAAAACCGAACCCCAGCGGTTAGCAACCTATTTTGGTTCAATACCCTTCTTCGTTGGTCAAGTGTTGTTTGTTCAGTCAATACCAACACCCCTTTTGGGTTACGACCTTTGATCGTACCTACACCCGTTCTGGTTAATCACAGTTTTCTCTGTTAAAACCAATGCTTCTCTATCCACACAGAGTTGCAGTCCTTTGTTTCTCCGGTTAACCACTGCCAGTCAGTTAACATACCAATGTCCCCAGAGTCAAACACCTTCTCTTGGTTCAGCACTCTCTCTCATGGTTTATCACAGTCCGTCTATTGACACCAGATTCTTTGCCCCGCCAGAGTCTTACTCTCTTTCTTCGGTTAACCATTGCCAGCCAGTTAATATACCGAATCTCCCTTTTCTCTTGGTTTTGACACCATCCCTTTATTTGGATCCCCACCTGGGTCGCTTACCTCTATCCCTAGCAGTTCTTTATTTTCCTTCCCCAGCGGAGTTTCTTTCGTTCTTGGTCTTGACACCATTCTTTTTCTAGTCTCTTGTGCAATCGCTCTTACTGTGTGGTCTTCCCTAGTAGAGTTTTTCTTCCACTCTTGCTCTTGGTTTTAACACCACTCCTTTTGTTTCCTGTTTCTTTCTTGTTTTGTTTTCCGCTCGGTTCCCCGAACTACGGAAGCTCTGATTCTGCATTCTTCTGAATGTCAAATACGTAGGCACGAGACGCGACGTCTTGGCAAGCACACTTCCACCCTTATTTCCTTCTCCCTTTCTTCCTTCCTTTTCTGTCCCCTGGTTCCATGAACTACGACGCTCTGATTTCCTCATTACACTATGAGGGTACGTAGGCACGAGGGTCCCAATCCTCCACGAGCACTTTCTTTCTTTTATTTCTTTTTCCCCTCCCTCTCTCTCTCTCTCTCTCTCTCTCTCTCTCTCTCCTCTTTCTTTTAGCTAGAAGCCTTTAGATAGATAACCCATCCAAACCTAGAAGCAAACGAAATGGTGCCTGTCGAGTACGACGGATGCGTTAGGTGCTAGTACCTTCCTTTCGCATAACCGACCCCCGTTCCCGTTTCTCTTCCCCTGGGGTTTTATCGATATTTTCCCTGTCCTTTAGGACTAAATAAAGTTCGGTGGCGACTCTGTGTTATCTTTGAGTGTACGATTCACTCAGGATGTAAACCAGCCATCTTCACAACTCACTAAGGAATTTGAAAAGAAATGACAAGTGCCACTAGTGCTCTTCCTTGGAAAACCAAAGCCCAAACTTTGGAGTACCACATAGGTATCTAAGTATACGCTTGACCGCTTTTAAATGCAATTCCTTGGGAAATGATTGATATCTAGCAGACATACATACATTAGACATGATATCCGGTCGAGATGCGGTGTGATATAGAAGAGAACCTATCATACCTCTATACTTCTTTACATCAACGACCTTACCATTCTTATCTCGATCTAAGTTTACACATGTAGGCATTGGTGTATCAATTGCTTTTGTATTAGCCATATCAAAGCGCTTGAGTAGCTTATAGTAATACTTTGTTTGGCTCACAAACGTTCCTTCTTCGAGTTCTTTGATTTGGAGTCCAAAGAAGTAGTTTAGCTCCCCCATCAGGCTCATCTCAAACTCACCCTGCATCAACTTAGAAAATTCCTTGACCAAATGCATGTTAGTAGATCCAAAGATAATGTCATCTACATAAACTTGTACTAAAATGGAGTGTTTTCCTTGACACTTAATAAAGAGGGTAGTATCAACCTTCCCTCTTGAGTATCCTTGGTCGAGTAAAAATTTGCTAAGACGCTAAAACCAAGCCCTAGGTGCTTGTTTGAGTCCGTACAAAGCACGTTTAAGCTTATAAACGTAATTAGGATACTCATGGCTTTCACAACCGGGAGGTTGAGATACATAGACCTTTTCATTAATGTATCAGTTTAGGAAAGCACTCTTAACATCCATTTGAAATTTTTTGAAATTCTTAGAACAAGGATAGGCTAGCAAAAGGCGTATAGCCTCAAGTCGGGCAACGGGAGCATAAGTTTCCTCATAGTCGATGCCCTCCCCTTGGTTATAGCCTTGAGCCACTAAACAGGCCTTGCTCCTAGTTATAACTCCGTTTTCGTCAAGTTTGTTCCTAAACACATATTTGGTACCAATTACTCAATGGCCTCGCGGAGGGGGGACAAGGTCTCAAACCTCATTTCTTTTGAATTGATTCAATTCCTCTTGCATTGACAAAAACCAATGTTCATCGAGTAAGGCTTCTTTGGAGTTTTTAGGCTCAATTTGAGAGACGAAAGCAAAGTGATAACAAAAGTTACTTAGCTTGGATCGCGTAGTTAATCCTTTTGATATGTCTCCGAGTATATTGTCGAGGGGATGATCCTTAGAGAACTTCCAAGCTAAAGGAAGGTCATCGTTGCTAATTGGATGACCCTTCTCAATCTTTTCAGAGTTGTGATATTCCTCCTCCTCAACTTTCACCGATTCTGGTTGATCAGTCCCTTTTTCAGTGTCTTTGAGTATGTCTTCTGAAGATACACATGCACCATGAAAAGAAATACCTTTCCCAACATTTTTCGGATAAGATTCGTCAAAATTAACATGCACGGATTCTTCTATAGTAAGTAACCTTTTATTGTATATTCTATTTGCCTTACTAGTTTGAGAGTATCCAAGAAAGATACCTTTATCGGCCTTTGAATTAAATTTACCAAGATTCTCCTTGCAATTATTTAATACAAAGCATTTACAACCAAAAACATGAAGATGTGACACATTAGGCTTCCTTCCTTTTAAAAGTTTATATGGAGTTTTGTTTAGAATAGGACGGATAAGCACCCTATTCAAAACATAACACGCTGTACTAATAGCATCATCCCAAAAGTATTTAGGAAGGCCACTCTCATTAATCATAGTTCTTCCTAACTCTTCCAAAATGCGATTTTTACGTTCCACTACTCTGTTTTGTTGAGGAGTACGCGGCGCAGAAAAATTATGATCAATGCCATACTTATCACAAAATTCTTCAAAGAGGTGGTTTTCAAATTCAGCCTCATGATCGCTTCGGATTGTGAGAATGCTTGTAATTAATTTGTTTTGGGAAAGCTTGGAAAACTTCCCAAATGCTGAAAAGTATCACTCTTGCTAGCTAAGAAAATAGTCCAACAAAATCTAGAGTAGTCGTCTATAATCACAAAACCATAGTAATTACCACCCAAGCTTTTGATCCTAGATGGTCCAAAAAGATCCATATAGATGAATTCAAGAGGTCTCGTTGTAGAAACAACATTTTTAGATTTAAAAGAGATCCTTGTTTGCTTCCCCATTTGGCATGCATCACATAAGTGATCTTTTGAAAATTTGATTTTGAGTAGGCCAATAACTAGATCCTTAGAGACTACTTTATTTAACAAGTCAAAGTTGACATGCGCTAAGCGCCTATGCCATAGCCACGAGTCTTCACTCATGGTGACAATAATTTAGTGCTAGTTAAAGATACCTCACTTAAGTCAAGCATATAGACATTGTTAACCCCCAGGCCTTTAATCACATCATCCTTCTTATCATTATGCTCAATCATGCAACAATCTTTTGAAAACGAAGCTTTATAACCTTTGTCGTATAATTGACTAATGCTAATAAGATTGTGTTTAAGACGCTCAACTAATATGATGTCTGAGATAGTAGTAGAAGAGGGATTACCTACACTACCTTTACCGAGTATAGCCCCATTGTTATTGTCACCGTAGGTTATAAATCATTTCTTCTTTGCCACAAAGTCAATGAATAAGGAAATGTCTCCCGTCATGTGTCTTCAGCATCCACTATCGAGAACTCATATTCTCTCCGTAGGCTCAAGACATTGTACCTACAAAATCAAACAAGGGAAATAGGTACCCAATTTTTAGTGGGTCCTTGGGTGTGAGTGAATCTTTGGTTGCATTTAGGCAACCATTTAAAAATACCTTTAGGAACTAAGAATCTCCTAAATCAGCATTTAGCAATGGTGTGACCCTTCTTGCAACAATATAGACAAGTTAGGTTAACATTGGTGTTACTTTTGCTATCTTGATCTCTAATGACATATGTATATTTTTTATAAGGATTATTCATGCTTTTCCTAAAATGTGATCGATCAATAGCAAATGCGACTTTAGGTTCTAAAGCCTTGTCTAGTTTGGCTTTAAGAGTTCTCACCTCCTTTTGCCAAATATGACAAGTTTCACAACCTGCCCAATTTAACCAAGTGCAATTGTCATCCTCAATTTTAGCTTTTGTTGCTTCCACCATTTAGTTCTTAATAGCTTCTAATTCCTTTTCGGAATCGGGAATCTTTTTCTCTAAATGTGAAAAAATTTGCTTATTTGAAGCTAAGCATTTAAAATCTTCTTTAGCCTCATGGTGTAAAGTATCAAGAGAATTTTGCAATTCGGAATGAGACGTTTTATTAGAGTGTTCATACTTAGAATGTATTACATTCTTATTCTTATTTTGACGAGTCGAGAGACAAAGATTGACTGATTCGTCTTCATCACTTAAGCTATCTTCAATAGAGGACTCACTATCACTTTCCCAAGCAATGTATGCCCTTTTAGGTATGCTCATTCTCTTTTGTTGATGATTCATTTTCTTTCCTTTGTCTTTCTTAATCAATGGACAATCCAACTTGTAGTGACCGACCTTTCCATAATTGTAGCATGAACCTTTTGATTTAGCACTCTTATTTCCTTCATGCTTAGAGGACTTTGTTTGTCGTCGAAAGTTGATGAGATTCTTGTCCGGATGTTGAATTCCATTTTTCCTTATATATCTATTGTATCTTCTCACGAACAACCCCATATCTTCATTCGTATCTTCATCATCATCACTTGACTCACTTTCACTTAGCTCTTTTGTGGAGGACTTTGAGCTAGAAGCCTTTAGAGCTATAGACCTCTTGTCCGGGTCTTTCGACTTCTCTTTATTTTCCTTCTTCTCGTGTTGGTCGAGACTTATGAGCTCTTGCTCATGTTCCTCAAGCTTGCCAAACAAAGTTGTGATGTCCAAAGTCATAAGATTATTAGATTCCTTTATGGTTGTGACTTTAGATTGCCATTTCCTATTAAGACATCTCAAAATTTTGTTAGTAGCAACATCATTGGAAACGGTTCTACCAAGGGAATTTAAACGATTGATTAGATAAGTAAATCTCTTTTGCATTCTGTCATACCCCAAATTTTGACCACTAAGATTTCCCATTATGTTCAAGTCATCATCACAATATGGATGGGCCATCATACCTCATTAGTCTCCCCAAAGATGGGTGAGCATCCACTACAATCAGACTTAGGGTTTCAAGCCCTCTCAGAGCTCTTAGAAAAAGGATCAATCAAGGAATGACATGATCTTCAACTTGTCTAACCTCTCAAACACCCACATGGATCAAGAGGACTCCCACATCAAGAATTAAGCACAAGGTTGCAGCTTTCTGAGTGGATCAAGCCTTAAGATCGCCAGTGTCACCAAATTAGGGTTTTGGTTGACCAGGGCCTCCATATGGAAATTTTCCTCTGGGCATGAGCCAATGCTTCAAAGCATTACCTAAGATACCCCAAGGGACCTCATGAACCCAATCATCAAGTCAATTTAGCCTCAGGGGATGCATTCACTAAAAATCAGGAATTTGGGTTTGTTGACCTAATTCACCCCTAAGTTGACTTTTGGGACAAATCATGAGCCAAGACCTCAAGACATGGTTTGAGGGTCTCTAACACACTACATTGATCCATTTGCAACAATGGATTGATCCAAGAAGCTTGATTCACAAGTTTCAAATTCATCAGAACCACAGTTAGGGTTTCGCGAGAAAAAGTCTACTGTGCCTTTGACTTTTGACACGGACGTGTTCCCAAATCTTGGGACATGATTTAATACACCCTATAACACCTATGAAATCACTCCATCAAGATTGATTTAGGTCAAGGACTTGATTTCATAGAGGATCGCATAGTTTGGAATTCATCTGATAAAAAGTCAACTGTGCCCAAAAGTCAAAGTTTGACTTTTTGATTTTTTTGATCAATTATGGTCCCCTAACCCTAAAATGATGTTAATGTGTGATTTGAATCAAAATTCATCAAGAAAAACCAAAGAAAGTGGGATAACTTGTAAAAGGGGTAACCATAAAAACTTAGAAATTTTCTAAGTTATGGAACAAAATGGCTAGGGTACCAACTTCCAAGGATCATAACTTGAGATCCAAGCAACCATTTTGGCTGATCCAAAGATGGATTTGTAGCTCTCATGGCATACTACAAAAGCTTCAACTACACCTCATTCCAATTCTCCATGGATTTTAAGTTATGGAATGACCAAAATCACAAAAAGTGAAAATGTCCCTTTTTTCCAACACTTAGTGAAATTTTCACTAAGTCAAAATTTGTTTCACTTTTTTCCAAATGTTGGGGAATTTTTCACTTGGATCCAAAAAGTGTCAAGACAAACTATGATCAAACATATGTTGTATCATATGAGAGCTTTTGAAAAATGGCCAAGAACTCCATGAAACTCCACTTATGCCATGAGATATGACAATGGCAATCTGCCTTGCTGCAAACTGTCATGGCAAGACAGATTTGTGCATTTTGCTCGATTTGAGCAATTTTTGCAAACGAAAAACAAGTTTATCCATCTGAACACCTCAGGGGGAGACCAAGGAGGGACAAACAGTGATCCATCAGCCTCCCAAGTTCAAGATTCCCAAAGTAGCATGCCAACCCTAAAATGCCTAAAGAGGGGACAAGACTCCAATTTTGTTTTGGAGCCTTCAATGGATGCACCAAGGTGGCATGAACTGAGCCATTTCTAACTGAATGAGTCAAGGATAAGATCTGAACCAAAGAACCATAGGCCTGTGCTCTAACCTCTAGTCAATAGCTAGAGGAGACTTGGATTCCTATTGATCAACATTGGCCAAACCTCTGCTGCAGTTGCCATTCCATATTCCTTGCAAAACAAACTTGCTCTACTATAATAGAGCTCATTTGTGCTCAGTTTAAGTACACCAAAGCCATCAAACAGATGCTTTCCTCAAAATCACCTTTTCACTTCCAAATTTGCCTTCCAAAGCAAGTCACTATCGGGTTTTGAGTTTGAGAGCTATTCCAACCAAACCAATCACACACACACACACCTCTTAAACATCATATAGAAGTGATCTAAACACTTAAACAACAACTGTAACACTGATTTCTCAGAATCACCAGCCAGTTGCTCAAGGTTTTAAGCAAGTTGCAGCTAAGATGCCATGAAGTGATCCAGCCATTTCCAATCAAGTCCAAGCATTCAAACACACTCCATATGGTGTAGGGAAGCTGTTCAGATCATCACAACTCATATGTAACACCTCCAACTCAAAAATCACATTGCTCTTGCTGTCACGACCTTCAATTAAGCCTAAACTTGATCATCTCTTAATCTATGCATATTTCCTCGCACAATATATTTGCCAAATGTTCATAATCATGCATAGAATGTTTCCCCTCAATTAATTGCTTTGTTTGAATCGTGTATCAAAATTCGCAGCCTTCATGCAAATTTTAGGGTTCTTGAGGTTTTGTCTTGATTTCTTATTCCTTGCGTAAAATAAATGAAATTAAAGACCATAGACATGATCGTGAGGTGAAAACGAGCAGATTAGTATGTGGATTGTGTGATTTCATCAAGTATTTAGTGAGATTGGATAGAAAATGCAAATCAGGCCAAACTCAGAACACGCGCGTGTTCTTGCCATGTTCTTGGCGCCTTTTTCACAAATTCAAATATTTGAATTTTGTGATTTTATTTAATCGATTCAAAAATTAATTTCTCTCTGAGTTTTAATGATTTTGAGTTGATTGTGATTTTATAATTCACAAAAATGTTAAAATATTTTATTTTACCAAAAAATCCCAAAAATATTATTTATTTCATATATTTGATATTTTTGTAAGGAATTAATGTTTTATTGATTTTTAACATTTGAAATATTTTTCCCCCTTGATTTTACAAATTTAATTGGTTTCCAATCATTTTGTGGATATAAACATGATTTTTGAAACATTGATCCAAGATCACCACTCATTTTTCACATGTTTTCATCACTTTTTATTAATTTTTTAACAAAATTAATTCCTTTTTAAACAAAATTAGGGTTTTGATTAATTCCACCCTCATCAATCATTTTAAAAACTCTTTAGGCCTCTTGGTAGAGTTTAAGACCCAATCCTTTTGTAAATAAACTTTTAGGGCCTCACACATTGTATAAGTCCCTCTGTATATTTTCAAAAGTACGGCGCGGTCGTCGCCTTTGTAACAAAACCAATTGGGCTTCTCTTTGAGCTATAAGACCCATCTTTACTTATTTTCCAACTCTTGGGCCTCTAATAGACTGTAAGACCCAATCCTTTTTTTAACCAAAACCATGTTGGGCCTCAGATATTGTATAAGTCCCTCTGCGTTAAAAAAAAATCTTGGCGCGATCGCCAGTTTAAAAATCAAATCATCTGGGCCTACCCTCGTGTTATAAGCCCCATTTCTTTTCTTTAATTTTCTTTGGGCCTCTAATAGAGTGTAAGACCCATCCCCTTGTACATAAAAACTTTTTGGGCCTCACATATTGTATAAGTCCCTCTAACAGTTTTCAAAACAACGGTGCGATCATCGTTAAAACTTGGGCCTCTCCTCGAGCTGTAAGCCCCAACAATATTTTCAAAGCACTTTCTCTTTTGATTTTGAGTTCAAATATCTGTTGTTATCAAAACTTTCTTTGTTGAACAACTAACAAAACAGCATGGAAGCTCTACAACGGGTAAGTGTTTATCCGCTTTCATTTACCGCTTTCATATGTATATAACTGTATTGTGGGGCTGTTTCACTGTAAATCTTCTTTCACATCCTTTAATATACTTGTCATATATCCACTGTGTAATACTAGTATAGTTATTTAGAGTTTTCCCCGGCAACTACGTCTAGCACTAGGTAAAGCCTTGTTGGTCACTCTTAAATACGAACAAAACTAGATCCCCATAGGATTCCAGATACAGTCTTCCCTTCTCTTGGGGTTAAACAATATGGAACAAAGAGAAAGGCAGTATTCTCGGTGAACCTTTTCTCAGACTGTCACCCTTAGAAATTGTCAAAGAAACTCTAACTCCCCAGAGATGATCTTTTCTCCGTGAATGGCATCTCTTGATTTTCTTCAAAATTCTTGAACTTTCCTGGAATGATCTCTTCTCTATGAATTGTATTTATTGAATTTCTCTTGGTTTGGGGACCCACAGGCTTCCTAAAAGCATCCCCGCCTCCTCTTGGGCATTGTACAAGGACCCTTCGGCTTCTTAGAAGTTCTCATGCCTTCTCTTGGGCTTAATACAAGGACCCTGACGACCTCTTAAAGGTATAAGACAGAACTTAGTCATCCTTTACTAGAGCAGTCTTTCCAGCATCAAAACTCTAGCCATTTTAGGGTTGATACTCATCCCTTAATGCCCGTTCCTCCTCTTGGGCATTGTACAAAAGATAAAACTCTAGACTTGGACAGTCTAAACCCCCTTGAGTCTCGAAGACATTCTCAAGTTCCTTTAAAACATAGAAAAAACACTGATCACTCTGAAACCCGGTCTCTCTCATGAGAGTTCCCCACCCTTGGGCCTGCCTATGGATCAAATCCTCAACAGTAAGATAGCCTCCTCTTGGGCTTTGTACAATGACTCTCCCCAGCGGAGCTAACCTTTTCAGACTCTCTTGTTGAGTCATTCTTCCTTTTAGCCTCCGTCTTGGGCTTGGTACAAGACATATAAAACCTACTCTCTTGTTGAGTATAAACGATTCACTTGTTGAGTCAACTTTTAGCCTCCGTCTTGGGCTTCATACAAGACACAAATAAAACACTCTCTTGTTGAGTATAAAAGACTCTCTTGTTGAGTCGATATCTTTTTAGCCTCTATCTCGGGCTTTTACGAGACATCAAAACACTCTCTTGTTGAGTATAAAAGACTCTTTTGGTGAGTCACTTCCTTCTTAGCCTCTATCTCGGGCTTCGTACAAGACAACAAAACACTCTCTTGTTGAGTATAAAAGACTCTCTTGTTGAGTCAATCACCTGTTCAAGGCTCTCTTGTTGAGTCAACCTTTTTAGCCTCTGTCTTCGGCTTTATACAGGACAGATAAAAGTACTCTCTTGTTGAGTCAAACCCTTTCAGCCTCCATCTTGGGCTTTATACAAGATACATTCTCCCCAACGGAGTCAAAATCCCTTTTATCCTCAATCTTGGGATTTGTACAAACAAAAAGAACGTTTTCCCTGGAAAAGTCAAACTTCCTGCCTCCTCTTAGGCTTTGTATAAGGAGACCCCGGTTGAGTTAATCAACCTTTTAGCATCAAATTTGTGCCTTGCTCACAGCATACAAACATCAACAACTCCTCTTTAGAGATGACAAATTCTCTCTCATCAAAAACCCTTTAGCTTCACATCTTGGTCTTTGAACAAGATACAAACCACCTTTAGCTTCATATCTTGGGCTTTGAACAAGACACCAAAGCAACCTTTTTTCCTCCCATATAATAGGAGGAACTACGATCGCTCTGATTTCCCTGTTTCGGGAATACGTAGGCATAAGATTGCAAAAATCTTAGCGAGCATACTAACAAAAAAAACCAAAATCCAGTAGCTTCATATATCTAGGAAAAGCATCAGACCTAACACCTTACCAGAAACCTAACCCCTTGTCTAGACACTGTCTTGTAGCAAATAACCCTAAAGAAGAACCCCCTATTTTGATAGCATCTGTAAACCAACAGTTTTGACTGTTTAACCTCAGTTTGCAAGCAGGGTTAATTGGAGACATCTATTTCCCTTCCTTAATCAGCTCAACAGGATAAAAAATGAATTGAACTGTAGTACCAAAGCGATAATGATTCGAAACCACAAAAACCGCGCTACAGAAAAATGGCGACCACAGTGGGAGGCATTCTTTCTAGCCTCTTTTAGGGTGAAGGCCTTAAATTCACCAAATACTACAGAAATGGCGACTCTGCTGGGGAGTCATTGTCTGTATAGGATCATAAGACTAGAGGTCTAGGATATTAGGACAAATATATATATACTTCTTTTCCTAATTGATATCCGTGTTTATTTTTCTGCTAATGGGAATGCGTGTGATGTCGCATGTGGAAAGATTGAGTATACACCTAAGATAGGGGATAGCATTATACAGGTAATCTTACGGGGAGTGAGTCCCAGTTAAGAGTTCCCGATCGACCATCAAACTCAGTGGAGACTCCCTTTGCAGATACATTGTCTATACGACTTCGGTTGTTGAAAGTAGTGTGGTCGACTGGGTTATCTGAGAAGCTGAGGTTTTTAGTAGACTGAAACCATTTTGTAGTGCGGAAGCTATCGGGAATAGTTGTCACGCGATACTACCCTCATTTGAGATCACTCTAAGATACATCAGCTCGCTGGTGATCCGCTTGCTGTTGTTATCCCAAGATGGGTCAATGATTTTACGGACAGGTACAAAAAATACCAGTATAAACCTTTGGGGATGGGTAGAGCCATGACTTCATGACACCGACCCTTTGACCCCTTGCTTTTTCTATGTTTTTGTGTGCTGCATTCATACATTTATTTAAAAAACATTTAAACAAAGAAAATTTTCTCTTCTAGTCTCTCTTTTTCAAATTAAACTAAGACAATGTTTGCAAATATCAGAGAAAGAGATTGCTAATGGATTTCGGTAGAAGGAAAACTCACAAATATACCTTCAAGGTTCCAAAACTAGAGGATTTAAGAGGGTTGGCGAGGATGATAACCAACCCTGAGGCTTTCAGAGCCAAGTATGGAGGACTGCTGTCTCTATTAAGGGTCCATGTAATTGAAGGAATCCTGTCTACATTAATCCAGTTCTACGATCCGGTCTATCACTGCTTCACATTCACGGATTATCAGCTAGCACTAACACTGGAGGAATACTCTCACCTGACTGATTTACATATTACTGATCACTCTCCCTTTTCTGGACTGGAAGAAATTCCAAAAGATCAAACCATTGCAAGAGCAATCTATTTGGACGAGTCAGAAGTCAGGACTCACATGACCATTAAGGGTGGTATCCAGGGTTTGCCAGCCCATTTCTTAATCAAGAAAGCTCTGTACTTTGCTAGTATAGGGAATGTGGTCGCTTTCGAAAGCATCTTTGTTTTGTTTACCTACGGGTTATTTTGGTTTCCAAACATCGATAACTTTGTAGATATCAACGCCATTAAGATTTTTCTAATTGGAAACCCTGTACCGGTCTTGCTCGCAGATGCTTATCATTCTGTACATTCAAGGAATTTGTATAGCGGAGGAATGATCACATGTTGTGTACCCCTGCTATAAAAATGGTTCATTTCCCACTTACCCAAGTCTGCTGCATTTTGGGATCAAAAGAATACTTTACGTTGGTCGTAGAGAATCATGTCTCTTACCAACTCTAACATCGATTGGTACAATCGAATCTATGACGGGATCAGGATCATCGACCATTGTGTAAACTTCCCAAACATACCCCTTATAGGAACTAAGGGGAGAATCAATTATCATCTAATTTTAGTTCATCGTCAATTTGGATACCCGATGAGGCATGTCCCCCGTAATGCTCATCTGGAAGGTCTTTTCTTCAAGGAAGGAGAAAACGACAGGGCACTAAAGACAGAAATAGTGCATGCTAAGAAACACGTTCATAGGAAAGGAAGAGAGTCACTAGGAAAACCAGACTGTGTCTCGGTGGAGCCTTATCTCCACTGGGTATAAACTAGAGCTCTTAAGCTGAGGATGCCTTACCCTCGTCAGGAAGTTCTTCCGTTAAGGGACCCCGTATTTTACTTTATGTCTGATATGGAAAAACTTCAGGTTACTCTCAACAAAGTTCAGAAGGAGAAGAGGTCTTGGAGGAACAAGTACCGTATTCTCAATGTGGAGTGTAGGAAAATACAGCAACTATTGAAAGATAAAGATGCTCTGATTGAGATTTTAGAGCAACATGCTGTAGAGAATCAAGAGTACCAAAGGAATTTGCTTGCTCCTTTCGCTTGGGAAAGGAGCGACAACCCGACAATGGCTCAAGAGCCCCGGTCAAAGAAAAGGAGGATATCAGAACCAACACCTAAGCTCTCCTCAGAGAGGACTCAGGATCCATTAGCTTAGACATTTCCTTTTCAGCACTTTGTAATCTACTGTATTTCCATTTTCGCAATCCTTGAATTCAATAAAACGGGGTCTTCCCCACTGTTTAGTATTTACAATCCAATTTTCGAAGTTTATTTTGATTAAATAAAAAGTTAATTAATATAATCATTGCATATCATTCATCATTCTCATGTAACACATTCTTCTTACCTACGAATCTTATGTTTGCGTCTCGATTCTAGAGTCAAACTGTCTCATTCGTACAATACTCGGGCCAATCGACAGAAAAAGATGGATGATCTCGAGGAAGAGAACAGAGAGTTGAGGGAAGAGATTGACACTCTGAAAGAAGATCTGAGAAAGCTTCATAATGACATGCAAGCTTTAGAAGAAGCTCAGATGCAACAACAAAGGACTATGATCTCAGAGATCACATCAACGCCCATAGTGGAGAAGTATGATCCTAGGTACAAAATGCCAAAAGATCGTCCCTGGGGCATGCCTATTAACTATATCCTGGAAGGATATGTTCCGCCGATCACTGAGGATCAGAGAACCGCAGTAGAAACCGCTGGGCCTGAAGGTTACAAACTTCGGGAAAGCAAAGATGCCAGGGGCATGACAGCAACTCCTGAAGGTTACAAACTTCGGGAGAGGGAAGGACCTAGAGTCACTGCCATGACGACTATACCACCACCCGTGGTACACACTGTCCTGGAAGGACAGATTCCACAGATACCTTCTAGTTGAAACGAAAGTATGTTCGACAGAATGAATGAGTTCCAGGAATAATTCCTGGAGATGGAGAAAGAATTGCAGGCCATTCGCGGTCAGGATCTATTTGGAAAGGTCGCCGCAGACCTTTGTTTGCTCCCCAATGTGAAAGTTCCGCACAAATTCAAAGTGCCCGAATTTGAAAAGTACAAGAGTAACTCTTGCCCTCAAAGCGATTTGGTGATGTACGCTCAGCGAATGTCAACTCAGACAAAGAACCAGGAGCTACTGATTCACTACTTTCAGGATAGTTTAACCGGTGCCGCACTCAAATGGTACATGGGTTTAAAATGCACTAAGATCGGCACTTTCAGAGATCTTGCCGCTGCTTTCGTTCAGCAGTATAAGTATAACCTGGACATGGCACCAGACAGAGATCAACTCAGATCGATGTCACAAAAGGACAAGGAAACCTTTAAGGAATACGCTCAGAGATGGCGTGAAATTGCTGCCCAGATTTGTCCACCTCTTGAGGAAAAAGAGATGACAAAGATCTTCTTGAAAACCTTAAGCTCATTTTACTACGACAGAATGGTTGCTAGTGCGCCCAGTGACTTCACCGAGATGGTAGGCATGGGAGTTCATCTTGAGGAAGCAGTCCGAGAGGGACGTTTAGCTAAAGACGCTAGACTATCGAGTAATACAAAACGATATGGCAGTGCTCTCCTTAAGGAAAAAGAGCAAGATATTGGCAATATCTCTCTCGGAAAGCAAAGGCGACGATACCAACCAGTAGCAGCTGTAACTCCTGTTATTAACCCTGCGCCTATTCCAACGTATCAACCTCAGGTTGCACAAAGCCAACCGAATAAATAGCAATATACGCAAAGGACACAACAGCCTCTTCAGCAGGCTCGTCCTCCGTACAACAACAACCGTACAACGCGACTGCCAGGGTTTGACCCTATAATAATGTTGTACGCAGAACTGTTTCCATTCTTACTGGTTAAGGGGCATGTCCAAACCAGGTCTCCTCTTACAGTACCGGAAAATCCGCCTTTTTGGTTCAAGGTGGATCAGACTTGCCCTTACCATCAAGGAGGACTAGGGCATAACATAGAAAACTGTCTCAGTTTCAAATTCGACGTTCAAAAGCTTGTTAGGAGCGGGGTCTTATCTTTCAAAGATACAAATCCGAATGTCCTCACGAACCCGCTACCTCAACATGAGAAAGCTACGGTTAATTTGATAGAGGGAGAGTCCAATAACAACTATCAAATTCATGATGTACTCTTATTAAGGGCCAACTTGGTCAAGATGCATCGTAGACAGAGCGGGTATGTCCATATACCACCTCATAATTATCATCAGTGTGATATCTGCTCTAACGATAATCAAGGATGTTATGTGGTGCAATCAGCTCTACAGGAACAATTGGATCTCAGATGGATCCAAGAGCATCGAGTTCGTGGGGTCAACATGACTTATGCAAATTCCAACATCATTCAAAACCACGACGTCTGTGCGATGAATGTCAACTTGGTGGCAATGCACTCAAGGCAAAGCCAGTATCATTATCTGTCGCGACACGATTACAATTCCTGTCTGACTTGCTCGATAAACAAACAGGGATGCTCTTTTGTACAAGAGGCCCTCCAGTGTCAGATGGATCTGGGATGGATTCAGGATTACCGCGATGGAAATCAGTATCAAGTGAATATGATTCAAATCTTTGATATTCGCTTGATGAACACCAGCTTGGTGGAGTTACACGCTACACAAGTCCAACTCGGTTTTCTGACTTCGCATAATTATCAGAACTGTACAGTATACCGTGAGAGTAATCAAGGGTGCGCTCTCATGCAAAGAACTTTGCAACACTTGTTAAACCATTGGTGGCTTCCGATCTATATAGATGAAGACGCACAACAAATCAGTGTGGTTAACGGGAACCCTACTAGGCATCAAAGTTAGGATGTTCGATCAATGGAAACCGATCTAGTGAGGTTACACTGCATTCAAAGAGGACGTGGCCAGGTGCCACCACATAACTGCGAGCGCTGTAGAGTTTGCTCAAAAAATAATCAAGGATGTTACCTCGTGCGAGCATCCCTTCAGAGTCAGTTGGACCGCAAAGAGATTCAACAATATTCAGTTTCGGGGTCCATTAACTAGACGCCTGACTATTTCGGTGACCAGATAAAAGATGTGGTTGAAAAATCTGATCCTGAGAGGACCAAGGATGTTTGTGCCATCATCCCTCTACTTGAAGAATCGAAGATTCTTAACCTGGAACTGATTGAAGTTACCTACGACAGTCAGAAAAATTAGAAGGCTCCTGTAGTTATCTATCTACCGGGACCAGTGCCGTACAAGTTTGATAAGGCGATCCCTTACAAATACGGTGCAACAAAAATTGAGAATGGAAAGGAAATTCCATTACCTTCCGTCATGAATATTGCAGACATCAGTCGAGTAACACGGAGTGGTCGAGTCCTCAAACGAGGAGTTGGAGAACCTAACAGAGAAAAGGAACCTCAAATGGAAGTTCCCAATCCACCTGTCGGTCAATCAAGTGATCCCGACCTTCCAAAGAATGATGATGAGATGCTGAAGCTCATCCAAAGGAGTGAATACAACATTGTTGATCAGTTGTTACAAACTCCTTCAAAGATTTCTGTGTTATCTCTTTTACTCAGTTCTGAGGCTCACAGGGAAGCTCTACAGAAAGTCTTAGAGCAGGCCTTTGTGGCAGGATGTGTCAATACGATAGTTCGATAGCATCTTGTCTAACATCACTTCCTACAACAACTTAGGGTTCAGTGATGAGGAACTGCCAGGATGATGCTTTAGCCAGTGTACTGGTAGACACCGGATCGGCTCTCAACGTTATGCCGAAGTCCACATTAATGCGACTATCATTCAAAGGATCTCCAATGAGAGGCAGTGAGGTCGTCGTCAAAGCATTTGGCGGATCTCAAAAAACAGTTATTGGCGAAGTCGACCTTCCCATAACTATCGGTCCTCACACTTTCCAAGTCACTTTCCAGGTCATAGACATCCGAGCAACATACAGTTGTTTGTTGGGAAGACCTTGGATACACCAGGCTGGGGCAGTCACTTCAACACTGCACCAGAAACTGAAGTTCGTTAAGAACGATCAACTTGTCACGGTCTGTGGAGAACAAGCCTTGATCATGAGTAACCTTTCATTATCTACTGGTGTAGAGCCGGAGGAGGTTGTTGGAACTCAGTTCCAGGCACTTTTGGTGAGCAATGAGAATCAATCAGAAAGAGGAACGTCCATTTCCTCGTACAAAGATGCTCTCGAGGTGATCAAAAATAACAATGCAAAAGGATGGGGACAGCTTGTCATTCCTAATGACAACAAGGAAAAGAAAGGTCTTGGTTTTTCTTCAAACTGTACTCAGACTGCTGCTAGCAATGAAAGTCTTCATCCCATTCAGGACTTCTTCTGCAGTGGAGGTTTCCTTCACCCAGTGTCTCAAGAAGTACATACCATCAACAAGGGTGATCCCTCTGATACAGAGGAAGAGTGGAAGTCCTATCTTAACGAGGACGGTTATATCTCTCAGGAAGAGGTGCCTATGCCATTTTGCTATCCCGCACAGAGTCTGAGATTTATACCCAGGTCAGATGTCAGAATGATATACGGAGATTGTAATCCGGAAGGATGTCGTGCTCCACCAAACTCATTAGAGGAAGACACTCTGATGAAAGACAACTTTGACCACGACTATTATGGCCTGATGGATGGCCTTCCAATCTGGCAGCCGTACCCAGGAGACTTGTGGCAAGAAAATCAGCTGAACAATGAAAATCAGCTGAGCGTCATTGGGAAAAATACCTGCGTCCCCACCATGTCATGGGACCAACACTCAGGTCATTCAGAAAATATCCAGCACGATGATGAATTCGCAAAGTTTGCAGGACTAGAATTCATCAACTATGCTTTTCCCGAGGTCAACGTCATCGAAAGAGATGACTCCTCCAGTTCCAAAGAAGTGTGGGACACCTTAGGACAACCAAGTGGCAAGTTTGACTACTTGGTCAAGTACACCGCTCCCGAAAGCTCTCGTATTAGGCTCGGGGACATCCAGCCGACTGGATGGGGAGATTTACCTGAGAGCACAAATACTATGCAAAATACAACAGAGGAATCCTCCTATGACAACTCTGCCTGGGAGACAGATTCCAATGATCATGCTCCACTAGAAATCAGCGTTATTTCTGAAGACAAATCAAGAAAGGTACCAGACTTTGTGATTCACCGAGGAGTTCGCCGCCAATGGGTTGCTGTCGATGTTCCGAAGATTGTTCATAAGTCAAAGTAATTGCCGTCTTTAACCTTTCACCCTGCCCAGGTGAAACTGATGTTTTGATAGGGCTCACGTTCTCTAAATATCCCTCTTTACTTCTCCCAAAGCGATAGAGTTTTGTTTTATAGGGTTGTAGTTTCAAGAATCGACAAGTTCATAAATAAAATAACGTCATTCTGTAATTTTCGCATTAATTGTTGTTTTCTCTTTTCGCTTTTTCAGAAAATGGTAATCCTAAAAAACAATTCAAATAATAAAAACAAGCAGTATAATAAAGATACACTGCACACACTCTTGCATTCTCTCTATCTCTTCTAAGAAACAATCATCACGTCATGCAGATTGCTTGTTTTAAACCCCGTTGAAACATACGATCTGATGCCTTCTCCGAACTTTGAATCCCCGGTATTTGAGGCTGAAGAAGAAGTTGACGACGAAATTCCAGAAGAGATCTCCCGTTTACTCAGACAAGAGGAATGGTCCATCAAACCATACAAAAAGCCGTTGGAAACAGTCAACTTAGGCTCGGAGGAGGAAAGAAAAGAGATCAGGATTGGGGCACTGCTCAGTCCAACTGCCAAAGAGAGTTTGAGAAAGCTTCTCAAAGAATTTCCCGATGTATTTGCTTGGTCCTACAAGGACATGCCAGAGTTGGATACCAGCATCGTGGAACAGCATCTACCGTTAAGATCAGAATGTTCACCAGTAAAACAAAGGTTGAGACAGACTCATCCGGATATGGCCATCAAAATCAAAGAGGAAGTACAGAAGCAGATTGACGCGGGTTTCTTTGCTACATCAGAATATCCTCAATGGTTAGCCAACATAGTACCAGTTCCGAAAAAGGACGGAAAGGTCAGAATGTGTGTGGATTACAGAGATCTAAACAAGGCTAGTCCAAATGACGACTTTCCTTTACCACACATTGACATGCTGGTAGATAGTACAACAAAGTTCAAAGTCTTCTCCTTCATGGATGGATTCTCGGGCTATAATCAAATCAAAATGGCGCCGAAAGACATGGAGAAAACTTCGTTCATTACCCCATGGGGTACCTTTTGTTACAAGGTAATGTCGTTCAGTTTGAAGAACGCCGAGGCAACCTATCAACGGGTCATGACTACTCTGTTTCATGACATGATACACAAAGAAATCGAGGTATATGTCGATGATATGATTGCCAAATCTAAGACGGAAGAGAAGCATGTGACCCACCTGTCAAAACTATTAGAGCGGTTGAGAAAATATAAACTCCGCTTGAATCCCAACAAGTGCACATTTGGTGTCTGTTCAGGGAAACTCTTAGGGTTCATTGTCAGCCAGAAAGGAATTGAGGTTGATCCTGAAAAGGTCAAGGCCATTCAAGAAATGGCTTCTCCAAAGACTGAAAAACAAGTCAGTGGATTCCTGGGACGTTTGAACTACATCTCCAGATTCATATTCCTCATTACCGCGACATGCGCGCCAATCTTCAAATTACTCAAAAAGAATCAGGACTGCGTTTGGACAGAAGACTGCCAAACCGCCTTCGACAGTATTAAGAAATACCTGTTGAACCCACCGATTCTATCACCTCTAGTGGAAGGAATACCACTGATCATCTACTTAACAGTCTTGTAAGACTCAATGGATTGTGTGCTTGGCCAAAAAGACGAAACAAAAAGAAAAGAGTCTGCCATCTACTATTTGAGCAAGAAATTTACCGACTGCGAGACTCGGTACACTATGCTTGAAAAAACTTGCTGTGCTCTGGCTTGGGTAGCCAAACGTCTTCGCCAGTATATGATTCATCACACTACTTGGTTAATATCTGAAATGGTTCCAATCAAGTATGTCTTTGAAAAACCTGTTCTCACGGGAAGGATTGCCCGTTGGCAGATGTTGTTATCAGAATACGACATCGAATACCACGCTCAAAAAGTCGTTAAAGGAAGTATTTAGCTGATCAGGAATACCACGCTCATCGCAATTTCAACCGATTGACGATCAGGAATCAATCAGGTTTGACTTCCCAGACGAAGATGTCATGTATTTGAAAATGAAAAATTGCGATGAACCACTACCCAGTGAAGGGCCAGAACCAGGTTCCCAATGGGGACTTATCTTTGACGGAGCCGTCAATCATTATGGAAATGGAATTGGGGCAATCATCATAACCGCACAAGGTACCCATATTCCTTTCACCGCACGACTGACATTCAAGTGCACAAACAACGAGGCCGAATACGAAGCTTGTATCATGGGTCTCGAAGAAGCGATCGATTTAAGGATTAAGAACCTGGATGTATATGGCGACTCAGCTCTGGTTATCAATCAAATCAAAGGAGATTGGAACACATACCAATCAGGATTGATTCCTTACAAAGATTATGCAAGAAGGTTGCTACCCTTCTTCAACAGAATCGAGTTTCATCATATCCTGCGTGACGAGAATCACATGGCTGATGCATTAGTCACCCTCTCTTCCATGATTAGTGTAGGTCAATGGACCGACCTACCTAAGATCGACATAATGCACCTAGAAAGGCCCGCTTACATCTTCACGATCGAAGCAGTCATAGACGACAAACCTTGGTATCACGATATCAAATGCTTCCTTCAAAAACAAGAGTACCCACCATGGGCAATAAGGAAAGACAGAAAAACCCTCAGAAGGCTAGCAGGTAGTTTCTTCCTGAGCGGTGATACACTCTATAAGAGAAACTTTGACATGGTCTTGCTCCGATGCGTAGACAGACCAGAAGCAGACACGCTGATAAAAGAAATTCATGAAGGATCCTTTGGCACTCATGCCAATGGACACACAATGGCGAGAAAAATTCTGAGAGCAGGGTACTATTGGTTGACCATGGAATCCGATTGCTACAAGTACATGAGGAGTTGTCATATGTGTCAGATATACTCAGACCAAATCCATGTACCGCGAACCCATCTCAAAGTTCTTTCTTCCCCATGGCCTTTTTCCATATGGGGAATCGACATGGTTGGCATAATCGAACCCAAGGCTTCAAACGGGCATCGGTTCATCCTAGTAGCCATTGATTACTTCACCAAGTGGGTCGAAGCAGCGTCGTATGCCAGTGTAACCCGACAAGTGGTGGTCTGATTTATCAAAAATAATCTCATCTGCCGTTATGGTGTTCCAAGCCAGATCATTACTGATAATGGATCTAACTTGAACAATAAGATGATGAAAGAGTTGTGCGCAGAGTTCAAGATCGAACACCATAACTCATCTCCCTACCGACCTAAGATGAACGGAGCGGTAGAAGCGGCTAACAAGAACATCAAGAAGATTGTTCAAAATATGGTTGTAACCTAAAAAGACTGGCACGAGATGCTACCCTTTGCTCTTCACGGTTATCGAACATCTGTCCGCACTTCAACATGGGCAACCCCTTTCTATCTAGTATATGGCATGGAGGCAGTGTTTCCCATAGAAGTAGAGATCCCATCAATCCGGGTATTGATGGAAGCTAAGTTAACAGAGGCTGAATGGTGTCAAAGTCGACACGACGAACTGAATCTGGTCAAAGAAAAATGGATGACGACACTATGCCATGGTCAGTTGTATCAGCAAAGGATGAAGAAGGCGTTTGACAAAAACATCCAAGCTCGCGTCTTCAAAAAAGGAGACCTTGTGCTAAAAAAGATACAATCATTTCTCACTGATTCTCGGGGCAAATGGACTCCAAATTATGACGGCTCCTATGTGGTCAAGATAGCTTTCTCAGGCGGCGCCTTGAGACTTGCAACCATGGATGGAGAGGAATTTGCCTACCCCACAAATGTTGACGTAGTTAAGAAATACTTCGCCTAAATAAAAATAAAATAAAAATAAAAATAAAGAGGAAAAAAACGTCTCGGTGGATTGAAAACCCGAAAGGGCGGTCCAAGCAAAAATTAGAGACATAATCAAAAATCATCCTGGTGGATTGGAAATCTCAAAGTACAATCCAAGCAAAAATTAGGGATTAATGGCAAGTAACTACGTCCAACACCGGGGCAAATCTCCCAGCAGCAGTAATGCCATCCATTAGAAAACTCCAGTCAAGGTCATCTTTGACAGAAGCTCAGGATGCCCGGAATTCAAAGTTGGTAGAAGGATAGTGGTCGTTATGTTTTAATATAGCCCTTTTCCCTTAAATTACCATTTTCTAACTTTGTAAATACTCTATGGAATCACGCGTTTGGCTGATTTCCATCCTATCAATAAAATTTGAGCCCTAGTGCTTTTATTTACAATTCTTATTTGTTTTAGCTTTACAGAACGACGTTTTAACATGATTAACGATTCTTGGAATAAAACAAAAATGAATTTACTTGCCAAAATTTTCTGCTTTTAAAATAAAGATGGCAATTCTTTTGACTGTTGAACATCGAAAGAACATCGATCGCTTCTCCAGAAGTAATCGAGCTTCAAAGTGAAGAATCAAAGTACTCCTTCTAAACCAGTACGCCAGAATGAAGGGTCAGCTGTGTCAGAGACCATTTTTCATCTGACACTCCCGGCAGAGTCCTTATCTCCTAAGACCGCCAACGGTTGTTCCCCACAGGGACTATCTCTCCTAAGCAAGGCAGAATTGCTATCGTGAACCAGTGATACTTTTCATTTCCCACTGTGGCCGAGTATCCAGTCGTGTTCATCTACTGCCCTGTATGTTGCATCAGTTTTGTCAGCATAAACATACATACATCATGCATTATTGATTTACATTCACATTCATATTGCATCACTATCACTCTGGTCAATCTTATCCCCAAGTGATAAAAGTCCTCTCAATCGAGTTGTCAGTTCTTTCCTCGTCAGGAAGTGAACCTTCTAAACGATCTCTCCTCCAGTTTATTTCTGGATTGAAGTCGGTCCCTTGACCACTTTGATAACTTGAACCTCTGAAAAACAAGAAGACCTCTTTCCCAGATTAAGGAAAATCCCCAGAGAAAGCCTCTTAATCAGAGATTCGGTAATACAACAGTTTTTATCCAAAAAAATCCGCTGACAAAAAGGTCATCAGCACCTCAAAATTGGATCACATCATAAGGCATTTCTCCGAGAAGATCCCGAGAAAAGTATGATGTAGTATCCCCAAGCAGAAAGCAGTCTCTCAAGATACTCATTTTCCCCCCAGTAGAGTCGACCAATGGCGTCTCCAAATAGAGAAGTTTGTACACCTCTACAACTCAGACGACTCGGTTCCCCAGCAACTATGACATCAAAATTTTTTCTATCAAATGGCATCTCCCCAGGAAGATTCGACGAGAAGTTTGAGGAAAACCGCTACGAATAGCATCCCTTGTCAAGAAAGTTTATTGACAAAAGAAACTTAGACCAGTTCCTAGGTAGAAAATCAGGATCGAGGGAAGTTTATATCAGAAACTGAGACCAGATCCTTGGTAGGAAACCAGGATCGAGGGGAAGTTTATATCAGAAACTTAGACCAGATCCTTTGTAGGAAACCAAGATCGAGGGGAAGTTTATTTCAGAAACTGAGACCAGATCCTTGGTAGGAAACCAGGATCGAGGGGAAGTTTATTTCAGAAACTGAGACCAGTTCCTTGGTAGGAAACCAGGATTGAGGGGAAGTTTACCTTTTCTAAGCATCATTGCTTAGCAAAGGAAGAAGGCTGCGCAAACTGCCATTCATAACCACCATCAAAATTTTGGGTATTCCGATACTTAATCCACTTGCACCCCGAATGCCCGAATACCTTCGCCATTCACACCTTCGGGTCCAAGAAGATTAAATAGGGGCATCTGTCATACCCCAAATTTTGACCACTAATATTTCCCATTATGGTGCAAGTCATCATCACAATATGGATGGGCCATCATACCTCACTAGTCTCCCCAAAGATAGGTGAGCATCCACTACAATCAGACTTAGGGTTTCAAGCCATCTCAGAGCTCTTAGACAAAGGATCAATCAAGGAATGACATGATCTTCAACTTGTCTAACCTCTCAAACATCAACAATGGATCAAGAGGACTCCCACATCAAGAATTAAGCACAAGGTTGCAGCATTCTGAGTGGATCAAGCCTTAAGATTTCCAGTGTCACCAAATTAGGGTTTTGGTCGACCAGGGCCTCCAGATGGAAATTTTCCTTTGGGCATGAGCCAATGCATCAAAGCATAACCTAAGATACCCCAAGGGACCTCATGAACCCAATCATCAAGTCAATTTAGCCTCAGGGGATGCATTCACTAAAAATCAGGAATTAGGGTTTCTTGACCTAATTCACCCCTAAGTTGACTTTTGGGACAAATCATGAGCCAAGACCTCAAGACATGGTTTGAGGGTCTCTAACACACTACATTGATCCATTTGCAACAATGGATTGATCTAAGAAACTTGATTCATAAGTTTCAAGTTCGTCAGAACCACAGTTAGGGTTTCGCAAAAAAAGTCAACTGTGCCTTTGACTTTTGACCCGGACGTGTTCCCAAATCTTGGGACATGATTTAATACATCCTATAACACCTATGAAATCAATCCATCAAGTTTGATTTAGGTCAAGGACTTGATTTCATAGAGGATCACACAGTTTGGAATTCATTTGATAAAAAGTCAACTGTGCCCAAAAGTCAAAGTTTGACTTTTTTATTTTTTGTTCAATTATGGTCCCCTAACCCTAAAATGATGTTAATGTGTGATTTGAATCAACATTCATCAAGAAAAACCAAAGAAAGTGGGATAACTTGTAAAAGGGGTAACCATAAAAACTTAGAAATTTTCTAAGTTATGGAACAAAGTGGCTAGGGTACCAACTTCCAAGGATCATAACTTGAGACACAAGCAACCATTTTGGCTGATCCAAAGATGGATTTGTAGCTCTCATGGAATCCTACAAAAGCTTAAACTACACCTCATTCCAATTCTCCATGGATTTTAAGTTATGGAATGACCAAAATCACAAAAAGTGAAAATGTCACTTTTTTCCAACATTTAGTGAAATTTTCACTAAGTCAAAATCTGTTTCACCTTTTTCCAAATGTAGGGGCATTTTTCACTTGGATCCAAAAAGTGTCAAGACAAACTATGATCAAACATTTGTTGTATCATATGAGAGCTTTCAAAAATGGCCAAGAACCCCATGAAACTCCACTTAAGCCATGAGATATGACAATGGCAATGTGCCTTGCTGCAAACTGTCATGGCAAGGCAGACTTGTGCATTTTGCTCGATTTTAGTATTTTTTACAAATGAAAAACAAGTTTATCCATTTAAACACCTCAGGGGGAGACCAAGGAGGGACAAACACTGATCCAACAGCCTCCCAAGTCCAAGATTCCTAAAGTAGCATGCTAACCCTAAAATGCCTGAAGAGGGGACAAGACTCCAATTTTGTTTTGGAACCTTCAATGGATGCACCAAGGTGGCATGAACTGAGCCATTTCTAACTGAATGAGTCAAGGATAAGATCTGAACCAAAGAACCATAGGCCTGTGCTCTAACCTCTAGTCAATGGCTAGAGGAGACTTGGATTCCTTTTGATCAACATTGGCCAAACCTCTGCTGTAGTTGCCATTCCCTATTCCTTGTAAAACAAACTTGCTCTACTATAAATAGAGCTCATTTGTGCTCAGTTTAAGTACACCAAAGCCATCAAACAGATGCTTTCCTCAAAATCACCTTCTCACTTCCAAATTTGCCTTCCAAAGCAAGTCACTATCGGGTTTTGAGTTTGAGAGCTATTCCAACCAAACCAATCACACACACACTTTATAAACATCATATAGAAGTGATCCAAACACTTAAACAACAACTGTAACACTGATCTCTCAGAATCACCAGCCAGTTACTCAAGGTTTTTACCAAGTTGCAGCTGAGATGCCATGAAGTGATCCATCCATTTCCAATCAAGTCCAAGCATTCAAACACACTCCATATGGTGCAGGGAAGTTGTTCAGATCATCACAACTCATCTGTAACATCTCCAACTCAAAAATCGCATTGCTCTTGCTGTCACGACCTTCAAGTAAGCCTAAACTTGGTCATCTCTTAATCTATGCATATTTCCTCGCACAATACTTTTTCTAAATGTTCATAATCATGCATAGAATGTTTCCCCTCAATTAATTGCTTTGTTTGAATCGTGTATCAAAATTCTCAGCCTTCATGCAAATTTTAGGGTTCTTGAGGTTTTGTCTTGATTTATTATTCCATGCGTAAAATAAATGAAATTAAAGACCATAGACATGATCGTGAGGTGAAAACGTACAGATTGGTATGTGGATTGTGTGATTTCATCAAGTATTCAGTGAGATTGGATAGAAAATGCAAATCAGGCCAAACTCAGAACAAGCGCGTGTTCTTGCCATGTTCTTGGCGCCTTTTTCACAAATTTAAATATTTGAATTTTGTGATTTTATTTAATTGATTCAAAAATTAATTTCTCTCTGGGTTTTAATGATTTTGAGTTGATTTTTTTTCTATAAATCACAAAAATGTTAAAATATTTTATTTTACCAAAAAATACAAAAAATATTATTTATTTCATATATTTGATATTTTTGCAAGGAATTAATGTTTTATTGGTTTTTAACATTTGAAATATTTTTCTCCCTTGATTTTCCAAATTTAATTGGTTTCCAATCCTTTTGTGGATATAAACATGATTTTTGAAACATTTATCCAATATCACCACTCATTTTTCACATGTTTTCATCACTTTTTATTAATTTTTTAACAAAATTAATTCCTTTTTAAACAAAATTAGGGTTTTGATTAATTCCACCCTCATCAATCATTTTAAAAACTCTTTGGGCCTCTTGGCAGAGTGTAAGACCCAATCCTTTTGTAAATAAACCTTTTAGGGCCTCGCACATTGTATAAGTCCCTCTGTATATTTTCAAAAGTACGACGCGGTCGTCGCCTTTGTAACGAAACCAATTGTGCTTCTCCTTGAGCTATAAGACCCATATTTACTTATTTTCCAACTCTTGGGCCTCTAATAGAGTGTAAGACCCAATCCCTTTTTTAACCAAAACCATGTTGGGCCTCAGATATTGTATAAGTCCCTCTGCGTTAAAAAAAATCTCGGCGCGATCGCCAGTTTAAAAATCAAATCATCTGGGCCTACCCTCGTGTTATAAGCCCCATTTCTTTTCTCTAAATTTCTTTGGGCCTCTAATAGAGTGTAAGACCCATCCCCTTGTACATAAAAACTTTTTGGGCCTCACATATTATATAAGTCCCTCTGTACAGTTTTCAAAACAACGGTGTGATCATCGTTAAAACATGGTCCTCTCCTCGAGCTGTAAACCCTAACAATCTTTTCAAAGCAATTTCTCCTTTGATTTTAAGTTCAAATATCTGTTGTTATCAAAAATTTATTTGTTGAACAACTAACAAAACAACATGGAAGCTCTACAACGGGTAAGTGTTTATCCGCTTTCATTTATCGCTTTCATATGTATATAACTGTATTGTGGGGCTATTTCACTGTAAGTCTTCTTTCACATCCTTTTATATACTTTTCATATATCCATTGTGTAATACTAGTATAGTTATTTAGAGTTTTCCCCGATAACTACGTCTAGCACTAGATAAAGCCTTGTTGGTCACTCTTAAATACAAACAAAACTAGATCCCCGTAGGATTCCAGATACAGTCTTCCCTTCTCTTGGGATTAAACAATATGGAACAAAGAGAAAGGCAGTATTCTCGGTGAACCTTTTCTCAGACTCTCACCCTTAGAAATTGTCAAAGAAACTCTAACTCCCCAGAGATGATCTTTTCTCCGTGAATGGCATCTCTTGAGTTTCTTCCAAATTCATGAACTTTCCTGGAATGATCTCTTCTCTGTGAATTGCATTTCATGAATTTCTCTTGGTTTGGAGACCCACAGGCTTCCTAAAAGCATCCCCGCCTCCTCTTGGGTGTTGTACAAGGACCCTTCAGCTTCTTATAAGTTCTCATGGCTTCTCTTGGGCTTAATACAAGGACCCTGATGACCTCTTAAAGGTGTAAGACAAAACTTAGTCATCCTTTGCTAGAGCAGTCTTTCCAGCGTCAAAACTCCAACCATTTTAGGGTTGATACTCATCCCTTAATGCCCGTGTCTCCTCTTGGGCATTGTACAAAAGATAAAACTCTAGACTTGGAAAGTCTAAACCCCATTGAGTCTCAAATACATTCTCAAGTTCCTTTCAATCATAGAAAAAAAACTTATCACTCTGAAACCCGGTACCTCTCATGAGAGTTCCCCACCCTTGGGCCTGCCTATGGATCTAATCCTCAGCAGTAAGATAGCCTCCTCTTGGGCTTTGTACAATGACTCTCCCCATCGGAGCTAACCTTTTCAGACTCTCTTGTTGAGTCAGTCTTCCTTTTAGCCTCCGTCTTGGGCTTGGTACAAGACATATAAAACCTACTCTCTTGTTGAGTATAAACGATTCACTTGTTGAGTCAACTTTTAGCCTCCGTCTTGGGCTTCATACATGACACAAATAAAACACTCTCCTGTTGAGTATAAAAGACTCTCTTGTTGAGTCGATCTCTTTTTAGCCTCTATCTCGGGCTTCGTACGAGACAATAAAACACTATTTTGTTGAGTATAAAAGACTCTTTTGGTGAGTCACTTCCTTCTTAGCTTCTATCTCGGGCTTCGTACGAGATAACAAAACACTCTCTTATTGAGTATAAAAGACTCTCTTGTTGAGTAAATCACCTGTTCAAGGCTCTCTTGTTGAGTCAACCTTTTTAGCCTTCGTCTTGGGCTTTATACAGGACAGATAAAAATACTCTCTTGTTAAGTCAAACCCTTCCAGCCTCCATCTTGGGCTTTATACAAGATACATTCTCCCCAACGGAGTCAAAATCCCTTTTAGCCTCAATCTTGGGCTTTGTATAAGATAGAAAGAACATTTGCCCCGGAAAAGTCAAACTTCCCGCCTCCTCTTAGGCTTTGTATAAGGAAACCCCGGTTGAGTTAATCAACTTTTTAGCATCAAATTTGTGTCTGGCTCACAGCATACAAACATCAACAACTCCTCTTTAGAGATGACAAATTCTCTCTCATCCAAAACCCTTTAGCTTCACATCTTGGGCTTTGAACAAGATACAAACCACCTTTAGCTTCATGTCTTAGGCTTTGAACAAGACACCAAAACAACCTTTTTTCCTCCCATAGAATAGGAGGAACTACGATTGCTCTGATTTCCCTGTTTCGGGAATACGTAGGCATAAGATTGCAAAAATCTTAGCGAGCATACTAACAAAAAAAACCCAAAATCCAGTACCTTCATATATCCAGCAAAAGCATCCGACCTAACACCTTACCAGAAACCTAAACCCTAGTCTAGACACTGTTTTTAAGCAAATAACCCTAAAGAAGAACCCCCTATTTTGATAGCATCTGTAAACCAACAGTTTTGACTGTTTAACCTCAGTTTGCAAGCAGGGTTAATTGGAGACATCTATTTCCCTTCCTTAATCAGCTTAACAGGATAAAAAATGAATCGAACTGTAGTACCAAAGAGATAGTGATTCGAAACCACAAAAACCGCGCTACACATTCCAGCAATGGTTTCACTATGGTTCATGTGAAAGAGATCAAACTCTTATGTCAAAGTATTGATTCGAGCTAGTTTGACATCATTAGTTCCCTCATGGGCAACTTGTAATGCAGTAGTACAATGGGAAACTCTATAATATTCATCAACTCCCAAAGAGGATATGAGAATATTTCTAGCTTTCTAATCGTAATTATACTTTTTCTCATCTTCTCTTTCCATTGTGCTTCTGACTTAGGCACAATAACGTTATCCGCATTGGTCATAGTTATTTCCATTTTGAATAACGTTCCTTACCTTTCTATCAATAGAATTGATATGCACCCGCACACAATCTTTCCAATAATCGTAGTTTTCACCATTAAAAACTGATGCTCGATTGTACGCCCCTATTAGTTCGTTAGCCATTTTCTAAAAGTTACATACGAAACACTAGATGAACCGGTGCTCTTGATACCACTTGTTAGACAATGGCAATGATCTAGAAGGGGGGTTGAATATATCACTATTTTTTTAAAACAAAAACTGGCGCTTAAAATTGTTTCAAAAATGTCCGGAAGCGGCCTTGGATTTAAAATTGTCTAAACGAACCGTTATTGGTAAGATCTAATATGTGAAACCGAATGGAATAATAGTGATGAGAAAATGGAATCAACAACGTTGCCAATCAACCAATTCAAATAATGACCACTTTGAATAAACCAGTTTCCAATGAATTATAAATGGTAAAATCGAATTGACAATTTTACGAACAGTTTGTGTGCGATTAATACGTTGAACACTTGGTATGCACAACACCCCAAGTTCAACTTCCTATGAAATGATAGTGCAAGTTTTGTCACAATTATAATCCAATTGATTGTAATGAATTTCTAAAAGAGATTTTCAGCACTACAAATCAGCAGAAATTTATCAAACAATTGATATCACACGAACGTTAACAACACAGAGTAAAGAGATAGAGATAGAGATTGAGAGAGAGAGAGAGAGAGAGAGAGAGAGAGAGAGAGAGAAAGAGGGAGAAAGAGAACGACACCCGATTTGTTTAGGCAATTCCCCATTCGTCCTCGCTTCGGGTAAGTTTGCCCCCAATTCTAAAACTAGAATTGAGATATGTATCATATCAAGTTGCAAAGTTTTGTAGAAAAGAAGTTATAGCCACCACACACTCAAACCTAATTGTTGATGTTGATTTTATCCACTTCTCTCTCCTTGATTCTAGCCGAATCAAGTGCATCAAACTCTTCGTTCAAACCTTCAGTTACCGCTACTCACTTGAATCTGCAAGTCTTTCACTCGGCTGATTTCGATCGTAAGAAATTTGACCCAAATATTTCGACACAATCCTCCGGTTACCCCTACTTGCTTGACCGAACCCAACGTTCTTCAAGCCTTTCACTCGGGTGAATCTGTGAAGCAAAGATTTGTGAAAAAATCCACAAATCCCTCAAGATCTTGGAGGACAAAACCCTAACGGTTTTATTCAAGAAAATCCCACTGAAATCCCAACCCAAACTAGATATACAAATCCTACGTTTGGACGTTATCACCTCGACAATGCACAGATCAACAAAGATGAATATGTGTGATGGTTGAAGAATGCAAGTGTGAGAATGAAGATGAAGAGCAATTCAATGTCTATTTTCAATTTTCATGTTAGTTGTTCTACAAAAGATGATGCATATGAATATATATATATATATATATATATATATATATATATATATATATATATATATATATATATATATATAACTATTAAAACATAACATAAAATAATAGCTTTTTGAATCACAAAGATGCAGAAAGCAATCCTGCGCATAAAATCCAACAATGCGTCGACACATGAGAACCCGAGAGCATAAAGATTGTTTTTCAATTAGTATGCGCCGACCTCCACAGAACTGTGAGTCGACGCAGAGGTGCCAGAATGCCACAAACATTACTTTTATCAATTGTAAGTCGACCTAAGCCCTGTATGGGTCGACCTAATGCATCCAAAATGATTTAATGCATATTTTACAGATAGGGGATGACCCTATATGCCTAGATTCATGTATGTGGATCATTATGAGCATTTTAAAAGAATGAATGCAAGCAAAGACGAGGTGATACCGTTCAAAGTTCACAAGTATGAAAATTTCCTAGTTTTGACATCATTAAAACAAAGTACTAAGGAACCTTGGCCTCACAGATTCCACCTCCTTTGCATCATTTTTCATATCATATATCGTCCCATGTGTGTGTTTTTTTATGTATTTACTTACCCCTCTTAAATTCAAGAACATGTGATTTGGTTGTGTTTTGATCATAACTAGGGTTTTCCTCTCAAGAAGCTCAAGGTTTGACATGTCAAAGAATTGTGGAATTCTCAACATCTCAAGCCCTAATTCATCCAATATTTTTCAAAGGTCATACCTCATCAATAATCAAGTGCAAAGTTCAATTGAATCAAGATCAATAGGTCCCAAGTCATATGGTGCACCCAAATCAGGGTTTTGACCTAATTCAGTCCCTGAGTTAACTTTTGAAGCAAGGAATGATCCAATACCTTAAAATATGTTTCAAGGACCTAAAATGCATCATATTAGTCCATTCACATGATTTGATTTATTCAAGAAGTTTGATTCATAAGCAATGGAAGAATTCAAGTTCATCTGATGAAAAGTCAACTGTGATCAAAACTGAGTTTGACTTTTGGAATTTTTGATCAAACATGGACTCAAAGAACATGGAAATATGTGATTTGGATCACGATAAATAAAGGAATTCAAGGAAAATATCCAAGGATCATGATTTTAAGGTTTCTTAATTTTTTCTAAGTTATTAAATTCTATGATTTTTGCCCTACGTTCCAAGACTATAACTTCCTCATCAAGCAACCATTTTCTTTGCTACAAAGACCAAAATGAAGATCTTATTTCATACTAAAACTTTGTCCTATGAGATGATTTCCTAAATATGCATGGATTAAGAGACATGAGGCCATGAAGTGGAGGGTTCATTAATTTGGAAGCAAGAACACTTAGAAATTTTTTCCAACAAAATCTGCCTTGTCATGAAGCCAACTTTACAATCATTTTTCATCATGATCCCAATTGAATCAAGAAAAGTGGTCAACATGAAAGTTGTAGATGATGTTTCAAGCTTTCCAAAGAGTACAAGAACACAATTTTATCATGCTTGAGCTAGGAGTTTCGAAGACATGAAGTTGGCCATTCCAAGCTGAATTTTAGGTCATTCCTATGGCAAGTTCATGATCAAATCCAATGCCTATGCTGCATAATATTGCTTTGTAGGCTACTTTGCTTCTCAATATTGCTATGATCAGAACATTACACAAGCCCTTGGTGCATTACACAAGGAGTTGGAGCATTGTCCAAGTTTTATGCCATTTATGGGAAGTTTACTTAAAGCATTATGTCTATTTTGATAAAGTTTGCTTTTGCCAACTACTTGAGCCTCCAAGCTGCTGCATCAAATCAAGAAAAAATCTTCATGCTCAAAAGCAACATCTAGATCAGAAAAGCAAACCTACATCCCTTAAATCACTCCAATGTTTTAGCATGATCCATGGTACTTTCTTGTGCAAATCCAACCAAAGCCTCCAAACCATAATTTCTTTGGAACTAAACCTAATTACTGCAAGCCTCTTAAATTCTCTGTAAATAGATAATCACACCTCAGAACCAAAGATATTGAGAAACACTTGGTCACACCAGAATTTGCAAAGAAACCATCATTGTGCAAAAAACCTCCATTTTACAAACTTGTTCAAAACACTCCATAATCATAAAACCCTCAAACTACCCATCCACACACACCATAAAACATATAACAAAGGTGTCTAAACCATCATCTTCATCAAAAACCCTCAGAATAAAAAACTCAACCTTCAACACTCGTTACGTTGACTTTTTGCACAAAACACCATAATTCTCCCTATAATCCATTTCCAATCCATCCAAGCATTCAAACACCATCAATAAACATGTCTTAAACTGTTCCAAGTTCCATTTCACTACTGTAACACCATTTCCTTGGGTTTCAAGTTTGCACTTTTCATTATAGCAGGACGATTGAAGTTGACCTAGTGAAGTTGTTTCAATACAAATTGAGCATTCCAAAAGCATCAAGGGGGGGGGGGGGGTCATAAAAGCTTCTTGGATCATCATATACCTTCTGTAAACAGTTGAAGAGGGCATTGGACCTTGCTCCAATAGGTAAATGCACCCTCATTTGAAACTATGTGATCTTGATATCATTTGAATACATTTGATTATTCATTGTATGATGAAAATTAATATGATTAACTGATACTACCATGTTCCTCATGAAAAATCGCACAACTTTCATGTTTACATTGTTGCATTTCATTAGGTGTTGTGTGAGATACATTTCATTAAGTGTTGAGTGAGATACAAGCAGCGTGGGAGCCGGCCTATGTGATTTCAGGTTGGCCTGTACGAGGTTCAGAGGATACAGACTTCATTATTGGAGCGTGGAAGCCGGCCTGTAGGGATTTCAGGCCGACCTATACGGAAGAAAAGGCCTACAGGTCGGCCTGAACTCGTATGTGTCGGCCTGTAGCTGTGTTTTTTTTTTTGCATAATGACTTGGCTTATGAAGCATAAAACCTATTCCAACCCATTTCTAAACCTGCATAGTAGCTTGTTTCACTTCTAATATCTATGATATTGTTATATCCTGCCTCCTACATTTTTACCACTTGTTCATTTTGTTTTTTTCTTCCATTTTTATTTGAACCATATCTCATGATTCCTTTATCCTTTTGAGCTAATTTTTTGCACACTCCTTGTTTACTATACATATTTTATGAATACATCAAAAAATTCCAAAAATATTATTTGGTCCATGTTACTATGTTGAAAACATGTCCTTTTTATGTAGTTTTTTAAGACTTTTTTCATACTTGTTTTGAGTTCTTTCTCAACCAAATGAATCATTAATGTTGGTGTGACTATTATTGTCTTATACCATGTAAAATGTTGTGCCTTCGTTGCCTACCTTGACTAAATGTGCCACTTGTCACCATGTTCAAGTACTTTCTTTCATAAACTTATTTGTCAAAGCATGCTTGTGTGCTTACCATGACTTTGTTTCTCATCTTGTATGCATGATGATTCCCTTTTAAGGTTAAGTATTAGTTTTGCTTTCACTATGTTCATGTGACCTTTGTCTTTTATGTTTATGTTTGTAGGCCATGATGTATGTCTTGTGTTGTTCACCTTGTTCTTCCACAAGTATTTTTTTCATAAACTCCTACCTTGTTAAGCATGTTGTTTGTCTCTTGTTCGGTGTCCATAAATTGTTTTGTTAACCTTTTGTTATGAACTTTCCCATGTTCACCATGTCTAAACCATGTTGTTGTTTTATTCATGATGTTGTTTATAAATTCAATGCATATTTAGGTGCCTATTATTATCCATTCCAAGGGAAGGGCTTGTTGTTGACCTCATGGTCATTTGCATTTGCATTTGCATATTTGCCTCTTCTTGTATATACCTCCCTTGTAATCCTAGAACTTGATATCTCTTAGGAAGTATCCCTTAGGATTACCCTTCAAGTTAGATATCTTCAATTAGGGTTTCCCCTTTTCCAACTTAAAATCACTTTCATAAAAAACCTTGACCTTAGGTCATTGACATTTTCAACTCTTTTCACAATCAAATACTTCAAAACACATTAAGCATATTCAAACATCTTTCATAAAGACTAAAAAAATACAAACTCAATTCAAATCTTTTGCCACTTTGGCCTTTCAACTTTAAAACCTTTTCAAGATTTACTAGACATTTGTCCTCCTTAGTTGAGAGATAAATCTCCTACTCCATAACATGGTGAGAAAGATGATTGATTCTTTTCCACTTGAGGGAGGTATGTGGCACACTTGTTGATTATAATCCAAGTTGGAGCCCTTCCCTCAATGTGAAGCATAGATCCCTCTTCCACATGTTTGTGGTGGTTTTAGATGAGTTCTCTACAGGATGACAACTTGTCTTCTCTTCAGATAAAATCCACCATAACAAACTCTTTTCAATTTCTACCTCGAACTACGAAGTTTTGATCCTTTATTGGTATGTAGGCACAAGACTTTTTGTCTTGCCAAACACAAAAACAATAAAAGTCATTTCTCCTCTCATCTCCCCAATCAATCCCAATTAGCAAACAAACAAATAACACAATTCAACAAGAGGTTCCTATAGAGTATTATAGATACTTAGGATGCTAATACCTTCCCTTAGTATAACCAACCCCCGAACCTTAGATTCTCTTTATTGCTTTGTATTGCATTGCATATTTTGGTTTAGTCGTTCTTTTTCCCTTCCCTTGGATAAATTAAAGATCGATGGTGAATTAAGGTTTATAAAGCCTAGCTAACTTAATATCTATGGTCTCCGATTCTCACCGTGAAAATATGGCATAGGTCCAGGCATTGTAATAACTATTGGAGCTTGCCATGCTGGCACCAGGATACGGACTGAAGTATACGGAATAGAAATAGTAGCAACATCCTTTTATGACTTTCACCAACATAAATTTTGTCAAATTGGAGTTGACCTTCATTCATCATTCTTTGAATACCCTCTTTCAAAAGATCACAACCCTCGGGTTGAACCACACACATCTGACAATTAAAAAATAGCCTGGGAACACTCCCCCTTTAAGCAAACGTTCTTTCACAAAAAATAACAAAGTCTTCAACATACTCATCTCAATTACCAAGTTCAAACCATCAACTTCTTCAATAGCATTCACAATTGCACCACTATGTTGTGGCATCGAATTTTGGATCACATTGGGACTATTGTTTGACATGAATTTGATAGCCTTCGAATCAATCAAATCTTGTACCTTGTGATGAAAGGCCATACACTTCTCAATATTGTTCCCTGGTGCTCCAAAATGGAAATCACAATGGGCATTTACGTCATAACCAAATGGCAACTTGGTAGGAGGAGGACCCATAGTCCGGAGTTCAACTTAACGAAGTTGAAGCAAATGTTGCAAAAGTTATGCATACGACATCGGGGGAGGATAAAAAACTATTACAGATCCCTTTTGCTTCCGCTGATAACCTTGTTGAGGTGTATACTGCTGACGATATTGTTGAACCGGTTGCACGATGGCAAGAATAGTCACGAAGGCCACCTGTTGATGAGACCCCTGATTCACTCTTCCTTTGCCTCTGTAAGACGATACAACATTTGTTTTTCCTTCTCTCTTCTTGGGGGCACCTGCGTAAAGTTTCTTCCCTCCGGATGAGGAACCAGCAACATTTTGAATTTTACCCATTTTAATTCTACTTTCGACCCTCTCACCAGCCATTACCAGATTTGAAAATCCCACTGATGTGCATCCTACCAACCTGTCATAATACGGCCCTTGCAGAGTACTCATGAACATATCTACGAGTTCCCTCTCTATCATTGGAGGTTGAACCCTAGCAGCAAGCTCACGCCATCTCTGTGCATATTCTTTAAAACTCTAATTAGGCTTCTGAGTAAGACCTTGCAATTGAGTCCGATTCGGAGCCATATCGGTGTTCTACTGGTAATGTTTGACAAAAGCTTATGCCAACTCTCTCTAGCTTCGGATGTATGTCCTCTCAAGCTGCATGTACCATTCTAAGGACGCCCCAACTAGGTTATCCTAAAAAAAGTGCGTGAGCAACTTCTCGTCCTTCGAGTATGTAGACATTTTCCTATAATAAGCCCTGATGTGCGTCTTCGGGCAGGTCGTCCCTCTATACTTGTTAAAGTCAGGCACCTTAAACTTGGGAGGTATCTTCACGCCTGACACTAAGCCCAGGTCAGCCATATCCATACCCAAAGTGTTTTGACCCTCAAAAGCCATCATCCTTTCTTCTAACATTCGGAATTTCCTCTCAGCTTCGGTAGGAAGACCGACTTCCGTGTCATGCACATAAAATACATCATCCAGATTGTCAACTTTAAGATGAGGAACAGGTATCCGAGCAGGGATAGGAATTTGACCAGCATTACCCCCTAGAGTATTTGCACGAGTACCTGTAAGAATGGCACCACCAGCAGGAATATGAATAGCATCGCTTGTAGGAATAGCTCCACCTGCATTACCTCCGCCGGGAGGATTACCACCATCAACATCAGCTTCAGGAGTGACACAGTAGGTTGGACCAGTGCCCTCAACTCTTCTTGGTCTTGCACCATAGCTTACATTAACTCCATGAACTGCCCCATGCGAGTTCTGACTTCGAGCAACTCAGCTTGAATCTGATCCATAATTCTTTTCTGATTACCTCTAGTTGAATACCAGTGAACACCTGAGTTTACAATCCTAAAGAAAACCAGATCAAGATAACAAGGCCAGTCACGAACACTTGTTATGCATACTATGAATGAAAATGCATGAATGTATGCAAATGCCATGTTTAATCATTTCCAGGGGTAATCTACACTTTGATTCAAGTTTTAAGGCAAAAGAACACCATGGATCACTGGTAAAACAACTCATCATATATCGGATAAACAATGAACAAGAGTATAGTGAATACGTCCAAAATCAGAATACACAAAATGGATCCGCATCAACAGGCCTGATGGTGATCACATTAACAGAAATACAAAAACAACCCTAAGGCGCATCCTCCATCTCAACTAGAGCAAGCCCTCCCCAGCCGAAGTGCCTCTTGCTCCAATCTTGGATCTCCTTGAAGAGCTTCTTGGTTTGATCATGCTTCGGTCTTTGGATTAACTCTTGAATCAACATGTCTCTTTTGTTAATAATCCCCTCCAAATACCGACAAAGCTGCTCCCAAGAATCATAACATCCCTCAGAAGGACCTTCATCTATGGGCTTCTTGACTTCTACTTTAATCTTGAGCTCTTCCATCTCAGCCAAGGCTTGGCTCAATCGGAATTGGAAACCCACAAACTGATGACCAATCTCTTCCCTCTTATGACTCTCTTCTCTGATCTCTCAGTCTTTGACCTCGAGCTGCTTCTTCAGGTTTTCTATCTGGGCTTTATAGTGATCATCCATCTTCTTGCGAGAATTCAAAAGAGTGTCCCATTGCTTGTTCAATTCAGAAATCTCCGAATAAGCTTTGTTTAAATCTTCCTTCTTCTGCATGAGGATACTGTTAGCACTATTCAAGTTTGCAGCAATTCTTTCCCTTTTCTGGTTCTCTGACGCGATCACCTTGTCTTTTTTGGCTAGCAATTATGTTCTCAGCTTGAACTCTTGCACCATCTCATCATTGGCATGCCTAATTGCGCTAATATGTTTCTTCAGTTCCTCATTCTCTGCAAGCAGGTCCTGATTAGCAACCCTGAGCTTGTCATATTCCTCTATCGATACAGAAGTAGTTGGTCAGACACCAAAGGATATAAAGGAGCCTCCACAGAAAAACACAAATACACTGTTTCGAACATTTTCTTTATCCATTCCACGTAAGCAGGATAGGCGACACAATCATTTTTTCCCAAAAATGGTTCCCCTTTCCGATGAATCTTACTCGAAGCGCTCATTGCCCTTCCCATCAGCTCGGGACTACCAGATGTTTGATAAAACAGAGGTTCTTCCACTTCCTTATTTGTTGGAGGAGACTTCAAGGCATATCCCAATTGTCTTCTAAAGAGAGAGGGATTATAATTGATACCGCCCTTCACCCCCATGAAAGGAACATTAGGAAATTCTCCATAGTTATAGATCATCTCTGTGCCGAGCAATCTTCTATCAAACCATGTGATGTCCTTAGCGGTCAAACCCATCAGCCTCTTGGACCACGACAAGGAATCCTTGGTATCTACGAATGCGCATGTGTGAGGAAGATGGCTCATGAACCATTTGCAAAGAAGTGGAGCACAACAGATGACCAGCCCACCTCTTTTCTTCTTATTCTTAAAATGCACTGAATGGTTGAAATCCCCCAAGAGAGTAGGCACTGGATTCTTCAACATGAAGATACAGATGATGTTCATGTCCATAAATTCTACCACATTGGGAAACAAGACTATCCCATAGACACAAAGCGCAAGAATTATATTGAAAACATCCCAACTACCAGCACCAGCATATACCTTAGCCTGACCCAACAAGAAGCTTAGACGAAAACCAAATAGGCCCCCTTTACTCTTAGGTTGGCTTCCACCACCAACTTGCTCAAATAAAGAGCAGCAGCAATATCTTGAGACTCAGGAATCCCCATAGCACTGTGGAATGGCACTTGATCCTCGATCAACACTCCCAAAATGAGTGAATATTCCTCCAATGTCAGTGCCAAAAAATAGTCTGGGAATAGTAACATCTCAGCGGAGGATCATAAAGCTGCAGCAAATTGTGGATGACATTTCTCTCGTACTCTGTAACTGTGTGAAGAACATTCAGAATCTCCCCATAATCCTTCTTAAAGTATTCCAAACTGCTCGGAGTGGCCAAAGCAACCAAACTACGAAGTAAACTCAGATCAGACGAGGGAAACTTGTAAGCAATATTCTTCTTTAAGCCAGTGTCCATATTATAGAAGAGCTCAGCAACCAGAATCAATGATAAGATAAACCTCTGGAAATAAAGAAACATGTGGGTTAAAATGCAGTAATGATATGATGCTATGAATGCAAAGACATGGGATCACAACTCCCAAATTCTCAATAACTGCTATGCTGCTGACGGAATAATTCAATGGTTTGCTCTGACAAGAATACCATAAAACCAGGTTCAAAAGTTCACAGTGACAAGAATATCAAAAAACCGGGTAGGATGAAGGTCAAGGTTTCCTGCAAAAACCCATTCCCTCTCACATGTGGGTTCTAGTCTTGGATAAGGCTCCTACCTCAACTTCTCTGGCTCTCAGGTCGAGAAGCAATAATACTTTCGCCATTTCTGGTTTGGCATTATTACCGCTCAAGGAGGTCTCCACTGATTTCTCATGAACGGTCTCCAGAGTCATAAGCTCTCTATGGGAACATCTTGTCATCTGCATGAGACACGCAGGACAAAATATCTCCCAAGAAAAGCTTGTCTGAATGTGGATCTCGTGCCAACTACACACAACAAGATGCTATGCAAGTTAACACGACTATCCATTCTAATCCTGCGTGTATACTCAAGCCTGGGTAGTGGGCTTATCTCTTAGTAAAAACCCCCCCCCCAAACAACATAGCAATATCCAGAATAATGGTGAGTGAAACAAAATGCAATGCATGCAAATAAATAAAGCAAGTAAAGCATAAAGATAAACACCCAAAGAAAAGAAACAAACAAGAGCTAGGACTGACTCAGATAGGTTTAATCTTCCCTAGTAGAGTCTCCAGTTGTCACTACCGCGAAAAACAATTGGAGAAGACACAGAGTCACCATCGAACTTTATTTATCCCAACGAGGAAATGAAAAAATCGAGAAAACCAAATAAGGGAAAAAACATGGTCTCACAACCAAATTCAGGGTTCGGGAGTCGATTACGCAAGAGGAAGGTATTAACACCCATCGCATCCGTTGTACTCAACGGGATCCACTCTTGTTGTTCTAGTCAAAGGGTGTGTATATCTAAAACTTACTTACTAAGGGAACACAAAAACGAAAAGGGAGAAAAACAAAAAGGGACTTGATAGGATCTCGCAATCCTATGCCTACGTATTCCCTCATGCAATGGGAAAGTCAAAGTCAACGTAGTTCGGAGGACTACGGGTGAAAGGGAAGGTTGCTCGCCAAGGATTGGGGCCCTTGTGCCTACGTATCTTCATTCGGACGAGAATGAAGAAATCAAAGCGTCCATAGGTCGTGGGACCACGTGTTGCTTAGTGTTTTTTATGGACGATGCTAACGTTCGCATTCCAACCGCTAGGTTTTGCCGTTCGCACACGAGGAGACTTACGCTTTAGCCTGTTTTGCGATAGAAGGGAAATAACATGCCCTTACTGAAAATGGTTTGAAGAGAGAATCCCGAAGGACAAAAAGGTTTGCATTTGTTGAAGTGTTTTAAAGAAGTGAGTTAAATCGGTTTGTGATGTATATCGTGCTAAAGTCTATGAAGATAGGAGCGAGCACTTTATACGACCGATCCGAAACGGATCGTGCATAAAGCTCTCTATATGAGGTAAGGAAAGACTCCCGCTCATCATTTCCCATTGTGCTTAAGGCTCGTGAGGAACTATACACATCATATTTATTAAGTGTTTTGAATTATTTAAGAGAGAGAAGAAGGACGCACCGCAAGATCTAAGGGAGACTTGGCCCTAGATGTTATCATGCAAAATGGTTCTAAGGTTAGGATTAGAAGACGATTCTAACCTAATGTTGTCATGCAAGATGGCCCAATGGTTAAGGATAAAGGGGAAAATCTACCATAATGTCTATCCTACTCTAATCTTAATCAAAAATTAAGTTGAATTAGGAAGCCCTAAGGGAACATGCAAGAGCAAGAAAAAGAAGCTAAGAAAAACACAAACGAAAGCATACGACATCGCTTCAAATAGAACAACAGTGTATTTTCAGCAACAGCACAACAACATTTAACATCACATATTTTCAGGACAGGCATCTATGCAGAAACAGAATGACAACATTTAACAGCGCATATAGCTTAGGGCACCGGTGCATGCAAAGTCACAATTATATGAACATGCATCATGTATTCTACAAGGCTAAGCAAGTATCAATATGTAAATAAAGGAGCATCATGAACATGCTTCAAGAATTCTACAAATCATGAATATGCAACGTCAACAAGCAAGTGTCAACATATAAACAAGTGAGCATCATGAACATGCTTTATGAATGCAAACAATCACATAATCAACAAATCGTGCATCAAAGATTTGTATAGGTACTGCAACCAGAGGCTAAACAACTCAATAAAACTCCACAAATATCTTATGTATCAAGCCATGGAACTTAGAGATGGAAAGAGATCAAGATAAACTCAAAACAAGCAAAAATCACACTCTGCAGCAGGTGTAATCGATTAACATATATGTGTTAATCAATTAAATATTGTTAATAACCAGTTCCAGGTGCAGAAATAGGGTGTAATCAATTACACCTGTAGAAACAGCAGAAAATAACTTTTCAGAAGCACTTTTCCAGCATTAATTCAATGATCAAATGCAACATGTAATAGCATGCAATTGCACACAAAAATTACATCAATTAGCAGCAAACAAACACATATTGAATCAATTAAACATCAACAACATCAAGCAATTGAATCAATGAATCAATCTACACAAAAACCACAAGGATCTACATTGAAAAAGTTGTAAAATAAGCTAAAATGAGTTTGGATATAAGAATCACCAACCTACAAAGCGGAGATTTGCTTTGGTAATTGTTACAATCAGAATTTAATAGATCAAGCAAAGAAACCCAGAGATCCAATGAATTCTTCACAAGAAAAGTTGAAGAACAATGCAATAACCTAGAATTGCTTCAAAAACACTTCAAGAAATTGCTTCCAAAATTCAGATTTAGATCCAAATCAACATCTACTACAAAATTTGATGTTAATGGAAGGAAATGATGAAGGTTTAACTCAAGAATTAACAAACTCCAATGAAGAATTTGTTAACTCTAATTGAAGAGCTTTGGTAAGGTTAGGGATGAAGATGAAATTGAAGATTGAAAAAGTGAGAGAGAATTTGAGAGAATTTGAGTGTGAAGTGTAGAAAAATTAGAAAATGAATTTGTATCATCTTGGAATGGGAGAAATTAGTTTAAATATGGTCTAGGTATAGAATGAAAATGAGGTTTGGAAATTGATTTTGAATGAGGATTGGGTTTTTGGTTTGGAATTAGGAGTGGAAATTATTTGAATTATGGAGGGAAAATGAAATTAATTTGGAAATAAACCAATATTTTGGAAGCATTCTAGATCCTTCTACTGATGTAAGATTGAATCCAAGTGTATTGAAATAAATTGCAAGCTGCTACAGTGCTGAAAATCTGTTGTTTTTGGCAAAACTGAATGCGTGTAATCAATTACATGATATATGTTAATCGATTACAGGCTTCAAAATTTGAATTCTGTCACTTTTTGGAGGGATGTAATCAATTACACCGTATGTGTTAATCGATTACATCAAGGCAAAATTGCAAAAATCACCCTGTTGAAACTTGTTCTGAGCCCAACCTCACATATGAACCTTAGCCACTGATAAAGCCCTTGAATAATTCCTGAAACATGATAGACATCTTGTTTGAACAATTCATATGAACTCACTGCCGTCTATTTTAGTTTCTGAAATAATAAAACCATCTGCTGAGTAAAATAAATGCTCGAAGACTGTGAAGACTGTGAATTTAGCTTTGGATGCTACTGAAACACTCTCTAAAAAACATAAAGCTCTGAACTGCGAGAAACACATTCTGATCCCATGTCTTAGAAGCCCTATGCAATGTATGACGAATGCATATAGAATGCGTATGGATGCAAAACACAATCCAGTTAAGGTTAGAGAACCAAGGGCAAATTTTGGGGTGCAACAGTACCTTGTTGAATTTATAATAATAACATATGAAATATTACAAATTAAATATACTATTCTATCAATAACTGCTTGGGGATGAAGTTCACATACTAAAAGGTGGTGGAGAAAGTTGTTATTCATTGTCTTGATGAATAATAGCAATTTATAGCCACTTTGATAATTGCAACCCTACCTCTCTCTCTCTCTCTCTCTCTCTCTCTCTCTCTCTCTCTCCCCCCCCCCCCCTCTCTGAATACTTTGCCTTTTCTTTTCTTCAACCCATAATTTGCTTAGAAAGATAAACCCATGAAATTTTAAAGCCTTAAAAGCTTTAAAATGGCTTAAAAACACAAAATAAAAAAGTGTTTTGGGTCAAAATTGAACAAGTTAGATCCTAACACATTTTGGTTATGATATGATTAATTAAAAACATTAAAATTGGGGCAGAAAGCCCACATGTCATGCCTTCCTCGTGATTTTTGATTAAACTAACAAGTCTCGGTCCATTTCCTATTAATTGGCTCCTTGCTCTCATAATTTTTGTCATGAATTATAATATGGAACTATTGACTGTCCTAGCATGTTGCATTTTCATAGGACCTCTGAAACTTTTGATTACTTCATTTAAGTATCGGTGCTCCATGTCCTCATTAATTATGCCATTGAAAAAATGTAGATTGTATTGGCACTTAAGTTCCTAGGAAAAAGTAATTAAAAAAGATCAATATATAATGAAACACTACTATAAATATAGGATTTCACCTTGGTTTCAATAATTATTTTACCTTGGTTGAGAGGTAGAGGTAACGTAAGGTGTCATATAAAGTTTCTACTTTTTCCCTCGGACCACATACAACTGAAGGAAAACATTGCTATGGATATGGGTTTTATTCCCATCAATAGCATTTTCAAAGTGGCTCATGTTTTTTCCCCTCGGTTGGGAATTATAACCTAGGTTAAATGTAGAACCCCCCTTTTCCCTCAGTTGGACTTTTTACTGAGGGAATATGTGTCATGGAAAATTTTCCCCTCCGTTGAGACTTTTAACAGAGGGGAAATCTAATGTACGTTTTATCACTTTTACTGTACTCTATACATATTGGGTTGAACGAAATTTATTCTGAAGCATAATATTTGGTTTTACACACACACACACACATATATATATATATATATATATATATATATATATATATATATATATATCATAAAAACATAACCATTTGTTCAACAAAGAATAAATTGCATCATTGAAAAAATAAATGCAACCCAAAAAGAAAATGGTTAATGGTACAAACTTGAAAAGAAAACATGCTATATTGTAGCAACACAGCGTAATGTTTCTAAGTTGTGTAGCAGCAACATAACTTAATATTTCCTTTTCAAATTCTTACCCTTCACCATTCTCTTTTTGGATTGTTGTTTCACTAGATGATGCAATTTCTTCTTTACTAAATAAATGGTTATGCTTTTATGGTATATCTATTAGTTATGCTTTTATGCTGTTATGCTTTTTTGGATAACTTAATATTTGCTTTTATGCTTTTATGCTTTTATTGTATTCAAATTTTGTAATTAATTAAAATAATTTATTACTCAAAAATAAAATTGTATCTGTATCATCAAAGATCATAGAGAAAAGCTATGGAAAGAAAATAAGATGATAAAATAAATAGTTGAATGTAAAGAGATAGAGTTAGAGAGATGACACCAGAGAATTATCCATGTTCGGCTGAACGTTTTCTAAAAATATACCCAAGAGTTCTTCTTGAGATATCACTATAATATTGACCTTTTACAAGTTATGCCCACAAACCTTTGACACAAACATTTTATACAAACAAATCCACCAACGGAATACCGCACCAATTATCGCTCCAAAGCCTAATTTGCTCACCATTACCAACTAACCATTGAGAATTATTCTTGATAACCTCCTGAAAGGTTTTGCTTCCCGTCCAAATTGACAAGAAAATATGATATTTGACGTGTCCGCCCGTTTAAAGGCTTTGTCTCGCAGCAGTTTTGCCTAATCCTTCTGACTATTAAACGCACTCCAACATTGCATTAGATTTGAAGCTTCGTTAAAAACTCTAAGCGACTTAATACCATGACCTCTATCCTTGACATCTTTGCAGCAATGCTTCCAAGCAACCGTCACCAATTTCCGCTTTTGAACATCCGCACTCCAAATAAAATTTCTACACAATCTTTCAACCATCTGAATGATGCTAATAGGCCAAAAATACACCATCATTGTATATATCGCTATGCTATGAATTACCAATCTCACAAGCTGCACACGACCTGCAATAGATAGTAAACTGGCTTTCTAGATAACTAGTTTGCTTTTGATTTTATCAGCAAAAGGAAGAAAATAAGTTGCTTTGGGCCTGCCCTTAAAAATAGGGACTCTCAAGTAGATAAAAGTCAGTTGGCCCATAGAGAAACCTATCTTTTGCGCCAGCATAGAGTGTCTCTCATTACTCATCTAATTGGCATACATGAACGACTCGCTAGGACTACAAACTTGCCCGGAACAATCAGCATATTGACAGAACAAATCGACAATAGCTTCAACAGAGGAGGAGCAGCCCCGAGAAAAGAGAATAATGTCGTCGGCATACAAAATGTGGGAAGAGACTTTTAAGTTTCTGGTAGCATTCATGAGCTCAAAACATCTTCGGCAATATAGAACAACAAATGGGATAACGGGTCCCCTTGCTTAACTCCCCGCTGGCACTTGAAAAACCCATGTTGTTGACCGTTAATAGAAATGGAAACATTCGGCGACGAGAGAATAACCTTAATCCATGAACAAAAAGTGACACTGAAGCCAAATTGATGAAGAACTTGTATAATAAAATTCCAGCTTAAAGTATCAAACGCTTTCGCAATATCAACTTTCATGATGATGTTTCCTCCAAGAGTCTTCCTATGAAGCTAATTAGCCACTTCAGAAGTTAGGCTAATGTCGTCTTTTATGCTTCTACCGCCTATGAAGCCCTTCTGCACTTTGGAAATAATTTGTGGCATCACCTTGGCAAGCCTATCCGCGAGAACCTTAGTGATAATCTTGAATTGGAAATTTGCTAACACAATGGGCCTGAAATCCTCAATTCTATCAGCCTCCTTTACCTTAGGGATAAGAACTAGAGTATTAGATTTATAGCAAAGAGTAATCCATCCTTCTTTGAAAAATGGCAAGGTAGCTGTCGCAACTGCGAAAATCAACTGGCGAAAAAAACAGAAGAGTTGCCACCGAACGTTATTTATCCCTACGCAGGGAAAGGAAACGGTCGAAGAAAACATGAAAAAGGAAAGACATGGTCATCGTAACCATAGCCTGGGTTCGGGAGTCGGTTACGTGAGAGGAAGTTATTAGCACCCCCTCGTGTCCATCGCACTCTATGGGATCCACGCTTGTTGTTCTGATCAAAGGGTGTAGAAATATGAAGCTCCACTACTAAGTGGAAAGGAATAGAATGAGAAACAAAGGAAAGGGGAAAACACGAAAGGTGACTCGATAGGACTTCGCCGTCCTAGGCCTACGTATTCCCTCGGGAGTGGGAAAGTCAGAGTCAACGTAGTTCGGAGGACTACGGGTGAAATGGGGGGTAGGTTGCTCGCCAAGACATCACTGTCTTGTTCCTACATATCTTCAATCGGATGAGAGAGAGGAAATTAGAGCAGTCGTAGTTCGACCTACGGGTGGCCTTTTGTTTGGTTTTTTTATGTGGACGACGCTAACATTCGCGTTCTAGCAATTTAGGTGTTGCCACTCGTTGCGTGGAGTCTTACGCGTTTACCTATTTGCGGTAGAACGAAAATAGCGTGTCCTTACGACTGGAGGGAGTGAGATAAGAAAAGAATCCTGAAGGAAGATGATTGATTTGTTTATTTATTTTAGAAGGAGTGTTTTGATTTGTTTTGTTTGCGATATGTATCGTGCTAAAGACTATGACATAGGAGCGAATAGCTTGCAAGGTCGCCCCCAACGGAACATTTGTAAAGCACCCTAGAAGAGTAAAGGAGACCTTAACTAATCATTCCCCATGTGCTTAAGGCTCGTGGTGCACTCCACATACAATATTTGTTAAGTGTTTTTTGCTTTTCTTTTAGGGAGAGAAGATAGACTCAAATGGTTAAAATAAAAATCTAAGGGGATCTCCATCCTAGACGTTGTCATGCAAAGATTGATCCTATAGTTGAAGTTAGGAAAGGGATCTCTACCTATATTAGTATGCTTGGATTGGAAACCTAATGTCTCTCCTACTTTAAACCTAATCCAAAATTAGATTCAAGCTAGGAATCCTAAGGGGACATGTGATCATACACAAGTAAACATTAGATGATTCAATCATCATTCAAAGAAGTAATAAAGAAGAAGTGAGATGAAAAAGGAAACTCATAAGAGTTGATGTCAATGTAAAGTGATACAATTATTCATATATGTCAACCAAGCTCAACTATAGGATAGTTGAAAGAAATAGGCAAAACAATGCACTTATGCTCATGCGAATATCCTAAGACTACATTAGAAGTAATGTCAATCATGTAACAAAATGAAATGAGCTCAAATGAGGTGAGAACCTAAGCGGGGCAGTAGCTATGTCCTACTATATCACATTCATGTTAATATCCTAAAAAGTGTAAAAGAATTCAAGTTATGTCTCACATCTTAGCTCAAGCAAATGTCATCACAATGTTCATGTAAGACACGCTTTAAAAGACCAATCATGGAAACTTAAAGGATGAAACCACATGGGGCAGTAGCATCACACATCATAATCATGGAAGAATGAGGTTTAGTATGTTAATAAATGAATATGGAATTCACACCAAATCATGTTCAAAAGATTAGGTAATTCTACACAAGAATGCCACCCTTAGGATACATCAATCACTTATGGCACAATAATGAACAAGTAAGCATGAAGTTGACTTGTAAATGACCTAAGTAAGAATTTAAACATGTATCCAATGCTTAAATATAACCTCAAGTTGTCACAAAATTTTCATGGCAACACATTCTCAAAAGTTGGAACAAGCAAGGATCAAAATCAACCCTAATCTTCTTCTAAGGGCATGTGAACTTTCAATCATATAAAAGAATTAACAAAGTCATATCAAGTGAGTGCCAAACCATAAAATTCAGTAGCAAATGACCTATAATATCTCACATTTAAGTCTCATAAACATTGAGCAAAGATGGCATTCAAATGTCTCAAAGGAAGTGGTCAAAGTTGATGCACCGTCATGTTCAAATTCATGCGAGCATACACCAATTAGAGGTACATAAAATGACCTATAAAATGGTATGGAAAGGATTTACCTCATGCTAGATCAAGTGTAAATCAATGATCAAAAGATCCCCAAAAGGGTTGCATAAATGCATCATCAAATCCAATCGCTTAGGTAAGCATTACATAAGAATCGGGTATGCATTTAGGGTCCAAAGTAAGCACATAGATCATGATCAACAATCAACATCAAAGCATCACAATGCTGTACAAAATGTCCTCATGAACGGTCTTAAACATGTCAAGGAAATTGGCCTAAAAAGAGTCACACACAAGCATCAACTCAACCCTAATTCTAAACATTCATCCAAACATTAGGCATGCATTGATCCACTCATGAAAAATAGTTAAGGGACTTGAGAAATCATAAAAATTTAACCAAGGTATGAAGAAGTCAGAAGATCAACATGTCCAAAAAATAGGCTCAAGATTATGTGCACAATGTACTCAAACAATAGCAAGCATATGGCATGTTATCAAGCAATGATCACTCAAACAAGTCTCAAAAAGGTTATTCAAAAGTGTACCAAAAATTATTGTGAAAAGGCCAAATGAACATCAACATGTCATACTATCAAGTAACTATATGTGTACAAAAATTGGGATCCAAAAAATTAAGGGAAGATCTATTTCAAACCCTAATGTGTAAACTATGTCAACTTGAACACCTTTGAATTAAAATTCCAAAACAATTATCAAAATTAATCAAAAATGGAATTAAAAAACATAGAAACTTAATTAACACCTCAAAGATCATTCCTGAATTTTCCTATAATTTTCTGATTGCTAAAAGTATTTTTAATGGATCAAAATGAAATGAGCACAAAAATAAAATGAAAAAGAATTAAAATGCAATGGGGGTGCATTCAAAGCAAATATCATGTTTACAATGCACATGGGCCACAAAACTGGGGTGAGAATAGCAAGAAATGCGTTGACCCAGACCAATCACCAAAAATACCTCTTTTTTATCTGATTATCATAATTATTATTTTCAGAAAATAGAAAAAAGGAAAGGAAATGAGCACGTGTTATCCATGGTGGCTTCATTAATGCGTTGTCTAAACGCTACTGGTGGAAATTGAAAGAGATACACACTAGCAAATTTTAATACACGTGGGATCAAAATAATTCACATGGCCAATCATGAAGCAACACGCGCGCTTTAACCTTGACCAGCGTTGAAAGTTACAGACGCCGGAGCTAAGCTCCGGTCGTCTTCTCCGACGACCAGCCACCGTCGACGGTGGCCACCAATTCCAAAAGTGGAAAAAGAGAACACCATTCTACCCGTTTTCTTACGTAGATCAAGGATCCAGACTTAGAAATTGCATATGATCACTCAATAATGCAATACAAAGACAAATAAGTTATGCCCTAGAATCTTGAAACTTCACATTTCACCCCAAAATACCACAAAACAATGCCTCAGGTGGGAGGGCTTCAGATGCAGTGAATTATATGCTCCTACACCTCATGTATTGCCCTAAAATGATGCTGAAAATTCAAGAACTCTTACCTAGCCAGAGATTCTATCCAAGTATATAGAAACCCATAAAACTTCTTGCACAGTCTTGAGATCTTCTTTGGAAGCAAAATAAATGCTTAGGAACCCTTGAATCTAACTGAAATTTCCAAGTTGATAATGATGATTAATGAAATCGGATAGGTGATGTAGTGATTTCAGGTGATGATAGTTGCAAACAGAAGCAAGATTGAGGTGTAGAGATGAAGATTATGAAAAAATCTTGGCCAAAGCTTCAATATTGAGTGAGTTTCTAAGCGTTGAAGTAGAGAGTGTGAAAATGGAGTTTTTGATCTCTTGTGCTCTAAGTGATTCTATTAGAGTGGTTAAGGGTCTTATGTGTGGTTAGTGATGTGAACCATGATTTAAATGTTAGTTAAGCATGGTTAATGAAATTGAAAAATGAGAAGGTTAAGAGTTTGGCACGGGTTAGAAGGTTTTGTGTAAGTGTTGTATGGTTTATTGTGTATCATGATAATGATGATGATGTATGTTGGTACAATCAGCTGGTACAATAAGAAAACTTGTTGGATAAGTTTTAATTTCCTCTTTTTTTGGACACATGAGGTAAAGTTATGGAATATGCATGATACATGTAAGGAAATGCATGGCTAAAAGAGGTAAGGTAAAAGTGACATAATGCGCATGGCTTGGTAATGACAACAATGAGGCTTTGTCTTGGCAACTTGAATGAGTTATGTCATGGTTTGCACACTTGAGAAACATATTGAGGTACTGACTTTGGAGGATCATATTTCCATGTTTAATGGATCAATTTGCATGATATTGGTATCAAATTGTAGAGGGAACTTGACACTACAAGTTTCATGTTGGAAACAAATTGAATTGGGACCTAAAACATCATGAAAAATGGTGTTGAACATGCCATGACACAAGCTGCCCTTGCCCTAGAAAATTTCTAAGTATTTCACCATGTTGAACACCTTTGAGATCATGATTTTGAGTGAGCATAACTTTTGATCCAAGAATCCAAATGATACATTCTTTATATGGTTGGAAAGGTGGAAGAACACTCTACGCCTTTCATTTGAACTTAATTTCTGATGAGGCTTGGAAGCCACTAAAAAATGAGCTTGAACATGGGCACAAAACCTGACCCTTAAACACTTAGAAAAATTTCTAAGTGTTGAAACATGCAAGTGTGAAAATCTCCAACTTCCAACAATCATAACTTCCTCAAAAATGGTCCAATGGAGATGAATTACATATGGTTGGAAAGCTTATCATGAGCACTACAACTTTCATGTCTGACAAAAATTGAAATGAAGCTTTGATCATGGAGAAAAATGGTCTTGAAATTGGCTGCATGGCATGAAGAACTTTCCAAAAATGGAAAGTTTCTAAAACCCTACTTTGCCAAAAATGGAAATCTTCCACAATTCTTGATTTTTCACAATTCTTTGGATATTTCTTGATCAAATTTCACTCATTGGTCATATTTGACATGAGACACACAAATTTGATCTCAAAAAGTCAGGGGTTGACTTTTTCAGTACTCAGTTGACTTTATTCCCAATTTAACTCATCCTCAATCATATGGCCAATTGAAACCCTTCTGAATGAAATTGATGGTCCATACTCCACTCCTAGATAATTGAGAACACATAACAAGCCATAAAATCAAGTTTTTCCCAAAGAATCAGAAACAAAATGATTTTCCACAAAACCCTAGTTTGGACCCCAAAAGATAGGAGATGTTGATTGTCCTTCAAAACCCTAATTCCTTTGAGGAGAAGTGAGAATCCCTTGAACCAAGATGTTTTATGTGACATGAGGATGTTAAGGCTTCAAAATCCTTGCCCTTGAGGATGCAATATGCACAGATAATCAAAACCCTAATCTGAGGACCAAAGACATGATAGGGTAATCATCTTCAAGTTTCTTGCAAATTCAATCTTCTGATGATTTCTTGAGGCATAAAAATACTTTGTAGCTTGAGTGCTTGAGTACATCTCATTCTCCTTGTTTTGAACAACCAATGACATAGAAACCTCTGATCTCATGCCTTGGGAAAGCCAATGATGCATGTATGATATTTATGACCTAAATGCACATGAAATGTGAAGCATAAGCCACTTATTGATGGTAAAATAGGAGGGAAAATTTTGGGGTGTTACAGCTGCCCCTATTCAATCGACTTGAACCTGAAGGAGTGATAGCAACGGATTTCAGAAATTCAAGGTACGCGGAGATTAAATACCAAAAGAACCCGGAAATTTGTAAACTGTGGGGAGAGAAACAGTAAAGTGTTAGCCAACCGAAGGTGGACTCAAAGTAAAGATGCCACTCAAAATCAGACTTAAAAGGGATGTCGACCGAAGGAGGACTCACAATCGAAGAATAAAAGAAGGAATGTCGGCCGGAGGCAGACTCACATTAAAAGAATGCAACTTGAACCTGAATTTTCAACAGGGAATGCCGGCCGGAGGCAGACTCACATCAAAACGAAGGTGAATTATAAGAAGAATGTCGGCCAGAGGCGAACTCACATTTAACCAGAAAGGGGGTTCCGGCAGAAGGCAGACTCGCAACGAGTGATTTAAAAGGAAAGAATGCCGGCCGGAGGCGGTCTCACGTCAAGAGGATAATAACCGAAAGTGACTTCTAATAGGAATTTCGGCCGAAGGCGGTCTCACATCATCACAAGAAAAGGAATTTCGGCTAAAAGACGGACTCACGACCCAATCAAAGGATAGCAGAAGAATGTCGGCCAGAAGCGGTCTCACATCATCGCAAGAAAAAGGAATGTCGGCTAAAAGGTGGACTGACATTCATATTAAAGGATAACAGATGAATGCCGGCCAAAGGCGGTCTCACATCATCGCAAGAAAAGGAATGTCGGCTAAAAGACGTACTCACATCCAAACACAAAGGTAGCCCGACACGTAGGCGAACTCATAACCAAACACAAAGGTAGGCCGACACGAAGGAAGACTCATAACCAAACACAAAAGTAGGCCAACACGAAGGCAGACTCAAAACCAAACACAAAGGTAGGCTGACACGAAGGCGGACTCATAACCAAATACAAAGGTAGGCCGACACAAAGGTGGACTCATAACCAAATACAAAGGTAGGCCGACACGAAGGCGGACTCATAACCAAACACAAAGGTAGGCCGACACGAAGGCGGACTCATAACCAATCACAAAGGTAGGCCGACACGAAGGCAGACTCATAACCAAACATAAAGGTAGGCCGAGACGAAGGCGGACTCTTAACCAAACACAAAGGTAAGCCGACACGAAGGCGGTCTCATAACCAAACACAAAGGTAGGCCGACACGAAGGCTGACTCATAATTAAACACAAAGGTAGGCCGACATGAAGGCGGACTCATAACTAAACACAAAGGTAGGACGACACGAAGGCGGACTCATAACCAAACAAAAAGGTAGGCCGACGCGAAGGTGGACTCATAACCAAACACAAAGGTAAGCCGACACGAAGGCGGGCAGCATGGTAAGCAAGTAGTTGGTTTGATCTGTCACGACCTTGGGGATGGCACTTTCAACAAGATTATTATCCTGCAAAACAGAAACATTGTTATATAAAGCCATGAAATGTTGCACAATATTCTCAGAAATTAAGTCCTGGTTGTTGTAAGTTACAAAGACATTAGGTGCTATCAAATTGTTAATGAAGAAATGCACGTTATGCTAAGAAAAGATATTGAATGGACATATAACCAAGTTACAAAGAAAAGGGTTTGAGTATCATTGTGCTTTTTCTTTCTTCATTAAGTTGTAATTTTTAAGATAATTAAGCAAAATCTAGAAAAATAAATTGGCATAACATGTTAAGAATTTGATAAAGAAAGCTAAAAAATCATCACATATATTAAACACACAACACAAGTATTCTTCATAAATGTAAATAATGACAGTACCAGGGATAGGGACTATGTCATTTCCCTGATGCAGAATCCACGCTAAGGCTAATTGAGAAGGAGTGAATGCATGCTTTGAAGCCAAGTCATTGATTCTTTCATAGAAACACTTGTTCTAGTAACTCCGTCAAAGTTCATGGAGTGAATGATCTTCGTAGCATTTCTTATTCTAGTAACTCTGTGAAAGAACTTTGTATTATGATCTCCCTCAACGTGCCATTGAACTCTAGCTTTTTCTTTCCAAAAAGCCTCCTCATAATTAAGTGCCAAATCTAATTTAGCTTGAGCTTCCCTTTCTTTAACAGCCAGATCATTATTGTACCCTTGTCGCGCAATAACGTCCTGAATGCCGCTTAACTCCGTGTCAGCTGTTTTAACCTGATCATGAACATTTCCAAAAAATGTTTTTGTTCCAAGCTTTGAGAATTCCTTTGAGAATTTAAAGCTTTATAGACAAAACATACATAGGACAACCCACGACTTTAACCTTCCAAGAATCTTCAAACACTCTATAACAGTTACTGTGCAAAGTCCAAGCAAGGAGGAATTTGAATTGAGATCTAAACCTAATTTCCTGACAGTCAAAAGTAAGAAGGAGAGGATAATGATCAGACCTATTACGAACAAGAGTGGAACAGGCAGATTTAGAGCAAGTGTCAATCCATAATTGATTGCAAATCACTCTGTCCATCCGCTTCTGCGTGTGCCAAGCACCACATCTGCCATTAGACCAAGTGAATTGACCACCACTAGTTATAATATGCACTAAATGATTCAGATCCGTCCAGTCCTGAAACTCCTCCATGGGACCTCTAGCTGGGGAAAGAGATCCATTGTATTCATGAGCTCCAATGATGGCATTAAAATCGCCAATGATAATCCAAGGCAGGCTTGTCTGGTTTAAAACACTTTGTAAGCCACTCCATAAGTTTCTTCTAGCTACATAGCACGTAGAAGCATACACCGCCGTGATTCCAAGCGTTTGCTCATTCAACTTGAAAGTGAAAGAGATGTGTTGATCTCCAATATTCACAATGCCAGGATCAATGCCTTTATCACATAAAAACCACAGTTTAGGAGACAAATCTCCTCCACTATTAACATCAAAAAACTTAAGTTTGAGTCTATTAAGCCAAGAGGTGGGGAAAGATTCAGCATCCATCCAAGGCTCGGCTACGAAGACAAACTGGGGATGATTAGATTGAATTAACCTTTTTAAAGCCAATTTTGTTGGAGAGTTGGCTATACCTCTCACATTCCAATATATGCAATTCATGGAGAATTTTGAGCACTCCCAGGCCTAGACCTTGTAGCATAATTACTCCTGGAATAATGCTTCTTGTTGGACTTATTTCTAGCTCTAACTTTGACCAATTAAAAACCATCATTATCCACACTTTATCCTACACCTTTCCTTTCTCCAGTGCCATGCCTGCCTTGCTCCAATTCCACCATATTTGCCCAGGAGGAACTCAGGAACTCCACGTCATTAGCTACCTGCGTAAAATTGGTTTCAGGAACATCCTTCTCATTCATGTCTTGGGAAGCATCAATGAAACTAGAGTCTCCTCCAGAGCACTCTGCATCTTCACCACCTATAAAGTTCGGTTGCGGAATAATAACACTAGCTAAACTTTTAACTAAGTAAGTAGTGAAGTTGCCAACAAACCGAGACTGAGACTGCACAACCACAACAGCAACATCGTCATTTACAACTGCAACTGGCTCTGCAGCATCCACTTTCTAAGAAGTTTCTTCACATTGAACATTTTCCTTGCTTTTGTTTGTATCCTCTTCTTGCTCCTTAAAGTTAACTCTCTTATAAACCTTCCTTCCGGATTTTTTTTATTACCAAGGACATCATCAGCCACAACACTTTCCCCTTTCCTCTTGCAATTGCTAAGATTGTGCCCTATGACATTGCAAGTTAAACAGAATTCAGGCAGATTCTCATACTCTAATTCCACAAAAAAAGCATAAACCTTTTCTCTCCACTAAGACTTTGTACCTTAATTATTTGGTCATATTCATGTCAAAAAGAACTCTGACGAAATGCCCAAAAGGACGCTCAAAACAACAACTGTTGGAAGTAGAATCTGTGCATAATGGCGTCCCCACACTACTCACAATAGCAAAAGCGATGTGTGGCCTCCAATATTCTTGAGTCAGACCATGAATTCGAACCCAGACCTGAGCAGAAGTTTGGTTTAACAGGGTTGGATTGAAATCCCTGCTCCAATTGAAAAGTTTTAAAATACCTGAACCAAGGTTCCACGAAGCAGTGGATCTCACCCGTCGCATATCTTGCAAGCAAGAGAATGAAAATTCATAATACCCTTTTTCTAGAGAGGTGACTCCCCACTTTCCAATCGATTTCCATAGCCCTAGAAGATTCAACTTGAGGAATTGGACCGTTAGAGGAGAAGCTCCTTTTGTCCAGATTACTCTACTGTGTAAGTTGTGCTTGCAAGCATCAACCCCCTTTTGATATTCTTCCTCCGGAATGACAATGGCCAACCGATCCCCTTTGACGCAAGGAGTAGGAAGCTGACTCAGAGGTATGTTATAAACATTATTCATTGCTTCAACAAATGATTTGGGTTGTTTTGGAAGTTTGGGATGTTCGATTTTGAAGAGAGAAAACAATTACATTGAACAATTTCAAGAAAAAGGTCTTCCATGGATGCTCCGAAACTAGCGCTCCATCAATCACTGAAAATAAATTAGTGTCTATTAGTAATTAAACTAGAGAGCACTTCAACAGAAAGAATAAACAAATAAGGGGAAAGGATGTCCCCTTGTCTAATACCTCTCATAGGAATAATTTTTTTAGAGCTAATATTTTTTATGAGAATAGAAAAGGTTATCAAAGTAACACATTTCATAATGATATTAGTTATGTTGTTAGGGAAACCAATATCATTTAAGGTGTGCTCAATTAAAGACCACTCAACTCTAACATAAGATTTATCAATATCTAACTTAATATCCATATAACCTTTTTTGTTACTTTAATTTTTACGAAGAATATGAAGTAATTCATATGCTAGAATGATGTTATAGTTATGATTTTGTTAAGGACGAAAGCACTTTGAAATGGGCTAATAATGTTATTTAAATGATGTTTTATCCTATGGGATATAGTTTTAATAATGATCTTTAAGGTAACATTACAAAAGGGAGGTAGGTCTAAAATCATAAGGCATAGAAGGATTTTAAGGAGGTTATCTAGATCCTTTTTATCCTCTAAAATGTCCTTGAAGTTCCATAGAGTATGAGTCAATCTTCTAAGAGCTCCAAGTTTGTCTTGGGCTCTAAAAACCATACTATGGATGTCTCCAAATTTTTATTTGCCACATTTAGCGATTCTTTGAAGGGTGCTGGTTAGTTTAGACACTTGATCCATCATAGTATAGTTTCATACTTCATTCACTACCTTCTTACTTTCTTCACCAGAAAACAATATCATCTCAAATCTCATATTTGAGATACTTTTCTTGTTATCTGCTCTAAAAATGGGATTAGCACTAAATAGAAGAAGGATAGAGTTTTGGTCAGAAGAATATATATGGAGATGATTGTTAGAAAAATTTGGGTACTTAGCAATCCAATTGTTAGACACAAGAAATTTATCAAGTCTAGCTTGAATAAATTTGGCCCCCAATTGATTGTTTGCCCAAGTAAAACCATCAGGCTACCAAGTTTAAAGAGTATCATTGAACATGTTAGCAAGATTACTATCAATAAGATTATCATATAGTTTGTCCTTCGAACAGAGCCGTCCCAATTTTTTCGGAGGCCTTATATAAGTTAGTCGCATTTTAATCATGGAAAAACAATAGAGGTCCTATCTAATTATTGCTTAACCATTATAAACATTTTATGAGGAGCTATTTAACCATGAGTTAACTATAACAAATTTGAGGCTTTGTGCAGTAGCCTGTCTTGCACGCCCTCAAAGACGGTTCTGCCTTCGAAGAGTTTATGATATTAAAATACCCATAAACAATCGAGTCTTCGTCAGAATCAAACCTCCCAACCACCCTCCACCAGAGGTGGAACAGTTACTTACATGAAAGTTAGGCATATTATAACTAAAATTATGACAATTATTTCTGAAAGATGAATAGGACAATTTATCATCAGAAATGAAAATAATTTCTAGATGATGGGTAGACAAAATTCAAAATTCATCTGATACAAAAAGTCAACAGTGACCAAAACCAACTTTGACTTTTTGAATTTTTTGGCAAACATGGCCTCTTTAAGTAAAAAACAATGTTGACTTGTGATTTGGATCATCATCAATCAAGAAAAATCAAGAAAATTGAGGTTACTTGCAACCTTGAGAAACTCGAAATTTCACTAAGTTATGAAAAATAATGGTTTTTACCCAACTTTGCAAGACCATAACTTGTGATCCAAGTAACCATTTTCTTCCATCCAAAGCTCAAATGATATCTCATCTTACATACAACAAAAATGTTCTACTGATCCATGGTAAAAAAAATGCATTGATTTTGAGTTATAAGTCCATAAAGTTAGGGTTTCATAAGATTTGAACTTTGACACTTAGAAAAATTTTAGGTAAAATCTGTCTCATGTTTTGTCCAACTTTGGAGGCATTTTTCATTATGATCCAAGGGAAATCGACAAATCTCTTTTATTGAGCAAAAGGATCCATGTTATCCTCATCATATATCCTACACATATTCACCACCATAGGAAATTTGCAAATCTCTTGATAACCAATACCTTGCTTAACCTCAAGATGCAATCTGCTTTCAAACTTGATGCACTTCGACCCCTCAGCAATCGCACCATTGTAGTGTGGACAAAACTTCACCAGCTCTTCTAACTTGACAGCATACTCAACAACTGTCATATTTCTTTTCATAATCTCAAGTAATTTGATCTCCTTCTTGCTGCACACATCCTCTGGAAAGTACTTCTCTAGGAATTGAGCTTTGAACACGACCCAAGTAATTTCAGTACCAAGGAATCTCCTTCTAGGTAATTCTAGTCATTATTAAAGCCAACTGAGAAAAACCTTTAATGAACCTTCTATAATAACCTGCCAATCCTAAGAAACTTCTAACTTCGAAAGCATTCTTCAGTCTCTCCCAATTAATCACTACTTTGACTTTTGATGGATCTACTGCCACACCTCCTTGAGATATCATATGACCAAGAAACTTCACTTCCGTCATCCAAAACTCACACTTGCTTAACTTGGCAAAGAGTTGTTTCTCTAATAACAACGATAGAACAATTCTTAGATGTTCTTCGTGCTCTTGTGGAGTACGAGAATAAATAAATATGTCATCAATAAATATCACCACAAATTGATCCAAATAAGGTTGAAATATCCGATTCATGTAATCCATGAAAACAGCTGGAGCATTTGTCACACCGAAAGGCATCACAAGAAATTCATAATGGTCATATCGGGTCCTAAATGCGGTCTTTGGTATATCATAATTCTTCACACGGATCTGATGATAACCTAACCATAAATCAATCTTCGAGAACACACAGGCTCCTTTCAATTGATCTAACAAGTCGTCTATCCTGGGTAGACGGTATTCGTTCTTGATGGTAACTTTATTCCACTGAAGGTAATTGTCATACCCCAAATTTTGACCACTAAGATTTCCCATCATTGTGTAAATCATCACCACAATATGGGTGAATCCTCATACCTCATCAGTCTCCCCAAGGATGGGTGAACATTCACTACTATAAAAAATTAGGGTTTCAAGCCCTCTCAGAGATTTAGACAAAGGATCAATCAAGAATTGACATGATCTTCAACTTGTCTAAACCTCTCAAATATCCCCAATGGATCAATAGGCCTCCCACTTCAAGGATTAAGCACAAGGCTGCTCCCTTCTAGGTGGATCAAGCCTCAAGATCGCCAGTATCACCAAATTAGGGTTTTGGTCGACCAGGGCCTCCAGATGGAAATTTTCCTCTGGGCATGATCCAATGCTTTAGAGCATAACCTAAAATGCTCAATGGAACCTCATGGACCCAATCATCAAGTCAATTTGGCTTTAGGGGATGCATTCATCAAAAATCAGGAATTAGGGTTTCTTGACCTAATTCACCTCTAAGTTGACTTTTGGGACAAATCATGAGCCAAGACCTCAAGGGATGATTTGAGGGTCTCCAATATACCACATTGATCCATTTGCAACAATGGATTGATCCAGGAAGCTTGATCAACAAGTTTCAATTTCATCTGAACCACAGTTAGGGTTTCGCGGGAAAAGTCAACTGTAGCTTTGACTTTTGACCAGGACATGCTCCCAAACCCTAGGACATGATCCTATACACCCTATAACACCTATGAAATCAATCCATCAAGTTTGATTTAGGTCAAGGACTTGATTTCACAGAGGATCGCACAGTTTGGAATTCATCTGACAAAAAGTCAACTGTGCACAAAAGTCAACTTTGACTTTTTAAGATTTTTCACAATTATGGTTCTTTGACCCTAAAATGATGTTAATGTGTGATTGGAATCATCATTCATCAAGAAAAATTAAGAAAAGTTGGATAACTTGTAAAAGGGGTAACCATAAAAAAACTTAGAAATTTTCTAAGTTATGGAATAAAGTGGCAAGGGTACCAACTTTGGAGAATCATAACTCCTAAACCACAAGGCCATTTTTCCCCATCCAAAGCTGGATTTGTAGCTCTCATTACCGTATACAAAAATTTCAACTACACCTCATTCTAATTCATCATGGATTTTGAGATATAGAATGATCAAAATCACAAAAAGTGAAAATGTCACTTTTTTCCAACACTTAGTGAAATTTTCACTAAGTCAGAATCTGCCTTCACTTTTTTCCAAATGTAGGGGGATTTTTCACTTGGATCCAAAAAGTATCAAAACCAACTATGATCAAACAGTTGTTGTATCATATAAGGGCGTCCCAAAATGGCCAAGAACTCCATCAAAATCCACTTAAGCCATGAGATATGACAATGGCAATATGCCTTGCTGAAAACTGTCAAGGCAAGGCAGATTTGTGCATTTTGCTCGATTTGCCCAAATTTTGCAAAGAGCAAGCAACTCTATCCATTTGAACACCTCAAGGGGGGACCAAGGAGGAACCAACTCTGATCTCAAGCCTCCCAAGTCTTTGGAACCAAAAATAGCACGCCAAACCTAGAAATCCCTAAAAGAGGGACAAGACTCCAATTTTGTTTTAGAGCATTTAATGGATGCACCAAGGTGGCATGGACTGAGCCATTTCTAACTGAATTCAGTCAAGACTTATCCAAGACCAAGGGAACCAGCAGCCTGTGCCCTAACCTCTAGTCAATGGCTAGAGGAGACTTGGATTCTCATTGCTCAACATTGGCCAAACCTATGCAGCAGTTGCCATTCACTATTCCTTGCAAAACAAACTTGCTCTACTATAAATAGAGCTCATTTGTGATCCATTTGAGTACACCAAAGCCATCAAACAGATGCTTTCCTTAAAATCTCTTCTTTCACTCCAAATTTGCCTTCCAAAGCAAGTTACTATCGAGTTTTGAGTTTTAGAGAAATTCCAATCAAACCAATCACCCACACACCTCACATACATCATATAGAAGTGATCTAAACACTCACATAACATCTGGAACACAAAAATCACAAAATAACCAGCCAATTGCTCAAGCCTTTGACAGATTTGCAGTTAGGGTACCATCTCAAGTTCCAGATCATTTCCATTCACTCCAAGCATCCAGACACACTCCATGGCACCTAGGGAAGCTATCCAGATCATTGGAACCTAGCTATAACACCTCTAACCCAAAACACGATCACCAGCTTCAAGAGGTGAGCATGAGCTCTTCTAACTCTATGATCCATGCATTTTTTGCTGCACAATAATTTGACCATATGTTCATAATCATGCATAGAGTGTTTTCCCTCAATCAATTGCATTGTTTGAATCATGTGTGGAATTTCTAAACCTTCGTACAGAATTTAGGGTTCTTGAGGTTTCTCTTTGATTTCTTATTCCATGCTTAAAATAAATGAAATTAAAGACCATAGACATAATCGTGAGGTTGAAACGAGTAGATTGATATGTAGATTGCATGATATAATCAAGTATTCAGTGAGATTGGATAGAAAACGCAAATCTGCAGAAACAGAGGAAGGGCGCGTGTTCTTGCCATGTTCTTGGCGCCCTTTTTCAAATATTTGGATATTTGAATTTTATGATTTTTATTTAATTGATTCCAAAATTAATTTCTCTCTGAGTTTTAATGATTTTGAGTTGATTCTTTTTTTTAATAATTCACAAAAATGTTAATATATTTTATTTTACCAAAAAATTCCAAAAAATATTATTTATTTCATATAATTGATATTTTTGCAAAGAATTAATATTTTAATTATTTTTGACATTTAAAATATTTTTTCCTTCTTGATTTTTGCAAATTTTAGTGATTTCTAATCATTTTGTAGGTCAAAACTTGATTTTTGAAACATTAATCCAAGATCACAATTTGTTTTCCACATGTTAAACAATTTTGATCATTTTAATTGAATTTTTTATTCAATTAAAATACATTTGGAAAATAAATTAGGGTTTTGATTAATTCAACCCTCATCAAACCTTTTAAATAAACTTTTGGGCCTCTAATAGAGTGTAAGACCCAATCCCCCTTTGTACCTAAAACTTTTTGGGCCTCAGTCATGGTATAAGTCCCAGTACAGTTTTCAAAATAACAGTGCGATCCTTGTTTTTAACCCTGGGCCTCTCCTTGAGTTGTAAGCCCCATATCTTGTACAAAAATAACTCTTTGGGCCTCTAATAGAGTGTAAGACCCAACCCCCTTTTAACCAAAACCTTTTTGGGCCTCAAATATTGTATAAGTCCCTCTGCGTTAAAAGAAAATCTCGGCGCGATTTCCATTTTAAAACAAATCCCTCGGCCTCTCCTTGAGCTGTAAGCCCCACCACTTGTATAAAAATAAACTTTTGGGCCTCTTGAGAGAGTGTAAGACCCATCCCTTTGTACAGAAAACCTTTTTGGGCCTCAGTCACTTGTATAAGTCCCTGTAAAAATTCAAAACAACAGTGCAATCACTAATAAAACCTTGGGCCTCTCCTTGAGCTGTAAGCCCCAACAACCTTTTCAAGGTACTTTCTCCTTTGATTTTGAATATAATATTGTTATCAAAGCTTTCTTTGTTGAAAAACTAACCAAACAGCATGGAAGCTCTACAACCGAGTAAGTGTTTACCCGCTTTCTTTATCCGCTTTCATATATATATATATATATATAACTGTATTGTGGGGCTGCTCACTGTAAGTCTTATTTCACATACTTTATATACCATGTAATACTAGTATAGCTATTTAGAGTCTTCCTCAGTAACTACGTCTAGCACTAGGTAAAGCCTCGTTGATCACTCTTAAAAATAGACAAGACTAAATCCCCTATAGGAGCACCAGATACAGTCTTCTCTTCGGCTGTCCTCTGTAGAAATTGTCAAAGAAACTCTAACTCCCCAGAGATGATCTTTTCTCTGTGAATGACATCTCTTGAGTTTCTTCCAAATTCTCGGACTTTCCTGGCTTGATCTATTCTCTGTGAATAGCCTTTCTTGAACTTCTTGGGGTTTGGGGACCCACATGCTTCTTAAAAGCATCCCCGCCTCCTCTTGGGCGTTGTACAAGGACCCATCGGCTTCTTATAAGTTTTCACAGCCTCCTCTTAGGCTTTGTATAATGATTCTTCCTCAGCGAAGATAGCCTCCTCTTGGGCTTCGTACAAATTGTCCCTTCGACTTCTTAAAAGTTTTTCTGCCTTCTCTTGGGCTTTGTACAAATTGTCCCGACGGCCTCTTAAAGGTATAGGAACAGAAACTAGTCATCTTAATAGAACAGTCTTTCAAAAGAGTCTAGACCTTCATCCCTTAACCTTCCAGCCTTCATTCAGGCATCATACAACATGCCTTCGCTATCTGAGAATCTACTTCTCAAACACCAGTAGACTTGAATGGTCTCAATACCCTTTGGATTTCTCATTTCCTTAAAGAACAGGAAATAACCCTGATCTTTTGATCAGTACCAAAGTACAACCCCACCTGGAATTAGTCTCTTTATAAGAACTGATTTTCTCTTTTATAACATACTGGACCTGTCACTCAACTGAAACAGTCACCAACCTCTTTAGCCGCTATCTCGGGCTTTGTACGAGATCCAAAATCACTCTCTTGTTGAGTATAAAAGACTCTCTTATTGAGTCAATCTCCTTTTAGCCTCCATCTCGGGCTTCGTACGAGATATAGATCACTCTCTTGTTGAGTATAAAAGACTCTCTTGTTGAGTTAAACCCCTCTTTTAGCCTCCGTCTTAGGCTTCATATAAGACAGATAAAAACACTCTCTTGTTGAGTATAAAAGACTCTCTTGTTGAGTCGATCACAAACCTCTTTAGCCTCTATCTCGGGCTTTGCACGAGATCCAAAATCACTCTCTTGTTGAATATAAAAGACTCTCTTGTTGAGTCAATCTCCTTTTAGCCTCCATCTCGGGCTTCATACGAGATATAGATCACTCTCTTGTTGAGTATAAAAGGCTCTCTTGTTGAGTCAAACCACTTTCAGCCTCCATCTAGGGCTTCGTACGAGATAGAAAACACTCTCTTGTTGAGTATAAAAAGACTCTCTCATTGTGTCAAACAACCTCCAGACTCTCTTGTTGAGTCAATCACCTATTCAAGACTCTCTTGTTGAGTCAAAACCCTTTAGCCTCTATCTCGGGCTTCGTACGAGACACATAAAAACACCCTCTTGTTGGGCCAATAGCCTCCTCTTAGGCTTTGTATAAAGAAAACCTTGGTTGAGTCAATCAACCTTTTAGCATCAAACCTGTGCCTTACTCACAACTTACAAACATCAATAACTCCTCTTTAGAGATGACAAATTCTCTCTAAAACCTTTTCAGCTTCACATCTTGGGCTTTGAACAAGATACAAATAGACCCTTCAGCTTCACATCTTGGGCTTTGAACAAGATACAAACCACTTTTAGCTTCACGTCTTGGGCTTTGAACAAGACACCAAAACAACCTTTTTCCTCCCATAGAATAGGAGGAACTACAATCGCTCTGATTTCTCTGTTTCGTTAAACGGGAATACGTAGGCATAAGATTGAAAAATCTTAGCTAGCACACTAATCAAAAACCCAAAATCCCATACCTTCACACATCAATCGAAAAGCATCAGTCCTAACATCCTACCAAATAGCATAGTCCCGTCACACTGTGTTCTTAACAAAATAAGCAGAGAGAGGCCCCACTTCCACATAGCATCTGTAACCTAACAGACCGCTGTTCAAACTCAGTATGCAAGCAGGGTTAATTGGAGACATCTATTTCCCTTCCTTCATCAGCTTCAATAGGATAAAAAATGAATTGACCTGTAGTACCCCAGAGCGACGGTGCTTAAGAACCACGTCCAAAATCGCCCGCTACAGAAAAATGGCACCCACCGTGGGGCCTTTCTTTCTTTCTTACAATTTAGGGTGAAAACTTTGGACAAGTCATTTTCATGGCGGTGGCCGCCACAGAAAAATGGCGCCCACCGTGGGGCTCTTTTTCTCTTTCTTATCTCTCAGGGTGAATCCTTGAGTTCACAAAATATCACAGAAATGGCGACTCTGCTGGGGAGTCATTGTCTGTTAGGATCATAAGACTAGAGGTCTAGGATGATTAAGACAAATATATATACTGCTTTTTCCTAAATGATATCTGTGTTTATTTTTCTGCTAATGGGAATGCGTGTGATGCCGCATGTGGAAAGATTGAGTATACACCTAAGATAGGTGATGGCAATGCGGGTAATCTTATTGGGAGTGAATTCCAGTTAAGAACCCCCGATCGACCATCAAACTCAGTGGAGACTCCCTTTGCAGATACATTGCCTATACGACTTCGGTTGTTGAAAGTAGTGTGGTCGACTGGGTTATCTGAGAAGCTGAGGTTTTTAGCAGACTTAAGCCATTTTGTAGTGCGGAAGCTATCAGAAATAGTTGTCACGCGATACTACCCTCATCTGAGATCACTCTAGGGTACATCAGCTCGCTGGCGATCCGCTTGCTGTTGTTATCCCAGAGGGGTCAATGATTTTGCGGACAGGTACAAAAAATCACCAGAATAAACCTTTGGGGGGTAGAGCCTTGACTTCATGACACCGAACCTTTGACCGAATGTTTTTTATATGTTTTTGTGTGTTGCATTCATACATTCATTAAAAAAAATTAAGACTGAAAAAATCTTCTCTTCTAGTCTCTCTTTTTCAAATTAAACTAAGACAATGATTGCAAATGTCAGAGAAAGGAGATTGCGCTAATGGATTTTGGTAGAAGGAAAACTTATAAGTACACCTTCAAGGTTCCAAAGTTGGAGGATTTGAGAGGTTTGGCGAGAATGATCACCAACCACGAGGCTTTCAGAGCCAAGTATGGAGGACTACTGTCCTTGTTAAGGGTCCATGTAATCGAAGGAATCCTGTCCACGCTAATCCAGTTCTACGATCCGGTTTATCATTGTTTCACATTCCTGGATTATCAGCTAGCACCAACACTGGAGGAGTATTCTCACTTGACTGATCTACACATTACTGATCAAGCTCCCTTTTCTAGACTGAAAGAAATTCCAAAGGATCAAACCAATGCAAGAGTAATTTATTTGGACGAGTCAGAAGTCAGGACTCACATGACCACTAAGGGTGGCATCCAAGGTTTGCCAGCCCAGTTCTTGACAAAGAAAGCCCTATCAAATTTTACCATTAGATCCATTGATCTCTTGCATGTCATATTAGGTCAATCATGTTGCATAGCTAACCCTTTTATCAGGTTTTGTTTGTGTTTGTTTCATTTGCGAATCAGGTTTTATTTCAAGAGGATTCAAGAGGTGTTTAATCAAGATTTTAGATGGAGCATTGAATCAAGCAAGTCTATCAATTAAGAGTTGTCTCCATAACCCTCTCCATGATCCTCTCCTTAACCAAATTTCTACCCTCAATTGTCACCTTTAATTCCAAACCAATTTCGATAATCATTTATTAACTATTTTTCTTATCCAAGTATCCATCTTTCATTCTAACCATTTTCATACCTATTTTCAAATCCAAAAATCTTTTCATTTATCCAATTTTTAATCCATAAATATCTATTTCTATGATCCATTTTCCATTATCAATGCAAATATCCAATTCCATACAATTTTATCTTTTAGGGCCATATTTAAGATCTTTTCTTTTTTTAATTCAAATATCCATTAAAACCATAATTATTATCCTTTTTTCAAACCAAACTTCTACCAATACCCATTCAATCACTCATTCAATTACCAAATTGTCCAAAATCTATAAACCCATTTCCTTCTCTTAAATCCATTTCTAAATCCAAATTGCATTTTATTCATATATTCATCATTATCCATAATTATCCCTATTTTAACATTATCCTTTTTACCTATTTTAATATCCAAACAAAAATTTCATTCAAATATAAAAAAAAAACAAATTCATTTTCATTCGACATTTCAATTCAGATTACCAATCGTAAGCCCATTTCATGTTTTTTACAAAGGCCCATTGTCTAACACAAATCAAACAAAAGTGTAGTGCCTAAACTCAAAAGGGACTCCACACTACTCCTTGCCATGCCAAAGCAAACAACTTCTGTGCCACGCGACAAACCTGAAGCTAAACCGTATGCTCCTCCAACATAAACCACTGCAACACTACACTGTAACAATGACACAGCCTGCTCACAACGCTCCGAGATCTGCAGTGAAAATGACAATTCAACAACGGTCAAAATTCAAAAAGAAATTGAAGAAACAAATTCTATTTTTCTGGAGGAGTTAAATAGCAGAAGAAGAGGAGAGTAGAGGGGGGCTTCCAAGTTCCAACAACCGAAAAACAACATAACTTGTTTTCTGGTTTTACATTCAAAAACCCCAAAAAAAAACCAGAAATAACCTCTCGTCCGCCACCAATCTGGCTGGTACCACAACATCAACCATAACAACCCATCCTCCATCATTCCCTTCGAATCAAAACAAAACCTGAAACAAATATCAACCTTCATCGTCGCCAAAAACAACACAGAGCCTTCAACCTTCTCTTTAAACCATACCCTTAACAACCTTAAATCCTCCTTCAATAAACCTCCCTCAATCTCTGTTCAGCCGTGACCTTTAAACCAGACCCAACATCTTCAACCTCATCCTAAATCTCTCAACAACTTTCTGAAACCCTCTTTCTCCTCTTCATTCACACAAACCTTCTTCATCAAACATCAGTAACAACCATAAACCTTTCTCTTTCGATCCCTTTTTTCCAAAATCAAACCAAATCACTTCAAATCAAAAAAAGGAGATGAAGACAGAAAATTTTTGAGCGAAACACAGTGAGTCTAAATCGTACAAACCTGAGAAAGAGAAATCAATTGGATTTGAGACGAAGGCAAGTGAGATGGATCCAAACTAAAGCCTTTGTTCGCGAGAAAAGTTACAGAAGGTTGAGAGCATTTCGTTTCGACCTTGATTCAATGTTGGTCTTTCCAACTCGTTTCGCCCTTTTCAATCTGCTGCATAATACCATTGTTGTGTTGATGCATTGATTATTTGTGTTTTTTGTGAGATTTGATGATGGACCGTGTTGGTGATTTTAACCTAATTCTTTTTCTTCTTTTTCTAACTAAACCGTACAGGGTTGGTAACTGGGCTTCAGGCACATCTGACTTCTCTCACACCCCTCTCAACATGATGTACACCCCACCTTCTTTCACTAAAAACCTTGTTTTATTTTATTTTATTTTGAAATGATGGTAGACTTTGACTAAAGCTTGCGATCCTTGCTGATGCACCATCCCTCAAGCTCGCCTCACCCCCTTTATATTTTTGAACCGTTCCGTTTTATGTGATGGGCTTCAAGCCCAAAGGATCCTATCCTATCTTTTTTTATACGCACACCCTTATAAATCTAGTGCACCCCTCTTTGTTTTATCAAACTCCATTCATTTTGTCTTTACTAATTTGTGTTAAAATAATTTCTAATGAGTTTTTTAGTTTTAAATTTGATTAGTCTTATTTTGATTTTGTTTAGCTATTTAAAGTTTTGATTCTGCTCCGATTCTATTTTCTTTTATTTTGGCCAATGATATCATATAAATCTTGACTTTGTTGATTATTTCAAAATCACTAAAATTCTAGATTTGTAGGAGGCCACCTTTTTTCATTTATTTTGGTTGATGAAAGTCAAATATCAAGATTATCAATTTGCCGATTTAAATCTTGGTTTATACGAGACCAACTTTATTTTCGTTCCGATTCTTTTTTCTTTATTTTGGTCGATGAAAGTCAAATATCAAGATTATCGATTTGCCAATTTAAATCTTGGTTTAGATGAGACCAACTTTATTTTCATTCCGATTCTATTTTCTTTATTTTGGTCGATGAAAGTAAAAAATCCAAGATTATCGATTTGTCGATTAAATCTTGATTTAGACGAGACCAACTTTATTTTCATTCCGATTCTATTTTCTTTGTTTCGGTCGAGGACATAACAAACTTCATGGTTTGGTTGATCTCATTAAAGCGACAAAAACTTTGATCAATATGAGACCACTTTCTTTTTATTTCAGTTTCTTTTACTATTTAGTAGATGAAAGTCAAGAATCATTGATTATCGATTTCTCGATTAAATCATGATTAAGACGAGACTATTTCTATTTTATTTCATCTCATCTTATTCATGTCTTTTACATCATCATATTTGAATTATAACTTGTTATCTTTTAGTATCTTTACAACTGTTATCTTTCCCCCCATTCCAAAGGGAGACTTTCTTAAAATTGACTCATGAGTCACTAAAACAACCACCTTATCTTATCCTTCTAGGTTTACCCCTATTTCTTGGCCTCATGAGAGCCAATGAAATCATAACTTAGAAATAGGATAGAGTTCTTAAACTCTATGTGATTCTCATCATCATGAGAACTCACTTTTCCCCTATAACTTAGATTTAGAGAGTTATCGTGAACTCTAAAATGAGCTCATACTCATTTCCCCTTGGAACTTTGGCCATAGTCAATGGTTCCTCTTCCTTCACCCATAGATCGGTGAACTACGGATACTCTGATTCCACTCCCGTAAGGATACGTAGGCGCAAAGTGCGATGCTTTGTCGAGTATACTTAGATACAAACCCCTAGGGTTTCAACCTTTAGCATAACACCCTTAGCAAGCGAGTAAGATGTGACAAGTTAAAACAAGAGGTTCCCGTAGAGTACTACGGACGTTTAGGATGCTAATACCTTCCCTAGGCGTAACCGACCCCCGAACCTTAGATCTCTCCCCCTTTAGGTTTTCTCGATCTTGAACCTTTCCTTTGGATAAATCAAAGTCGGTTGTGAATTTAAAGAATGCGATGCAAGTTAATTAATAGCTTGTTATCCGATTCTCACCGCAACAGAAATGGTGACTTCACTGGGGAATACCCATTGTTTTTTAGGGTTAAGCCCACCTTGTTTTTGCTTGTTTTATTTTGCCATATTTGTGTATATCTGTCTAATTGCCTGTATATATGTTGTGCTTGATTATCTTTTGTTGGCTTGGTTCTTGAGTGGTGAGATAAATCCTATACCCGGATTTGAGTGCACTTATGATAGGACGATGATATTCAAGGAGGCTTTGAGGGAGTCGAATCCCGAAAAGTTGAATTGAGACACCATCACTCAGTTGAGGCCCTCTTGAGAGTCTAGTTATGTTGAACGAATCTGTTCGTGAAAACGTGCTACTCTCAACCTAGGAGCCCATGATATTGAGATTCGTAGTTACCAAACCCCACTTGGCCTTTTAGGATGTAGTGCGGTGACCATGATGGAGTCTATTTCTGAATTGGTTGTCACGCGATACTACACTCAGACGAGATCCTATTGAGAATTTTATTGATTACCAAGTCATCTGGGAAGTCGATAAAATCCGAAAGATGGGTTGCCGACTCTGGGAACTTCTTAGAACCCTATTCAGCATATGAAAACCAGTAGTACATACCTATTGGATGGGTAGACCATGGCTCCATTCATGAGACCCTAAAACTTAGGATTTGTATGTTTTGTTGTGTGTACATATGTTTGTGCTCGTGTGCTTTATACATCCATACATTCAAGCATTCCTAGCCCCTTTGGTTTCGAGGAACTCAATTGTTTGTTTCCTTTTCAAAAGATCAACAGAGCCTGGATCTTAAAAACAATAACTTCTTCAGTTTTTCCAAAAAAAAAAATTCGCAACTTGCCTTTGAGTTCCCTGAAACCATTTGGCTTGCATTAGCATCCCATTTGCATCATGTCATAGCATGTGCATTTCCTCTCCGTCTTGTCTCATGTCACCGTTTTCCCTTCAGAATCGTCTTCGAATTCCCGACACAACAACAACATGCGAACCCAAACTCGACAAAGGATGTATGAACAGTACTGTGAAATGGACAGAGTCAACAATGAATTAAGTGAGCTCCGAGGAGGAATGGGGCAGATTCTGGAGGCAATTCAAGTTATGAGGGCAAATATGGATACACAAGCGACGGTGGTCTCTGAGATTATCACTACAACTGTAGAACCTCCCGTTACTACTGTGAACCCCACGTTGGGCATGCCTTTTAACTTCATGCATGTCCGGCCATCACTTCTACTCAACAAGCTGTTCCTTTGGTTAATAAGGCTTTTCAAGCTATTCATACCTTCGCTCCAGCAGCAGTGCAAGCTCAGGTGCGCCCAGTTTTTCAGAACCCACATCCGGTTTATGAAGGAGATAATCGACATGAAAGGCTGAAGGAAAGTGTAGAGACAATTCAGAGGAAATTGGAAGCAATGGAAGGGAGCAATGTATTTAACACTAATGCTAAAGACATGTGCTTAGTCTCAGGCTTGGTAATTCCACCCAAATTCAAACTACCCAATTTCAACCTATACTTAGGTGCGACCTGTCCTAAGTCGCATTTGGTCATGTATTATCGATGAATGGCTGCATTTATGGATAATGATAAGTTGATGATCCACTGCTTCCAAGATAGTTTGAAAGGGGTTGCTGCAAAGTGGTATTTGACTTTGGACCAATCTAGGATCCAACGCTTTCAAGATGTATATGATGCTTTTGTAAAGCATTACAAATATAACATGGACCTGGCGCCAGATCGCATATAATCATTGAGCATGTCTCAGAATGATACCGAGTCTTTTAAAGAGTATGCACAGAGATGGAGAGAGCTGGCTTCACAGGTAGAGCCACCTTTATCTGAAAAAGAGTTAACTGATTGGTTTGTCAACATGGTGAGACCGGAATTCTACGAAAGGATGATCAGTAGCGTGTCTGCTACTTTTTTCGATATCATGGCTGTGGGGGTTAAAGTAGAGCTTGGTCTGAAGAGTGGAAAAATGACCAAGAGAGCTGGTAGTCCGAGAAACGATGCCGAGAAATCCTTCAAAAGGGAAGGAGATACCAGTGTGGTAATGACAAATAAAAAGAAGAAAAATCGGTTCTGGAAATGACAGCAGCAATAACAGTGTTATTCCGTTCAGCAACCTTATGTGGCCACCATCACGCCAACATTCAACAGTCAAGCTTCTGTTTATCAGCCGGTTCCTCAACCGCCAATGTATCAACGAGCACCCAACGCTCCTGCTTATCAACAACGGACTCAAGTTTCTCGTCATAACATTCCAGGTAAAAGAAAGGGTGGAAGGCCTCTGTTCCTCCCATTCCTATGACGTATACAGCATTGTATCCTGCTTTGGTGTAACAAGGATTAATAACTACAAGGTCGTCAGGCCCACCTCCTGATCCGCTTCCACCTTCTTACAACCCCAATGCTCATTGTGCATTCCATGAAGGTACACCAGGCCATAATTTAGAAGGTTGTTTTGCTTTGAAGCATATTGTGAGGGACTTAGTGGAGAGAAACATTTTGTCTTTCGATGGCTCCCAGCCTAATATCAAGAACAATCCTTACCCGCTCATGAGATAAGTAATGTTGTGGAGGACGTGTCAAGACAAAGATGGATTAGGGGTCTGTAATTGAACTCTTCTTTGATTTTCTGTATTTGATTCCCTAAAGCTGGCAATCTTTTAGCTGCTTCAGCAATTTTATTGTATTCCCTTTGCACTTTGAATTTGTATTTGCTTATAAGCTTTGTTTTACTTTCAAATTGGCAAGGTTAATGAAATGTTTGTGCATCTTTTGATTAAGTCCATTCGTTTCACTCACCTACTTTTATGCTCATATACAAAAAATATAATAATATCTTCATCTTGTTTCTTTCCATTTATCAAATTTGTTGATAAACAAAGGTTGGGGAGGATGATGAAAACGTTATATTCATAATTGTTGTGGTATGCTGTCGATTAAACCTTGCCGGGAATGTAAGGCATTGCTTCAATTCCTAAACACGGGAGAAATAAGGAAGATAATCCCTTGTTAACCCTTCGAGCCTAGAAGTAGGAGTCTTCATTCCTTACAAAAAAACCCTTAAATCTCAACCTTGGGGTAGGGTAGTTCTCAGTTTAACTTGCTTATGCAATCAAATGCAAGCGCTTCGTGCAAGGCGCCAGTCAGCTCTCTCAAATCAAGTGACTTCCTAGCTTTTGGAAACTTGAATGTATAGCTTGAGTTAGCTGAGCATAGGACTGGAGTTCATCACGAAGATTGGGTGGGGAAAATAAACTTTGAGCCTTTATCTTTTGTTTCATAAACCATGAACCAGGCCACGTTACAACCTTTAAAAGACCTAATTGAGGTAAGGTTGTTTTGAAAGCATACTACAGCAAGGTTGATTAACCTGACTCTTAATAATCTTTGATAATTACGTTGGTACAATCGAATCTACGACGGGATCAATGTCATTGACCGTTGTGGAAATTTCCCAAATGTACCCCTTATAGGAACTAAGGGAGGAATTAACTATCATCCAATTCTCGTTCGTCGTCAATTTGGATAGCCAATGAGGCATGTCCCGCACAATGCTCATCTGGAAGGTCTTTTCTTCAAGGAAGGAGAAAATGACAGGGCACTAAAGACAGAAATAGTGCATGCCTGGAAACACGTTCATAGGAAAGGACGAGAGTCTCTAGGAAAACCAGACTGTGTCTCGATGGAGCCTTATCTCTATTGGGTACAAACTAGAGCTCTCAAGCTGAGGATGCCTTACCCTCATCAGGAAGTTCTTCCATTAAGGGACTCTGCCCTTTATTTTATGTCTGAGACGGAAAAGCTTCAGGTTACTCTCAGCAAAGTTCAGCAGGAGAAGAGGTCTTGGAGGAACAAGTATCGTATTCTCAATTTGGAGTGTAAGAAAATACAGCAGCTATTAAGAGAAAAAGATGCCCTGATTGAGATTCTAGAGCAACATGTTGTAGAAAATCAGGATGACCAAAGGAATTTACTCGCTCCTTTCACTTGGCAAAGGAATGACAACCCGACAACGGCCCAAGAGCCCCGGTCAAAGAAAAGGAAAGCACCAGAACCAGCACTTGAGCTCTCCTCAGAGAGGACTCAGGATCCATTAGTTTAGATTTCCTTTTTCAGCACTTTGTAATCTACTGTATTTCCGTTTCCGCAATCCTTTGAATTCAATAAAACGGGGTTTCCCCACTGTTTGATGTTTGCAATCTAATTGTCGAAGTTTACTATGAATAAACAAAAACATACAATTAATATAATCATTGCATATCATTCATCATTCTCGCGTAAACGCATTCTTCTTACCTACGAATCTCACGTTTGTGTCTCGATTCTAGAGTCAAACTGTCTCATTCGTACAATACTCGGGCAAATTGTCAGAAAAAGATGGTCAAGTACGATACTCGGTTGTACAATACTCGTACAACCAAGTGGAAAATACGACTATATGGTCAAGTACGCCGCTCCTAAAAGCTCTCGTATCAGGCTCGAAGACATCCAGCCGACTGGATGGGGAGATCTGCCTGAGAGTACAAATACTATGCAAAATACAACTGAGGAATCCTCCTACGATAACTCTGCCTGTGAGACAGATTCCAGTGATCCTGCTCCGCCAAAAATCAGCGTTATTTCTGAAGACAAATCAAAGAAGGTACCAGACTTTGTGATTCACCGAGGAGTTCGCCGCCAATGGGTTGCAGTCGATGTTCCGAAGATTGTTCATAAGTCAAAATAATTGCCATCTTTAACCTTTCACCCTGCCCAGGTGAAACGGATGTTTTGATAGGGCTCACTTTCTGTAATTATCCCTCTTCGCTTTTCCCAAAGTGATAGAGTTTTGTTTTATAGGGCTGTAGTTTCAAGAACCGACTTGTTCATAAATAAAATAACGTCGTTCTGTAATTTCCGCATTAATTGTTGTTTTCTATTTTCGCTTTTCTCAGAAAATGGTAATCCTAAAAAATAAATCAATAATAAAAACAAACAGTAAACAAAAAAAAATACACTGCACACACTCTTGCATTCTCTCTATCTCTTCTAAAAACAATCATCACGTCATGCAGATTGCTTGTTTTAAACCCCGTTGAAACATACGATCTCATGCCTTCTCCCAACTCGGAATTCCTGGTATTTGGGGCTGAAGAAGAAGATGACAACGAAATTCCAGAAGAGATCTCCCGACTACTCCGACAAGAGGAGAGGTCCATTGAACCTTACAAAGAGCCGTTGGAAATGGTCAACTTGGGTTCGAAAGAAGAGAGAAAAGAAATCAGGATTGGGGCACTGCTCAGTCCAACTGCCAAAGAGAGTTTGACAAAGCTTCTCAAAGAATTTCTCGATGTATTTGCTTGGTCCTATCAGGACATGCCAGGGTTGGATACCAGCATCGTGGAACATCATCTACCGTTAAGATCGGAATGTCCACCAGTAAAATAGAGGTTGAGACGGACTCACCCGGACATGAACATCAAAATCAAAGAGGAGGTACAGAAACAGATTGACGCGGGTTTCCTCGCCACGTCAGAATATCCTCAATGGTTAGCCAACATCGTACCCGTTCCGAAAAAGGACGGAAAGGTCAGAATGTGTGTCGACTACAGAGATCTAAACAAGGCTAGTCCAAAGGACGACTTTCCTTTGCCACACATTGACATGCTGGTTGACAGTACAGCAAAATTCAAAGTCTTCTCCTTCATGGATGGATTCTCGGGCAATAACCAAATCAAAATGGCGCCGAAAGACATGGAGGAAACTTCGTTCATCACCCCATGGGGTACCTTTTGTTACAACGTAATGTTGTTCGGTTTGAAGAACATCGGGGCAACCTATCAAAGGGCCATGACTACTTTGTTTCATGACATGATACACAAAGAAATCGAGGTGTATGTCGATGACATGATTGCCAAATCTAAAACAGAGGAGGAGCATGTGACACACCTGTCAAAACTATTCGAGCGGCTGAGAAAGTACAAACACCGCTTGAATCCCAACAAGTGCACATTTGGTGTCCGTTCAGGGAAACTGCTAGGGTCCATTGTCAGCTAGAAAGGAATTGAGGTTGATCCTGACAAGGTCAAGGCCATTCAAGAAATTCCTTCTCCGAAAACTGAAAAACAAGTCAAAGGATTCCTGGGACATTTGAACTATATTTCCAGATTCATATTCCTCATGACGGCGACGTGCGTGCCGATTTTCAAATTACTCAAAAATAATCAGGAATACGTTTGGACAGAAGATTGTCAAACTGCCTTCGACAGTATTAAGGAATACCTGTTGAACCCACCGATTCTGTCACCTCCAGTGGAAGGAAGGCCACTAATCATTTACCTCACAGTCCTAGAGGACTCAATGGGTTGTGTACTTGGCCAACAAGACGAAACCAAACGGAAAGAGTCTGCCATCTACTATCTGAGCAAGAAATTCACCGACTGCGAGACTCGGTACACTATGCTTGAGAAAACTTGTTGTGCTTTGGCTTGGGCAGCCAAACGTCTTCGCCCGTATATGATTCGTCACACTACTTGGTTGATCTCAGAAATGGATCCGATCAAGTATGTCTTCGAAAAACCTGCTCTCACGGGAAGGATTGCCCGTTGGCAGATGATGTTATCAGAATATGACATCGAATACCATGCTCAAAAAGCCTTTAAAGGAAGTATTTTAGCCGATCATTTGGCTCATCAACCGATTAACAATCAGGAATCAATTGGGTTTGACTTCCTAGACGAAGATGTCATGTATTTAAAAATGAAAGACTGCGGTGAACCACTACCCAGTGAAGGGCCAGAACCAGGTTCCCAATGGGGAATCATCTTTGACGGAGCTGTCAATCATTACGGAAATGGAATTGGGGCAATCATTGTTACCCCTCAGGGTACCCACATTTCTTTCACCGCCAGACTTACATTCAAGTATACAAACAACGAGGCCGAATACGAAGCTTGTATTATGGGTCTCGAGGAAGCGATCGACTTAAGGATCGAGAACTTGGACGTATATGGCGACTCAGCCCTGGTCATCCATCAAATCAAAGGAGATTGGAACACATACCAATCAGGACTGATTCCTTACAAAGATTACGCGAGAAGGTTGTTACCCTTCTTCAACAGAATCGAGTTTCATCACGTCCCTCGTGATGAGAATCACATGGCTGATGCATTAGCCACCCTCTCTTACATGATTAGTGTAGGTCAATGAAATGACTTACCTAAGATTGACATAATGCGCCTTGAACGTCCCGCTTACATCTTCACGATTGAAGCAGTCATAGACGACAAACCTTGGTACCACGATATCAAATGCTTCCTTCAGAAACAAGAGTACCCACCAGGGGATTAAGAAAAGATAGGAAAACACTCAGAAGGCTGGCTGGAAGCTTCTTCCTGAGCGGTGATACACTCTATAAGAGAAATTTTGACATGGTCTTGCTCTGATGCGTAGACAGACCAGAAGTAGACAAACTGATAAAAGAAATTCACGAAGGATCCTTTGGCACTCATACCAACGGACACACAATGGCGAGAAAAATTCTGAGAGCAGGGTACTACTGGTTGACCATGGAATCCGACTGCTACAAGTACATGAGGAGGTGTCACAAGTGTCAGATATACTCAGACAAGATCCATGTACCGCCAACACATCTCAAAGTTCTCTCTTCCCCTTGGCCTTTTTCCATATGGGGAATCGACATGATTGGCATGATTGAACCTAAGGCCTCGAACAGACATCGGTTCATCCTGGTAGCCGTTGATTACTTCACCAAATGGGTCGAAGCAGCATCGTACACCAATGTAACTTGATGTCGCGGTGAGAATTGGATACCAAGCTATTATATTAACTTGAATCACATTTCTTTTATTTCACCACCGTCTTTGATTTATCTAAGGGAAGGGAGAAAGATCGAATTACCCACAATGCAATGCAAATGCAAACTAAGAGTCTAAGGTTCAGGGGTCGGTTATACCTAGGGAAGGTGTTAGCATCCTAGATATCTGTAGTACTCTACAGGAACCTCTTGTTTTATTATGTTATTTGTTTTTTTTGTTTTGCTAAGGGTTTAAGGGTAGGTGACCGGAATTCTATTCCTAAGCGTGCTCGGCAAGATATCGCATTTTGTGCCTACATATCCTGTAGGGAGGGAATCCGAGCACATGTAGGTCCTCTGAAGGATACTAAGGTTGTTTAAAAGTTTTAGGAGAAGAGATGAGTCATCATCTTAAGAAATCACCACAGTTTTAAAAATTGTTTGTATTTGTGGGGTATGGGATTGTATGTCCCTTCTGTGAGATGATTCACATCTAATTCTCTTGTGTGGAGAATTAGGTGAGCTAAGTTTTGATTTGTAGAATCAAAACTACGGGGGACTAACTTAGGAGGTTTATCCTAAAGTTGTCTAATATAACTTATCTTAAGGGTATCGAACTATAGGGAGGGATGATGCAAATGAAATACACCATGCACAATAATTTGATTATCATGCATGGGATTTTCCCTTGGATATTAATGCGATTAATTATTAGATTTAAGCGAAAGTGCTAGCAAAGTGGTGCTAGTCTTGTGTCTAGTGACCAAAGGTTGATGGCGATGCTCGAAAGCAATCGACTTACAAGGGGGTAGAAAATGGTTCGACGTTGGATCGAGATTTTTATGTTTTGAAAGGTTTGACAAACTAGAATGCATACGTCACATATGATAGCATAAACAAATCATAATATCGACTAAAAAATTCTAATCTATCTCACACGGGCACACGATTAAGCGCAAGAGGGGTCTTAATGGGGAATGATTTATTAAGAAAAGAGTTGATTCTAATAAAAGGTTTATTCTTATTTTTTTATTTGTATTAAATATTAGTTTAATCAAAAGTTAGAGTTTTCTTATTAATTAAAAAGAGTTTATTTTTATTTAGGAATTAATTATGTTAGAGATTGTTAATTAATTTGAAAAAGTTAAAGGTTTTCTTATAAAAGATTTTAATATTAAAAGTTTTATTTCATTTATCTTTAAAAGTTATTATGTTAAAAAGTGAATAATAATTTTTTAATGAAGAGAAAAAAGAGTTGAAGGCTTATCTTAAAAAAGATTAAATTTAAAGTTTGAATAAAAAAGTTTTATTTGTTATCTAAAAGAGGGCCTAAATTTGTATAAAAGGTTTCATTTTACATGACAAAAATTAATTTTAGAATTTATTTACTATTTTCTAAAAAAAATATTTTTATTCCTATAAAAAAGGTTTTATTTTGTTAAAAGGTTTGCTAATTAAAAAGATATTGTATTAAGTTTTAAAAGGGTTTAAGGAAAGAAAAGAATTTACACTATTCAAGAAAAAGTTATTTTTTTATAAAAAGTTTTAATTTTTTCTAAACGGTTATAATAAAATCCAAAAAAATAATAATTTTGACTTTAAGGAAAAAGGTTTTAATTTTTAAGGTGAGTTATGTTTTAATTAGTTTTAAGAAAAAAATATATTAGTTATTAAAAGAAAAGGGTTATTTAAAAAAGGTTAAAATAAAAATAAAAAGATAGATTAAATGGAGGGCTCAGGCGTTATGAGGGAGAGGGGGTCCACGATGGATCCTCAGATCTCAACCGTTGATGCCATCACAGCGAGATAGGATTGATGAGATGGCGAGGGTGTATTATAGTGGCGTGTGTATGCATATACAGGATCATGCGCTTAAAAACAAAAAGAAAGAAAAAAAAGAGGAGGACACTCTCTTCTCCCTCAGACTCTCTCGTCTTTCTCTTCTCTCAAAATAGGGTTTGAGAACCCTAATCGCGCCGTCGCTACCCTAAATGGCTCTCTCGTTCTCTCTCGATCAAACAAACAAAGTAAAACCCTAATCCCACACAGTCCCGATACCCCAATCCACTATGAGTTTGATTAGAAATTACAAAGATTAGAGCAATGGAAAGTAAAGAAGATGTCGGCGGTTGAAGGCGAGGAAAGGTGGTTGCAACCTCAAGATCTCCTCTCAGATAAGTCTCATTGTTTTTTTCCGTGTGTATGTCGCTGCTGTTTGGCCTTGCAAAGTATGTGTGAATATTTTGCTCGTGTTTGTAATGTGTGGATGCTTTTCTCCCTGCGTGTTATGGTTCCTTTGTGTATGTATGCGCTGGCGTAAATCTCTCTTTGGGATGTCTCTTGATGAACTTTCGGTGTGTATGTGTTGATGATGCTATGTGAATTTCTCTTGAATTTTGTGTTAACGGATTCTGATGCTTGCGAGGTATTTCGTATGAATGCCCCCCCTGAGGTGTGATGGCTTGCCCTTCTTATAGCCCTCAGTGTGAACTTTCAAATTGATACGTAATAAATGAGTTTTCCAATCTCGTATGAACATGTTTTGTGGGCATTGACAGCTGTTTTGGAAAGTTTTCGAAACTGTCTGAAATATGTTCTATATGTTTTACGTTGATAAGGATTTTCCAGTTTGGTTTCAGCATGTTTTGATTTCTGTTTTGGTAAAAAATGATGTCTACGCTTCAATCCATGGACCTGCTTATATTGTGTCGTTTATATGATAAAATCTTTCTATTTCCAGCTTAACATATTTGAAACATGTTTGGATTTTCCTCTTCCAAATCATTATGTCACAATTCTGTTTTGGAAACTTTTGCTAGACAAACCATTTATTTATTGGACCCATGTTTTGATTGCATCGTTGATTCTTTATGAATGAATTGATTTGAACCTTGAATTTGAATGCGAGATTTCTTCCCACTTCGATTTTGGAAAAGAATTATGTGGCTATTAATTGTGATGAATGTGTGATTGAGAATTGATGATTTATTGATTCCTTGCCATAAACTTTGACAGTATGATTTCTTGCCATAATAATATGTGATTTCCATAATGAAACGTGGTGACTGTTTTCACAAAATAACCATCCATTTGGTTTGAAACCTGAACAGAATTGGTGGACGTTGCTGAAGCAAAACAAAGGGTCGTTCTCCTCTTCTGTTTGTAATCCAGGGTTTCGATTTGGTAGGCATAACCTTAGCCACAAGTTCTTTGTGAAGTTTCCGCAACTTATTATCTTCTTGCAATAGCTTAACTCTTGGTGTCGTTTCAGAAGCGTTATGCTGTTCATAGGAAATAATCTTTGTGGTTTTACATGCTTGCTAAATGCATTACCAACCAATTCCCGGCGAATATGAAGATCTGAAAAGCTTCCAAAGTCAAAGATGTAGCTTCCCTGTGGCGGTTTGTTCGACCCTTCTTTGGTGTATGAAGTATGTTCATTACCGAACCGCTTGGTACAATCCTACTAGCAGGCTTGCTATTAGCTGAAGGTACGAAATTAACTTTCATGACATTTATCTTATATCTGTCTCTTCTTGATGCAAATCAACTTCAAAATCAATCACAAGTGTTCTTTGATTTTTGTTTGTCACAATAGAGTCATAATATGAAAGTGGTGCTATTTCACTGCTAAACTTTGGTAAATCCTGAGTCTTTGGAAGTTTCAATGTTGATCTCTTGGTTTGAGCATATGCTTGAGAAATTTATTTCATTCGCACTTACACATTTCGGGATTGAGATTTTTCGTGTCTTTAACTGTGCATGTTTTGGGTTATGTTGCATCTTGGTTTGCATTTTCATGGCTTGGCTGAAGAAGGCTTGGTTCGTGCTTGCGGTTGACGCGGTTTTGCTGGATTGAATTTAGTAGCGATCGGAAAATTTCACAGCAAATTAGGGTAAGAAAATCTAGCTTTGATGGTTTAGAAATGCCGTTTGGTATGGTAACAACATTATGTGATTTTCACTTCATCAATATGTTCATCATTATTGCCACTGCTTGTGTGTTCTGAAATGAAACTGTAGATTTTGTATATCAAAACTGGCTTTGATGCTCAAATGATGCACTTTCCTGAGCAAAACAGGGGCTGCTATGGCTTTGTGCTCGGTCAACTTATGTGTATGCTGAGATTATTGCTTTTCTTGCAGGCTCCTAACTGTTAACTTCCAACAGTCAAGAATGGCGACCGTAGCGCGGTGCAGAACTGTGTTAAGGCTTTGGATGAGAACGGCATGCATCCGAGGGAGGGTTATCAATGAATGTCATTCTCTGAAGAAAGGAGGACCTTGAATGTGCTTGGGCTTTCCATTCTTTGCTTCAGAAGAAAACTATTTTGAAACTTTGAACCCAGTTGTTTTATTCTGCCTGCGATACTCTGTTTGCAATCAGGATAGCCCCGACACATAAGGCCGCATCAGAAAGAAATGTTTTGTACTTATTATTATATTTAGCTTGGAATTCTCCCTGCCCAGAAATATCTTGTACTAGGAATAGGCTTATCACAGAATAGGATAATTAGAGTGATAGGGTATCCGATTGGTGACTTGTTCCATTTGCTGAAAGTTTAAAAAATGCAATGCACTTTTATGGTATAGTTTGAACCACCTTGAACTTTAGGGTGAACTTATGGCTTGAACTCCTTATGAATTTCCTAGTCCTCGAGTTTTCAAGTTCCGGAAACTTGAATCTCTTCAAACCTTATTTGATCTTTATAAATGACACTCTTGAATCTTACAAACCCAACCCAGACTATATTTAAATTTTGAACATTTGCACATGTTTGGACTATAATTTGAATCTTGTACATATAACCAAGAGCCTTGAATGGTGATGAACAAACATTGATTGGAAGTTGGCACCTGAACTTGTAATGTTGAATCTTTGGAGCTAATCTGAGCTCAAATTGCAACCTTGAATCTTAAGAGTAAAACTTGATGTAGATCGCATAAAGTCTCTTTGTAGCTTATTCTTGAATGTTGAATTCTTTATGGTGAAATTTGAATCACTCGTACCTCACGCTCTGAGGACTCCAATGGACGTGACACCTTAATCCTCCTTAGGGAAATGAACTTGTATTAGCTAAAGGATCATAAAAATGAGGCATATCCTCGCTTTTATCTCCTCTTGAAATTGTCGTACCTATAGAAACTGGTTAGTGATAACAAACACCCATACAAGACCGCATTGCCTAAAGATGCTATGCAAAAAGAAAGAGGGACCTTAGGGTCAAAATTAGGGTGCGATAGATGCCCCTATTTAAGTTTCTTCTATCTGGACATAGGAAGATTGAAATCTTCGTCTCGACGAGATAGGAGGGACTTAAATACAAACATGCATAATTTTTGGCCCTAAGAAATGCAAGACAAAGGAAACTGTGAGGAAAACCGTCACAGGGGATAACCGATGTTGAAACACAAAGAAAGAAAGACCCGACGAGGACAACTCAGCGAGACAAGACTCCACGGGGAAAGATCTAACTCCATTGGGGGAAAGAGACTACCAACTGACAATCACAGGGTAGCTTAAACATAAGGCAAGAAACCTGAAAGGAAGGATAACTTACTACCAACAGCTGGTAGCCTAAACGAAGGTATCTAGTTGCAATAAAAGGGCGTATGTTACCTACTATCACACACGATAGCCTAAGCAGAGGTAATAAACTGGGGAAGAAAGACCACCTACTGCCAACTTGTCGCAGCCTGAGCAAAGGCGTCCGACCAAAAAAAAGTGTGTTACCTACTATCAAGCATATGATAGCCTAAGCGAGGTAAACACAAGAGGAAAGATGACTTACTACCACCACGGTAGCCTAAGCGAGGCATCTGACCAAAATACAGACGTATTACCTACTATCCCACGATAGCCTAAGCAGAGGTAATAGACTGAAAGGAGAGATCACCTACTACCAAACACGGTAGCCTAAGCATAGGTGTCTGACCCAAGATAGGCGTGTTACCTACTATCAAGCATATGATAGCCTAAGCGAGGTAAACACAAGAGGAAAGATGACCTACTACCACCACGGTAGCCTAAGCGAGGCATCTGACCAAAATACAGACATATTACCTATTATCCCACGATAGCCTAAGCAGAGGTAATAGAATGAAAGGAGAGATCACCTACTACCAAACAAGGTAGCCTAAGCATAGGTGTCTAACCCAAGATAGGCGTGTTACCTACTATCAAGCATATGATAGCCTAAGCGAGGTAAACCCAAGAGGAAAGATGACCTACTACCACCATGGTAGCCTAAGCAGAGGCATCTGACCAAAATGCAGACGTATTACCTACTATCCCACGATAGCCTAAGCAGAGGTAATAGGCTAAAAAAGAAGGATCACCTACTGCCAACTTGTGGCAGCCTGAGCAAAGGCGTCCGACCAAAAAAGGTGTGTTACCTACTATCAAGCATATGATAGGCTAAGCGAGGTAATCACAAAAGGAAATATGACCTACTACCACACGGTAGCCTAAGCAGAGGCACCTGGCCAAAATACAAACATATTACCTACAATCCCACGATAGCCTAAGCAGAGGTAATAGACTGAAATAAACCTCAACGATCAAGATGGTGATTCGACTTGTTTTAAATGTTCCATTTAGAAAGAGTGAGTACTTTCCCACGCATCAAGGTTGTATGCCACAGACAAGTCTTAAAAATAAGTGTTGTGAGGTTGTCTGCCTCGAGCAGGTCTTGAAAAGATGTTGTGAGGTTATCTGCCTCAAACAAAGTCTTGAATTTCCTAAGCTCTTCGAAGAGATATAATCTGGTGGGAGTAACTTGAATAGTCGATTCAGTGGAGATAACCATTGTAGAGCAATATTGCTGTAGTTGGAATTTTAGTGAAGTAAATAGAATTCTTGCAATGGGAGTTCTCAAATAAAGAGAATGCTTGTAAAGTCTTCAATAAGTTTCTCTGATGGATTTCCGGGGGAGAATCTTGATAATTTGCTGGAGATAGAAAAACTGTCTCGAGGAGACTGCCATTTGTCATAGAAATCTTGATAACCAAACTGCTCAAACAAATAACTGCTACTTGTTATATGGCATGTATTCCAAGGAGATGAAGTAATAACCGTTAGATAAATATATTCTGTCTTCCATAGAGATTTTCAGATAAACTCTTCTTGGAGAGATGAGGTGCAAAATAAGTGCACGCTTAGTCCAAATTCAACATCTTAGAGATATCCCAAAATTTGTGATTGTCAGGGGCCAAAGTTCAATCCAGGGAATAACTGGAAAGAAACGGTCAAACAAGACTCTATCCATTGAGGATTAAACTCAACGGGTTTATCTTTATCCAAAAATGGAAAAGAAAACTAAAGCAACCATCTTCCACGAGGATCGAACTCAGTGGGGAATTAGAAAGGGTGTGCTCTTTCTGCCTAGGGCTGACGATTCTACTTGGAGGGAGCAGACAAAACCCAGTCACTTAGGGATAAACACGACCAAAGTGACAAAACAAAATAAACAACATAAAACGCAAGATGCAAAATGCGCACATGCCATGAATCTACATGAAAGAATGCCATGTTATGCTTATGCTTATGCTTATGCTGACAAAACAACAACAAGAAGCAAACTGGAGACGAAGACAAGCATCTCGATACGGATACTCGGCCAATATTTGCAATATAAGAAGCATCACTAGGGATGAATGGAAAGCCATATATAGAAACAAGTCCCACTTCACAGCTTCAAACTTTCTCTGGGGAAAAGAGAGCACTCCACTTGGGATGAACATCGTGATTTCACTTAGGATTGTCAAGATGAACCTTGTGATTCTGTTGGGACTGAGAAAGATTCACTAGGAACGAATCAAACTCATGATCGAAGAAACTTCATGAGGATAAAATAAATATCCACTGCGAACTGAAGTAGTCTTGAATGAAAGTTGTAACTAGATAAAGTAAATATCAACTTCAATTGGGGAAGCTTGAAGATAGCAATATAGCGGTTAAAGATGTCGGAGATAAAACTTCGAGGGGATGAAATAAACGCCCGCCTTCATAGGAGAAGATTGCGATGGTGAGAAAATCCAATGAGGAGTGAAATAAACAATCGCTTCGCTGGGGAAGGTTGAAGTTATAAGAAAATCCACTGAGGATTCTTGGGTTGCCGACTGGATAAATCTTGCGTCAAACGTACCATAGCTTCTTGTAGTGGAGATTTACCGGGGAATGGTCGTGACTACAAAGACTTACTGGGGAATCAACACACCACTTGAGACAAAACTCTTTGGGAAACTGGGCGAAGACTATTGTGAGATTGATGTAACTCCGTATTGATGAACTACATGGTAGTCGCCATTTTGAACAACAATTGCTGTGAATGGATGAAAAGTAATCTTCAATTCTTAGATGCCCCAGATCACATGGTTTCTGAGAAGAAGTCATCCCAAGAGGATTTTACAGAAAACTTGGCATCCAACTGTTCTAATGTTTTCAAACTCTTGGAGAGATTTGTCGAATCAGACGTAACTGCCCCAGATTGACTGTATTTTGTATAAGTCATTCCAAGAGTATTCTACAGAACTTGGCATCCGAAATGTTCCAATATTTTCAAACTCTTGAAGAGATTTGTCGAATCTCGACGTAACTGCCCCAGATTGACTGTATTTTGTATAAGTCATTCCAAGAGGATTTTACAGAACTTGGCATCCGAAATGTTCCAATGTATTCCAACTCTTGGAGAGATTTGCCAAATCTCGACGTAACTGGACCAGATTGACTGTGTTCTATATAACCGAGCTTTCAAAATTGGAGAGATTTATCAAATCTCGACTTAACTGCCCCAGATCACTGTGTTATATATAACTGAGTCTTCAAACTTATTCTTCAGACTGTGGAGTAATAGCTGGGAAACAACTTTCCCCTGCTCAGCAAAGCCTTCAGGTAATGTACCCCTGGATATGGTCATCTTTGAAATGATCCGCCATTTCCTCATCAGAGCTTCAAATCTCAAAGAGATTTAGCTCATCGTTGATGCTCGTATGCTAGCTTCTATGATGTCAAGCAATGTTAGCAAGCAGAAAACGTTAATTCTGAAATTGCTAATGCAACATGTTTGTCTTGAAGTTTTTTATTTAAAATATTTTGGTGGTTGAATTACCGATTTTATAATGCCAACACAAATTTTTTAGCATAGCTCATAGGAGTCGGGAAACGATATCTCAATGAGTATGCTTTTGAAATAAACCTTGCCTCAATTAGGACTTTTAAGGGTTGTATTATGGATTGGTTCACGGTTTAAGAAACAAAGGATATAAGGCTCAAAGTTTGTTTGTACCCACCCAATCTTCGCGATATTTTACTGCATTTTTTTTCTAACTGAAAATTACCCTGCCCCAGGTTAAAAATGAGGGGTTTTTTTTTTATTTTAGAGAAGAAAACTCCTACTTCAAAGGCTCAAAAGGGTTAACAAGAGTTTATCTCCCTTATATCTCTGGTGTTTGGGATTTGAAACAATGCCTTATATCACCATCAGAGTCTTATTCAAAAGCATATGACAGGAGAGATTGCGTTTGATTTCGTCATCCTCCATTCAGTTCTCTGCCAAGGCAAGAGATTGGGCAGCATTGGCATTGTAAAATAGAAAAATGATTTTAAAAAGAGTGAAACGAATGGATTTCCTCAAGACGAACATTATTCATTGCACCAATTATTCAAAATAACAAGTTCTTACATGCAAATAACAAATGCATTAACAAATAGAAAACATTACATGCGAAAAGCAGTAAATTAACTAAAGCTTTGAGGAAACTATCTCAGTCTGAGCTTATGGTTTTCACATTAGGTCTAGAGTCTCAAAAGACAAGACACCACTTCGCATTAGCCTTTGTACTTCATGTTTCGAAGGAAAACAGTCTTCGATGTCGTGTCCGGGCGCACCTTGATGGAAAGCACAACGAGCTTCAGGCTTATACCACCACGGGAGATCCTCCGGGATGGGTGGCGGAGCTCGTGTCTACACCAGATTCCTTTGTATCAAGTGCGGATACAATTTCACATAGGTCATCGGAATCGGATCAAATTGCCTTTGAACGCGGTTTTGATTGTTAAATTATAGACGAGCCTGTGGTTGATAAGCAGGAGCGTTGGTGGCAGGAGATATAGCAGCAATATGTTAAGGTCGCTGATACCTTCTTCTAGATAAGCCTTGATGCACAACACTTACTTCTTGCTCCTTCCTTTTGAGCAAACCTTCTCTAGGATCCTTAGAGCTGTTAGGAATGTTACTGGGAACCGTAAAAATGGGTATTGGCATGACTTCAGAAATCCTGGTCCTTTGAAATAGAGTCTGAGAAATATGAGGAGAAGGTTGACTTCGGGCAGCAATCAGTGTTTCAACCAAAGTAGAGAGCCTCTCCACACCAGCCCTCAAAGTAGTCACTTCCTTGCGGAGTTCACGATTTTCTTGCTCAATGTTATCCATCCTTCCTGTGACTGGATCGAGTATTGTATCGATGACTCAGCTTGTCTGAGAAGAGAAACACGGATGAGAACCTAGAATGCAAAGGAATGCAAATGCAAATGATGCGTATGATGCAACAAGATTCATGGAACTCATCTATTTATAATCATCATTAAAAATGGTTACGATAATCAATATCTGAAATATTAAAACAGATTTATTAATAACACGTCGGTACACTTTCCAAAAGTCATAACGGAAAAGCTAAATAAAAACTAATAATGATGGATCTAAGGAGACTCTTCCAATGGTCTTCTTGAATCCTTTGACTTCTTTCTTCCAACTGATCTTCTTCTAGAATAAGCTTGTCCACGATCAATTTCCAGAGTGTTGACTGATGACTTAAAATGGAATAGGACGTCTTGAGCTTTCCATTTATTGCAAAAAAATAGCTCATTTCTAATAATCCTTCTTTTGTAGTCATCTTAGCTTGAATATTAACCGGAGATAGGAAATGAGTTTTTGTCTTAGATTAGTAACTCCATCAGCTGAGGAAATTCTTCATGAGTTGACAACAGCTAGTAATCGAGAATAGCGATAGGCTGCAGTAGAACGAAGATGATAGCTTCCCATATCTGGTCTCGATCCTTTCTTTATCTGTCAGCAAGGTCTCCAGTCCCCTTAGATCGTCCAGGTTATAACTCTTGTAAAGGTACTTCAACATTGTTTTTTTTTTAATTTTTTTAGAGTCCATGATATCCTTATGATGTTTATAAACAAGACTAAGTTCCATGAATCTTTATGATATGATGTTAATGAATGCAGGGATGCAAACACACAAAGCACAAAGCACACACAAGCAATCAAACAGACAAAGAGTCCTAGGTTTGAAAGGTCTTGGGCGTGGAGCCAAGGTCTACCCATCCCAATAGGTGTGTACTATGGTTTCAAATGTACCTGCCGAACGGGTTCTACAAAGTTCCCAGAGTCTGCAACCCATCTTTCGGATATTATCGATTTTCCAAATCACTTGGTAGTCAATAATATTCTCAAAAGAATCTCGTCTGAGTGTAGTATCGCGTAGCAACTAATTCAGGAATAGACTCCCTCATAGTCCCTGCACTACATCCTAATAGGCCAAGTTGGGTTAAAGGTAACTACGGTCCTCAGTCTTGATGGCCTTTAGTTCGAAATAATATCGTCTTCACGAATGGACTCGTTGAACAATATTAAATTCGAGAGGGCCTAGACTGAGTGATGAAGTCTCAATTCAACTTCTTCACGAATCGACCCCCTCAAAGTATTCTTGAATTCTCACCGTTCCTATCATAATTTTCACTCTAGTCCGGGTGTAGGACTTTGTCTCACCACTCAAAGTGACAACCCAAGCAAACATAGCAAATACAAATATATAACAAAAAACATAATTAATTAAGTTAGGGGGAACCCTCTTATGAGATATCCCCAGTGAAGTCGCCATTTCTGTCACGGTGAGAATTGGATACCAAGCTATTATATTAACTTGAATCGCATTTCTTTTATTTCACCACCGTCTTTGATTTATCCAAGGGAAGGGAGAAAGATCGAATTACCCACAATGCAATGCAAATGCAAACTAAGAGTCTAAGGTTCGAGGGTCGGTTATACCTAGGGAAGGTGTTAGCATCCTAGATATATGTAGTACTCTACAGGAACCTCTTGTTTTATTATGTTATTTATTTTTTTGTTTTGCTAAGGGTTTAAGGGTAGGTGACCGGAATTCTATTCCTAAGCGTGCTCGACAAGATATCGCATCTTGTGCCTACATATCCTGTTGGGAGGGAATCAGAGCACATGTAGTTCCTCTGAAGGATACTAAGGTTGTTTAAAAGTTTTAGGAGAAGAGATGAGTCATCATCTTAAGAAACCACCACAGTTTTGAAAATTGTTTGTATTTGTGGGGTATGGGATTGTATGTCCCTTCTTTGAGATGATTCACATCTAATTCTCTTGTGTGGAGAATTAGGTGAGCTAAGTTTTGATTTGTAGAATCAAAACTACGGGGGACAAACTTAGGAGGTCTATCCTAAAGTTGTATAATATAACTTATCTTAAGGGTATCGAACTATAGGGAGGTATGATGCAAATGAAATGCACCATGCACAATAATTTGATTGCCATGCATGGGATTTTCCCTTGGATATTAATGCGATTAATTATTAGATTTAAGCGAAAGTGCTAGCAAAGTGGTGCTAGTCTTGTGTCTAGTGACCAAAGGTTGATGGTGATACTCGAAAGCAATCGACTTACAAGGGGGTAGAAAATGGCTCGACGTTGGATCGAGATTTTTATGTTTTGAAAGGTTTGGCAAATAGAATGCATACATCACATATGATAGCATAAACAAAGCATAATATCGACTAAAATTCTAATCTATCTCACACGGGCACACGATTAAGCGCAAGAGGGATCCTAATGGGGAATGATTTATTAAGAAAAGAGTTGATTCTAATAAAAGGTTTATTCTTATTTTTTTATTTATATTAAAGATTAGTTTAACCGAAAGTTAGAGTTTTCTTATTAATTAAAAAGAGTTTATTTTTATTTAGGAATTAATTATGTTAGAGATTGTTAATTAATTTTAAAAAGTTAAAGGTTTTCTTATAAAAGATTTTAATATTAAAAGTTTTATTTTATTTATCTTTAAAAGTTATTATGTTAAAAAGTGAATAATAATTTTTTAATGAATAGAAAAAAGAGTTAAAGGCTTATCTTAAAAAAGATTAAATTTAAAGTTTTAATAAAAAGGTTTTATTTGTTATCTAAAAGAGGGCCTAAATTTGTATAAAAGGTTTCATTTTACATGACAAAAATTAATTTTAAAATTTGTTTACTATTTTCTAAAAAAAAAGATTTTTATTCCTATAAAAAAGGTTTTATTTTGTTAAAAGGTTTGCTAATTAAAAAGATATTGTATTAAGTTTTAAAAGGGTTTAAGGAAAGAAAAGAATTTACACTATTCAAGAAAAAGTTGTTTTTTAATAAAAAGTTTTAATTTTTTCTAAACGGATCATGCGCTTAATTAGCAACCAGGATCATGCGCTTAAAAACAAAAAGAAAGAAAAAAAAGAGGAGGACACTCTCTTCTCCCTCAGACTCTCTCGTCTTTCTCTTCTCTCAAAATAGGGTTTGAGAACCCTAATCGCGTCGCCGCTACCCTAAACGGCTATCTCGTTCTCTCTCGATCAAACAAACAAAGTAAAACCCTAATCCCATACAGTCCCGATACCCCAATCCACTATGAATTTGATTACAAATTACAAATATTAGAGCAATGGAAAGTAAAGAAGATGTCGGCGGTTGAAGGCGAGGAAAGGTAGTTGCAACCTCAAGATCTCCTCTCAGATAAGTCTCCTTCTTTTTTTCCGTGTGTATGTCGCTGCTGTTTGGCCTTGCGAGTGTGTGTGAATATTCTGCTCGTGTTTGTAATGTGTGGATGCTTTTCTCCCTGCGTGTTATGGTTCCTTGGTGTATGTATGCGCTGGCGTAAATCTCTCTTTGGGATGTCTCTTGATGAACTTTCGGTGTGTATGTGTTGATGATACTAAGTGAATTTCTCTTGAGTTTTGTGTTATCGGATTCTGATGCTTGCGAGGTATTTCGTATGAATGTCCCCCCTGTGGTGTGATGGCTTACCCTTCTTATAGCCCTTAGTGTGAACTTTCAAATTAATACATAATAAATAAGTTTTCCAATCTCGTATGAACATGTTTTGTGAGCATTGGCAGCTGTTTTGGAAAGTTTTCGAAACTGTCTGAAATATGTTCTATATGTTTTACGCTGATAAGTATTTTCCAGTTTGGTTTCAGCATGTTTTGATTTCTGTTTTGGTAAAAAATGATGTCTACGCTTCAATCCATGGACCTGCTTATATTGTGTCGTTTATATGATAAAATCTTTCTATTTCCAGCTTAACATATTTGAAACATGTTTGGATTTTCCTCTTCCAAATCATTATGTCACAATTCTGTTTTGGAAACTTTTGCTAGACAAACCATTTATTTATTGGACCCATGTTTTGATTGCATCGTTGATTCTTTATGAATGAATTGATTTGAACCTTGAATTTGAATGCGAGATTTCTTCCCACTTCGATTTTGGAAAAGAATTATGTGGCTATTAATTGTGATGAATGTGTGATTGAGAATTGATGATTTATTGATTCCTTGCCATAAACTTTGACAGTATGATTTCTTGCCATAATAATATGTGATTTCCATAATGAAACGTGGTGACTGTTTTCACAAAATAACCATCCATTTGGTTTGAAACCTGAACAGAATTGATGGACGTTGCTGAAGCAAAACAAAGGGTTGTTGTCCTCTTCTTTTTGTAATCCAGGATTTCGATTTGGTAGGCATAACCTTAGCCACAAGTTCTTTGTGAAGTTTCTGCAACTTATTATCTTCTTGCAATAGCTTAACTCTTGGTGTCATTTCAGAAGCGTTATGTTGTTCATAGGAAATAATCTTTGTGGTTTTACATGCTTGCTAAACGCATTACCAACCAATTCCCGGCGAATATGAAGATCTGAAAAGCTTCCAAAGTCAAAGATGTAGCTTCCCTGTGGCGGTTTGTTCGACCCTTCTTTGGTGTATGAAGTATGTTCATTACTGAACCGCTTGGTACAATCCTACTAGCAGGCTTGCTTTTAACTAAAGGTACGCAATTAACTTTCATGACATTTATCTTATATTTGTGTCTTCTTGATGCAAATCAACTTCAAAATCAATTACATGTGTTCTTTGATCTTTGTTTGTCACAATAGAGTCATAATATGAAAGTGGTGCCATTTCATTGCTAAACTTTGGTAAATCCTGAGTCTTTGGAAGTTTCAATGTTGATCTCTTGGTTTGAGCATATACTTGAGAAATTTATTTCATTCGCACTTACACATTTTGGGATTGAGATTTTTCGTGTCTTTAACTGTGCAGGTTTTGGGTTATGTTGCATCTTAGTTTGCATTTTCATGGCTTGGCTGAAGAAGGCTTGGTTCGTGCTTGCGGTTGACGCGGTTTTGCAGGATTGAATTTAGTAGCGATCGAAAATTTTCACAGCAAATTAGGGTATGAAAATCTAGCTTTGATGGTTTAGAAATGCCGTTTAGTATGGTAACAAGATTATGCGATTTTCACTTCATCAATATGTTCATCATTATTGCCACTGCTTGTGTGTTCTGAAATGAAACTGTAGATTTTGTATGTCAAAACTGGCTTTGATGCTCAAATGATGCACTCTCTTGAGCAAAACAGGGGCTGCTATGGCTTTGTGCTCGGTCAACTTATGTGTATGCTGAGATTATTGCTTTTCTTGGAAGCTCCTAACTGTTAACTTCCAACAGTCAAGAATGACGACCGTAGCGCGGTGCAGAACTGTGTTAAGGCTTTGGATGAGAACGACATGCATCCGAGGAAGGGTTATCAATGAATGTCATTCTCTGAAGAAAGGAGGACCTTGAATGTGCTTGGGCTTGCCATTCTTCGCTTCAGAAGAAAATTGTTTTGAAACTTTGAACCCAGTTGTTTTATTCTGCCTGCGATACTCTGTTTGCAATCAGGATAGCCCCGACACATAAGGCCGCACAGAAAGAAATGTTTTGTACTTATTATAATATTTAGCTGGGAATTCTCCCTGCCCAGAAATATCTTGTACTAGGAATAGGCTTATCACAGAATAGGATAATTAGAGTGATAGGGTATCCGATTGGTGACTTGTTCCATTTGCTGAAAGTTTAAAAAATGTAATGCACTTTTATGGTATAGTTTGAACCACCTTGAACTTTAGGATGAACTTGTGGCTTGAACTCCTTATGAATTTCCTAGTCCTCGAGTTTTCAAGTTCCGGAAACTTGAATCTCTTCAAACCTTATTTGACCTTTATAAATGACACTCTTGAATCTTACAAACCCAACCCAGACTATATTTAAATTTTGAACATTTGCACATGTTTGGACTATAATTTGAATCTTGTATATATAACCAAGAGCCTTGAATGGTGATGAACAAACATTGATTGGAAGTTGGCACCTGAACTTGTAATGTTGAATCTTTGGAGCTAATCTGAACTCAAATTGCAACCTTGAATCTTAAGAGTAAAACTTGATGTAGATCGCATAAAGTCTCTTTGTAGCTTATTCTTGAATGTTGAATTCTTTATGGTGAAATTTGAATCACTCGTACCTCACGCTCTGAGGACTCCAATGGACGTGACACCTTAATACTCCTTAGGGAAATGAACTTGTGTTAGCTAAAGGATCATAAAAATGAGGCATATCCTCGCTTTTATCTCCTCTTGAAATTGTCGTACCTACAGAAACTGGTTAGTGATAACAAACACACATACAAGATCGCATTGCCTAAAGATTCTAAGCAAAAAGAAAGAGGGACCTTAGGGTCAAAAATTAGGGTGCGACACCCGACAAGTGGTGGTCTGATTTATCAAAAACAATATCATCTGCCGTTATAGTGTTCCGAGCCAGATCATTACTGACAATGGATCCAACTTGAACAATAAGATGATGAAAGAGTTGTGTGCTGAGTTCAAGATCGAACACCATAACTCATCTCCCTACCGAACCAAGATGAATGGAGCGGTAAAAGCGGCTAACAAGAACATCTAAAGGATTGTTCAGAAGATGGTTGTAACCTACAAAGACTGGCACGAGATGCTACCCTTTGCTCTTCACGGTTATCGAACATCTATACACACTTCAACATGGGCAACCCCTTTCTCTCTGGTATATGGCATGGAAGCAGTGCTCCCCATCGAAGTAGAGATCCCATCAATCTGGGTATTGATGGAAGCTAAGCTAACGGAAGCTGAATGGTGTCAAAGTCAACACGATGAACTGAATTTGATCGAAGAAAAATGAATGACGGCACTATGCCACGGTCAGTTGTATCAGCAAAGAATGAAGAAGGTGTTTGACAAAAGGGTCCGACCTCGCGTCTTCAGGAAAGGAGACCTTGTGCTCAAAAAGATACAATCATTTCTCACAGATTCCCGGGGCAAATGGACTCCGACTTATGACGGCCCCTATGTGGTCAAGAAAGCTTTCTCAGGCGGTGCCTTGAGACTCGCAACCATGGATGGTGAGGAATTTGCCTACCCTACGAATGTTGACGTAGTCAAGAAATACTTCGCCTAAACTAAAAAAAAGAAAGAAAAAAAACGTCTCGGTGGATTGAAAACCCGAAAGGGCGGTCCAGGCAAAAATTAGAGACATGATCAAAAATCATCCCAGTGGATTGGAAACTTCACAGTACAATCCAGGCAAAATTTAGGGATACTGGCAAGTAACTACGTCCAACAGAGGCAAGTCCCTCAACTACAGTTACGTCATCCATCAGAAAAACTCCAGTCAAGGTCATCTTCGACAGAAGCTCCGGATGTCCAGAATTCAAAGTTGGTAGAAGGATAGCGGTCGTTATGTTTCAACGTAACCCTTTTCCCTATAAATTACCATTTTCTAACTTTGTAAATACTCTATGGAATCACACGTTTGGCTGATTTCCATCTTATCAATAAAATTTGAGCCCTTGTGCTTTTGTTTGCAATTCTAATTTGTTTTAGCTTTACAGAACGACGTTTTAATATGATAAACGATTCTTGAAATAAAACAAAAATGAATTTACTTGTTAAAACTTTTTCTGCTTTTAAAATAAAGATGGCAATTTCTTTTGACTGTTGAATATCGAAAGAACATCGATCGCTTCTCCAGAAGTAATCGAGCTTCAAAGTGTAGAATCGAAGTACTCCTTCTAAACCAGCGCCCCTGAATGAAGGATCAGCTATGTCAGATGTGAATACTCCATCTGACATCCTCGGCAGATTTCTTACCTCCTAAGCCCGACCAACTTTTTTCCCCTCGGGAACTAATTTCTCCTAAGCAAGGCAGAATTGCTATTTTTGAACCCAGTGGTACTTTTCATCTCCCATTGTGGCCGAGTATCCAGTCGTGTTCATCTACTAGTCTGTGTGTCGCGTCAGTTTTGTCAGCATAAGACATACATACATCACGCATTATTGATTTACATTCGCATTCATATTGCATCACTATCACTCTAGTCGGTCTTATTCCCTAGTGATAAACCTCCTCTCAATCGAGTTATCGGTTCTTTCCTCATCAGGAAATGTTGCGTCTGAACTATCTCTCTCCTCCAGTTTATTTCTGGATTAGAGTCGACCTTTGACCACTTTGATAACTTGAACCTCTAAAAAACCAGAGAACCCTCAGCCAGCATCACTCTTCACCAGTGAAGATGATGTCTTCGCTTTCCTGGATTAAGGAAAATCCCGGGGAAAGCCCCTCAACCGAAGACTCTCAGCAGCACATTGGTTCTTCTCTCCAGAAAGTCAATGTTAACAAAGTCATCGGGACCTCAAAATTGAATCACATCATATGGCATTTCTCCGAGAAGATCTCCGAGAAAAGTATGATATAATATCCCCAAGTGGAAGCAGTCTCTCAAGAGACTTGCCTTCCCCAGTAGAGTCAACAAATGACGTCTCTAACGGAGAAGTTTGTGCACCTCTACAATCAAAACTTTTTCCATCAAATGGCATCTTCCCAGGAAAATTCGGCGAGAAGTTTGAGAAAAACCGCTAGGAATAGCGTCCCTTGTTAAGAAAGTTTATTGACAAAAGAAAATGAGACCAGTTCCTTGGTAGGAAACCAGGATCGAGGGGAAGTTTGAATCAGAAACTGAGACCAGTTCCTTGGTAGGAAACCAGGATCGAGGGGAAGTTTATATTAGAAACTGAGACCAATTCCTTGGTAGGAAACCAGGATCAAGAAGTTTATATCAGAAACTGAGACCAGTTCCTTGGCTGAAAACCAGGATCGAGGGGAAGTTTACCTTTTCTAAGCATCATTGCTTAGCAAAAGAAGAAGGATGCGTGAACTACCATTCTTAACCACCATCAAAATTTTGGGTATTCCGATATTTAATCCTCTTGCACCCCGAATGCCCGAATACCTTCGCCATTCATACCTTCGGGTCCAAGAAGATTAAATATGGGCATCTGTCATACCCCAAATTTTGACCACTAAGATTTCCCATCATTGTGTAAATCATCACCACAATATGGGTGAATCCTCATACCTCATCAGTCTCCCCAAGGATGGGTGAGCATTCACTACTATAAAAAATTAGGGTTTCAAGCCCTCTCAGAGATTTAGACAAAGGATCAATCAAGAATTGACATGATCTTCAACTTGTCTAAACCTCTCAAATATCCCCAATGGATCAAGAGGACTCCCACTTCAAGGATTAAGCACAAGGCTGCTCCCTTCTATGTGGATCAAGCCTCAAGATCGCCAGTATCACCAAATTAGGGTTTTGGTCGACCAGGACCTCCAGATGGAAATTTTCCTCTGGGCATGAGCCAATGCTTCAGAGCATAACCTAAAATGCTCAATGGAACCTCATGGACCCAATCATCAAGTCAATTTGGCTTTAGGGGTGCATTCATCAAAAATCAGGAATTAGGGTTTCTTGACCTAATTCACCCCTAAGTTGACTTTTGGGACAAATCATGAGCCAAGACCTCAAGGTAAGATTTGAGGGTCTCTAATATACCACATTGATCCATTTACAACAATGGATTGATCCAGGAAGCTTGATCAACAAGTTTCAATTTCATCTGAACCACAGTTAGGGTTTCGCGGGAAAAGTCAACTGTAGCTTTGACTTTTGACTAGGGCATGCTCCCAAACCCTAGGACAAGATCCAATACACCCTATAACACCTATGAAATCAATCCATCAAGTTTTATTTAGGTCAAGGACTTGATTTCACAGAGGATCGCACAGTTTGGAATTCATCTGACAAAAAGTCAACTGTGCACAAAAGTCAACTTTGACTTTTTGAGATTTTTCACAATTATGGTTCTTTGACCCTAAAATGATGTTAATGTGTGATTGGAATCATCATTCATCAAGAAAAATCAAGAAAAGTTGGATAACTTGTAAAAGGGGTAACCATAAAAAACTTAGAAATTTTCTAAGTTATGGAATAAAGTGGCAAGGGTACCAACTTTGGAGGATCATAACTCCTAAACCACAAGGCCATTTTTCCCCATCCAAAGCTGGATTTGTAGCTCTCATTACCCTCTACAAAAGCTTCAACTACACCTCATTCTAATTCATCATGATTTTGAGTTATAGAATGATCAAAATCACAAAAAGTGAAAATGTCACTTTTTTCCAACACTTAGTGAAATTTTCACTAAGTCAGAATCTGCCTTCACTTTTTTCCAAATGTAGGGGGATTTTTCACTTGGATCCAAAAAGTATCAAAACCAACTATGATCAAACAGTTGTTGTATCATATAAGGGCTTCCTAAAATGGCCAAGAACTCCATCAAAATCCACTTGAGCCATGAGATATGACAATGGCAATATGCCTTACTGAAAACTGTCAAGGCAAGGCAGATTTGTTCATTTTACTCGATTTGCCCAAATTTTTCAAAGAGCAAGCAACTCTATCCATCTGAACACCTCAAGGGGGGACCAAGGAGGAACCAACTCTGATCCCAAGCCTCCCAAGTCTTTGGAACCAAAAATAGCATGCCAAACCTAGAAATCCCTAAAAGAGGGACAAGACTCCAATTTTATTTTGGAGCATTTAATGGATGCACCAAGGTGGCATGGACTGAGCCATTTCCAACTGAATTCAGTCAAGACTTATCCAATACCAAGGGAACCAACACCTTGTGCCCTAACCTCTAGTCAATGGCTAGAGGAGACTTGGATTCTCATTGCTCAACATTGGCCAAACCTATGCAGCAGTTTCCATTCACTATTCCTTGCAAAACAAACTTGCTCTACTATAAATAGAGCTCATTTGTGATCAATTTGAGTACACCAAAGCCATCAAACAGATGCTTTCCTCAAAATCTCTTCTTTCACTCCAAATTTGCCTTCCAAAGCAAGTTACTATCGGGTTTTGAGTTTGAGAGTAATTCCAATCAAACCAATCACCCACACACCTCACATACATCATATAGAAGTGATCCAAACACTCACATAACATCTGGAACACCAAAATCACAAAATCACCAGCCAATTGCTCAAGCCTTTGACAGATTTGCAGTTGGGGTACCATCTCAAGTTCCAGATTATTTCCATTCACTCAAAGCATCCAGACACACTCCATGGCACCTAAGGAAGCTATCCAGATCATTGGAACCTAGCTGTAACACCTCTAACCCAAAACACGATCACCAGCTGCAAGAGGTGAGCATGAGCTCTTCTAACTCTATAATCCATGCATTTTTTGCTGTACAATAATTTGGCCATATTTTCATAATCATACATAGAGTGTTTTCCCTCAATCAATTGCATTGTTTGAATCATGTGTGGAATTTCTGAACCTTTGTGCAGAATTTAGGGTTCTTGAGGTTTCTCTTTGATTTCTTATTCCATGCTTAAAATAAATGAAATTAAAGACCATAGACATGATCGTGAGGTTGAAACGAGTAGATTGATATGTAGATTGCATGATATAATCAAGTATTCAGTGAGATTGGATAGAAAATGCAAATCTGCAGAAACAGAGGAAGGGCGCGTGTTCTTGCCATGTTCTTGGCGCCCTTTTTCAAATATATGAATATTTGAATTTTGTGATTTTTATTTAATTGATTCCAAAATTAATTTCTCTCTGAGTTTTAATGATTTTGAGTTGATTCTTTTTTTTAATAATTCACAAAAATGTTAAAATATTTTATTTTACCAAAAAATCCCAAAAAATATTATTTATTTCATATAATTGATATTTTGGCAAAGAATTAATATTTTAATTGTTTTTTACATTTAAAATATTTTTTCCTTCTTGATTTTTGCAAATTTTAATGATTTCTAATCATTTTGTAGGTCAAAAATTGATTTTTGAAACATTAATCCAAGATCACAATTTGTTTTCCACATGTTAAACAATTTTGATCATTTTAATTGAATTTTTATTCAACTAAAATACATTTGGAAAAAAAATTAGGGTTTTGATTAATTCAACCCTCATCAAACCTTTTAAATAAACTTTTGGGCCTCTAATAGAGTGTAAGACCCAATCCCCCTTTGTACCTAAAACTTTTTGGGCCTCATTCATTGTATAAGTCCCGGTACAGTTTTCAAAATAACGGTGCGATCGTTGTTTTTAACCCTGGGCCTCTCCTTGAGTTGTAAGCCCCATATCTTGTACAAAAATAACTCTTTGGGCCTCTAATAGAGTGTAAGACCCAACCCCCTTTTAACCAAAACCTTTTTGGGCCTCAGATATTATATAAGTCCCTCTGCGTTAAAAGAAAATCTTGGCGCGATAGCCATTTCAAAACAAATCCCTGGGCCTCTCCTTGAGCTGTAAGCCCCACCACTTGTATAAAAATAAACTTTTGGGCCTCTTGAGAGAGTGTAAGACACATCCCTTTATACAGAAAACCTTTTTGGGCCTCAATCACTTGTATAAGTCCCTGTACAAATTCAAAACAACAGTGCAATCACTGATAAAACCTTGGGCCTCTCCTTGAGCTGTAAGCCCCAACAATCTTTTCAAGGTACTTTCTCCTTTGATTTTGAATATAATATTGTTATTAAAGCTTTCTTTGTTGAACAACTAACCAAACAGCATGGAAGCTCTACAACCGAGTAAGTGTTTACCCGCTTTCTTTATCCGCTTTCATATATATATATAAATATATATATATATATATATATATATATATATATATATATATATATATATATATAACTGTATTGTGGGGCTGCTCACTGTAAGTCTTCTTTCACATACTTTATATACCGTGTAATACTAGTATAGCTATTTAAAGTCTTCCTCAGCAACTACGTCTAGCACTAGATAAAGCCCCGTTGATCAATCTTAAAAATAGACAAGACTAGATCCCTTATAGGAGCACAAGATACAGTCTTCTCTTCGGCTATCCTCTGTAGAAATTGTCAAAGAAACTCTAACTCCCCAGAGATGATCTTTTCTCCGTGAATGGCATCTCTTGAGTTTCTTCCAAATTCTCGTACTTTCCTGGCTTGATCTATTCTCTGTGAATAGCCTGTCTTGAACTTCTCGGGGTTTGGGGACCCACAGGCTTCTTAAAAGCATCCCCGCCTCCTCTTAGGCGTTGTACAAGGACCCGTCGGCTTCTTATAAGTTTTCACAGCCTCCTCTTAGGCTTTGTATAATGATTCTTCCTCAGCGAAGATAGCCACCTCTTGGGCTTCGTACAAATTATCTCTTCGGCTTCTTAAAAGTTTTTCTGCCTTCTATTGGGCTTTCTACAAATTGTCCCGACGGCCTCTTAAAGGTATAGGAACAGAAACTAGTCATCTTAATAGAACAGTCTTTCAAAAGAGTCTAGACCTTCATCCCTTAACCTTCCAGCCTTCATTCAAGCATCATACAACATGCCTTCGCTATCTGAGAATCTACTTCTCAAACACCAGTAGACTTGAATGGTCTCAATACCCTTTGGATTTCTCATTTCCTTAAAGAACAGGAAATAACCCTTATCTTTTGATCAGTACCAAAGTACAACCCCACCTGGAATCAGTCTCTTTATAGGAACTGATTTTCTCTTTTATAACATACTGGACCTGTCACTCAACTGAAACAGTCACCAACCTCTTTAGCCTCTATCTCGGGCTTTGTACGAGATCCAAAATCACTTTCTTGTTGAGTATAAAAGACTCTCTTGTTGAGTCAATCTCCTTTTAGCCTCCATCTCGGGCTTCGTACGAGATATAGATCACTCTCTTGTTGAGTATAAAAGACTCTCTTGTTGAGTCAAACCCCTCTTTTATCCTCCGTCTTAGGCTTCGTATAAGACAGATAAAAACACTTTCCTGTTGAGTATAAAAGACTCTCTTGTTGAGTCAATCACCTGGTCAAGACTCTCTTGTTGAGTCGATCACAAACCTCTTTAGCCTCTATCTTGGGCTTTGTACGAGATCCAAAATCACTCTCTTGTTGAGTATAAAATACTCTCTTGTTGAGTCAATCTCCTTTTAGCCTCCATCTCGGGCTTCGTACGAGATATAGATCACTCTCTTATTGAGTATAAAAGGCTCTCTTGTTGAGTCAAACCACTTTCAGCCTCCATCTCGGGCTTCGTACGAGATAGAAAACACTCTCTTGTTGAGTATAAAAAGACTCTCTCATTGAGTCAAACAACCTCCAGACTCTCTTGTTGAGTCAATCACCTGTTCAAGACTCTCTTGTTGAGTCAAAACCCTTTAGCCTCTATCTCGGGCTTCGTACGAGACACATAAAAACACCCTCTTGTTGGGCCAATAGCCTCCTCTTAGGCTTTGTATAAAGAAAACCCTGGTTGAGTCAGTCAACCTTTTAGCATCAAACCTGTGCCTTACTCACAGCTTACAAACATCAACAACTCCTCTTTAGAGATGACAAATTCTCTCTAAAACCCTTTCAGCTTCACATCTTGGGCTTTGAACAAGATACAAATAGACCCTTCAGCTTCACATCTTGGGCTTTGAACAAGATACAAACCACTTTTAGCTTCACGTCTTGGGCTTTGAACAAGACACCAAAACAACCTTTTTCCTCTCATAGAATAGGAGGAACTACAATCGCTCTGATTTCCCTGTTTCGTTAAACGGGAATACGTAGGCATAAGATTGAAAAATCTTAGCGAGCACACTAATCAAAAACCCAAAATCCCATACCTTCACACATCAATCAAAAAGCATCAGTCCTAACATCCTACCAAATAGCATAATCCCGTCACACTGTGTTCTTAACAAAATAAGCAGAGAGAGGCCCCACTTCCACATAGCATCTGTAACCTAACAGACCGCTGTTCAAACTCAGTATGCAAGCAGGGTTAATTGGAGACATCTATTTTCCTTTCTTCATCAGCTTCAATAGGATAAAAAATGAATCGACCTGTAGTACCCCAGTGCGACAGTACTTAAGAACCACGTCCAAAATCGATCGCTACAGTAATCAATACAGAAACGCATACCACCATCCTTCTTCTTCACTAGCAGTACTGGAGCCCCCCATAGTGAGACACTAGGTTGAACGAAATTCTTAGCCAATAACTCTTCCAATTGTTCCTTCAATTCTCTTAACTCTAGTGGTGTCATCCGATATGGAGAAACGAATATTGGGGTCGTTCCCGGTACCAGGTCAATAGGGAATTCCACTTCCCTCACCGGAAGAAGAGAAGTGACATCCTCATGGAAAACTACTTGAAACTCACAAACTATAGGAATTTGTGAAATCTTCAGGTCGTCACTTGTCTCTTGGGCGAGAACTAAGAGAACAGACTTCTCCTTCTCAAATAAGAAATTAACCATATCAACCGTACCTTCTAAAATAGTAGTTAACACATCCTTTTGATTTGCTTCACTAGACGGAATGATGATTAACTTCTCCTTACAACTGATAAACACCGAATTAGCAGAAATCTAATCCATTCCCAAGACTACATTAACTTACATAAGAGGAAAACAGATAAGGTCAATCTAGAAAACTCTACCATCCACTGATAACGAAATTTTTTCATAAATCAATGGTTGTCGTAACCCGAAATTTGACCTCCCCTTTTGCCTTTTTACATGAGCATAAGCACTCGCATCGTTGGCATACGCATTCACACTTTTCTTTATGTGTTTCTTGATGTAGGACTTTCAGGGTTTCCAAGCCCAATTAATCGCATCCTCTCAAGAATATTTCATCATCAAAACAAGCTCAAAATAAAGGTTTCCATATTTATTTATCAAGACAAGAGATGGAAAATCGGAATCAGGACTTCAGCATCATCCCTTTGCAAATTTGTGGAAATTTGGTTGAAGTAACCGGTTAGCACATATGCTGTAACCGGTTACTCAGTGTATTTTTCCCCAAAAAACGCAAGTTTTCAAGCATGTAACCGGTTAGTACATATGCTGTAACCGGTTACTTAGTGGAAAATTTCAGTTTCTACTGCATTTTTGGGATAGCACCATGCACTCTCCTTGGCCATTGGTCCTACTTGATTCTAGCAATGTGTGGAACATTCTAGACATCTCTAGACATTTCAAGACATTCCAAGTGGATTGGTTCCAACGCTTCACTCCAAATTAAGTGCAACATGTTCCTTGTTTTACAAGCATGCCAACCGTTGGATGATGGAAATTCACATTGGGATTGTTACCGAGTTGGTTCTAACTAACCGAGTTAACCACCTTGACTCAGTGAGTCAAGCCCAACTAACTCCAACCCTAACTCCAAATCCAAAGCTAAGTCCAAACCTCCCATACTCCAAACCTAAAGTCTATATAAACTCACCTTCACTCACTTTTCATGCTCTCTATCATTTCCCACATTTCTCACACAAGACCCTCAACCATTCTTCACAATTCACTCTCAATTCTCTCATTCTCCTCTGCATTTTTCTGCAACTTCTACATCTTCATCTCAATTCTCATCCCAAAACCTCACCAAAAGCTCTTATTCTTGAAGGATAATCACTTTTCACATTGAAAGTGATTAATTCTTGAGCTTAACCTCCATCATTTGGCATTCTTTGGTTGGATTTCTAGAATTACATCTTATTCTACTTCAATCCAAGAGTTCTACAACTTCCAATTTGGTGCAAGTTTGATTTCGGTGCATTTTCGCGTTTTGATCGGTTTCGACACGTTTCGTCTACAAATTAAGGATTCTCTGGTTTTCTTTGATTTTCTGCATCAAAATCTCTTTACAACACTTACCAAGCCAAATCTCCGGCTTGTAGGTTGGTGGATCTAACTAATTTTATCGTTTCGTGCATTTTCGTATCGCTCGCAATGTAGTCGATAATTGTTGTGTGTGATTTGGTTTTGCATTTGTTTGATCCATGATCCTATTGTGTTAGTTGATTCTATCACTGTTTATTTGTTGTTTTCAAGTTCAATTTTTGTGCACAATTTCAGTTCCTAGCATGTGGTGGTAGGCATAAGTGATTATGTGTTGAAAACTACTTTTGAAAAGCTGTTTTTACTGTTATTTTTTCCTCTGTTACAGTGGTAACCGGTTAGCAGTTATGCTATAACCAGTTACTGATAACACGAAAATGTATCATATATTTGCCTTGATTTACGACTAATAATTACGTTATTTCAGCTTAAGTTCCGATTATTCCGCGAGTATTCTAGTGTTTTCGCAGGTATTTCATTGTCCAAGCTAAAAAGGAGCAAAGTAGAAAAACATGAAGAAATGAGAAGAAAACAGGAAGAAATGACTATGAAAAAAAACAGAAAATGGAAAGTGGTGTGTGTAACAACCGTCACACACCTACCATGACCGTCACGCTCCCAAAGCTTGCCACGACCGTCATGCACTCATCACGACCGTCACACGCTCAAAGATGGTTATTATGTTCAGAACGCAGACGTGGAAAAAGAAGGCCAATTCAGTCACGTTCAACATTTTCTCCTACATTCTCTCAAACACAGCTTCTCCAACTTCCCATTCTCTCCACTACTTCTCCAACTTCCCATTATCTCCACTATTTTTCACATAAATTCTTAAGTAACTTCCAACCTGTTATCACTATATATAGGACCTATCATTTAGTTTCAAGGGACCCAAAGTTTTGTGCGCAAAAGCGTTGTTCATAGATTTAGGCAGAAATTACCATTGTAAAAGTGGTAGTTCTCTCACATCGAGGAACTACTACACCATTAGTATTTAGGCTTATAACTTGTAACGCTTGGATCAAAGTTTGCCGCCATTTTCAAAGTTAATTCTAGTTTCTTTACAGGTTTCTTTTTATCGCATTATTTATTATAATTGCTTTATTTGCCAAATTTAATTATTATGCCGTTCTTTATCGTAACCGTAATGATTTATGCGTTTTTAATTAATTCCATGTTTGGCTAAATAGTTTAAAGTCCGGCGTATGAGGACCGTCATTACCGGTGGGACTCGGTAGAAAATAATAGGTGCGAACTTATGATTAAAATTTTGTTTTGGTTTTAATTTCCAAGTCTAATTTAAATAGCTTCGTCACGAGAGTGAGAGGTTATTTAACACGATTTTGTCACGAGAGTGAGGAATTAATAAAGGTTAGAGCCGGCACTGCGAGAGCGTGGGGGTCGAACTGGATAGTGGAAATTAGGCAACATATCTAAATACAGCGAGAGTGCTTTAGATACGTTTAGGATATTATTGACTTTCAAAATATATTTCGTAGTTACCGGGAGAGCGAGAGCAAAATCTTGGGATTAGGGAACATGACTTTAGTTAATACCGCGAGAGCATGAGGCGAAGTCTTTAAGTTGGTATATTCTACGGAACTAAATTATAGTTGTAATTAGTACCCGAATTCTACAAAGTCCTTTAGGAACGCGGAATCCATATTCCGGCCTCTCTTTATTATCATATTTTCTAAGTTCATTTTTAGTTCTAGTCTTAGTTTCCCTTTTATCAATTATCATTAGCCTTAGCTTTACAAAGTAACGATAGATTGCGGTAGGTTGACATTGGTCTCTGTGGGTTCAACAATCTTTTATATTACTTCGATATTTCCGTGCACTTGCGGACGCATCAGTTACACAGTTCAATTTTCAACAAATACGTTGATTTTCAAGTATGTAACCGGTTAGCACATATGCTGTAACCGGTTACCACTGTATAGAATGCCATTTTCTTGCATTTTCAAGCTTGTTTGCCATGCTTTCTTCATTTTAACTTCCATTGATTGTCATGCTTGATTTTATGGATGTTTTTAATGTCATTTCACTTCTGGTTAAAGCATATTCATGAACTTTCGATGCACATTTTCCATTATTCATTTGTTTCATGTTCTTAGCATTGTATGAACATAGAAATTCTTGCACTATTTTTGTTCACATGATACATGAGTTTGTGTGGCATTTTGGTGATCATTTGGCATTGTTTTGCACCTTCCATTTCAGATTTGCATTAAGTTATTCTTCATGGATAAACTTAATCTTGTATAATCAATAATTCACTCCTTTTTGCTTTAATGACTTTTCATCCTCTTTGAAAAGTTGTTAGCATGTTTCTCCCTTGATTAATTGATCAAAAATTTGTTTCGATTAATCGATCTTCCCTTTTCCCCTCTTTAGGCCTCCTTTAGAGCTTTTTCCCTCGTCCCCCCCCCCCCCATGGAGTTGGAGTTTCGCGCTGCGCCTTGCATCGGAGCACTGTACAAATTAACGTCGTTATGTTGTCCGTGTCTCTACGCAGGAGCACTGTACAACTTGGAGCTGTTGGGCAGTTCGGTCCAACTTCCGCATTACACCCTGTGTGTGTTAGGGAAGGGATGAGAAGGGAGAATTCCTACTCTCATTCTGACTACTTCAGGTAGGGGACGAATGACCCTGTGCTTGGCTTAGTCATCTCTATCTCCAGGCGGTAATATGCTTTCTTTCCCCAGTCGGGTTGATCCTTTATCACTCTTATCTCTTTGCGATCCCTTTCGATCCTTGATCACTCCTATCTCTTTCAATCTCTCTCTTGATCTATCACCATTCTTCTTGGTTACGATCCTATGTTCCTTGGGTTAGCAAGCTTTCTTCGTTTCAATACCCCATGTTCTTCTTGTAATCAATCATTGCTTTTTGATTCCCCTGAAGAGTTTCAATTCTCTCTCTTTGGTCCAACACAGTTTTCCTGTCACGACCATTTTCCCCTGGAGTTCGCAACCTTCTCTTGGTTCTTCTCCTTTGTTGGGTTAATCACCTATTCTTGGTTAATCACCCTTTGCTTCAGTTAATCACAGTCCGTCTGTTAATCACTGAGCACCCCTTGGGTTAATCACCTTCTCTTGGTTAATCACCTATCTCTTCAGTTAATCACAGTCTGTCTGTTAATCACTGAGCACCCCTTGGGTTAATCACCTTCTCTTGGTTAATCACCCGTCTCTTCAGTTAATCATAGTCCGTCTGTTAATCACTGAGCACCTCTTGGGTTAATCACCTCTTCTTGGTTAATCACCCTTTTCTTCAGTTAACCACAGTCCGTCTGTTAAAATACTGAACCCTTTCGAGTTAATCACCTTCTCTTGGTTAATCACTCGCTTTTCTCTTCGGTTGATCACAGTCCGTCTATAAACATTGAATCCCCGCAGTTGGCAACCTCCTCTTGGTTCTAATACTTGCATCCTTGGGTTAGTAACCTTTCTTTGGTTCAAATCCCCTTTCTTCGGTTAAGTACTGTTTGTTCAGTCAGTTTACCGAACCCCTTTGGGTCACGACCTTTGCTCGATCCTATACCCGTCCTTTGGGTTATGATCTTTATTCGGTTCTACGCCCGCTTTTCTGGTTAATCGCAGTTTTCTCTGCTAAAACCAATGCTTCTCTATCCCCACAGAGTTGCAGTCCTTTCTTTCCTCGGTTAACTTCTGTTTACCAGTTAATGTATCGAGGCCCTTTCAGAGTCAAACACCTTCTCTCGGTTCAACACTCTCTCTCTTGGTTTATCACAATCCGTCTGTTGACACCAGTCTTTTCCCCGCCAGGGTCTTACTCTCTTTCTTCGGTTAACCACTGCCAGCCAGTTAATATACCGAGTCTCCTTTTCTCTTGGTTATGACACCATCCCTTTGTTTGGGTCCCCAGAGGAACCCTTTCTATTCTCCTTGCTCTTACTTTCTTGGTTACGACACCAATTCTCTTTGCTATCCCCAACGGAGTTTCTTTCATTCTTGATTTTGACACCATTATTTTCCTATACTTTTGTGCAAATGCTCTTACTGTGGGGTCCTTCCCAGTAGAGTTTTTCTTTCACTCTTGCTCTTGGTTTAAACATCACTTCTTTCGTCTCCTTGTTTCTTTCCCGTTTCCCTTTTCCGTTCAGTTCCCCGAACTATGGAAGCTTTGATTCTGCATCCTTTTGGATGTATGATAGGTAGGCACGAGACGCAAGGTCTTGGCGAGCACACTTCCACCCTCCTTTCCTTCCCTTTTCTTCGTCCCCTGGTTCCAAGAACTACGACGCTCTGACTTCCTCATTGCACTATGAGGGTACGTAGGCACGAGGACTTCGTTCCTCCGCGAGCACTTTCCTTCTTTCCTTTCTTTTCCCCCTTTCTTCTCTCTCTCCTTATTTTAGCTAGAAGCCTTTAGATAGATAACCCATCCAAGCCTAGAAGCAAGCGAAATGGTTCCCGTCGAGTACGACTGATGCGTTAGGTGCTAATACCTTCCTTTCGTATAACCGACCCCCCGTGCCCATTTCTCTTCCCCTTGGGTTTTATCGATATTTTCCCTGTCCTTTGGGACTAAATAAAGTTTGGTGGCGACTCTGTTGTATCTTTGAGTGTGCGATTCACTCAGGTAGAAACCAACCATCTTCAACGGTGTCTCGTCAACATCATCCATGGTGGTAGTAACTACCATGGGAGGAGACAAAGGAATAACATGCAACCCAAGTCGCTTCATGCATTGTATCGACACAAAAGAGTGTGTTGCCCCACAATTAAATACTACAAAACAAGGATGTCCATTCACGAAACACGTATCGACAATCAAGGCATTGTTACCTTTAACCTTCTTCGCATCCAAAGTATAAACCCGACCAATATTCTCCCTTGCAACTAATTCCTATTCTGAGGACAATCCACAGCCATATGTCCCGTTCCGTGACATTGATAACACTTCACACCTTCGGTAGCACTTTTTCCAAAATGAGTCTTACCACAATTACGGCATAAGGGAGGAGTGTTGGGTCTAGCATTTTGCACTTATTTTCCTTTGAAAGGTTTTTGTCTAGGCCTAAACAAGTGACTTGGTATTCCTTGGTCCTTCTGAACAATCCTACCCAAATCCCTATCTTCCTGAACTTTCTTCAAACTGTTCTTGGCCAAATAACATTGTCTCAACAATTCTGCATAAGTGGTAAACTCCCTTTGAGACACACTATGATAAATCTCAGCCTTTAATCCAAACAGAAACTGGTCAATTTTCCACTTCTCATCCGATGCATACATAGCTTGCCTAAAATAAGCAGCCATGTCCTCAAACTTCTTAGCATAAGTAGCCACCGTTATGTTGCCCTATCTAAGCTGTTGAAATTCAAACTCTTTCTAGGTCCTCAAGGAACTAGGAAAATACTTAGCTAGAAAGGTAGTCTTAAAATGTTCCCACACCCTAGGAATTCCTTGGTTAGTCATCAGAGTTGAAGCACTTTCCCACCATCTCATAGCAGGAACTCTCATCATGTGGGAAGCAAACACGACCTTGTTCTCCTCACTGCAAGGCAATATTAGAAAAAATCCTTTCCATACCAGACACCCACTCACGAGCCTTCACAGGATCTAGCCCGCCATGGAATTCAGGGGGATTCATGCGAAAGAAATCTCGGAAACTCCCACCTGTAGCCTTTGGTGGAGTCACTGGAGGGTGAAGACCTACATTAAACAATTGCATGAATTGGTTTGATTGTGTTGCATTTGTTACATAAACTGAGGCCGCTGAAAACTTTCACTACCACCCGGTGGATTCGAATCGGAAGATTGAGTTCTGGGTCTACCATGGCTTCTGCGTCCATCAACCATGATCCTAAACGTCATACAAATATAATCAAGTTGATCAGACTCAATACTATTGGTATAATATCCAGGACAATAATGACAACACACATATGAAGCAGAAATAAATACTTATAATACTTCATGGCTAGGTCGAGGATACGACCTGCTCTTATACAAACGGTAACACCCATATATAATATATGTCTCGAATTTTTCATATCATACATGGTTGCAAATTTGGTACTGAAATATACAAGTTCCTAGTAACACATTGTACATAGTACATGCCAAAACAAAACAACTAAAAATGGCATAATATATACAAGATGTTCAAAATACAACTAAGAACTAGATCATTGAGGAATGATCTCAAAATAAGAGTTTTCGCGGCGAAAAATCTATCCAAAAAGCGAGATAAGTAAGGGCATCAAACCACCTTGTCCTTACCCTTTGCCGAATCGAAACTACCTGAAAGATAATCAACAACATGGGGTGAGATAATAATCCCAGTGGGTTCCCTATATTATGGGTTCTCTCGGCTCTACTTGGTTCTAAACATCTAATACTTCAAGTTCCAAAGGGAAAAAGGGAGTAGACTTGAATTCACAAAACTTGCACTATATGGCAACATGTTGCTTGAGTTCAACAACTCAAACTATCACTAATTAGAAACCATACCAAGGCATATTTCCCCGGCCACCCTACGTCTAGAGTTATCGACACAGGTCACAGATCCTTGCAGCTACTTTGACATACGAAATGGATTGAAATTCAAGGTGTTTCCCGCATGAATCTTCGCTTTCAATAGGACCTCCCCCATCTCAAGCCTTTTACCCGTAGGCTCCATTTGTACACACGGGACTCAAACTTGTCAAAGTAATAGTGTGTACATCCCAAAGGAGCTCTACATAAGCATCGACTCTTGGGACGACACATCTCAAGGGTTGTTTCCAACTACGTGATCAAATACACAAAGCGTGATTGTATTCGACAATCACAAGGAAAACACATTCACCTTACTCACAAAGTAACACAAAACCAAATACATGTTCCATATAATACCTCACCTCACCACTTGACAACTACTTGTCAAAGATAGACACCTAGGCATCAAATTCACAAGCATTGTCATCTAAGTAATCCATTTTGTCCTATGTATCTTACTACGTCATTTCATTAGTTTTCCATTAAGGTTTCCTCACCATTCTTACTTATTTTTAATCATGTTATCACACATCTTACGAGCCATTAATCATGGATTGAAAACATGTATAAGAACCACAATAATCCATATAAAGTAATGTAGCACATAGCTAAACATATATGCAAAGCAACCAAACAAATAACAAAAAGATTCATCAAAGTCCTGTCAACATCGCCTAGCAACCGGAAGGTGAGCTAGCTCGCTTTCAGTTCACACTGGGAACTCAAGGTGAGGGACAGGCAGTAGCAAAATTTTACCATGGTTGTTGTGTGACTGCAAGGCGATGCCTCACTTTTCGTTCGCTTGACCTCGCACAGCGACTGTACTAGGACATGTAGGTCGCTGGCAGCTCGCTGTGCGAGCACGTCGAATCCTGGATAATGACAAACAGAGACTGCAGTGACACAAAGGGTTTTTAGCCCAACTCTTACACCAGTTCAATCTTAACTCAAAACTAACATATATATCAACAATTTCACCATGAACAACATGAACACAACAAAAATCATGGTATTTTCATGGAAATGGAAACAAAACCTAATACAATCAACATATCCAATTCTATCTAACAAACCTAACTTAGAGTGTCTACCTAGAACCCGCCTCAAGATGAAGATGGAGATGTTGGGATCATGATGATGAGATGATGACGAATGAAGGGTTATGAAGAACTTCCTCCTCTCTTTTTCCTATTGGAATTCTTTTCTTCTTCCTCTTTTTCTCCTCTTTCTCTCTATTCTCTTACTATCTTTTTCCACACATGTTGGAATGGTAAAGGAAAAAAAATAGAAAAGATACTTAGAGATATCTAAAAAGCTAGCAAGACCAAAGGATCTCTTGTGTGATAAAGAAGAGCGTTAATTGGTAAAATGTCATCAAAATGTCTCAAATATACCAATTAATAAAAGGCCAAAATCGAATAATACTAATTAAGTTAATCTGAGCTCACTAGTTACTCTAATTATCTCGACTGATAATTCTTAGAGTACATTAGAACTCATCTGATCTCAACTAATATTATTTAAAGCACTTTGGTACAATACGGGGTATTATAGTTTTGATATAGAGTAGTTACCAATCATTAAGAGACAGTCATAATTGATTATAGACTAGATTAGGCACCATTTAATCGATTAGGCATATTATCTAATTAATAATACAGTTTGAAAAATTATCCTAATCAAGCAGACAATCCCCTAATCAACTGTCTAGGCCTTAAAAATATATTTTAGGTGATTTTGTTTAGTAAAGAGAGACTTTAAAATATTTTAATTGTGTGTGTGATTTGCCTTAGTATCGTATTAGTTACTCAACTACTTTCATAAGACTCTGGTCACTCACAAAGACACTCACAAGGCTCTCATTCACAACTCTGGAGCTTTCAAGTTCTCGTGTCAGATATACCTATCATATAAGCACTTTACCATAACCTCGAATCTTTTACTTGATAAGACTTGAGATATCTTCAAGTTAATCACCATCTTCTAAGAGATGGAAATATATCACCATTAACTTCAATATTCATCAGTATTGTCATCATAAAAACATCAAGAAGATAGTAACCATAAGGATTAACAGCTTCATACCTGCAAGCACATAAATTCATAATATTTATATTAATAAAAAACAAATGCTTATATTTCAAAATAAATTTCATTTTTTAAGCCCAAAATGTCAAAAACACAATAAAGTGACAAAAGATACAAAATTTGGAAAGCCACAATTAACACGAGGAATACACAAATCTAACATATTACCTTATCATTCCAATGAACAATTTCCCTAGAAACAACTTTCATGTACTTTGTGACACTAGAACATCCATTGATACCACTACCTTATAAGGACTTTAACCTTCTCCCTGCATCAAATATAAAAAGTTGAGTCATCTCAACGACAACAAAAACAACACAAAAACTAGAGGAAAAAGAACAACAACAACCCCTAAAGGACAAAATTAATAGTAACAACAACAATATAACAACAACAACAACAATAACACCAAGAAATGCAACAACACAACAACAAAACCAACACCAACAATGAGGATAAAATCAGTAAAATCTTTCCATAATAAATCTAAATAAATACAACAACAATAAAATTAAAAATTACATGGCACAACAACAATAACATTAAAAATTACGACACAAAAACAATGATACAAATTATAATGCTAACTTGAATCCATGTTTTCATTGCCTCGTTAGGGTTAGAGAAGAGATGATGAAGATCCAAAAATGGTTAATGGATGAAATGATATTTGCGAATTTGTTTATGCCTTAAATGATGTTTTCGAGTTTGATTTAGTGGAGAAATATAGTTTGGTTAGTTGACGAAAAAGTTTGGAGGTAGAGTAAAGCAAGTTCGTTTAGGATTCCGTTAACAAAATAAGAAAGAGTAAAAGAATAGAGGCCATTATATATATATATATATATATATATATATATATATATATATTGAAAAACATAATTGATTTACTTTACCCCTTAGTTAGTAAACGCAACTTAGGGGAAATGTAATTTATTTTTTATTTAAAAATTAAAAAAAGACAGGTGCCTCTATTTTATATATAAAACACAAAAGTATTGTTCTTAAAAGTCAAACCTACGACCTTTTAATTTTTTTTCTCAAATGAAAGTTGTGAAATTTTATGTATTTTTAATTAAAAATTATAATAGGAAGACGTTGGAAGTTGAATCCATGACATTTTAATCCTTTTTCCCTTAGTTGAAAGTTGCAACCGAGCTAAAATTTTATGTATTTTTAATTTAAATTAAAATAATAAGGTGCTAAGATTCGAACTCATAGTTTTTTTTTTTAATTTTTCTCTCGCTATGGATTTCAAATTAAGGAAAAATGCAATTTATATTTAATTTACAAATTAAAAAAAAGGAAGGCACTCCATTTTTTAGTTTTTACTTTAGGTCTTTATAGAACTGAGGCTAAAAATATGCTAAAAAAATGTATTTTATTGTAGTGAAAAAACAATTGAAGATTAAAAGACAGTCACATCACATCAAATTCTTGCATTATGATTTTTCAGTAGAGCTTCCAACTCGTCCGCATAATCTATTAGTTTTATGTAGGGCTGACAATGAACCGAATTAACTTGAAAATAGTTTAGAATTCGGTTCGACAATTAAATTGTTGAACTAGGTTCATGAACCAAATGAGCTGAATATAAGCGAAAAACTATGTTCGTTAACTAAATGAGTTGAACTTGAACTATACACAGCTCGATTCGTTAGGTTCATGAGTCAACTCGATTATATATATGAGAATGATTATGTTATTTTTAAGAGTAGATTTAAAGATTTACTCTAAAATTTAACCCTATATTGTCCCTTATGTACTAGTTATGGAAATAAAGCCGACAATTGGTGTAATCATTCTGTGATAAAAATATATCAATTTTTAGTAATTTTTTGTGTACTATTTCATTAAATTTGTAAGTTTCCTAAATATTTGATGAAGTTATGGATTTTTGAGATAAATTTAAACTTCAATTTAGTGTTTTTTGAATTAGACTTTTAAATGTGTTTCTTGAATGTTGTGTAGTTTTTGAATTAGTAAATTTTTTAAACAAAGTTAAATTCCATACTCATAACTTTTATTTTATTTCAATATTTTCTTTTTTAAAAAATATTAAATTAAAATGTCAAATATATAAAAATAAAATAAACTTAAAAAAATAGCTTTTAAATTCGTGAAGCAAATGAGTTGAACCTAACGAGATGAACCGAACGAGATGAACCGAATAGTTCCTGAACTTTTAACGAGTCAAATTTGAGCTTAAAAAAAGTTCGTGTCGAACTGGACCCGAGATTTGAGCTGAACTAATTCTTAACGAGTCGAACCGAGTTAAGGCGAGTTCGACTCGACTCGACTCATTTCCAGCACTAACTTTATGCATAAAAACTTGAAATTCAATCCACCTTACAAATGTACCAACACTAAGCTCATCTTAAATTTTTGGAGGCTATGTGTTTGATTAGTTATGATTCAATCGTGACAAAATAAATAGAAATTTAATTTTGTCATGGTTTAACTATGGAAAATCAATTATAAAGCCTTATTTAATCACAATTTTATTCTGAAAATTTTGAGGTCCTTTGTTGTAGCCCATCTTGTACACCCTCAAAGACGATATCAAGAGATAACTTTGATGTCATTCAACACCTTTTAAATGTCTTCTTTTCCTCCTTTGAATATTACTTTGTTTCTCATTTTTCACAAATTCCAAGTTGTGGTAAACAAACTTAACTCTTTGATTTCTTCTTGTTTTTTCCTTTGAATATACGATTTGTTAGAACAAGTTTGACTATACAACTATCTTTGAGTTTTGAAGATATAAAAATGTAAATAAAATTTGTGTACTCTAACTAGTTTGTCGAGTGTGCAGAAAATGTAAAACAGATCCTGACTCTGAAAACGTCCGAACTCTGAACCTACAGATACATTAAAAATGTGTTTACAAAGAAGTTAACTCTGAAATATCAAGTCAACTCTGAAGTGTCAAGTCAACTATGATCTGTCAAAGTGAATGTTTTCGAATAGAAATCATCCAGATGAAATCTGATAATGGTTATGACTACCAGATTCTGAAAGTCTCAGTACCCAACTCTCTAAAGTCTTTAAAAGTCTCACTAAGTTCTGAAGACAGGCTCTAAATTCTACTCAAGCTTCATCAACATATGAGAAGCCTCTAACTAGTAGATTTAAATCCAAAGGTCAACGAGTGTTTGATGTGACAGAATTTCAAAAACAATTCCACTTTCTATGTAAAGTATTGTACTTTGTACCAAATAAGTTTTTTACGTCTCATCATCGTCACCAACTATTTGTTGCAAGTGTCACTCTAATGTTGCAATATGTAGTGACATTCATACAACGATCACATGGAGGATATTCCAACTTCACCCTCAACGGATCTATTTCTACCTATATAACGAGGTCTTGAAAATTTGGAATAAAAGAGAACACACATGAGCTGATTGTGCATATACTCAAATATCATACGTGAAAAAAAGAGAAAAAAGTAGTGTCTCATACACTTAGAACATAATTCTTTGTATTTTTGTTAAGCGTAATATTTGATTTAAACTTGTGTTTTTGCTTGTTGAAGCATCTTGTAAACACAAATCTTGTATATCTTAATCTTTGGTTAATTTCTTTGAGAGATTAAGTGTAGTCCGAATTTTCAAGAAGTCATTGACAGTTAATTTTTGAGTTGTTTTTCTTGAGAGACTAGGGTATAGTTAGAATTTCTGAAGAAGTCTTAGATTAGTGTGTATTTGAGTTTGTTGTAATTAGATTGATTATTGAATTAACTCTTTATTGAGAAGGCAAAATCACTCAGGCGGGTGGACTGAACGCGGCTTCGTTAATAGCGAACTACGATAAAAATACTCGTGTTCTTATCTTTCTCATCATCTTTGTTGTTTGATATATTGGGTTGAAAATTTTTTTAATTCTAGAAACTCAATTTAAACGCCCATTTCTTATGTTTCTTGCCCCTTCAATTGATATTGAAGTTTGTAGAAAATTTGAACAGACCTATCACGTAAGTAGGGATAGATCAGAAAATTGCTTTAATAAGAATGTTTTTACTGGCATTAGAAAGCTTTTTTCCTTCTAGCCATTAACTTTGCTTCTGATTCATGATTCAGTCTAAGATGAAGTTCAACTCATTGTTTTAGATCCGCCAATTTTAGTTGGCAAACGCAAACAGTTCAACATTCTATTGTCATTTCTTCTGGGCAACCACTGTTTGACTCTATCTTTAGTTTCATCACTAACTTTGCTACTAAACATCATAACAGACTTGCTGAGATTTATCATTTGCCATGAAGCATCCTGATAAAAAGAAAATATGTTCTTAAGCTCCTTAGATTTTTCTTCTCTAGCTCTGAAAACTATAAGACTATCATCAACAAAGAATAAGTTGGATATGACAATGGTTGTTTTGGATGTATCAAGGCCATGAATACAACCCCTATTTTGTTTATTAGTAATTATACAGAGATTACTTCAACTCAAAGAATAAACGAATAAGGGGAAACGAGGCCCCCTTGTCTAATACCTCTCGTAGGAATAAATTTTTTAGAGCTAATATTGTTTATAATAGAAAAGGTCATCGAAGTAACACATTTCATAATGATATTAATTATGTTGTTAAGGAAAACAATATCATTTAAGGTATGCTCAATGAAAGACCACTCAACTCAAACATAAGCTTTATCCATATCTAGCTTAATACCCATATAACCTTTTTTGTTACTTTAATTTTTAAGAAGAATATGAAATAATTCATATGCTAGAATGATGTTATCAATTATGAGTTTGTTAAGGACGAAAGCACTTTGAAATGGGCTAAAAATATTATTTAAATGATGTTTTATCCTGTAGGATATAGTTTTGATAATGATCTTTAAGGTAACATTACAAAAGGGAGGTAGGTCTAAAATCATAAGGCATAGAAGGATTTTAAGGAGGTCATCTAGATCCTTTTTATCCTCTAAAATGTCCTTGAAGCTCCATAGAGTGGGAGTCAATCTTCTAAGAGCTTAAAGTTACTCTTGGGCTCTAAAAACCATACTATGGATGTCTCCAAATTTTTGTTTGCCACATTTAGCGATTCTTTGAAGGGTGCTGGTTAGATTAGACACTCGATCCATCTTAGTATAGTTCCATACTCATTCACTACCTTCTTACTTCACCAGAAAACAATATCATCTCAAATCTCATATTTGAGATACTTTTCTTGTTATCTGCTCTAAAAATGGGATTAGCACTAAATTGAAGCAGAATATATATGGAGATGATTGTTAGAAAAATTTGGGTACTTAGCAATCCAATTGTTAGACACAAGAAATTTATCAAGTCTAGCTTGAATAAATTTGTCCCCCAATTGATTGTTAGCCCAAGTAAAACCATCAAACTACCAAGTATAAAGAGTATCATTGAACATGTTAGCAAGATTATTATCAATAATATTACCATATAGTTTGTCCTTTGAACAGAACCGTCCCAATTTTTTCGGAGGCCCTGCATAAGTTAGTCGCATTTTAATCATGGAAAAACAATAGAGGCCCTATCTAAATTATTGTTTAACCATTATAAACATTTTATGAGGTGCTATTTAACCATGAGTTAATTATAACATCATGTGCAGTAGTCTGTTTTGCACGCTCTCAAAGACGGTCCTGCCCTTCGAAGAGTTTATGATGTTAAAATGCCCATAAACAATTGAGTCATCATCAGAATCAAACCTCTTAACTAGAGGTGTCAAAAAAGCCCTAAATGACAAAGCCCCAATAAATAGGCCCCTTGTTGGCCCCATTTTTTTAAGCCCCTTACGAAATGAATATTTTCTTGACCCCTTATTTTTAAGCCCCTTCATATTTTTGTCTTTAATGGGGCTTAAGTGAAGGGCTCAAAATCTAATTTATTTGAAATAAAATATTTTATTTTATAAAACCGATTTTTTTCTAAAACCGGTTTTTTCTTAAAACTGTTTTTTTCCAAAAAAAAAAACGATTTTTTTAGAAAATAATAAAAACTGATTTTTTCTAAAAAAAAAAAAACTGATTTTTTTTTAAAACAAAAAAAAAAACCGGTTTTTTCAAAAGAAAAAAAAATCCGATTATTTCCGAAAATAAACAAAAAACCCGATTTTTTTCCGAAAAAATAAAAAACCAGTTTTTTCTGAAAATTAAGAAAAACGATTTTTTCAGAAAATAAAAAAAAATGATTTTTTTCAAAGATAAAAAAAACTGATTATTTCAAAAAATAAAAAAAAAACCGATTTTTTCCGAAAATACAAAAAAAAAACCGATTTTTTCTGAAAATGAAAAAAATCGATTTTTTACGTTAATGAAAAAAAAAACCGATTTTTTCCTTACATAAAAAAACCGATTTTTTCCGAAAATGAAAAAAACCAATTTTTTCCGAAAATGAAAAAAACCGATTTTTTTCGCAAATAAAAAACCCGATTTTTTTCCGAAAAAAATAAAAAACTGATTTTTCCCGAAAATTGAAAAAAATGCGATTATTCCGAAAATAAAAAAACCGATTTTTTTCGAAAATAATAAAAAAACTGATTTTTTCCCAAAATAGAAAAATCCGATTTTTTCTGAAAATAAAAAAAAAAACAATTTTTTTCGGAAAAAAACTCAACTTTTTCCAAAAAAATAAAAAAAAAACTGTTTTTTTTCAAAAATAAAAAAACCTGATTTTTTCCGAAAAAAAGAAACTCGATTTTTTCCTAAAATAAATTTAAAAAAAACTCGGTTTTTTCCGAAAATAAAAAAAACCCATTTTTTCCGAAAATGAAAAAAACCGATTTTTTTCGAATATAAAAAAATCGATTTTTTCCGAAAATGAAAAAACCGATTTTTTTCGAAAATAAAAAAAAACAATTTTTTCCGAAAATGAAAAAAACCGATTTTTTTCGAATATAAAAAAACCGACTTTTTCCGAAAATGAAAAAAACTGATTTTTCCGAATAGAAAAAAACTTATTTTTTCCCAAAATGAAAAAACCGATTTTTTCCGAATATAAAAAAACCGATTTTTTCTGAAAATAAAAATACCCGATTTTTTCCGAATATAAAAAAACCGATTTTTTTTCGAAAATGAAAAAACCGATTTTTTTCGAAAATAAAAAATATTTCATTTTTTTTTAAATAAAAAAAAATTGATTTTTTCCGAAAATAAAAACAAAACGATTTTTTCCAAAAATAAATAAAAAAACGATTTTAAAAAAATTGATTGAAAAAATCTATTTTAAAAAAAAAAGTCAAATTTTGAAAATGTTGGGTGCTTTGAGGCCCTACTTGAATTTTAGGGGCCATTAATTTAGGAGGCCTATATATTTTGGAGCTCATTTATTTTTAAAATTTTGGACCCTTCAATTTTTTGGGGCCTTGAAATTTAGGCCCCAGCCCACTAAATTGACACCTCTACTCCCAACCACCCTCCACCAGAGGTGGAACAATTACATACATGAAAGTTAGGCATGTTATAGCTAAAATTATGACAATTTTTTTCTGAAAGATGAATAGGACAATTTATCTTAATAAATGAAAATAATGTCTGGATGATGGGTAGAAATCAGAATTTTTTATAGCTCTGACTGTGGGAGGGTTTCCCCACCCTCCAGTTTCCACTCAAAATCTTCATGGCTCTAAACTGGCCCCTAGAGAAGAACATGTCCTTAAGATAGATGATAGGATTATATCTCTTATTTTCTGGGATTTGATGATTCTGACTTTCTGAAATCTCTAGCTTTCCAAGTTTCTTAATCATGGCTCTGGTAACTTGAAGATTGATGATAAGGACCGGAGGTTCCTGCAAGTATTCTTTAATCTTTTCAAACGCCTTTTGACAATTTTCATTCCACCTGACGGCTTGATCTTTTCTTAGCAACTTGAAGATTGGTTCACACGTGGCTGTGAGGTGCGAGATGAACCTAGCAATGTAGTTTAATCTCCCCAAGAAACCACGAACCTCTTTTTCTGTTTTCGGCACAGGCATCTCTTATATGGCTTTTACCTTCGCAAGATCAACCTCGATACCTTTTTCACTAACAATGAACCCCAGCAATTTTCCTGATCTCACCCCGAAGATGCATTTGTTTGGATTCAACCTCAGTCTGAATCTTCTTAACCTTTCAAATCACTTCTGAAGATTCACCAGATGTTCTTCCTCCGCCTGTGACTTCGCAATCATGTCATCAACATAGACCTCAATCTCTTTGTGAATCATATCATGAAAGAGAGTCACCATCGCCCGCTGATAGGTTTCCCATGCATTTTTCAATCCAAAGGGCATCACTTTGTAGCAGAAAGTTCCCCACGGTGTTATGAATGTTGTCTTCTCCATGTCCTCTGGGGCCATCTTGATTTGGTTATACCCAGAGAAGCCATCCATGAAGGAAAACACAGAATACTGAGCAGTATAATCAACTAACACGTCAATGTGAGGGAGCGGGAAATCATCCTTTGGGCTTGCTCTGTTCAAATCCCTGTAATCAACACACATCCTGACCTTCCCATCCTTCTTAGGCACAGGCACGATGTTAGCAACCCATGGAGGATAATTCGTTACGGCAAGAAAACCGACATCTAGCTGTTTCTGAACCTCTTCCTTGATTTTGACAGACATCTCCGGTTTAGTTCTTCTCAACTTTTGCTTGACCGGAGCACAACCTTCTTTAAGTGGTAGCCGGTGTACAACAATATCAGTATCGAGCCCAGGCATGTCTTGGTAAGACCAGGCGAAGATATCCACATACTCACGGAGCATTTCAATCAATCTTCCCTTGACACTGTCTTCCAATGCAGCCCCTATCCTTACTTCCTTTCTGGCGTCCTCGGTTCCCAGATTCACAATCTCAATTTCCTCCTGATGAGGTAGGATGACTCTCTCCTCTTGCTTCAACAATCTGGCCAACTCTTCGGGCAGTTCTTCTTCAGCCTGATAGATTGGATTGTCAAAGTCATACCGGGCTATAGCTGAGTCATGATCGGTGTCATCTGAACAGAAAGACCTGCATGATTTATGAGGTATGTCTTATTATGTATGCAACAAAAGAAACACATTGCCATTTTGATGTGGGTTTTTAATGCATAAAAAAATAAAAACAGAAAGACAGAGATCAAAATATTTGAGTGTGAAAAGTCCTTTATTGATGATAAAGCAAAACATGCAACAGTTAAAAACCCTACAAATAAAATCACTGCGTCTTGGGCAGAACGCAGGATTAACATGATAGGAAAACAAAGCAATTACTCGAAGTCAGTCACTTGAATGACTTTCTCAGAAGACCAGTTGCACAGACTTTCTCCTAGGACGCAAGGGCGGATCCAGCTATCCATGTCATAATCACTGTCCCCTTCTTCCTCAATGGCATTAACTCTGTCGAAGAAAACACCGGCACTGGTGAAACGGACTGGGCCATAGAATTTTGGAGGCTCTTCCTGACGCCTAGGTGGTTTGTACCCTAATCCATAAGTATCCCTTTTCTCCTGAACTTCAACCACTTGGCCCCACCTCTGTGAGCTACCAGCCTCAACCACAGCTTTGGCGTCTTTAAACGAAGACATAGAAACTTCAGGCTGACTTGCCCCTGCAGGCTGCTCTATAGCCTCAGACTGGACAACCTCTTCAGAAACCTTCACCTTTTCAAACCCCTGACACAATGTCTCATGGATTTCACCGTCCACTTCCACGTATTTGAAGGTTGACAGCTGACTAATCTTATGTCCTCCTCCCCGCACACCGTCACTACGTGACCATCAACCATGTATTTCAGCTTTTGATGTAAAGTGGAGGTTACAGCGCCTGCACCATGGATCCAAGGACGACCCAACAAACAGCTGTACGCTGGCTGAATATCCATTATATAAAATGTTGCATCAAAGATTTCTGGCCCAACCTTGATCGGAAGCACAATCTCACCAAAGACAGATCTCTTCGAGCCATCAAAAGCTCGCACCACCAAGTCGCTTGGTGTACAAATAAGTCCCCTGGTATCTAACTTCATTAACGCTTTATTTGGCAATACATCAACGATGATCCAGTATCAACCAATACATGTGACATCAGTGAACCACGGCACTCAATCGAAATATGCAGGGCATGGTTATGATTCCTCCCAGCAGGAGTCAAATCAAGGTCTGTAAAACCCAAGCCATTACCCGCATTCACGTGCGCTACAACCCCTTCCAGCTGGTTAACAGAAATCTCTTGAGGAACGTAGGCTGCATTCAAAACCTTCAGAAGAGCATTCCTGTGAGCATCAGAACACAATAACAAAGACAGAATAGAGATCTTGGACGGGGTCTGATGTAACTGGTCCAAGATCTTGTAATCACTTTTCCGGATGAGTCTCATAAACTCCTCAACATTTTCAGAAAAAGCATCATCAACCGGCTTTACTGTAGAATCAATAATCACTGGAGTCGGGACAGAACCATCCATTACCTGTTTCCCCTTATCTTGACTTGAAGTACTGGGTTGATCACTAACAGGAGTAAGCACTCTACCACTTCTTGTTATAGCATCAGCTTCAACCTTAACTTCAGGACTAGCACTCACTGGTGAAGTAGTCAATAATTCCTGCTTTTGTCCATTGACAAACACCTCTGCACCGTAATTCCAAGGAATAGCCTTAGTGCTTTCATACGGAACGGGTCCAGCCCTTGTGATAATAACTGGAGGTGGCCTTGCCGGACTAGAAATAGTAATTGTTCTGAACGGAATGGTGAGAGTAGCAACCTTATCACTAACAACCTCTTCTTGCTGATTACCTCTATCAAACTGTAAGCAACCCTCATTAATCATATTCTGGATACCCATCTTCAATGAATCACAACCATTAACCTTCGTCAAACAATCTGAGTCGTTCTCATCACAACCCGGATAGACGCCACCCTTCAATAACCTGTTTTTAACCACAGCCAGCGGAGTCTTCAATTCCTCAACATCCATGATCAAATTCAAAGCTTCACCTTCCTCAATTATCGCATTCACCCTCGGCCCATTATGATCAGGCATCGGGTTTTGAATAACATTGGGCCCAACATTCGAGAAATTGATAGCCTTGGAATCTACAAGGTCTTGCACCTTGTGATGAAACGCCCTACACTTCTCCACAGTGTGCCCCGGAGCACCAGAGTGAAAATCGCAGTGTGCGTTAGCATCGTAGACTCGTGGGAGTTCCCCTGTTGGTGGAGCCAGGGTACGGAGCTCAACTAGACGCAACTGCAGCAAACATTGCAACAACTGTGCATACGACATCGGTGGTTGATCAAAATGCCTCTCTGCATTCCTTTGTCTGTTCTGATACTGGCCCTGTTGCCTATTCTAATTAGCATTATTCCTCTGTTGCTGTGGTGGAGGTAATGTTGTTGGGATAGTTATCGATGCTACTTGTTGATTATTGCTCTGACGCTGTTTCCCTTTTCCCTTGTGAGATGATACAGCGTTGGCCTCTTCCTGGTATAAGCATTTACATGAGTTCTCGGGCAGGTAGAACCATTATACTTCTCTAGTGTGGGAATCTGAATCTTAGGTGGAATGACAATATTAGGGACCAACCCTAGGTCGTCCAAATATATTCCCAGATCATCCTGCTTCACAACCCCTTTTAGTTGTGCCTCGATTAAATGGATCCTCTCATCACTGACCACAGGTAGACCAGCGTCCAAGCTTCTGACTGAAAAAACATCATCCTATTGATCATCAAAACGATGGCCATGGATAGCTCGAATAATGCTTCCTTCTCCAACCACTGAAGGAATCCCACCCTGTCCACCAGCACCAACTCCACCCAGAGGAACAACACGATTAAGAAGACCACCATGTCAGATACCATTTTCATCAACCTGCGACACCAAAGGCTGAACAAGAGTTCTGAATTCATTCTGACTTTGCACCACACCTTGCATCATCTCCATAAATTGATCGATGCGAGCTTGCATAGCTGCCATTCTGCCTGAACTTTGTCCATCACTCTACTTTGATTAAGCCTGGTAGAATACTGATGAGTTTGTTGATCAATCTTGACTGTCAAAAAGAGAGAGCATAAGAAAACCAGAGAATCCGAGATAACCTGCTATGCAAAAATGATTATGATTATGTAAATGCAAATGCAAACATGTTTGTACATTCGCAGGGCGATCCACCCTTTGATTCCAGTCTTAACAACAGAAGAGAACTGAATTCCTGATCATATAAAGAGAATAAGCATCTGTTACAACACAAGTCTGAATAAGCATAAACAAATACCCCAACCAACAAGCCTGGTGGTGATCCCGGAAATACAAAGAAAACAGCAACAAGGAAACTAAGGCATATCATCAAGACTCAGCCGTGCTAGAATTCCCCATTCGTCATTCTTCTTGCACCAATTCTGCACTTCCTTGAGAAGCTTCTTGGTATTAGGATGCTCCGGTCTCTGAATCAACTCCTGAATCAAAAGATCCCTCCTATGCAAGATTCCTGTTAAATAACGACTATGCAACTCCCAATCATCTTCTCCAGAAGCTCCACCTGAACTTGGACCTTCGCTCCTGGCTCTTTTCACTTCGGCTTGGATCTTCAGCTGTTCCATATCTGCTATGGTTTCCTTGAGCTTTTCCTCAATTGCTCTCCTCTCAAAGACCCCTGATAAAATCTCCTTATCCTTCTCTGAAGCTCTGTCTTCAAACCTTCAATCTGTTCCAAATACTTGTCCTCTTTCAACCTGTTGGTGGTAATTGCTGTATTCCGACGGTCATGGAACCTGTGAATTCTTGACATAGCATAAGCCAACTCTTTCTTTTTGGACGAAAGGACCTTGCTAACACTTTTCAACGCTTGAGCCACTTTCTCTCTGGTTGTGGCTTCTTTAGACAATTCTTTCTCCTTCACAGCCAAAAGTTCTGATTTCAACCTGGCAGCATGGATAACTTCCCCTTTTTCGTGCTCTAACTGACCAACCTCTCTGCCCAGCTCATGATTCTCCTCTCGGAGTTTCTCCTTCTCATCCCACAGTTTGTTATACTTCTCTATCTCAATCGTGGTCGGAGATTTAATCAGCAAGGGGTAAGATAGAGGTTCTCTGCAGAACGGTAAAAGTACACTTTCTACTCTCCTCTGAATCCAGTCTTCGTACGCAGGGAAGGCTTTATTGTTACACTTTCCGAAAGAAGCCTTTCCTTTCTTATGGCGATCTCTCCAAGCATTCGCAGCTCTTTCAACACCTCCGGGTTGGCTTCTTCACTCACAAATAGAGACTCTTGAACATCTTGGTCCTTTGGCGGCTCTTTCAAAGCATACCCAAATTGCCTAATAGCAAGAATGGGGTTGTAATTAATTCCCCCCTTTCTTCCTATTAAAGGTACGTTTGGGTAACCTCCGCAACTAATTAGGATCTCTTGGCCCAGCAAACCACGATTAATCCAAATCAAGTTGTCAGCCCTTAATCCCATTAATCTCTTTGACGAATCCAAAGTTTCTTTAGTGTCTCCGAATGCCCCAGATTTGGGAAGGCGATCAGCAAACCACTTATAAAAAATTGGAGCACAAAAGTAAAGAGGTCCACCTCTCCTCTTCTCATTCTTATAGTGCAATGAATAATATAGATCCCCAAGCAAGGTAGGTACTGGATTCTTCGTGGTGAATATCCGGACGGCGTGCACGTCTACAAAATCCTTCACATTAGGGAACAACGCCGTTCCATAAACACACATAGCCAGGATGGCATTGAATACCGGCCAACACTTAGCCTTAGCACAAGTAGCAGCCTGCTCGATCAAAAACTTCGTGTGAAAGCCTTGATAACCCCCTTTACTAGCAATATTTTTCTTCAACAAAGACTGATCCAAACATAAAGTAGCGACAACCCTTTCCAGATCAGGAAATTCCTTAGAAGGATAGAAGGGAGCTTCTTCTTTGACTGAAACATCCAAAATGAGAGCATACTCTTCCAATGTCGGAGCCAAAAGATAATCCGCAAACAGAAAACACCGAAGGTGAGGGTCATAGAACTGCGCCAGAGTGTTCAGAGCCCTGAACTCATAGTTGGTAACATTCTGGGCGAAACTCATAATCCTCCCATATTCTCCTCTAAAATCTACCAATACCTCAGGTTTTTCCATAGCCGAGATCTTGTGCACAGCATCTAAATGAAGCTCCGGGAACTTGTACATGATGATATTCTTTCTCTCTCCAGTGCTAATACTCATCATGGACAGTCTTCGGACAACCGGAATCAAAGTTAGGATGCAACCCTACAAATGAACAAACATGTTAGAATGCAAAATGATGATGCAAAAATGCAAACATGGGATCAAGGTATCCATGATGCTCAAAACTGTTGTTGTTCTGCTGACTGAATAAGACCCTAAATACCAGAAACCCAGAAATCCAGAATAACGGCCCAATCAAATTGCCAGAATATCAGGATAATAACAGTACACTAATGAGAAATCCAGAAAACCGGATAGGTTAAAGGTTTTGGTTACCTGCAAACCTGCAAACACCCATCCCTTCTCACATGTGGGTTCTAGAAGGCCAAGGATCCTCAATATCATGGGCTCTCAGGTCGAGAAATGATGATACGTTCACCATTTCTGGTTTGGCATCATCACCAATCGAGGAGGCCTCAACTGATTCCCCTAAAAAATAAGGTCATTTTCCCAGCATTGGGTCCTCGAATCGAGAATGTGCGATGGGTTTTCCACTGAACGTGGTCTGCCACTGTCACATCTCGGGAGGAGAGGTGTTGCTGAGTCCTCGGGAGACGGTCTCCAGAGTCGACAGTTTTCCAGGTTATATTCCATCATCTGCCCCAAATGAGCACGATAGAACATTACCAAGGAAACCTTGTCTGGATGTGGAGTTTTCATGTATACTAAGTCTGGCCAAATGCCAAACAAGTCACACTACTTTCCACACTAATCATAGGTGTATGCTCAAGCCTGGGTATTGGGCTTTTCTCTCCTGAATCCAACCCACCCTACAAACAGAAAATCCAGCAGCAGAACAGTACAGCAATATCCAGTATGACAGTAATAAAAAGAAATGCAATGCAATAAAAGCTGTAAATACAATAAAACAAATAAAACAACAATACAGTAATATACAGCAAAATAAAGCACCTTAATAAACACCCAATGAAATACAAACAGACAAGCGCTAGGATCGACTCGCTAAAGGGGATGGACCAGTAAGAGGTCAACCAGATTCCCCAGCAGAGTCGCCAGCTGTCGCTCCCGAAAGATTCGAATCCTACGGTACAAACGCGAGAGTGGCGCAGAAGACACAGAGTCGCCAGTAATGTGTATTTATCCAAAGAGAGGGAAAGGAAACACTGCATAAACCTGAGGGAAGGGAAAGAACATGGTCTCATGACCAAGAAAAACGGGTACGGGAGTCGGTTACGCGAAGGGAAGGTGTTAGCACCCAACACGTCCATCGTACTCGATGGGATCCACGCTTGTTGTCTGCATCAAGGGGTGTCGTCGTCTGGAGCTCCACTGCTACGGGACCGGAGAAGAAACGAGAACGGAAAGAACGGAGAAACGAAGAAGAAAAAGAAAAAGAAGTGAGTCGATAGGACGTTATTGTCGTCCTAGGCCTACGTACTCCCTCAGTGCAATAGGAAAGTCAGAGTCAACGCAGTTCAGACGGGAACTGTGGGGGAAGGTTGCTCGCCAAGACAATCGCTGTCTTGTGCCTACATATCCTCAATCGGACGAGAGAGAGGAATCAGAGCTAATGTAGTTCGTGGGTACGACCACGGATGGGTAGGTGTTTTTTACGTGAGTGACGAGCTCTTTTCTGAAAAAAGAAGTTTGAAACCCAACAATCCCGAAGGATAAAAAAATTTGAATTTGTTTGGTGTTTTTTGGACAGAAGTGTTTTAAGTTAGTTCGTAACTTACATTGAACCAAAGTCTACCATGCGGGAACGAGTGAATCGCATGGTCGCCCCCAAATGGGACGTATGCTAAACACCCTAGAAGAGGAGGGGAGACCCCTCGTTCTTCATTTCCTACACTTAAGGCTCAAGCGCAATATACATTATATTTTATTAAGTGTTTTCAAAAAAAATCGAGATGAGAAGAGAGAAGACACAAAGGAAACTCTAAAGGGAAACTAAGAGTCCTAATGTTATCATGCATGGGTAACCTATGGTTAGTGAGGCTTAGGAGAGACGACTACCTAAAACCTAATGTTAATCCTACTCCAAGCTTAATCAAAAAATTTGTTGGACTAGGTAGCTCTAAGGGGAAAGAATCCAAGACTTAAACAAGTCTTGAGATCCACGGGGAGAAAAGAGTGAAAAGAGAAGGTACAGCACCTTCAACAGCACATTTGCTTCAGAACAGCAATGAAATCAAACACCAACACCAATCAGCATTTCACAGCATACAATCCAGCATGAAAACAGGTGTAAAAAGCCACAAACAACATGTGTATGCGACGCAACACATATGACAGCATGTATGTACATAAACAGCCATGAAAAGGGCAGGGCAGCATGCATCACAACTTGATTCAACATGGCAAAACGATCATGCATCAAACATCATGCGTGTCAAACAATTGATCATGACCGCAAACACATTAGAACTCACATGGAATAGACTTGAAAGCATTGTGGAAGAATGCATCACATTATGAAAGAATGCATAATACTAAACATATGATCAAGTTTAATCAAGTATGCACCTCATGAAATCGAAAGCAAATGAATATGCACATAATTATACAGCAATCATCATCATCAATTAGCAACTAACAAGCTCAAAGTGTGTGCATTACATGATCATCACAACGATTAATCAACAATGCAAGCATTAACGATCAATGAAAAACAAAAGAACGCGTGTCGAAAAATCATGTTCATACAGTGGTGTGTGTTGAAATAGCTCAAGAACAATCCACTAATCATCAATGCATTGATCCATGAAGTTTAAACATGTTATGGAAGTCAAACAAGCAAGAAAATGCACAAAAACACCATTCTGCTTCAGTGGTAACCGGTTACAGCATAACTGATAACCGGTTACACAGTTCAAAAATGCACAAACACGCTAAAAAATACACAGTGTAACCGGTTAGCAGATATGCTGTAACCGGTTACATAGCAGCAGAATTCAAAAATAAGTGTTCATAATCACTTTTCAGCAGCTTATCACTCATGCAATCATCCAAATGCACATGTAATCAATTAAGCACGAAATTACATTGATTCACAGTCAACAAACACCAATTAAATCCAACAATTATCATCAACAAGAATCAAATTCAAGCAAAATGGATCAAAAACACAAATAACCAAAGATCTACATTGCGCAAATTGTGATTAAGCAAAATTAAGTATAGATCTAAGGAAAACCAACCTACAAGGCTGAGGTTTGCCTTGGTGAATGTTGAGAACGAAAATTGGTGAATCCAAGCAAGAAAACCAAAGATCTATGTGATGAACTTCAAGATCCAAGCAAGAACAACCAAGATCCAAGCTAGAATAACTCAAATAGTGAAAAACTGCTCCAAAAGTGATTCCACACTCCAAAACAGTAGTAAAACCAAGATTCTTTCAAGAATTGATGAATGGATGGTGGTTTAGTTTCAAGATCAACAAATTCCAAGGTGAAATTTGATGAACTTTGATGATAAAACTTTGAGTGAGGGTTTTGGGAAATGAGAGAAAAGTTTGAGAGAATTGGAGAGAGATGTGTAGAAAATTCAGAAAATGGATCAAAGTTATGTGAGGTTTGGAATGAATTGATTTAAATAGAAGCTAGGTTAGGAATTCAAATGTGGTTTGGAGTGAGGTTTAGTGGGTGGAAATTGGGGTGAAAAGTGGATTAGGAAAGGAAATGAGGAATTAGAGTGGAAAATATTGGAAGGAACTTGAATTTTTGGGTGGAAAATGATGAAAATATCAATTCTAGATCTTTCCCCACGTGCACATGCCAAGCACATGATCACCAATGATGCAATCTAAAATTTTCAAATTTTGCCCAGAGTAACCGGTTACAGCATAACTGCTAACCGGTTACTCAGTTCAAAAACTGAAAAAATGCGCAGAAAAACCAAAGGGTAACCGGTTATCAGATACGCTGTAACCGGTTACACAATGCAAATTTTGAATTTTGGCACCTTTTGGAGGGAAACTTGGAAAAGTGACTTCTGACAGTTGTTCTGAACTTGTTAAACCTCTGAAACTCAAAATTTGATATTTCCACTGAGTAACACCTGAAATGAAACACAAATTCTTGCTGATATCTCGGAATATCCTGCTGAATTAATAATGCCTGATATCGGATTGCTTGGATAAAAAAATGACTGTTGAAGCTTCTGTTTATCAAAATGACTGACGAGCAAAATAAATGCTCAAGAAGACTTTGAAAATTATCTGCTTGGCTCTGAACGTTGTTGGAAATGATACTGGCACTGATAACGCCATGAGCTGCTGGAAGATACCTCGATCCCATGCTCAAAAGAACCATGCAAAATGCAGAAATGACGATGCAAATGCAAAGAAACATAAGCCAATTAGCCTAAAAACAAAAGAGCAAATTTTGGGGTGTTACACTTGTCACCTTCAATTATAATCCAACAAAGACATAATAATGCAATGTGACTCAATGACACAATGCAATGCAAGTGGTACCACACAACATGGTTCATTCAATTGAACCCGGTTCATAAAAGAATCTGGATAAATCACATACACTCCCACTGAGCAATGATTTATCTCCATACAACTCCATATTGGAGTCCGGACAAATCACATACACTCCCACTGAGCAATGATTTATCTCCATACAACTCCACATTGAAGTCCGAACAATACTAGGCACCCATCATGGATTCCCACCTAGCTGTCTCCACCAGACACATCATGAAATGCATAACACAAATGATGCACAAAACATAGGTATAATAACAAGTATACCTCTTCACGATCCCCTTGATCACACGTGAGATACATACTCACCGTAATACACAATAGTATTACCATACCTGTCCAATCAATTCAACATAATGCATACATAACAAGAATTATGCACAAAGCACATGTATAACAATCAGTTATACATTTACACGATCCTCCTGATCACACGTGAGATACATACTCACCGTAATACACACTAGTATTACTACAACTGTTCAATCAATTCATCATAATACACACAATTAAGGAGGATACCTCACGAGGCCTTAATTAGTCAATTATCTAATTAATCCATCCAAATTCCATTTTAAATCATTTTTACTACCATTCCTAAATTCAACAAGTTCTGACACCTATCACAACCTCTTAGACCAAAAAGGAACCGCATTGGACGCGAAATCGGGAAAGAAATTGCGAAACGGCAAAATTCTGCACTCTCTCTGGTCATACGCGTATTGCCCACACCCATACCCGTATTGCCCAGCCCCATACGCGTACCATTACATGTTTCAGCAGAAGGCCGTGTAAAAATGGGTTCCATACGCGTAACGGCCTCATATCGCCCTTTCCATACGTGTAATGCCTTGCCCATTACGCGTATTGCCTTGCCCATTACGCGTATGGGCAGCGAATACCCAGAATTTCTACACAGTACTGCTACGGGTTTCACTCAATTTTCCTCAAAATCTCATCTAAACATCACTATAATACAAATTAAATACATAGCAACCTATATCTATCATGTATCAACAATTAGGAACCTTAAAACATGATTTCCAACACAAAAGTTTTGGATCCAAATCTCAAAATCTCAACATATCAAATGTTGTAATTTTCCATCAAAATCAACCAAACATGTGAAAACATACAAGTAAGCATTTCCAACTAATTCCTAACCTCACCCGACTATACTACGCGATTTATACCGAGTTTCACCCGTGAAAACATCAATTTCCACTCAATTTACCATTTCTATCAAATGTTAAAACTCTAACATTTTCAACCAAAATCAAACCAAACAAACACATACATAAACATATACAATCAAAATATAATCGGAACTTCTCACCCTTACCCGATTAATCGCGATTGAAACGGAGGTTTCTTCAATTTTCCTCTTTCTCCTCTTATCTCTTTTCCTTCTCTTCTTTCCCTTCTTTTTTCTTCTTTCTCTTCTAACAAATATATATATATATATATATATATATATATATATATATATATATATATATATATATATATATATATATATATAATCCAATATTATATAATATAATCCGATAGGGTAAAACATCTCCAATTGATATTTGTCATCTCAACCCAATTGATCAATTATTAGAGTTGCCTTAAATACTCTCTTGAACTAATAATTAATTCGTCTCTTTAATAAAATAATTGATCTCTAGTTGCTCTCTCTCTATTACCCTTTTGCTCCAATATCTCCCAAATGCTCTCAAAATGCGATAAAATATAAACAGCGATGCCAAATATATCAGGAATTAAAAGTTAATAATAAAATATTATCAATTGCAACTATTGTATCTATCTGAGAAATTATCCAATAAACAGGTAAAACTCATTTAATTTACACAATTCACAAAATTCACATAAATGAAATAAATAAATACGATTAACCAAATCGGGGCGTTACAACTCTCCCCTACTTAGACATTTTCGTCCTCGAAAATATAACTGAGACGAACAACTTCCGGATACGACTCTCGCATTCGACTAACCAACTACCATGCCAACACTAGGCACACCACGAATAACACAAACTGACTAACCACCTTGCTAACAACAACAACAACAACGACAAGATGCAATGCCCATACAATGCACTTGACGACTAACCACGACTCAAAGAATACCCAAGTTACGAACACCCATAGGTTCACTCTAGAACCAGAACACAACAACAAGATCGTTACCCGCACCATAGGTAACACTCCCCTAATTCCCCACATAGGAATTAGCTACTCGCACTCGAACCATCACGATGGAAACGAGGCAACAACAAAAACAAGAACATAAAGTTCCACGACACAACATTATTACAACAATGCTACGATTCACCAATCGAACATATAACTAAAACATCCATCTACATAGTAGCCCATGAATAATATTTAAACCTTTCACCTAACACTTCCATTCTGAAACGTCCAATGGGCTCATCATTCCTACATGTTTCCAATGTTCAACCTATGAACTCCTACAAGTCACACACGCATATACAAAATGTGCCACCTCACGCTTTCGATACGCACTCAGATTACTCGCAATAATTAAATCTTCCAATTTCATATCCAACTTCTGACTCTCTCTAATATTCACTAGAAAAATCATAGTTCATTTCTAATATACCCAACCTCACACTCCACTGTGTTATCTCACACACCATACACAAGTCTCTGAACTGCCCAATTAATTCTAATCCTCTGACCATCAACACAGACAGGTATAAAAAGTTTCGACTTAACTCCACCAATAGGATAATTCCAGCTAAAGTCATAATTCATCAGGAATTCCAACCATCCTCGTTGTCTCATACTCTATTATTTCCGACCAAACAGGTACGCAATATTCTTGTGATTACTAAACACTTCGGACTCAAAACCATAAAAATAATACCTCCAGATTCTCAACACAAAAGTAACCGCAACCATCTTGAAATCATGAATCCTCAATCGTCGTAAAGCATAAGCCACGAATTTACCATCTTACATTAACACACTGACTAAACTCATCATAGACGCATCCCAATACCTCACAAACGGTTTATTAGGATCACGCAGAATCAAAACTGGAGTCGTAGACAAACTCTACTTTAGCCCTCTCGAACTTTCCTCACAATGAACATCCAAAGCAAACGACTTACCCTTTGCAAGTCAATTGAAGTAACGAAGATGCTAACTTGGAAAAGCCTTCCATAACCTCCAGTAATAACTAACTAAAGTCCAAAAACTTCTAATCACCTTAACCGACTTCGGAGCCTCTCATTGTAGAACTGCATCTACTCACGATGGATCCATAACGATACCATCATAAAAATTAACATATCCAAGAAACTAACCTTTTTCAACCAAAATTCTCACTTGAATAACTTAGCATAAAAATTCCTTTCTTTTCAACACTTGCAACTCGATTCTCAAACACCCTGCATACTCTCCTTCTGATTTTATAATAGTTCATAATATCCCTAATGAACACCACTCTAAACTTATCCAATTAAATATGGGAGATACGATTCATATACTCCACAAACATTTCAGACGCATTACTAACACCGAACAACATCACTGTACATTGTAAGGCCCAACCAAATTCCAAAAGATATAAACTCTTAAAGTTTTTGCAAAAAAATTTCACTGGGTAATTCTAACGCTAACATCCAATATTCCATCCGGAAACACATCGGGATATCACGCACAACTGGCAGCCCTTCACTGTGGCTTTCCTGTCAATTCTAGAACACTATTACCACAAACATAACAAACATCTTGGTCTTGTCGCTGAAGAGTTTTTCTACTTACTTAGCAGATATAAACCTCAACTATTCACCTTCGTCCATCTTAAGTTCACTCTCTACTCTCTGAGGAGCAACCATTAAAATACCCGATCGTTCTTCCTCTGAGACATCCCGACTTGACCAACATACCAAAGCCTCTAATCCGCCTTATCTTCCGATATAAGAATCTTCATCGACTCATCAAAACAATCTGTAATCATTTTCTTAATTCCAAACAATTCATTGCACACACTATCAAAGCCGGAAAGACACGTCTATTCCATCCAACATAATTCCGTCTACTATCAACAAGAGATTAAGGGTGATCAGTTCCTCAATTTGTCAATAGACAGCCGACAATCATGATGGGGCATAGACCATCGTTACCAGACCATAATAGCATTTCTTGCATCTTGTGCACAAAACTACCTAAGGCACAAATCCTTAGTTGACATAAACCTCACCTCCGCATTCCCTCTGGAATCGGTAACAACACTGTCCAAACAACACTTATAATCTCGCAAAAAACGACACACTAAACCAACGCTCCACAACTAAAGCAAATTGGAGAAGCACCGGCTTCTCCCCCACTTATCTTATTCTCAATCCTGAAGACAAAGGATTAGAAAACCAGAAAGCACTCACAGTGTTTCACACACATATCACGTACTGAGGAACAAACAACATCGACAGTATTCAACTGTCATGCCACACCGACTCACAACTTGGCCGGACGGACCGACCTGCTCTGATACCAATTGTAACACCCTAATTCCCATCTAGCGGATAAATAATACGTAATTAAATCAGAGTGAATAAAAAAAATTTCGACAGAAATAAGGATGCCACATTTGCTGAAAAACATAATCCACCTGCTTATAACTTTGATACATAACACAAAATGGAATAAATAATAACAGGAAACTTTTTCCAACAAAAGGAAAGTTCAATTATGGAATAAAGCGGAACGATCCATAATTGATTCGTTTTACAAAATAAGTTGTTCCATGTTAGATGTCAAACATGTTATATATTTGTATGGAATATTTGGCATTTTTCATTTCTTTCTAACGGTATTGTGTGAATTTAAGCGGTAAATGGAGTTGTTATGATTACATCGGAATATATGTGTGGAGCTTGTAATTTGTGTGTTAATGTGCAGGTATAGGCATGAAAGGAGCAAAATGGTGAACACATGGAACCAATGTAAGTTCCACTGAGTTTTTATTGCTGCAACAGGGTGTTCGCAGTGCGAACAATCTGGCGAAGGACCATCGAATGTTCGCATTGCGAGGGACCAGCGAAGGAGCCAGCGAATGGAGGCAGTGAGTTCAAGGTTTTCAAATACCTTGTGTTCGCACTGCGAACTCCTAGCGAGTGACCAGCGAATGTTCGCTGGTTGGTTCGCAGTGCGAATGTGCTGGCAAAGAGAGGCAGTAAGTTCCAGTTTTGAGAATTCTGGCTCGCTAGTTTATTCGCAGTGCGAATGAAGCTAGCGAATGATTCGCAGTGCGAATGAAGGGTTCGCAGTGCGAACCCACGATTTCTGCTTGGGGAGGTTTAAGTCTCAGAGGCACTTAAAGTGCCATTTTTCCTCATTCGCAATGCGAATGGATTGCTCGCAGTGCGAATCCTTCAGAATTCTGCTTTGTATAAATAGAATTTCACTTTTTGTAAAGAGGATCTCTTGTTCATTTTGATCTAAAATCATAGTTTTCAGTCTTTTTACCATTGGAGCTTGTATTTTCACTTGGAGAAGCTGATTTTGCATCCATTCTTGATTATTCAAAGTGGATGTTTACTCATCTCCTCTCTTTACTTGTTATCCAATCTACCATGAGAAGTGGTAGCTAAACCCTCTATGTTGAGGTTAGAAGTAGTTGATTCTGTTTTTATGTATTGCTTTTGATCTATTGTATATGAACAAAGTCTTTGATCAATATAGATGAAGTTGTTTTCTCTTAATGCTTTAAGTTTGATTTGTTTTACTCTAGACATAGATTCCACAAATCTTGACCTAACAATTTCATCTCTTAAAAACCAAACTCTAGACATAGATTTGGGATTTGCTATTCGCATTGTATTGATCTTAATGATCGTTGTTTAGATTGTTAGCGTGAGACATCATCTAACGGTCTAAACAACGGTACTCACGACTTCGCTTTAGACATAAACTTAGTCGGGAGAATACGCGATTATATTGGTCAGAAACCGAGTTCATGTGCTTGATTAATCGTTTATACATGGAAAGGATTAGCGAAACCTAACCTTAACATGCTTTTATAAAACCTGTTACAAAAATCTTTGTCACAATTTAATCTTTTCTACAAGTGAATGATAACAACAATTGAAACTTTTGAAACCGTTAACTTAGAATATCGAAACTATTGAAAGGCAAGCATCTAATATCAAACAGTCCCTGTGGATACGATAACAAAAACCCACACTATTACTCTTCTAACAAAATGGCACCGTTGCCGGGGACTGTTAAGTGATATTGCAAGCATTGCGATAGTTGAGTTATTGTAAGCTGTTACCACTTTATCTTGAGCTTGTTAATCTATTTTGTTTAGTGTACAGACTTAGTTTATGCGAGGGAAACTACCGGCGGATCAACTTCTTTTCGATCCTGAGATTGAAAGAACCGCTCGTAGAATCAATAGCCGAACTAGAAGAAGGAGGCAGCTAGCGAAACAGAGGCAAGAACAAGAGGAAAGTACTTCTACACCCCCGCCATTTCCACAAATACTTCCAGTTATGGAGGGAGATCCACCACCACCACCACCACCTGCTTCTAGGCCATGTACAAATAGTCCAAGACACAATGCACAGTTCGCCCGTCATGCACATAACGGTCGGCATTCTGAGATGAAGACCGGAATTCTAAAATTGTTATACCAAAGTCCATTTACGGGTATGGATCATGAGGATCCTTTCACCCATTTGACAAAATTCTATGAAATAGCAGGAGCGGCGGGTGCACCGGAAGCAGAAGAGGAGTCGCTGTTCAAGAGACTATTCCCGGATTCCCTCATTGGGAAGGCCAAGGAATGGTACCTTGATCAGTCAACTGCCATAATGACTGATTGGAATGCTTTGGAAGAAAAATTTTTGGAAAGATTTTTTCCGCACACTCGGTTCATGGAAGCAAAGACCGCCATAGCGGTATTCACACAAGGAGCTGACGAATCTCTCAACGAAGCTTGGGAGAGGTTCAAATCAATGTTACGAAAGTGCAAAGGCCATGGATTTGATGAATTGTCACAAATTCATATCTTTAGAAATGGGCTGCAACTCGTACACAAAACCTTGTTGGATGCCACCGCCGGTGGATCTTTGTTAAGCAAAACTGCAGCAGAAGCCATAGCTATCATCGATAAAATGGCCTTGAACGATCATCAAGGCAGTCACAACCGTGGACCTGCTCAACGAACACCGGGAGTGTTGGAATTAGGAACAAGCGATGTTATCCTTGCGTAGAACAAATTGTTATCACAACAGGTTGAGCTGTTAACGAAGCAAATGTCTAAGCTGCCTCAACAATTCAAGGAGATGCATGAATCGTCAAGTAAAAATGTGCAAGTGTTAGTGTGTGAGTTATGTCGAGGTGACCATCCGACCGGTTATTGTCCTCCCGTTGAGGAGGAAGCAAATTATGCGGGAAATCAAGGTTACCAACCCCGACCTCCCTATCAACAAGCCAACCAAGGTTACCAACAAAGGCCTAACCAAGGTTATCAACAACAATGGAGACCGCAAGAAGCCGGACCATCAAACCGCCAACAATATCAGAATTACACTCAACCTCCGCAAGCCCCCGTTGGAAATGCAAAGATGGAAGACACTCTTACACAATTTATGCAAATGGCAATCTCAAACCAAAAGAACACCGATGCCGCCATAAGGAATCTAGAAACACAAGCCGGGCAATTATCAAAACAATTGGCCGACCAACAAAAAGGGCCCTTTACGGCAAATACGCTTCCAAATCCTAAGGATTGTAAAGCTATTCTCACAAGAAGTGGTAGAGAGATTGACATGGGTGTAGGTAAAAAGAGAGTGGAGGAGGAGGTTGTAGTTGAAAATGAAAAAAATAGGGAAGAGATTGAAGTAGAAAAAAATGTGGAGGGTGTGTTAGTTGAAAATGAGATAGAAAAAAATGAGAAAGAAAAAAATGAGAATGAGAAAAAAATAGAGAGTGAAGAAAGAGTGAAGAGAAACAAGAAGGGAAAAGAGCCAATGAACAATATTCCGATTCAACATCTACCATATCCGCATGCTCCTACAAAGAAAGACAGTGCGCGGCATTATTCTCGGTTTATGGATATCTTCAAGCAATTGCAAATAAATATTCCATTTTCCGAGGCTTTAGAGCAGATGCCTAAATATGCGAAATTCATGAAAGATATCCTCACGAAGAAGAAAAGGTATACTGATCAGGAGACGATTATGGTGGATACAAGCTGTAGTGCAATCATTCAACGGACGCTCCCGCGAAAAGAGTGTGATCCGAGACGAGTTACATTGCCGGTTACAATAGGAAACATGTATGTGGGCAATGGGTTGATTGATTTGGGTTCTAGCATCAACTTGATACCATTGTCGATTGTGAAACGGCTAGGCCACATGGAATTAAGGTCCACGCAAATGACGTTGCAACTCGCCGATAAATCCACTACCCGTCCTCACGGTGTAGCGGAAGACGTGTTGGTCAAGGTGGACAAATTTTTGTTTCCAATTGATTTTGTTGTCATTGAAATGGAAGAGGACGATGATGCACCTTTGATTCTTGGAAGGCCTTTCATGAAAACTGCCCGTATGGCAATTGACATGGACGATGGTCTCATGAAAGTGAGAGTCCAAGATGAAGAGGTGTGTTTTAATCTTTATGATGCAATGAAGCACAAGAAAGATAAGGGGGATTGTTTTCGAATCGATGCAACGGAGAAAGCAAGTTTCGAAGTTACACAACAAATTCATGTCATCGATCCGTTACAAAGAGTTTTGGACGAATCCTTGGAAGTATTCTCGGTTGAAGAAGAGCAAGCTCTTGAAGAGTGTTTGTTGGAGCTTGAAGCTTTGGAAGAATTGCAACCGTGGGAGTATGAAGAGGAAATTCTGAAAAAAGAGGTGAATGATGAGCCTTCCAAACTTGAGCTGAAAGTGTTACCGCCAACCTTGAAATATGCTTTTCTCGATGACGGTGGTAATAAACCGGTCATCATAAGTAGTATTTTGTCTGAAAACGAGGAAAGCCGCTTAATTCAAGTGTTGAAGAAAAATCAGGGTGCAATGGGATGGACATTATCCGATCTCAAAGGCATAAGCCCTTCGTATTGCATGCACAAGATATTCATGGAGGAGGACTTTAAACCGGTTGCTCAACCTCAATGTCGCTTGAATCCTATCATGAGGGAAGTGGTTCGGAAGGAAGTGGTGAAAATGTTGGATGCCGGAATGATTTATCCTATTTCGGACAGCCCGTGGGTTAGTCCCGTGCATGTGGTACCAAAAAAAGGAGGATTAACGGTAGTCCGAAATGAGAAAAATGAGCTTATCCCAACAACGACCGTAACCGGGTGGAGAATGCGTATCGACTACCGTAGGTTGAACAAGGCTACGAGAAAGGATCATTTTCCTTTACCTTTTATGGATCAAATGCTCGAAAGGCTTTCCGGTCAACAATACTACTATTTTTTGGATGGTTATTCGGGTTACAATCAAATCATTGTGAACCCGGATGATCATGAAAAAATAGCTTTTACATGTCCGTTCGGAATCTTTGCTTATAGGAGGATGCCGTTTGGATTATGTAATGCACCGGCGACTTTTCAACGGTGTATGTAAGCTATCTTTGCGGATTTGATCGAAAAGACTATCGAGGTTTTTATGGATGACTTCTCCGTTTTTGGACAATCATTTGATTTGTGCTTGAAAAATTTGGATACGGTGTTGGAGCGGTGTGTGGAAACTAATTTGGTGCTTAATTGGGAAAAATGCAACTTCATGGTGAACGAGGGAATTGTGCTCGGTCACAAGGTTTCTGCAAAAGGCCTTGAAGTTGATAAAGCCAAAGTGGATGTTATCGAGAAATTACCACCGCCAATGAATGTCAAAGGTATAAGAAGCTTTCTTGGACACGTCGGGTTCTACCGGAGATTTATCAAGGATTTCGCCAAAGTCGCAAAGCCGTTGAGCAACTTGCTTGTCCAAGGTAAGGTTTTTGACTTTGACGAGTCTTGTCTTTTCGCATTTAATTGTTTGAAACAAAGTTTAACCACCTCACCAATAATCGTTGCACCAAACTGGAAAATAGATTTTGAATTAATGTGCGATGCAAGCGATTATGCGGTTGGGGCTGTTTTGGGTCAGAGAAAAATGAAAGTTTTCCACGCTATACATTATGCGAGCAAAGTTTTAAACGAGGCTCAGATTAACTATGCCATAACTGACAAAGAGTTGCTCGCCATAGTGTATGCGTTGGAGAAATTTCGTGCATATTTGATTGGTTCACGTGTCATCGTTTACACGGACCAGTCGGCTATAAGGTATCTGCTCACCAAGCCTGATTCAAAACAGAGGCTGATTCGGTGGATCCTTTTGTTACAAGAATTTGATCTTGAAATTCATGACAAGAGGGGTTCCGAGAATTTGGTGGCGGATCACTTATCCCGCCTGGTCAACATTGACGTGACCAAGAATGAATTTGAGGTAAAAGAGGAGTTCCCAGATGAAAAACTTTTTAGAATGCAGGTTAGACCGTGGTTCGCCGATATGGCTAACCACAAAGCCACCGGATTGATATCGGACGGTCTAACTCACCACCAAAAACGGAAATTTTTGTCTGATGCCAAGTCGTTTGTATGGGATGAACCCCATTTATTTAAACTTGGTGTCGACAACCTCCTCAGAAGGTGTGTGCCAGTGGAGGAAGCCACGGATATTCTGTGACACTGTCATAACTCTCCGTATGGAGGACACTTTAATGGGTTGAGAACGGCCACTAAAGTCCTACAATCGGGCTTTTATTGGCCGTCCTTATTCAAAGATGCGCATGCGCATGCCCTTAGTTGTGACAAGTACCAGAGAAGCGGCGGTATTTCACAGCGGCAAGAAATGCCATTACAAAAAATGTTAGAAATCGAGGTTTTTGACTGTTGGGGGATCGACTTTGTTGGTCCATTCCCATCTTCTTTTTCTAATGAATATATTTTGGTCGCTGTGGATTACGTTTCCAAGTGGGTTGAGGCGATAGCATGTGCTAAAACCGACGGAAAAACGGTGGTGAAGTTTTTGAAAAGAAATATTTTTGCGCGTTTTGGTACACCTCGAGTCTTAATAAGTGATGGAGGATCCCACTTCTGTAACACTCAGCTTGACAAAGCTCTTGAGCAATATGGTGTGAAGCACAAAGTTGCTACACCATATCATCCTCAAGCTAACGGTCAAGCAGAGGTATCCAATCGAGAGATTAAGCGTATCTTAGAGAAAACTGTTTCGGCCTCGAGAAAGGATTGGGCGAACAAACTGGATGATGCATTGTGGGCGTATCGGACCGCTTTTAAGGCTCCGATCGGTCTCACACCGTTTAAAATGGTTTATGGTAAGAATTGTCACTTGCTGGTAGAGTTGGAGCACAAGGCGTTTTGGGCCTTAAAACTTTTGAATTTTGATCCAACTCTAAGCGGCGAAAGAAGGAAAGTGCAATTACACGAGTTGGATGAATTGCGCCTTCAGGCGTACGATTCCAACAAATTGTATAAGGAATGTGTAAAGTCTTACCATGACAGAAAAATTGTCATCAAACAGTTTGAGGTCGGACAGCTGGTCTTACTGTTCAATTCTCGATTAAAATTGTTTCTCGAAAAATTAAGATCCAAATGGTCTGGTCCGTTTCGGATTGTGGAAATCAAACCCTATGGAGCAATCGTAATTGAGGACACAACGTCAAAGGAAAATTGGACAGTTAATGGCCAGAGGCTGAAAGTGTATCTCGGAGGAGGTTTCGAGCGGAATCCCGCAGTTGTGCCTTTCCGCGATCCGTGAGGTCGCGATGGACCGTCGAGCTTAGCCGACGTTAAACAAGCGCTTGTTGGGAGGCACCCCAACATTGTAAGTATTTTTGCTTTAATTTGTTGTTTTAAGTCATTTTCACATTTTGGACATTTGGAAGTGTGGCAGCAAGACAGACCTGTAATTTTGAAAAATTTGTCTTGTTCGCTGGCTCATTCGCAGTGCGAATCTGGGGCGAGCATTCGCCAGCTATTCGCACTGCGAAGCTGGAGCGAGTATTCGCTGTCCATTCGCAATGCGAACGTCAGCGTACCTGCCTGGGTTGTATTGCTGCCACATCATTAAAATTGGAGGGTTTTATGATGGTTGGGCCTGTACGTAGGCCCAAGACCCAGTTGAAATTCTGATTGACTTGGGGGGACCAAACCCTAGTCTCTCACTCTCACTTTCAACCATTAACCAAAAAGAGAAAACGACATTATCCTCTCCCCTCTCACGTGCAAGTTTTTGCCTTTCTCTCAAGTTCTTTTTCCTCAATTGCCAACTCTAAACAAGGTTTGAATTTAGTTTCTATGTTTTTTCTGTTATTTTGATGTTGTTTGGATATTTACATGGAAAATGTGTAGGAAGTTTGGGGTTTGAATTCTGGGTTGGTTAGTCAATGCATGTCTAAATTTTTGCTGGATTTTAAGTTGAGAAGACCTGTAGAATGTTATTATGTGTGAAATCTGGGGGCTGCATAAATTTTTCAACATTTTCGTGCATTCGCTGGCTTGTTCGCACTGCGAACCTGGGCCGAGCGTTCGCCAAGCTTCGCAGTGCGAGTAATCTAACGAGCAGCCCAAATTTTTTATTTTCTGATAGTCCATTATGATGCATGTCTGTCCTTAATTCTAATGTTTTGTCTTGGTGTTTTTGTGTGGATTCATTTGTCATTTGTGCAGATGGGTCCTAAAACTATGATGAGGAAAAGAAAGACATCCACATCAAGACAAGCGCCGGTCCGTTTTGATGAGACCTGGTTTCGAGGTATTAGACAAGCTCAGAGGTATGAAGTGTTAGAATCAAGGACCATCCTTGCGGAAAGGAGGTTTGTTCTGAATGAGCAGGGAAGTTATCGTGCCATTGCTGCCCTGTTAACTGCGAAAAAGTGGGATACGCTAATTAACCCTGTTGATTCTTACGACGTTGAAATGGTTTGGCAGTTTTACGCCAACGCCCTTCCTGATGAGGGCGATCTGTTCACTTGGACTACTTTTGTTGGCGGTAAAACGGTAAGGTTTGACAGAAGAACTATCAACAGAGTTCTTGGAGATCCTCTCCCACTGCGGGCTAGCGAAGAGGATGAGTATCATGAGACTCTTAATCAGTATCGAGATATTGCTTCAATGACTCGTGATCTTCTGCGGCCAGGTAAAAATGTGAAATTTAATCATTCAGGAGTGGTTGTTCGCTATCACCGTGAGGATATGGTGCCTTTGGCTCAGTTGGTATTACCTTTAGTTGTCACAAATAGTATGCCTAAGTCACATTCCTCTACGGTGACGATTCCTCTTGCACACTTGGTTCACAGTATCCTTACAAACCTACAAATTGACGTCGCAAGGATCATTGCTGATGAGATAAGGGCCATCGTTGAGAGTGGTTTTGGTGGGACTGCTTCGAGGAAGAATGCCCTCTTGCTTTCCCTTGTTTGATTATGACCCTTTGTGCTGATGCTGGAGTGACTTTGCCGTCGCGCCGTCAAGTTACTGTGCCTTCGACTATTGATGATCAATATGTCGACAAATTCTGCAAACCGAAGGGTGCTCGGGCTGAATCTTCTGGGGCTGGTGCTGGTGCTGAAACCGGTACAAGCGAGGGTGCTGCTTCTGGGTCTCACAGCTTCTATCCATATCAGCAGGAGATCTGCCAATATAATTGGGATTGGATGGCTGCTCAGCAGCGTGCCATGACTGATATTCATGATTCTTTGCAGGTTCTCCAATTGCAGATCCACAACCCTTCTACGCAGTACACGATGATGTCGAGGGAGCAGTTCCTCGCGCATGCTGCATGGCCTGAGGCCAGGCCTGTTTTTAGTTGGGGAGAGGATGCTGCTGAGCATGATGCTGAGGAGAGGGGAGATGGCGATGATATTATGATGTCTGATGATGATGATGAGGGGCAGAGGACGGATGTAATCGGGACTGAGCCTGAGGATGATCCGGGTACTGATATTGTCGAGACGGAGTCCGAGGAGGACTGATTTTTGGATCTTAGAGTTGTACACTTCCTTTGGTCATCAAAGTGAAGTTTCTTGTATTTTGTTTTTTCAGCTTTTACTAGTCTAATATTGATGTACTCTTACTAGTATGGTACTTTTTGGATTATGTAGGTATTTTATACACCAGGCACTTTTGGATTATTATTAGTAATGAGTATGGTTTGCAGTAAAATTTTTTGTTTCACTTTACTAATAAATTGTTGGTTTTTAATTTTCATATTAAGTGTTGAGTTCTTCAGTTTACGAATGCTCAACACTTCAGTATGTTTGTTGTTGTTAAGTGTTAGTAAGAGTTGAATTCTTCAGTTGACGAATGTTTAACTCTTACACTGTGCATATGTGTTATTTTGATGTTCCTTCTTTTAGGATGAATTTGGGGGAAGTAGGTTGGAGACTCTTGATTTTAAAGGTAGATTCCTCCAAGATGTGAGGGCTATGATAGTACCGTAAGCATTGTGTTGCGACAAGGTATATTGTTACCTAGTTCGAGAATTTTTTTATGTTTTAGAACTTTGTGTCTTGGTGAGATTGAGAATGTTGTTTCATGTTACAACTTCCTTTGAATGCATGTGTCATTTTTGGATCAAAACCATTAAAGTGAGAAGCCTCCAAGGTTACTATATGCTAAGGATTGTGATGAATGTTGTCTTTACTTTTAATTCATGCCTTATCTTGTGACCATGTAATTTTGTGGAAGTATGAGAAGTGATCAAGGCACTTGTTTGAATTTGAGCACAACTATGTCCATATATTAATTCAACCGTGAGTAGTGAGCATTTGGTAGCCCCTTTGAGCCTAAATAGTTTAGAACTCAATTGAATGATGAACTTGTTTTATGTACATAATTTGCAAGTTTGGTTCATCATTGAATTTGATGAGTTTCTAACATTTTCTTCTTTAACCCTTGAAAACCATATACTTTGACTTCCTTGCCTTAAAAAGCAAGGAACATTCACTTTAGGTTGAGTTGAAAATGAGTTGGGGAGAATAAAAAGAAGATGGGTGCATTACTCCAAATTTTGAAAAAAATTTCAAGCAAGCATGTAAAGAAAAGAGTATGAATATGTTGTACAAAAGAGAAAATGCTTGCTTGAACAAAAAAATAATAGAATCAATAAGTGTGCACGGTAGTTTGTGAAGGTGGAATGAAAAATTGGTGAAATGAAGTGTGTTGTGTGAATATGTATAAGTGAATGTTCTTTTGCTTCGGCAATTTCGTTTCAATGGCCATTAGAAATGTCCCTTTTTTGTTCACCCGACCAAACTACAGCCTTGAAGTCCTTAGTGATCTTTTACTTCCATGATTTATGTTATGATCATTGAGATATGGTATGAATTGCTTAGTATTGCATCATTTGTCATTTGAGTGTAATTGTCCCGTGTTTGTATGCACGTTTGCCTTCAATCCTTTTTCGAAGAGGAGTGTAGAATGACATATGCAGGATGAGTTAGTTGTTTCTTGAAACATTGTTTGAAATTGTTTAAGTCGCAAGTTCTTTTTCATATCAAATTCTTGAATTGTGTAATTGTGCATTGTGGTGATCGTTGTTTAGTTGAGTCGTTTTTCACGTCTTGGTTGAATTGGGTGCTCGAGCAAATCCTCGTGAGAGGCATACTTTGCTTGAGGACAAACAAAGAGTTAGTTGGGGAGAGTTTGTTAGATGTCAAACATGTTATATATTTGTATGGAATATTTGGCATTTTTCATTTCTTTCTAACGGTATAGTGTGAATTTAAGCGGTAAATGGAGTTGTTATGATTACATCGGAATATATGTGTGGAGCTTGTAATTTGTGTGTTAATGTGCAGGTATAGGCATGAAAGGAGCAAAATGGTGAACACATGGAACCAATGCAAGTTCCACTGAGTTTTTATTGCTGCAACAGGGTGTTCGCAGTGCGAACAATCTGGCGAAGGACCAGCGAATGTTCGCACTGCGAGGGACCAGCGAAGGAGCCAGCGAATGGAGGCAGTGAGTTCAAGGTTTTCAAATACCTTGTGTTCGCACTGCGAACTCCTAGCGAGTGACCAGCGAATATTCGCTGGTTGGTTCGCAGTGCGAATATGCTGGCAAAGAGAGGCAGTAAGTTCCAGTTTTGAGAATTCTGGCTCGCTAGTTTATTCGCAGTGCGAATGAAGCTAGCGAATGATTCGCAGTGCGAATGAAGGGTTCGCAGTGCGAACCCACGATTTCTGCTTGGGGAGGTTTAAGTCTCAGAGGCACTTAAAGTGCCATTTTTCCTCATTCGCAGTGCGAATGGATTGCTCGCAGTGCGAATCCTTCAGAATTCTGCTTTGTATAAATAGAATTTCACTTTTTGTAAAGAGGATCTCTTGTTCATTTTGATCTAAAATCATAGTTTTCAGTCTTTTTACCATTGGAACTTGTATTTTCATTTGGAGAAGCTGATTTTGCATCCATTCTTGATTATTCAAAGTGGATGTTTACTCATCTCCTCTCTTTACTTGTTATCCAATCTACCATGAGAAGTGGTAGCTAAACCCTCTATGTTAAGGTTAGAAGTAGTTGATTCTGTTTTTATGTATTGCTTTTGATCTATTGTATATGAACAAAGTCTTTGATCAATATAGATGAAGTTGTTTTCTCTTAATGCTTTAAGTTTGATTTGTTTTACTCTAGACATAGATTCCACAAATCTTGACCTAACAATTTCATCTCTTAAAAACCAAACTCTAGACATAGATTTGGGATTTGTTATTCGCATTGTATTGATCTTAATGATCGTTGTTTAGATTGTTAGCATGAGACATCATCTAACGGTCTAAACAACGGTACTCACTACTTCGCTTTAGACATAAACTTAGTCGGGAGAATACGCGGTTATATTGGTCGGAAACCGAGTTCATGTGCTTGATTAATCGTTTATACATGGAAAGGATTAGCGAAACCTAACCTTAACATGCTTTTATAAAACCTGTTACAAAAATCTTTGTCACAATTTAATCTTTGCTACAAGTGAATGATAACAACAATTGAAACTTTTGAAACCGTTAACTTAGAATATCGAAACTATTGAAAGGCAAGCATCTAATATCAAACAGTCCCTGTGGATACGATAAAAAAAACCCACACTATTACTCTTCTAACATTTCATAACATCAAAATATACGCACAAGTTATCCAATATATATATATATATATATATAGTCACATATATAAACATAAATAACAAAAGCATTTCCCCGACTCCCGTGTTACGTATCAGAGCAGACACCAAAGATCTAAGCAAAATGAAGATCTAACTCTTCCACTTGCCCCCACGCCTCTACAGCGGTTAATCTGCACTATGCTATAAAAAGCATATTCTAGCAGAAGGGTGAGAAATAACAACTATAACAAGATTGCATAATAATATGTAAACATATAATTCACGTATATTATTCCACTCACCCACACACCATATGCTAACACATATAGCCTACAAAGATATCATATATTCATACACACAAGTTATGATATATATCTGTACTCCCCAAGAAGCCCAAACACGAGAAACAACAAAGGGGTGAGAACTACATTCAATAATTAACGGTGTAAAACACATGTTAAGGAGTAATAATCAAGCAATCACACATAATGTGCACACATCCACGACACACTTGTTACCTTCAATTATAATCCAACAAATACATAATAATGCAATGTGACTCAATGACACAATTCAATGCAAGTGGTACCACACAACATGGTTCATTCAATTGAACCCGATTCATAAAAGAATCCGGATAAATCACATACACTCCCACTGAGCAATGATTTATCTCCATACAACTCCATATTGGAGTCCGGGCAAATCACATACACTCCCACTGAGCAATGATTTGTCTCCATATAACTTCACATTGGAGTCCGGACAATACTAGGCACCCATCATGGATTCCCACCTAGCTGTCTCCACCAGACACATCATGAAATGCACGACACAAATGATGCACAAAGCATAGGTATAATAACAAATATACCTCTTCACGATCCCCTTGATCACACGTGACATACATACTCACCGTAATACACAATAGTATTACCATACCTGTCCAATCAATTCAACATAACGCATACATAACAAGAATTATGCACAAAGCACGTGTATAACAATCAGTTATACATTTACACGACCCTCCTGATCACACGTGAGATACATACTCACTGTAATACACACTAGTATTACTACAACTGTTCAATCAATTCATCATAATACACACAATTAAGGAGGATACCTCACGAGGCCTTAATTAGTCAATTATCTAATTAATCCATCCAAATTCCATTTTAAATCATTTTTACTACCATTCCTAAATTCAACAAGTTCTGACACTTATCCCAACCTCTCAGACCAAAAAGGAACCACATCGGACGCGAAATCGGGAAAGAAATCATGAAACGGCAAAATTATACACTCTCGCTGGTCATACGCGTATTGCCCACGCCCATACGCGTATTGCCCAGCCCCATACGCGTACCATTACGTGTTTCAGCAGAAGGCCGTGTAAAAATGGGTTCCATACGCGTAACGCCCTCGTATCGCCCTTGCCATACGCATAATGCCTTGCCCATTACGCGTATTGCCTTGCCCATTACGCGTTGGGCAGTGAATACCCATAATTTCTGCATAGTACTGCTACGGGTTTCACTCAATTTTCCTCAAAATATCATCTAAACATCACTATAATACAAATTAGGCTAAAATACAGTTTTGGTCCCCCTGTTTGTCAAAATTCACGGTTTTGGTCCCCCTATTTTTTTTTTTAACAGTTTTGGTCCCCCACTCCAATTTTGGCCCAAAAAAAGTGATGAACAGTAACTTGTCCGTACATGAATAGTGAGGGGTGAGGGACCAAAACTGTTAAAAAAAAAACAGGGGGACCAAAACCGTGAATTTTGATAAACAGGGGGACCAAAACTGTATTTTAGCCTACAAATTAAATACATAGCAACCTATATCTATCATGTATCAACAATTAGGAACCTTAAAACATGATTTCCAACACAAAAGTTTTGGATCCAAATCTCAAAATCTCAACATATCAAATGTTATAATTTTCCATCAAAATCAACCAAACATGCGAAAACATACAAGTAAGCATTTCCAACTAATTCCTAACCTCACCCGACTATACTACGCGATTTATACCGAGTTTCACCCGTGAAAACATCAATTTCCACTCAATTTACCATTTCTATCAAATGTTAAAACTCTAACATTTTCAACCAAAATCAAACCAAACAAACACATACATAAACATATACAATCGAAATATAATCAGAACTTCTCACCCTTACCCGATTAATCGCGATTGAAACGGAGGTTTCTTCAATTTTCCTCTTTCTCCTCTTCTCTCTTTTCCTTCTCTTATTTCCCTTCTTTTTTCTTCTTTCTCTTCTAACAAATATATATATATATATATATATATATATATATATATATATATATATATATATATATATATAATCCAATATTATATAATATAATCCGATAGGATAAAACATCTCCAATTGATATTTGTCATCTCAACCCAATTGATCAATTATTAGAGTTACCTTAAATACTCTCTTGAACTAATAATTAATTCGTCTCTTTAATAAAATAATTGATCTCTAGTTGGTCTCTCTCTATTACCCTTTTGCTCCAATATCTCCCAAACGCTCTCAAAATGCGATAAAATATAAACAGCGATGCCAAATATATCAGGAATTAAAAGTTAATAATAAAATATTATCAATTACAATTATTTTATCTATCTGAGAAATTATCCAATTAACAGGTATAACTCATTTAATTTACACAATTCACAAAATTCACATAAATGAAATAAATAAATACGATTAACCAAATCGGGGCGTTACATAAGACCCAACCCCTTTGTAAATAAACAATATTGGGCCTCACACATTGTATAAGTCCTTCTGTATATTTTCAAAAGATCGGCGCGATCGTCGCCTTTTTAACAAAATCAACTGGGCTTCACCTTGAGCTATAAGACCCATCTTTATTCATTTTCAAACTCTTTGGGCCTCTAATAGAGTGTAAGACCCAAACCCCTTTTAACCAAAACCTTTTTGGGCCTCAGACGTTGTATAAGTCCCAACACATTTTCAAAAAATCTCGGCGCGATCGCCAGTTCAAAATCAAATCATCTAGGCCTACCCTCGTGTTGTAAGTCCTATTTCTTTTCTTTTAAAACACCTTTTGGGCCTCTCCTTGAGTTGTAAGACCTAACCCTATTGTAAAGAAACCTTTTTGGGCCTCAGTCGTTGTATAAGTCCCGGTAGGATAATCAAAACAACGGTGCGATCACTGTTAAACCTTGGGCCTCTCCTTGAGTATAAGCCCCCACCAATCTTTTTAAAACAATTTCCTTTTGATTTAGATTCAAATATATATATTGTTATCAAAACTTTCTTTAATTTCTTTGAACAACTAACAATAACAGCATGGAAGCTTGCTCGCCTGTACGTTTTAACAACTTTCATTTACTCGCTTTCGTATATATATAACTGTATTGTGGGAAGCTGCGCATGGTTAGTCTTCTTTCATACCCTTTTAAATACTTGTCATATATCAACTGTATATATACTAGTATAGTTGTTTTGAGTTTTCCCCAGCAACTAGGTCTAGAACTAGGTAAATCCCTGTTGGTCGCTCTTAAATACAAACAAAACTAGATCCCCATAGGATTTCCAGATACAGTCTTGCCTTCTCTTGGGCTTAAATAATATGGAACAAAGAGAAAGACAGTATTCCTCATGAACCTTTTCTCAGACTGTCACCCTAGAAATTGTCAAATAAATTCTACTCCCCATTATTGATCTATTCTCGGTGAATGGCATCTCTTAAGTTTCTTCAAACCTCAAACTTTCACTAAATGATCTATTTTCGGTGAATGGCATTTCTTGAACTTCTCTTGATTTGGGACCCACGGCCTTCCTACAAGCATCCCCGCCTCCTCTTGGGCTTTGTACAAGGACCCTCCGGCTTCTTAGAAGTTCTCATGCCTTCTCTTGGGCTTAATACAAGGACCCTGACAACCTCTTAAAGGTATAAGACAGAACTTAGTCATCCTTTGCTAGAGCAGTCTTTCCAATGTCAAACCTCAGGCCACTTTAGGGTTAATTCTCATCCCTTAATGCCCGTGCCTCCTCTTAGGCATCATACAAAAGATAAAACTCTTCCACACCAGTAGACTTGGACAATCTAATCCCCTTGAGTCTCAAAGACATTCTCAAGTTCCTTACAAATATAGGAAGAAACCCCGGGCTCTCTGGATCAATCTCCAGCAGAGCTAAAACTCAGTCTCTCTCCTGAGAAAATCCCTAACCAGGCTCAGTTTATCCCAAATCAGAACCTCAAGGCATCTGATACTTCAACTCTTCTGTAATCCTCAGCAAGAGTTTATTCCCCATTTGGACCTGCCTCGGGATCTTAACAATCCCCGAAAAAAGATATCCTCATCTTAGGCTTTATATAATGACCTTTCCTCAACACAGCCAGCCTCCTCTTGGGCTTTGTACAAAGATTCTCCCCAGTGGAGCTAACCTTTTCAGACTCTCTTGTTTAGTCCATCATTTTTCCAGACTCTCTTGTTGAGTCAATCAACTTTCAGACTCTCTTATTGAGTCAATCAACTTTCAGACTCTCTTGTTGAGTCAATCACCTTTTCAGACTCTCTTGTTGAGTCAACCTTTTTTAGCCTCAATCTTGGGCTTTGTATAAGACAGATAAAATCACTATCTTGTTGAGTCAAACCCTTTCAACCTCAATCTTGGGCTTTATACAAGACATAAATCTCCCTCTCTTGAGCTTGGGACATATATCTTCCCTAGCAGAGTCATTTCCTCCCAGCCTTCTTCTAGGCTTTGAGGAATGATTTTCCCCAAGAAGAGTCAAACTCATTTCAGCCTCAATCTTGGGCTTTGTACAAGACACATAAAAATATCCTCACTAGAGTCAGTTAAATTTCTCATTTCAGCCTCAATATTGGGCTTTGTACAAGACACATACAAACCTCCCCGGCGGAGTCAAAATCCTTTTAGCCTCAGTCTTGGGCTTTGTACAAAACAGATAGAACATTTTCCCCCAGAAAAGTCAAACTTCTAGCCTCCTCTTAGGCTTTGTATATTGATATCCCCAAAGAGTCAGTCTCTTCTTTGCCTCAATCTTGGGCTTTGTACAAGACACCAATATATACACTCTCTTGTTGAGTCGGTCTTATCCAGCCTCCTCTTAGGCTTTGTATAAAGAAGCCCCCTAGCCGAGTCAATTAACCTTTTAGCTTCAACCTTGGGCTTTGATCAAGGCCCACAAAAATCAACAATCCCTCTTTAGAGATGACAAATTCTCTCTCAGTCAAAACCTTTTAGCTTCAATCTTGGGCTTTGAACAAGACACCAAAACATCTGTTTCCTCCCTTAGAATAGGAGGAACTACGATTGCTCTGATTTCCCTGTTTCGTTTAAACGGGAATACGTATGCATAAGATTGCAAAATCTTAGCGAGCATACCAATCAAAAACTCTAAGTACCTTCATACCAATCAAAAACCCTAGGTCCAGTACCTTACCAAAAACATCAACAAAAACTCACTCACTCCTGCTTCCCAAGAAACTTTCCCAACCCATTAATAGATAAACACTATCAATTACAAAGCGAGTCCTAAAGCTTATATCCTGTGAATAACCACATATAGGATGGGTAATTGACAACTCCCCATTGTATAACCTGACCCCGGACCCCCCAATCTCTTTAAAAGCATTTTGTTCAGTTAAACATTTCGCGTGCAAGGTTAGTTTTAGATAGCTTCCCTTTCCCTTTCAGCTTCACGGGATAAATAAGAAATCAAAAAGTAGCACCCCACTCCTCCTCATTGCGGTAAGGAGAAAACCCAGCAATAAGGTGGTCGCGTCACCGACAAAAATCGCTCGCTACAGAAAAATGGCGACCCTGGTGGGGAGTCATTGATTGTATAGGAATAGGCTATAGCTCTTAAGAGGTCTAGGATGTTAGTTTTAGGATAAATATATATATCGCTTTTCCTAATTGATATCCGTGTTTATTTTTCTGCTAATGGGACTGCGGGTGATGCCGCATCTGGAAAGTTTGAGTGACACCTAAGATAAGTTATGGCACTAGACGGGTAATCTTACAGGGAGTGACTCCCAAATAAGAGACCCCGGTCGACCATCGAATCAGTAAAGACACCCTTTGCGGATTCAATGCCTATACGACTTCGGTTGTTGAAAGCAGATTGTTCGATTGTGGTTGTCCATGAAACTGAGGATTTAGTAGGATGAGACCTTGTTACTATTTTGTAGTACGGAAGCTATCGGAAATAGTTGTCACGCGATACTACCCTCATTTGAGATTACTCTAAGATACTGCAGCTCGCTCGGATGAACCAGCCTGCTGTTGTTATCCCAAGAGGGGTCAATGATTTTGAGGGCAGGTACAAAAAATCATCAGTACAACCTTTGGGGATGGGTAGAGCCATGACTTCATGACACCGAACCTTTGGCCCCATGTTTTTTCTATGTTTTTGTGTGCTACATTTATGCATTCATTTCATTAAAAAACATTAAACAAAGAAAAATTTTCTCTTCTAATCTCTCTTTTTCAAATTAAACTAAGACAATGATTGCAAATATCAGAGAGAAAGATTGGGTTATGGATTTCGGTAGGAGGGAGACTCACAAGTACACCTTCAAGGTTCCAAAATTAGAGGATTTGAGAGAGTTGGCAGGGATGATCACCAACCCTGGTGCTTTTAGAGCTAAGTACGGAGGGATGCTGTCTCTGTTAAGGGTCCATGTAATTAAAGGAGTCCTGGCTACGCTGATTCAGTTCTACGATCCAGTCTATCACTGTTTCACATTCCTGGATTATCAGCTCACATCAACACTGGAGGAGTACTCTCACCTGACTGATTTACCCATTACTGACCAAGCTCCCTTTTCTGGACTGGAAGAAATTCCAAAGGATCAAACCATTGCAAGAGCAATTTATTTGGACGAGTCAGAAGTCAAGACTCACATGACCACTAAAGGTGGAATCCAAGGTTTACCAGCCAATTTTTTGATAAAGAAGGCCATGTACTTTGCTAGTATAGGGAACGTAACTGCTTTCGAGAACATCTTTGTTCTGCTCACCTACGGGTTATTTCTGTTTCCCAACATTGATAACTTCGTGGATATCAATGCCATTAAGGTTTTTCTAATTGGAAACCCTGTACCAACCTTGCTCGCAGATGCTTATCATTCTGTACACTTAATGAATTTGTACAGCAGAGGAATGATCACATGCTGTGTACCCCTGCTATACAAATGGTTCACTTCCCATTTACCTAAGTCTGCCGAGTTTTGGGATCATAAGAGTGCTCTACGTTGGTCACAGAGAATCATGGCTCTTACCAACTCTGACAAAGATTGGTACAATCGAATCTAGGGATCAAAATCATTGACTGTTGTGGAAACTTCCCTAATGTACCCCTCATAGGAACTAAAGGAGGAATCAATTATCATCCAGTTTTAGTTCGTCGTCAATTTGGATACCCGATGAAACATGTCCCGCGTAATGTTCATCTGGAAGGTCTTTTCTTCAAGGAAGGAGAAAATGACAGGGCACTAAAGACAGAAATAGTGCATGCTTGGAAATATGTTCACAGGAAAGGAAGAGAGTCTCTAGGAAAACAGACTGTGTCTCTGTGGAACCTTATCTCCACTGGGTACAAACTAGAGCTCTCAAGCCGAGGATGCCTTACCCTCGTCAAGAAGTTCTTCCGTTAAAGGAATCCTTCTTTTATTTTATTTCTGATACGGAAAAACTTCAGGTTACTCTCAACAAAGTTCAACAGGATAAGAGATCTTGGAAGAATAAGTATCGTATTCTCAACGTAGAGTGTAACAAAATACAGCAACTGTTAAAAGAAAAAGATACTCTGATCGAGATTTTAGAGCAACATGCTGTGGAAAATCAAGAAGACCAAAGGAATTTGCTCGCTCCTTTCACTTGGCAAAGGAATGACAACCCGACAACGGCTCGAGAACCCCGGTCAAAGAAAAGGAAAGTACCAGAACCAACACCTGAGCCCTCCTCAGAGAGGACTCAGGATCCATTAGCTTAGACATTTCCTTTTACAGCACTTTGTAAATTACTGTATTTCCATTTCCGCAATCTTTAAATTCAATGAAACGGGGTTTCCATTGTATGATATTTGCAATCCAATTGTTGAAGTTTCTTTTGATTAAACAACAAAAAAATAATTAATATAATCATTGCATATCATTCATCATTCTCACATAATGCATTCTTCTTACCTATGAATCTCACATTTGTGTCTCGATTCTAGAGTCAAACTGTCTCATTCGTACAATACTCGGGCCAATCGACAGAAAAAGATGGATAATCTCGAGGAAGAGAATAGAGAGTTGAAAGAAGAACTCGACGCTCTGAAAGAAGATCTGAGGAAACTTCATAATGACATGCAAGCTCTGGCAGTAGCTCAGATTCAAAGGACTATGATCTCAGAGATCACATCGACGCCCATAGTGGAAAAGTATGATCCTCAGTATAACATGCCTAAAGATCGTCAATGGGGCCTGCCTATTAACTATATCCCGGAAGGATATATTCTGCCGATCACGGAAGATCCAGAAACTGCAGCAGGAACCGCTGGGCCTGAAGGTTACAAACTTCGGGAAAGCGAAGATGCAAGAGTGATGACAGCAACTCCTGAAGGTTACAAACTTCGGGGTACAGAAGCACCAAGAGTCACCACCGTAATGACCATACCACAACCAGTGGTACACACTGTCCCAGAAGGACAGATTCCATAAGTAATTTCTGGTGGAAACGAAAGTGTGGACGACAGAATGAAGGAGTTCCAGGAACAGTTCCTGGAGATACATAAGGAACTGCAAGCCATTCGCGGTAAGGATTTATTTGGAAAGGATGCCACAGACCTTTGTCTAGTCCCCAATGTGAAAGTTCCGCATAAATTCAAGGTGCCCGAATTTGCAAAGTACAAGGGTAACTCTTGCCCTCAAAGTCATTTGGTGATGTACGCTCGGAGAATGTCAACTCAGACAGAGAACCAACAGCTACTGATCCACTATTTCCAGGATAGTTTAACCGGTGCCACGCTCAAATGGTACATGGGATTAAACCACACTAAGATCGTCACTTTCAGAGATCTTGGTGCTGCCTTCGTTCAACAATATAAGTATAACCTGGACATGGCACCGGAAAGAGATCAACTCAGAGCCATGTCGCAGAAGGACAAGGAAACCTTCAAGGAATATGCTCAGAGATGGCGTGAAATTGCCGCTCAGATTTTTCCACCTCTTGAGGAAAAAGAGATGACAAAGATCTTCTTGAAAACCTTGAGCTCATTTTACTACGACAGAATGGTCGCCAGTGCGCCCAGCGATTTCACTGAGATGGTAGGCATGGGAGTTCGTCTTGAAGAAGCAGTTCGAGAAGGACGTCTGGTCAAAGATGCCGGACCATCAAGCAGTACCAAAAGATACGGTAGTGCTCTCCCTAAGAAAAAAGAGCAAGATATTGATAATATCTCTCTCGGAAAGCAAAGGCGACAGTACCAACCAGTAGCAGCTGTAACTCCTGTTATCAACCCTGCGCTGGTTCCGACGTATCAACCTCCGGTTGCTCAGAGCCAACCAGTTCAACAACAATATCAGCAAAGGACACAACAGCCTCTTCAGCAGGCTCGTCCTCAGTACAACAACAATCGTACAACACGACCACCAAGGTTCGACCCTATACCAATGTTGTACGCAGAACTATTCCCACTACTACTGGTCAAGGGGCACGTCCAGACCATGTCTCCTATTCCAATACCGGAGAATCCACCTTTTTTGTTCAAAGCGGATCAGACTTGCCATTACTATTAAGGAGGGCTAGGGCATAACATAGAAAACTGTCTCAGCTTCAAATTCGATGTGCATAAGCTTGTTAGGAGCGGGGTCCTATCCTTCAAGGATACAAATCCTAATGTTCAGACGAACTCGCTGCCTCAACATGAGAAAGCTACGGTAAATTTGATAGAAGAAGAGGCTAAGCATAACTATTAAATTTACGATGTACTCTTATTGGGGACTAACCTTGTCAAGATGCATTGCAAACAAAGTGGGTACGGTTACATACCACCTCATAATTATCACCGGTGTGATATCTGCTCTATAAAAATAATCAAGGATGTTTTGTGGTGCAATCAGCTCTACAGGAACAGATGGATCTCGGATGGATCCAAGATCACCGAATTCGTGAGGTCAACATGACTTATACAAATTCCAACATCATTTAGAACCACAAAATTATGGCAATGAATGTCAACTTGGTGGCAATGCACTCAAGGCAAGGCCAACATCATAATCTGCCACGACACGATTACGATTCCTGTCCTATCTGCTCAAAAAACGATCAGGGATGCTCTTTTGTACAAGAGGCCCTCCAGCGTCAGATGGATCTTGGATGCATTCAGGATTACCGCGATAGAAGTCATTATCAAGTGAATATGATTCAAATCTTTGATATTCGTTTGATGAATACCAGCTTGGTGGAGTTACACGCTACACAAGTCCAGCTCGATTTTCTGACTTCGCATAATTATCAAAATTGTACAGTATGACGTGAGAGCGACCAAGGATGTGCTCTCGTTCAAATAACTTTGCAACACTTGTTAAACCATTGGTGGCTTCCGATCTATTTAGACGAAGACACACAACAAGTCAGCATGATTAAAGGGAACCCTACTAGGCATCAAAGTCAAGATGTTCGATCAATGGAAACAGACCTAGTAAGGTTACACTGCATACAAAGCGGACGTGGCCAGGTGCCGCCACACAACTATGAGTGTTGTAGAGTTGACTCTGAAGATAATCAAGGATGTTACCTCGTGCGAGCATCCCTTCAAAGTCAGTTGGACCACAAAGAGATTCGACCGTGTCCAAGTTCTGAGTCAATCAACTTGATGCCCGACTATTTCGCTGATTAGATCAAAGATGTTGTCGTAATCTCTGCTCATAAGAGGACCAAAGATGTTTGTACCATAATCCCTCTACTTGACGAATCAAGAATTCCTTTGGACAGTAGAAAAGTTCCCAACCAGGAACTGATTGAAATTACTTACAATGGTCAGAAGAATCAGAAGGCTCCTGTAGTTATCTATCTGCCGGGACCGCTACCGTATGAATTAACTAAGGCTATCCCTTACAAATACGGTGCAACAACAATTGAGAATAGAAAGGAAACTCCATTACCCTCTGTCGTGAATATTGCAGACATCGGTCGAGTAACACGGAGTGGTCGAATCTTCAACCGAGGAGTTGAAGAACCCAGCAAAGAAAAGGAACCTCGGGCAGAAGTTCATGATCAACCAGTCGGTCTATCCAGTGATCCCGACCTTTCGAAGAACAACGATGAGATGCTGAAGCTCATACAGAAGAGTGAATACAACATAGTTGATCAACTGTTCTAAACTCCTTCGAAAATCTCAATATTATCTCTTCTACTCAGTTCCGAAGCTCACATGGAAACTTTACAAAAAGTCTTAGAGCAGGCCTTTGTGGAACAGGATGTAAAAATAAGACAATTCGACAGCATCATCTCTAACATCACTTCCTGCAACAACTTGGGATTCAGTGATGAAGAATTATCGGAAGAGGGCCAAAGTCACAACATGGCACTCAATATTACAGTCAACTACCAGGATGATGCTTTAGCCAGCGTACTGGTAGACACCGGATCAGCTCTAAATGTTATACCAAAGTCTATGTTGATGCGATTATCGTACCAAGGATCTCCGATGAGAGGCAGTGAGGTCATCGTCAAAGCATTTGACGGATCCCGAAAAACAGTTATCGATGAAGTCGATCTTCTCATAACTATCGGTCCTCACACATTCCAAGTCACTTTCCAGGTCATGGAAATTTGGGCAGTATACAGCTGTTTGTTAGGAAGACCTTGGATACACGAGGCTGGGGCAGTCACTTCGACACTTCATCAGAAGCTAAAGTTCGTCAAGAATGACCAACTAGTCACAGTCTACGGAGAGCAAGCCTTGATCGTGAGTAACTTATCATTGTCCACTTGTGTAGAAACAGAGGAGGTAATCGGAACCCAGTTCCGAGCACTTTTGATGAGTAATGACAGTCAATCAGAGAGAGGAACTTCGATTTCCTCGTATAAAGATGCTCTCGAAGTGATCAAAAGTAACAATGCAAAAGGATGGGGACAGCTTGTCATTCCTACTGATAACAAAACGAAGAAAGGTCTTGGTTTTTCTTCAAACTGTACCCAGACAGCTACTAACGATGAAAGTCTTCATCCCATTCAAAACTTCTTCCATAGTGGAGGTTTCCTTCACCCAGTGTCTCAAGAAGTACATACCATCAACGAGGGTGATTCCTCCGATACAGATGAAGAATGGAAGTCCTATCTTAATGAGGACGGTTATATGTCTCAGGAAGAGGTGCCTACGCCATTTTGCTTTCCCGCACAAAGTCCGAGATTTATACCGAGGTCAGGTGTCAAAATGATATACGGAGATTATGATCCAGAAGGATGCCGTGCTCCACCCAACTCATTAGACGAGGACATTCTGATGAAAGACAAGTTTGACCACAACTATTATGGCCCAATGGATGGCCTGCCTATGTGGCAGCCGTACCCAGGAGACTCGGGACAAAACAGTCAGCCCAACGATGTATATCAGCTCAGCATCATCGAAAAGAATACATGCGTCCCCACAGAATCATGGGATCATCACTCAGGGCATTCATAAAATATCCAGTACAACGATGAATTTGCGAGGATTGCAGGAGAAGAGTTCCTTAACTACGCTTTTCCTAAGGTCAACGTCATCGAAAGGGATGACTCCTCCAGTTCCAAAGAAGTGTGGGAAACCTTAGGACAACTAAGTGGCAAGTACGACTTCCTGGTCAAGTACACTGCTCCTGAAAGCTCTCGTATCAGGCCCGAAGACATCCAGCCAACTGGATGGGGAGATATACCTGAGAGTACAAACATTGTGCAAGATATAATTGAAGAATCCTCCTATGACAACTCTGCCTGGGAGACAGATTCCAATGATCCTACTCTGCCAGAAATCAGCGTTATTTCTGAAGACAAGCCAAGAAAGAAGGTACCAGACTTTATGATTCACCGAGGAGTTTGCCGCCAATGGGTTGCTGTCAATGTTCCAAAAGTTGTTCATAAGTCAAAGTAATTGCCGTCTTTATCTTAACCTTTCACCTTGCCCAGGTGAAACGGATATTTTGATAGGGCTCACTTTCTGTAAATGTACCTCTTCGCTTTGCCCAAAGCGACAGAGTTTTGTTTTATAGGGTTGTAGTTTCAAGAATCGATAAAATCATAAATAAAATAACGTCGTTCTGTAATTTTCGCATTTTATTGTTGTTTTCTCTTTTCGCTTTTTCAGAAAATGGTAATCCTAAAAACAACTCAAATAATAAAAACAAGCAGTTATCAAAAAATACACTGCACACACTCTTGCATTCTCTCTATCTCTTCTAAAAAAAATCATCACGTCATGCAAATTGCTTGTTTTAAACCCAATTGAAACATATGATCCAATGCCTTCTCCCAACTTTGAATTCCTGGTATTTGAGACTGAAGAAGAAAATGACGAAGAAATTCCAGAAAAGATCTCCCGATTACTCAGACAAGAGGAAAAGTCCATTGGGCCTCACAAAGAACCGTTGGAAACAGTCAACTTGGGTTCAGAAGAAGAGAGAAAAGAAGTCAAGATTGGGGCACTGCTTAGTCCACCCGTCAAAGAAGGTTTGATAAGGCTTCTCAAAGAGTTTTCCGATGTATTTGCTTGGTTCTATCAGGATATGCCAGGGTTGGATACTAGTATTTTGGAACATCATCTACCGTTAAGATCAGAATGTCCGCCGGTAAAACAAAGGTTAAGACGGACTCATCCAGACATGGCCATCAAAACCAAAGAGGAAGTACAAAAATAGATTGACGCAAGTTTCCTCGCCACATCAGAATATCCTCAATGGCTAGCCAACATAGTACCCGTTCCGAAAAAGGACGGAAAGGTCAGATGTTTGTAGACTACAGGGATCTGAATAAAGCAAGTCCAAAGGATGACTTTCCCTTACCACACATTGACATGCTGGTAGACAGTACAGTAAAGTTTAAAGTCTTCTCCTTCATGGACAGATTCTCGGGCTATAATCAGATAAAAATGGCGTCGTAAGACAGGGAGAAAACTTCATTCATCACCCCATGGGGCACCTTTTGTTACAAGGTAATGTCGTTCGGTTTGAAGAACGTTGGGGCAACCTATCAAAGGGCCATGACTACTCTGTTTCACGACATGATACACAAAGAAATAGAAGTATATGTTGATGATATGATTCCCAAATCTAAAATAGAAGAGGAGCATGTAACCCACCTGTCAAAACTATTCGAGCATCTGAGGAAGTACAAACTTCGTTTGAATCCTAATAAGTGCACGTTCGGTGTCCGTTCAGGGAAACTGCTAGGGTTCATCATCAGCCAGAAAGGAATTGAGGTTAATCCTGACAAGGTCAAGGCCATTCAAGAAATGCCTTCTCCAAAGACTGAAAAACAAGTCAGAGGATTCCTGGGACGTCTGAACTACATTTCCAGATTTATATTCCTCATGACCGCGACATGTGCTCCAATCTTCAAATTACTCAAAAAGAATCAGCACTGTGTTTGGACAGAAGACTGCCAAACCGCCTTCGACAGTATCAAGGAATACCTGTTGAATCCACCGATTCAATCACCTCCAGTGGAAGGAAGACCACTGATCATATACCTAACAGTCTTGGAAGACTTGATGGGTTGTGTACTTGGCCAACAAGACGAAATAAAAAGAAAAGAGTCTGCCATTTACTATTTGAGCAAGAAGTTCACCGACAGTGAAACTCGGTACACTATGCTTGAGAAAACTTGTTGCGCTCTGGCTTGGGCAGCCAAACGTCTTCGCCAGTACATGATTCGTCACACTACTTGGTTAATCTCCGAGATGGATCCAATCAAGTACGTCTTTGAAAAGCCTGCTCTCACAGGAAGGATTGCCCGTTGGCAGATGTTGTTATCAGAATACGACATCGAGTACCATGCTCAGAAAGCCATTAAAGGAAGTGTTTTAGCCGATCATTTGGCTTATCAACCGATTGACGATCAAGAATCGGTCGGGTTTGACTTCCCAGACGAAGATGTCATGTATTTGAAAATGAAAGATTGCAATGAACCGCTACCCAGTGAAGGGCCAGAACCAGGTTCCCAATGAGGACTTATCTTTGACGGAGCTGTCAATCATTATGGAAACAGAATTGGGGCAATCATCATAATACCTCAGGGTACCCACATTCCTTTCACTTCCAGATTGACATTCAAGTGCACAAACAACAAGGCCGGATACGAAGCTTATATCATGGGTCTCGAAGAAGCGATCGACTTAAGGATCAAGAACTTGGATGTATATGGCGACTCAGCCCTGGTTATCAATCAGATCAAAGGAGATTGGAACACTTACCAATCACAATTGATTCCTTAAAAAGACTACGCGAGAAGGTTGTTACCCTTCTTCAACAGAATCGAGTTTCATCACATCCCTCGTAAGGAGAATCACATGGCTAATGTACTAGCCACTCTCTCTTCCATGATTAGTGTAGGTCAATGGAATGACATACGTAAGATTGACATAATGCACCTAGAACGGCCCGCTTACATCTTCACGATCGAAGTAGTCATAAACGACAAACCTTGGTATCACGATATCAAATGCTTCCTTCAGAAACAAGAATACCCACTTGGGGCATCTAGAAAAGACAAAAAGACCCTCAGAAGGCTAGCAGACAGCTTCTCCCTGAGCGGTGATACACTCTATAAGAGAAACTTTGACATGGTCTTGCTTCGATGTGTAGACAGACCAGAAGCAAACATGCTGATAAAAGAAATTCACGAAGGGCCCTTTGGCACTCATGCCAACGGACACACAATGGCGAGAAAAATTCTGAGAGCAGGGTACTATTGGTTGACAATGGAATCCGATTGCTACAAGTACATGAGGAAGTGTCGCAAGTGTCAGATATACTCAGACAAAATCCATGTACCGCCAACACATCTCAAAGTTCTTTCTTCCCCGTGGCCTTTTTCCATATGGGGAATCGACATGATTGGCATGATTGAGCCCAAGGCTTCAAACGGACATCGGTTCATCCTGGTAGCCATTGATTACTTCACCAAGTGGGTCGAAGCAGTGTCATACGCTAATGTAACCCGACAAGTCGTGGTCCAATTTATCAAGAACAATATCGTCTGCCGTTATGGAGTTCCAAGCCAGATCATTACCGATAATGGATCCAACTTGAACAACAAGATGATGAAGGAGTTGTGCGCTGAGTTCAAGATCGAACACCATAACTCATCTCCCTACTGACCTAAGATGAACGGCACGGTAGAAGCGGCTAACAAGAGCATCAAGAAGATTGTTCAGAAGATGGTTGTAACCTACAAAGACTGGCACAAGATTCTACCCTTTGCTCTTCACGGTTATCGCACATTTGTCCGCACTTCAACAGGGGCAACCCCTTTATCTCTAGTATATGGCATGGAGGCAGTGCTTCCCATAGAAGTAGAGATCCCATCAATCCGGGTATTGATGGAAGCTAAGCTAACAGAGGCTGAATAGTGTCAAAGTCGACACGACAAACCGAATCTGATCGAAGAAAAGAGAATAACGGCACTATGCCATGGTTAGTTGTATCAACAGAGAATGAAGAAGGCGTTTGACAAAATGGTCCGGCCGCACGTCTTCAGGAAAGGAGACCTCGTGCTCAAGAAGATACAATCTTTTCTCACTAATTCCCGGGGCAAATGGACTCCAAATTATGAAGGCCCTTATGTGGTCAAGAAAGCTTTCTCAGGCGGCGCCTTGAGACTCGCAACCATGGACGGAGAGGAATTTGCCTACCCCACAAACGTTGACGTAGTCAAGAAATACTTCGCCTAAACTAAAAAAAAATGTCTCGGTGGATTGAAAACCCGAAAGGGCGGTCCAGGCAAAAATTAGAGACACAAGCAAAAAAAAATCATCCCGATGGATTGGAAATCTCAAAGTATAATCCAGGAAAAAGTTAGGGATAATGGCAAGTAACTACGTCCAACTAAGGGGAAAATCCCTCAGCGGCAGTCATGCCATCCGTCAGGAAAACTCCAGTCAAGGTCATCTTCGACAGAAGCTTAGGATGCCCAGAATTCAAAGTTGGTAGAAGGATAGCGGTCGTTATGTTTCAATGTAGCCCTTTTCCCTTAAATTACCATTTTCTAAACTTTGTAAATACTCTAGGGAATCATGCGTTTGGCAGATTTCTATCCTATCAATAAAATTCGAGCCTTAGTGCTTTTGTTTGAAATTCTTATTTGTTTTAGCTTTACAGAGCTGCATTTTAACATGATTAATGATTCTTGAAATAAAACAAAAATGAATTTACTTGTCAAACTTTTTCTGCTTTAAAAATAAAGATGGAAATTCTTTTGACTGTTGAACATCAAAAGAACATCGATCGCTTCTCCAGAAGTAATCGAACCCCAAAGTACAGAATCAAAGTACTCCTTCTAAGCCAGTACGCCCAAAGGAAGAATCAACTGTGTCAGAAACCATGTTTTATCTGACATCCCCGACAGAGTTTTTATCTCCTAAGCCCGACCAACGGTTTTCCCCACAGGGACTATCTCTCCTAAGCAAGGCAGAATTGCTATCTTGAACCAGTGATGCTTTTCATCCCCCGTAGTGGCCGAGTATCCAGTCGTGTTCATCCACTAGTATATATGTTGCGTCAGTTTTGTCAGCATAAACATACAGACATCATGCATTATTTATTCGCATTCATATTCCTATTGCATCACTATCACTTTAGTTGGTCTTATCCTCAAGTGATAAAAGTCCTCTCAATCGAGTTGTCAGTTCTTTCCTCATCAGGAAATGTTACGTCTGAACAATCTCTCCTCCAGTTTATTTCTGGATTGGAGCCGATCCTCGACCACTTTGATAACTTAAACCTTTGAAAAGCAAGAGTGCCATCGACAAATGTCAATCTTCGCCATTGAAGATGATACCTTCGCTTTCCCAGATTAAGGAAAATCCCCAGAGAAAGCCCCTTTATCAAGGATTCAACAATACAGCCGTTTTTCTCCAGAAAATTCGCTGACAAAAAGGTCATCAGCACCTCAAAATTGGATTACATGACAGCTCTCCGAGAAGACCTCGAGGGAAGGTATGATGTAATATCCCCAAACAGAAAACAGCCTCTCAAGAGACTCGTTTCCCTCAGTAGAGTCAACAAATGGCGTCTCCAACAGAGAAGTTTGAACACCTCTACAACTCAGACGAATGGGTTCCCCAGCAAGTCTGACATCAAAACTTTTTTCCGTCAAATGGCATCTCCCCAGGAAAATTCGGCGAGAAGTTTGAGGAAAAGCGCTACGAATAGCGTCCCTTGTCAAGAAAGTTTATTGACAAAAGAAACTGAGACCAGTTCCTTGGTAGGAAACTAGGATCGAGGGGAAGTTTATATCAGAAACTGAGACCAGTTCCTTGGTAGAAAACCAGGATCGAGGGGAAGTTTATATCAGAAACTGAGACTAGTTACTTGGTAGGAAACCAGGATTGAAGGGAAGTTTATATTAGAAGCTGAGACCAGTTCCTTGGTAGGAAACCAGGATCGAGGGGAAGTTTATATCATAAACTGAGACCAGTTCCTTGGCTAAAGACCAAGATCGAGGGGAAGTTTATTTCAGAAAATCGAGACCAGTTCCTTGGCTGAAGACCAGGATTGAGGGGAAGTTTCTACCTTTTCTAAGCATCATTGCTTAGCAAAAGAAGACGGATGAGCAAGCTGCCATTCATAACCACCATCAAAATTTCGGGGTATTCCGATATTTAATCCTCTTGTACCCCGAATGCCCGAATACCTTCGCCATTCACACCTTTGGGTCCAAGAAGATTAAATAGGGGCATCTGTCATACCCCAAATTTTAACCACTAAGATTTCCCATCATTGTGCCAATCATCATCACAAAATGGAGATACTTTCATGTCTCATCAATCTCCTCAAGGAATTGTTGAACATTCACTACTAACAAGAATTAGGGTTTCAAGCCCTCTTAGGGCACTTAGACAAAAGATCAATCAAGAAATGACATGATCTGCAACTTTTCTAGCCTCTCAAACACCCACAATGGATCAAGAGGTCTCCCACATCAAGAATCAAGCACAAAGTTGCAGCATTCCAAGTGGATCAAGTCTCAAGATCGACAGTGTCACCAAATTAGGGTTTTGGTCGACTCAAGCCTCCAGATGGAAATTTTCATCTGGGCATGAGCCAATGCTTCAAAGCACAACCCAAGATACTACAAGGGGCCTCATGGACCCAATCATCAAGTTAATTTTACCCCAGGGGATGCATCCACAAAAAAAATCAGGAATTAGGGTTTCTTGACCTAATTCACCCCTAAGTTGACTTTTGGGACAAAACATGAGCCAAGACCTCAAGGAATGATTTGAGGGTCTCTAGCACACTATATTGATCCATTTGCAACAATGGATTGATCCAAGAAGCTTGACTCACAAGTTTCATTTTCATCAGGACCACAATTAGGGTTTCGAGGGAAAAGTCAACTGTACCTTTGACTTTTGACCCAGACATGCTCCCAAACCTTGGGACATGATTCAATACACCCTATAACACCTATGTAATGTATCCATTAGGTTTGATTTAGGTCAAGGACTTGATTTCACAAAGGATCGCACAGTTTGGATTTCATCCGATAAAAAATCAACTGTGCACAAAATCAAGTTTGACTTTTTGAGATTTTTCACAATTATGGTTCTTTGACCCTAAAACAATGTTAATATGTGGTTGGAATCATCATTCATCAAGAAAATTCAAAGAAAGTGAGTTAACTTATAAAAGGGGTAACCATAAAAAACTTAGAATTTTTCTAAGTTATGGAACAAAGTGGCTAGGGTACCAACTTCCAAGGACCATAACTTGAGATCCAAGCAACCATTTTGGATGGTCCAAAGCTGGATTTGTAGATCTCATGGCATACTTTAAAAGTGTCAACTACAGCTCAATCCAATTCCTCATGGATTTTTAGTTATGGAGTGATCAAAATGGCTGAAAACACAAAAGTGACATTTTTCCAACACTTAGTGAAATTTTCACTATGTCAGAATCTGCCTTATTTTTTCCCAAATGTAGAGGCATTTTTCATTATAATTCAGGTTGACTCAAAACCAAAGTTGGACATCATGTTGAAATAGGATATGTCAGCTTTCCAAAATGTCCAAGAACTCCATCAAATTCCATCTGAGCTAGGAGTTATGACAGTTGCAACATGCCTTGCTGCAAACTCTCTTGGCAAGGCAGATTTGTGCATTAGTGCTCGAATTGCTCAAATTGTGAAACTTCAAGCATGGTTATCCATCTGGACACCTCAAGGGGGAACAACTAAGGGACAAGCACTGATCCATAAGCCTCCAAGTCTTTGGAACTACATATAGGTTTGACACCCCTAAAAGCTAAAGATGCCTCAAGACTCCAATTTTGTTTTGAGGCATTCAATGGATGCTTAGAGGTGGCATGTATCAGAGCAAAGATGAACACTTCAGTTAAGCCTTATCCTTGAATCAGAGAACCATAGGCCTATGCTCTAATCTCAAGTCAATGGCTAGAGGAGACTTGAGATTCCATTTGATCCACATTGGCCAAAGGCCTGCTGCAGTTGTCATTCCCTATTCCTTGCAAAACAAACTTGACACACTATAAATAGACCTCATTTTTTATCAGTTTGGGTACACCAAAGGCCTATAACACTTGCCTTTCTCAAAATCACACTCTCACTTCCAAAAATGCCTTCTAATGCAAGCTACTATCGGGTTTTTAATTAGAAAGTATTTCCAACCAAACCAATCACACACACACCTCATAAACATCATATGTGAGCTGATCAAACACTAAACCAACAACTGGAACACCAAATTCATGAAATCACCATCTATTTGCTCAAGTTTTCAACAAAGTTGCAGCTGAGGTGCCAAAATCTGTTCCAGTCCATTTCAAATCAATCCAAGCTTTCAAACACACTCCATATGGTGTAGGGAAGCTGTTCAGATCATCCCAACTCATCTGTAACACCTCTAACTCAAAAATCAAGTAGCTCTTGCTGCCACGACCTTCAAGTAAGCCTAAACTTGGTCATCTCATGATTCATCCTTATTTCCTCGCACAATAATTTTACCATATGTTCATAATCATGTATGGAGTCTTTCCTCTCAATTAATTGCTTTGTATGAATCGTGTATGGAATTTCTTAGCCTTCATGCAGAAATTAGGGTTCTTGAGGTTTCTCTTTGATTTCTTATTTCATGCTTAAAATAAATGAAATTAAAGACCATAGACATGACCGTAAGGTGAAAACGAGTAGATTGATATGTGGATTATGTGATTTCATCAAGTATTCAGTGAGATTGATGAGAAAATGCAAATCTGGGCAAAACAGAGCACGCGGGCAAAACCAAGGTGTTCTTGGTGCCCTTTTTCAAACTTTCAAATATTTGAATTTTGTGATTTTATTTAATTGATTCAAAAATTAATTTCTCTCTGAATTTTAATGATTTTGAGTTGATTTTTTTTAATAATTCACAAAAATGTTAAAATATTTTATTTTACAGAAATTTCCCAAAAATATTATTTATTTCATATACTTGATATTTTTGCAAAGAATTAATTTTTATTTGTTTTTTAACATTTAAAATATTTTTTCCTTCTTGATTTTCCAAACTTAAATGGTTTTCAATCATTTTGTGGATAAAAACATGATTTTTGAAACATTGATCCAAGATCACCACTCATTTTTCACATGTTTTCAATAATTTTTATTAATTTTTAAACAAAATTAATTCCATTTTTAAACAAAATTATGGTTTTGATTGATTCCACCCTCATCGATCTTGTTCAAACACTCATTGGCCTATAATAGAGTGTAAGACCCAACCCTTTTGTAAATAAACAATTATGGGCCTCACACATTGTATAAGTCCCTCTGTATATTTTCAAAAGTTCGGCGCGGTCGTCACCTTTTTAACAAAATCAACTGGGATTCTCCTTGAGCTATAAGACCCATCTTTATTCATTTTCAAACTCTTTGGGCCTCTAATAGAGTGTAAAACCCAATCCCCTTTTAACCAAAATCTTTTTGGGCCTCAGACATTGTATAAGTCCCAACACATTTTCAAAAAATCTCGGCGCGATCGCCAGTTCAAAATCAAATCATCTAGGCCTACCCTCGTGTTGTAAGTCCCATTTCTTTTCTTTTAAAACACCTTTTGGGCCTCTCCTTGAGTTGTAAGACCCAACCCTGTTGTAAAGAAACCTTTTTGGGCCTCAATCGTTGTATAAGTCCCGGTACGATAATCAAAACAACGGTGCGATCACTGTTAAACCTTGGGCCTCTCCTTGAGTATAAGCCCCATCAATCTTTTCAAAATAATTCCTTTTTGATTTATATTCAAATATATATATTGTTATCAAAACATTCTTTAATTTCTTTAAACAACTAACAATAACAGTATGAAAGCTTGCTCGCCTGTAAGTTTTAACAGCTTTCATTTACTCGCTTTCGTATATATATAACTGTATTGTGGGAAGTTGTGTATGGTTAGTCTTTTTTCATACCCTTTTAAATACTTGTCATATATCAACTGTATATATACTAGTATAGTTGTTTAGAGTTTTCCCCTGCAACTAGGTCTAAAACTAGGTAAAGCCCTGTTGGTCGCTCTTAAATACAAACAAAACTAGATCCCCATAGGATTTCCAGATACAGTCTTGCCTTCTCTTGGGCTTAAACAATATGGAACAAAGAGAAAGGCAGTATTCCTCGTGAACCTTTTCTCAGACTGTCACCCCTAGAAAATGTCAAAGAAATTCTACTCCCCAGAGTTGATCTATTCTCGGTGAATGGCATCTCTTAAGTTTCTTCAAACCTCGAACTTTCACTAAATGATCTATTCTCGGTGAATGGCATTTCTTGAAATTCTCTTCATTTGGGACCCACGGGCTTCCTACAAGCATCCCCTCCTCCTCTTGGGCTTTGTACAAGGACCCTCCGGCTTCTTAGAAGTTCTCATGCCTTCTCTTGGTCTTAATACAAGGACCCTGACGGCCTCTTAAAGGTATAAGATAGGACTTAGTCATCCTTTGCTAGAGCAGTCATTCCAATGTCAAATCTCAGACCACTTTAGGGTTGATTCTCATCCCTTAATGCCCGTGCCTCCTCTTGGGAATCATATAAAAGATAAAACTCTTCCACACCAGTAGACTTGGACAGTCTAATCCCCTTAAGTCTCAAAGACATTCTCAAGTTCCTTACAAATATAGGAAGAAACCCCGGGCTCTCTGGATCAATCTCCAGCAGAGCTAAAACTCAGTCTCTCTCCTGAGAAAATCCCTAACTAGCGCGAGTTTATCCCAAATCAGAACCTCAAGGCATCTGATACTTCAACTCTTCTTTAATCCTCAGCAAGAGTTGATTCCCCATTTGGACCTGCCTCGGGATCTTAACAATCCCCGAAAAAATATAGCCTCCTCTTAGGCTTTATATAATGACCTTTCCTCAACACAGTCAGCCTCCTCTTGGGCTTTGTACAAAGATTCTCCCCAGCGGAGCTAACCTTTTCAGACTCTCTTGTTGAGTCCATCACTTTTCCAAACTCTCTTGTTGAGTCAATCAACCTTCAGACTCTCTTATTGAGTCAATCAACTTTCAGACTCTCTTGATGAGTCAATCACCTTTTCAGACTCTATTGTTGAGTCAACCTTTTTTAGCCTCAATCTTGGGCTTTGTACAAGATAGATAAAAGCACTATCTTGTTGAGTCAAACCCTTTCAGCCTCAATCTTGGGCTTTGTACAAGACATAATTCTCCCTCTCTTGAGCTTGGGACATATATCTTCCCTAGCAGAGTCATTTCCTCTCAGCCTTCTTCTAGGCTTTGAGGAATGATTTTCCCCAAGAAGAGTCAAACTCATTTCAGCCTCAATCTTGGGCTTTGTACAAGACACATAAAAATATCCTCACCAGAGTCAGTTAAATTTCTCATTTCAGCCTCAATCTTGGGCTTTGTACAAGACACATACAAACCTCCCCGGCATAGTCAAAATCCTTTTACCCTCAGTTTTGGGCTTTGTACAAGACAGATAGAACATTTTCCCCCAGAAAAGTCAAACTTCTAGCCTCCTCTTAGGCTTTGTATAATGATATCCCCAAAGAGTCAGTCTCTTCTTTGCCTCAATCTTGGGCTTTGTACAAGACACCAATATATACACTCTCTTGTTGAGTCGGTCTTATCCAGCCTCCTCTTAGGCTTTGTATAAAGAAACCCCCTAGCCGAGTCAATTAACCTTTTAGCTTCAACCTTGGGCTTTGATCAAGGCCCACAAAAATCAACAATCCCTGTTTAGAGATGACAAATTCTCTCTCAGTCAAAACCTTTTAGCTTCAAAACCTTTGATCAAGACACCAAAACATCTTTTTCCTCCCTTAGAATAGGAGGAACTACGATTGCTCTGATTTCCCTGTTTCGTTTAAACGGGAATACGTAGGCATAAGATTTCAAAATCTTAGCGAGCATACCAATCAAAAACTCTAAGTACCTTCATACCAATCAAAAACCCTAGGTTCAGTACCTTACCAAAAACATCAACAAAAACTCACTCACTCACTCCTACTTCCCATGAAACTTTCCTAACCCATTAACAGATAAACACTATCAATTACAAAGCGAGACCTAAAGCTGATATCCTATGGATAACCACATATAGGATGGGTAATTGACAACTCCCAATTGTATAACCTGACCCCGGACCCCCCAATTTCTTTAAAAGCATTTTATTCAGTTAAATATTTCACGTGCAAGGTAGATAGCTTCCCTTTCCCTTTCAGCTTCACGGGATAAATAAGAAATCAGAAAGTAGCACCCCACTCCTCCTCATTGCGGTGAGGAGAAAATCCAGCGATAAGGTGGTCGCGTCACCGACAAAAATCGCTCGCTACATATACAAAATACATTTAACGAAAAGTTGTACTCATATTATGTTTTTTATATTTTTGTGAAATGTTTCAGAGGGAGCACAAGAAAATAGAGGAAAGCATTTATCACACTTTGCTCATGCTTAAAGTTGACTCATTTTTAATTGCAAGCTTGCCAAACATAAAAAGGACTTAAGTTGCATTTCTCTGCCTTATGGGTTAAATGTTTTGATTGCTTGTATTTTAGCTTTTGGTTTTCTTTATATCGTTATTGATTTTTCTCACTGATTGCGCATCTCAGATTTGGTTTTAAAATCTTTTTTTTTTGCATGCATAAATCAAAGTGTTTTTATTATAGTTTAAGCAATATGCTTCAAGTCAATCTATTGAATTTTTGGATCAAGAATCATATTTGAGAATGGTCCAAATTATGACAATGTAAGAATCTAAAAAACACATTAAATTTGCAAAAATGAGATTTTGGAAGTGTGATTTGAATCACACCATTCACATGACTCAAATTAGAGTCACAAGGTGCTCAGCAACTAATTTTATTTTTTATGATTAAAATCACAAGAATGTGTGATTCAAATCACAACACTTTGATTTGAATCATAAGAATGCCATATTTGAATCACATTGACATAAAAATTCCTTGTTTTTCCTTTGGAAATCTGATTCAAATCATCAAAATTCATGACTCATATCATGTGGTTTGAACCATAGATTATGTGACTCAAATCACACAAATGTCTTCTCATGTGCTTTTGTTTATTGATTCAAATCCCTTGATTTTCTGACTCGAATCATACCTCATGCTTATGACCTGAGTCATAGAATTTTTTACTCATTGTTATGCTATACTTCCAACACATATAAAACCTTTTTCAATAAAAATCTCTCACAATGTTGGAAAACATACACGTCCACTATTAATTTGAAATTTCACAACACACTTGTTCTCTCATTTTCAAAAAGATTTTGAATCTGTTTTAAGTGTTCTGGAAAACGATTTCTTTTATCTTCCACCTTATTCTTTGAAGATTTTCTTGAGATCTCAAAGGTTTGCAAGGTGTGTGTGGTTGTTGATGGTTTTGACAAGTCCAACAAAAAAGAAGAAGGTTCTTCTCTCCAAATTACTTTGGTAGTATTAAATGGAAGCCTACGAATAAAGTGAGTGTTCTTCTCAATCTTCAGACATACGAACACTCAAGATACTGGTAGTATCTAGGAAAGATCGCTGCATAACGGAGACTTTGGAGCAAAATTGTTAGGGCTGAAAGATTCAAGACGATTTTTAGTAAAGATTTTGCAAGGATTTAGTTTGGATATTTTGTACAAGTCAAGAGGGTTCAGATAGAAGTTTTTTATTTTCAACATTATTTGAATATTGAATTGCACTAAACATCGTGTAATTTGTCACAAATTATAGTGGAAGACCAATTTTTTTTAATGGAAACCTCTTGGAGAGTGGATTAGGCTTAACGAGGACGATAGTCGAACCATTATAAATCCGCATACACTTTTCCCTCTCAATTTCAATTTCATAGAATTGCATGTTTAGGTTTTTTTTTATCAATTTTTTAGAATCGTATGCTGTTAGATTTTTGCTTTGGTAGCGAATTATCGGTTAAGTGTAGGTTTTGCTTGGATTGCCACTACAAATTATCTTGTTGATTAAGGCTAAAATTTGTAATTGTGGAATTCCATATTGTATTGACTTTGTATATTTACACGTTTTCTATGAATTTGATATTAATTTAATACAATGATTGATTGTTTTTTTTGTTAGTTATTTGATTCAATCTATTATTATATAGTGTACTGACTTAGATGCCATGTGTGTATATCGTCCGATAAGTATAATCGATTTTATATGCACTTCGGTTATGGTACGTAAACTATTTTAAAATACCAATAAGTGGTCAAACTAAAATGTTATTTTAGGTATTTTATTATTTTATTAAAAAAATGAGTATCAAAATTTTAAAAAATCATTTAATTTAGTTATACTTAAAATGTTATTTTAGATATTTCATCATTTTATTAAAATTTTCTTTTTGAATATCAAAATTTTTAAAAATAATTTAATTTTGAAACTATTTCAAATAATTTATGAGATACAACTTTTTGAAAAAAATGCGATTTACATAAATTATATTTAAGTTATATGATGTGAAAACAGGTGCAGGATCGCGGATTCGAACCTGCGACATCCCACTTGTTCGTCTTTAAGGAGTAAACTCCGGCAACTACGTTATTTAACAAAAAAAATCAATAAAACACATAATTAATATGACTATGTACAAAAGTTTTATGAATATATCATATGATTTTTGTTACTTTTTTGTTTTACCAATGTTCTCCCATTTACCAAGAGCAACGCTACTTGACTTCACGTGGAGTCTAAGTGTTATAAAATGATTGCCACTATGTAAACGAGCCAAGATCTCATTATCTTGCCATGCAGTAATAATCCTCGTCTCGATTCAGGCAACTAATCAACCTCATACACCTATACACACTGCAATGGACTTACACATTCCTAAATGCAAATTTATATTCACTCTTAATCATATTATCGCAACTCTAACCTAAGTAGTAATTAAATCCTTAAGAATCATCTTCTTACATAAATTAGTCACCAAGGTTGAGTGTCAATTACCACCAATAATCTCATAGTGCCTTTTCCTCATAAAAATCTTACGTCTATGCAGTAAGTTCAGTTTGTACAATGAATAGTATATGGTTGACTTCCAAGGAAAGAGAGTTAGACCGTAAAGAACATAGTCGACCAAGTTTTTCCTTAGCCAGAACTCAACTGAATACAACAACTCAATATATCCAACTTCCCTTCTATTATTAGGGATTTGTTGTGAAAAACGATACCGGAATAACAAAGTATATTTGGTTTCTTGAACACCAAAAAATCCACAAGGGTAGAAAAGAAGGAAAAACTTGAACAAACAAACGAAACCCTATTAGGGTTCACAAAGGAAGAGAAAAGAGGAAAAAGAATAGAGAATTGGTTAAATCTATTTTACTATTCACTTTCTCAATAGGGTTGAAATATTACAAGTGAATACCAACAATTAACCTTTCTCAACCTAATAAGGTTTTGTCACACCTTAGGAAGAGAGACTAGTATGCTATTTATAATAAACCTAACATACTAAACTAATGGGCCTTTTAACAATTACCCATTACAAGCTAACTTAGGATACAAGCTAACTTAAACAATTGGATCCATAACATAAGGCCCAATTCGATCTCCTATATACTAGAACACAGTTCAACTACAGCATGTAGGTCTTCGACAACAGCATGTGAGCGGACTTTGACGGCATGCTAAAACTAGAGTTCGATCCAATATATCACAAATCTCCACCTTGGATCTAACTCTATATCCTCAAGAAATAAACTAGCTTTCTTCATGCAGCTTTATCAACTGCATACAGTGAAAAAACTTGCAACTGGGCAACATCTTGGTGATCATATCAGCGGCATTATGATCTGTCGAAACCTTCAGGACTTGGACTTCTCCGCGCTCGATTACCCCTCTGATGAAATATAGCCTCTCATTAATGTGCTTGGTTCGCTCATGATAGGCTGAATTCTTTGACAGGTGTATTTCACTTTGACTATCACATTTAACAGTGATAACTAGGCCTTGAAGTTTCAGCTCCTTTGCAAAACCTTCAAGCCACAATGCTTCCTTTACAGCTTCAGTTAGGGCGATATATTCTGCTTCAGTGGTTGATAAGGCAACAACCTTCTGAAGTGTTGCTTTCCAACTGATTGTTATCCCAAACATAGTGAACACATATCCAGAAATAGATTTTCTGGAATCCATAGTACCTGCATAATCAGAGTCGACATATCCTTCGATTGCTGCTTTACTATCTTCACCCAAGGCTCCACCATAAATTATGACTCTATTCATAGACTCATTTATGTACCTTAAAATCCACTTCAATGCTTTCCAGTAAGCCTTTCCAGGATTCGCCATGTACCTGCTTATAAGACTTACTGCATATGCTATGTCAGGTCTAGTACAAACCATAACATACATCAAAGAACCCACTATATTAGCATATGGAATGTTATTCATATAAGCTCTTTCGACATCAGTACTGGGACACTGATCTATACTCATCTTGAATTGAGGATTTGTCGGAGCCACAACAGGCTTTGAATTCGACATACTATACTTTTCGAGAATCTTCCGTAGGTATGCCTATTGAGATAAGCATAATTTCGACTGCTTTCTATCTCTTCGGATATCTATCCCAAGAATCCTGGACGCAGCTCCCAGATCCTTTATGTCGAACTCCTTATTGAGTTCAGCCTTCACCCTCATTACATCTTCGACATTGTTGCTTACTATTAGAATATCATCCACATAAAGCAACAAAATAATAAATGAATTACCAGGTTGAAATCTGAAGTAAACACAGTGGTCGAACTGACTTCTAATGAAACTTATGCGTGCCATGAACTTTTCGAATCTCCTATTCCACTGTTGAGGAGATTGTTTTAGTCCATATAAAGATCTCTTCAGTTTGCACACATAATCTTACTTCCCCTTTTCGACATACCCTTCAAGTTGCCTCATAGGGATTAATTCATCTAGATCCCCATACAAGAACGCAATCTTCACATCCATCTGTTTTAGTTCAAGGTCGAACTGTGCCACCATGGCAAGCAACATTCTAATGGACATGTGCTTCACAACAGGAGAGAACACATCATTGAAGTCGATACCTTCTTTCTGAGTGAACCCCTTAGCGACCAATCTTGCCTTGTATCTCTTCGACACCACTCCTTCGATTCCTTCCTTAACTTTGAAAATCCATTTACAGCTGACTAACCTGGCTCCAGCAGGTTTCTTGATCAGTTCCCATGTGTTGTTATCATGAAGAGATTTCATCTTATCATTCATGGCCTTCAGCCATTCAGTCTTCTTTCGACTCATCATAACTTCCTTATAGTCTCTAGGTTCTTCATCGAGAACCTCACTTGCAGAGATTAAGGCATAATCTATAAGATATGCATACCCAATTCTCTGAGGTGGCTTGATGACTCTCCTCAAACCATTTCTTGCTAACAGGTAGCCATTATCAGTCTCCTCATCTTCGACAGCATATTCTGCTTCTTCTTTGACTTCATCTGGGATACGCAATTCAGCATCAACATGCTCCACCTCAACAGGAATCTCTCCTTGTTCCACCTCTTCGTCAACATCATCAGTTTTCTTGAAAGTCATCTCAGCTTCATTGAAAACTACATCTTGACTGGTGATACACCTCCTATGACCTGGCTCTAGGAACCATAACCTATAAGCTTTGACTCCTTCAGGGTATCCCATGAACATGCATTTCAGAGCTCTAGGTTCGACCTTGTCTTGCCTAATGTGAGCATAGGTCACACAGCCAAATACTCTCAGTCTGTCGAGACTAGGTGGATGTCCCAACCAGACTTCTTCAGGTGTCTTCATATCTAATGCAGTCGAAGGACATCTGTTTATCAGATAAGCTGCTGTCAAAATAACCTGCGCCCAAAACACCTTCTTCAATCCAGCACTAACCAACATGCATCAAACCCTTTCAAGGATTCTTCAATTGAATCTCTCAGCTAGGCCATTTTGTTGAGGAGTATCTGCTACAGTCTTATGCCTTGCAATCCCAAACTCAACACAATAGTTGTCGAACGCTTCATTGCAGAACTCAAGGCCATTGTCGGTTCTCAACCTCTTAAACTTTCTTCTAGTTTGAGTTTCGACCAAAACCTTCCAACTTTTGAAATTCTCAAGAGTTTCATCCTTCTTCTTTTGAATGAATACCTATAACTTTCTGGAATAGTCATCAACGATGGATAGAAAATACCTTGCACCTGAGTGTGAAGGATTCCTTCCAGGCCCCCAAAGATCAACATGAATGTAATCCAGGGATCCATGTGTTCTTTGTTTGCCTTTGTTAAACTTCGCCCTACAGGATTTACCAAATACACAAGATTCACAAAACTTTAACTTTTCGACTTTGTCACCACCCAGCAGGTTCTGCTTCCCCAATTCGACCAGGCCTCTTTCACTTACATGGCCCAATCTCATGTGCCATAATTCTGTCTTCGACACAGGTTTCGTGGATGCAATATTTGTCGAACCACTTACAACCTCAGCCTCAAGGGTATACAAGCCTTGTTTCTTCACGCCTCTCAAGACTTCCTTCGACCCCTTCATGACTCTTAGGATACTTTTCTCTCCTTGGAAAATATATCACTTCCTGTCGAATTCACCAATAGAAATTAAACTTCTCTTCAAATCAGGTACATACCCGACTTCAGCCAATAACCTTATTGACTCATCATGGAGCTTGAATCTCACAGATCCAATACCTACAATTTTGCAGGATTTGTTGTTTCCCAGCAACACCGATCCACCATCTTGATCACATAGCTCCTCGAACAATTCTCTGTTTCGAGTCATGTGCCAAGAGCAACCTGAATCCATAATCCACTATTTTCTTGAGTTGTTGCTTGAAACTCCAAGGACATCGGATGAGTAGAAGTCATCTTGAACAATGGATGCATTGCCATTATCCTTACCTCTATGATCTTTTATGCGTTCAGGGCACACCTTTCTTTTGTTACCCTCCTTCTTACAGTGATAACATCGAATACCAGATGTTTCGCCACTATAAGACTTCTGCTGACTTTTACCTTTCTTCTTGTCGAACTTACTATCCTTTCGCGAGAATTTTTCCTTAACGGCCAAACCTTCACCAACTGTCGAAGGTTTATGCTCCTTTCGTTTATTCAGGTCCTTCAAATACAGGGCTGATTGAACTTCTTCAAAGCTCAGGGACTCCCTTCCATACAAGAGAGTTTCTTTGAAGTGAGAGCATGTGTTCTGGGCAAAGCACACAACAGCAACAGTGCTTGATCTTCGTCATCGATCTTCACATCAATATTTTCAAGATCAAGAATCAGCTTGTTGAACATATCCAACTGCTCAGCCAAAACTTTGTCTTCACTCATCTTGAATGAATACAAAGCTTGCTTCAGGTAGAGTCGATTCACCAGAGATTTGGTCATGTACAAACTTTCAAGTTTCAACCATAACCCCGATGTGGTAGTCTCCTTTGATACCTGTCGAAGAACCGTATCACCAAGGCTCAACAATATTGCGTTGTGGGCTTTCTCTATCATGGTCGTCTTTTCTTTTTCTGTTAACGTAGCATCCATGGTTTCCTCTCCCTTCAACGCTTCCAAACAACTCTGCTGAACCAGTAGGGCTTTCATCTTCAAGCGCCACAGACCGAAATCGTTCACTCCGGTGAACTTTTCAATCTCATACTTTGTTGAAGGCATCTTCTCCACGCCCACCGCACCAATTTGTTGTGAAAAACGATACCGAAATAACAAAGTATATTTGGTTTCTTGAACACCAAGAAATCCACAAGGGTAGAAAAGAAGGAAAAACTTGAACAAGCAAACGAAACCTTATTAGGGTTCACAAAGGAAGAGAAAAGAGGAAGAAGAATAGAGAATTGGTTAAATCTGTTTTACTATTCACATTCTCAATAGGGTTCAAAGATTACAAGTGAATACCAACAATTAACCTCTCTCAACCTAATAAGGTTTTGTCACACCTTAGGAAGAGAGACTAGTATGCTATTTATAATAAACCTAACATACTAAACTAATGGGCTTTTTAACAATTACCCATTACAAGTTAACTTATGGTACAAGCTAACTTAAACAATTGGATTCATAACACAAGGCCCAATTCGATCTCATACATACTAGAACACAATTCGACTACAGCATGTAGGTCTTCGACAACAACATGTGAGCGGACTTCAACGGCATGCTAAAACTAGAGTTCGATCAAATATCTCACAGGATTTAACACTTAATATCTAACGATGTAGTTGTTTCTCACCTTAAAAGAGTAATAGATCATTTGCTCGGTCTAACAATCACACTCATCAAATATAATTCAAATAAATATTTAGACAATCAATCAAACAATACAAGAAAAATACAACCTCAAATTATCATTGATTATTCCTATGATAAATATTTAAGGCCGGCGTAAGCTCGTTTAGTGATTCGTACAAATCATTATCCGAGAATAGACTCTCCTTAATTATTTATATCTAGAAGGGTTTGGGTCACCACTACACATATATTTCAAGCTATTTTATGCTAACTGTCCCAAAGTGTACAAAATCTTGCCCCCGCCTTTTGTTGTTGAAAATATTGCAAAAATTTCCTCACGTGTTGTTTTTGAACCTTGAAAAGAACTTAATTTCCATTAACCGTCGAGTTGTATGAATTTTAGAAAATAATTAAAAAATAATATATAATTAATTAAATAACACCATAAATAATAATCCCTATTTTTATAAAATATTTATTAAATGTAAATGCTAATTAGGCTATAACCTCGTTTATATTTGATATATTTTAAAATTTACAGAAAATATTAACTTAAGAATATATTTAATAAATAAAACTATTTGAACATTATAACAATACAATAATTGTATTAAATAAAAATATTAAAACTAAAATTTAGGTATTATAATGGCACAGGTAACAAAGAAAAGTACTATCGGAGTCTTGTTAATTTTGGATTTACACCTAACAAAACATTAACAAGATAGAAAGAGTTTATGTATGACTGAAAATTGTAGCAAGATAGAAAAAGTTTATGCGTGATTGAAAATTGTGGCAAGATAAAAAGAGTTTATGTGTAAATGAAAATTGTGGTATTAAGTTATCTATTTATACTAGTTTTTGAAAAATAAAATAATAATTTTTTATAAGGTTGATGTGATAAAAAATGAGTTGCACAAGTAAATATTGTGCTGGCTTTATATAATTCATCCAACAAATTATAATTGTGGGGTGTATATATTCTTTTAGATTTATGACTCAAAATAAGATATTTGTGAATCATTTTTATTTGTCCAACCAAAAAAAAAATAGAGTTATGAGGCGTTTATTAGTTTTATTACTCATCAAGATTAGTTTGACTTACTGTGTTTGAGGTGTATAACATATTCATATATCTCTCTCTTATATATATATATATATATATATATATATATATATATATATATATATATATTAAGTGAGTACCATGAAATTTATGAAAGTAGTGTAAAGTACTTTTGTTATCGTGTGTATGCTATTGTCATTGCTTTGTTTCAAATGTGAAATTCAATATATTTATAATTATACTATTATTAATAAACGTGTTATTCAATAATCTTCTTCGATATTATAATTAATTATATTATCATCTTGACTACTATATTATTGTGTAATTCTTATAATTCATATATTATATATATTATTGTGAAATTGTTCTTATTGTTTTATAATGTCGTATGCACCATATATACTAATAAAGTTTGTTTTAATGTCATAAAAAAATAATATTAACTTTAATTAAATATGATTCTATTTATTTACACAATACTTAGTTAAAATATTAATCTTATAAAATAGTGTAAATACTTTTTCATGTTTTCTGAGAATATTATTATTATTATTATTATTATTATTATTATTATTATTATTATTATTATTCAAGCTCTTCCAAAGTAATGAAAAACTTGTCTCTTAAAAAATGTTTAATACAATAAAAACTATCGTGAAATAAAAGAATTAAATACCAATAATTTAAGTGAAGTTAAATCTATCAGAGTTTTTTTAAAATGAGGGTGTTACATTACTATCCTCCTAAAAAATTTCCGTCTTCGAAATTTAACATAGCTAGCTATAAGAGATGAGGATATTGTTGTCGTATATCTTTTTCACGTTCCCATGTGGAGTCGCTGGTAACTTTATCCCAAACGATCCTAACTAGTGTTATTTGTTTTCCACGAAGATCTTTGATTGTGTGGTCTATGATCTTGAAAGTAATACTTCAAATTCTAAATTATCTCTAAGCTCAATGGTTTCATGTTCAATGACATGTGAAGGATCCAGATAATATTTCCTTAATTGTGATACATGAAACTGTCATACCCCAAATTTTTCCTACATGTATATTACCTTCATTTGTGTTTCCATCTACTAACCATTATTCAAAAATCCAAAAATATGTTGCTTCTGCTTTCATTTTCTTATTGTCTAAACTCAAGTTGTTGCAAGGTTGAATTGTGTTTCAGGCAGGGCTATCAGGTCAGGTGTGTGCAATATTGTTTGAGGTTCATTTGGTTTTGAGCTAATTTTTCCCAGGCAAGAGTTTGTTTCATGATTAAGGCTAGCGTGTTGTTGAATGACAAATATGCTTTAAATTGATCCATATTTATTGGCATTTTTCATCTCAATTGTTATGTTTTGTTGGATTTACTTCATGTTTCCATGCTAATCTTCAATATAGTTGAAAATACCTTTGGTTATTTTGATTTGTGTGTTATTGTGCAGGAATTAGGCATAAAACATCAAAGTGTGAGACACACGTAATTGGACAAGGAAGCCAAAGGAAAAGAAAAGATTCAGCATGTTCGATGAGCGAACATCCAGCGAGGAGTAGCTGTGAATGCTCGATGGGCGAGCTCATGGCGAAGCCCAAGCGAACCATCTCAGAATATTGGCAGTAAGAAAATGGCACTAAGTTTGCTGGGCGAACTGGTAGCGAACATTCGCTGGGCGAAGTTACAGCGAAGGACCAACAAACTATCTCAAACTGAAGTCAGTAGCTAAATGACCCTAAGTTCGTTGTGCGAACTTGTATTGAAGTAGTTCGCAATACAAAGAACTGCTCACACAACGAACTTAAGATATTTCTCTGTGGCGGTTTAACTGTTCAGAGGCACTTCAGGTGCCTAAAATGGAGTTCGCTGGGCGAAGAAAGAGTTCGCTGAGTGAACTTGCCAGATTCTGTTTGTACTATATATGTTCTTTTTACATTTTTTGGGGATTATAACCTAGAAAACCCATTTTTCACACCAAAACTTCATTTTTCAGCATTTCTTTACCAAAAGGTGATATTTTGCAAATAGAAGCTGGATTCGCATTCGAGTTTGATTCTTCGATGTGGATTCTCATTCATTATTTTCAAAGACTTGTAAAGCAAGCTACCATGGTTATGGGTAGCTAAATCCTTTTGTATCAAAGGTAGAGGTAGTGTACCATTAGCTTGTATGTATTTCTTTTGATTGGCCTTGTATTGATTAATATGATGAATATTATTTTTCTTAATGATCCATTCTTGTTTTGTAACACTCTAAACATAGATTTTGTAAAACTTGACCTAAAATATTCATCTATCGATTTATAGATTGGAGAAATCGGTTTATGGTTGATTGTTGCTTTGTTTTGAATTCAAAGCTTACTATATTGGTTGTTATATGGAGAAATTGTGTAGCTATGAATACAGTATTTCTCACAACACCGCTCTAGAGATAGACGGTGTTGAGAGAATACGCGACAATATTAATCGGATCCGACTTCACATACAAGATTGAAAGAATACGTATAAGTTAGGGTTGATGAAAATTACTTTTGGTATACTTTGTTAATCAAACAACTTTCGATTTATAAGCTTTGCTACTAAAAACGTGACAATTTATGAACAAAACTTTATTGAAAGGCAAGCATCAAAATATCTACAATCCCTGTGGAGACGATAACAAAAACCACATATTTACAGTTCGAACAAAATGGTGCAGTTGTCGGGGATTGGTGTTTAGATATTTAGTGCATTGCAATAGTTTCTATATTTTTTTAGCTTTGTATATTTGTTTATATTGTATATATACTTGTTTCCTTTTACGTTTTCTCAAGTGTTGTTAGGAATAAATGATGAAAACTCCTTCTAGATAGGTTGCTATTTGTATAAAAGTATCTAATGAAGATTCTCCCAAGTTTGGATGGTGATGGTAGGATGTTGAACATGTGAATGCAAGCAAGGTAAGTTGTACAACTTTTTAGAATGTTAAAATGAGGCAAGAATTTTGTGCTTTGTGCAAATGTGTATTTTTGTTTCATTTTGCAACTTTGTTTGAATGCTTGTTTCACTTAGGTCCAGTAGCCACAAATTGTGAGAAACCTCCATTGTTTACTATATGCTAGGATGACTGATAAAATTTGTTTAATACATTTGATTCATGCTTAATCTTTTAATTATTGTGATTTTGTGGAAGCATTAGAAATGATCAAGGCATTTGTTGATATTGAGCACAACCATGTCCTAAAGTAACTTACCCGTGAGTAGTGAGAATTCGTTAACCTATTTGAGCTTAATAGTTTAGATCCTAATTTAGTGATGAACTTGGTGTTTGTACATAAATCAAAAGTTAGTTCATCATTGAATTATGTAGGATTCTAAAAAAAAATCTTGAACCTTTAAACAATGTCCTAAATTGTTTTCCTTGCCATAAAAAACAATAAGCATTCACTTGAGGTTTGGTTGAATTCGAGTTGGGGAGAGTAAAAAGAAAAGTGGTAGGTTACTCAAAATTTTGAAAACTTTCAAACAATAATTGAAAAAAATAAAATTGTGAATATGAATGTGAAAAAATAAACAAAAAGATGCTTGTTTGAAAGAAAAAAAAATAGAGATTGAAATATAATTTTGCAAAGGAAGTTTGGAAAGGGTGAGCAATAGAGAAAAGAAATTGGTGAATGAAGTTGTGATGTGTAAATACCATGTACAGTGAATGTTTCTTTTGCGTGGCAACTTCGATTCAATAGCCTAAGAAATGACCATTTGTTGTGAAACCTGGCCAAGCTACAACCTTTCAAGCCCTTAGTGATCTATTTGCTTCCATGATTTCATTTATGATTGTTAGATGAATGTATGAATTAGACCGTATTTGCATTGTTTGTCAGGTGAGTGAAATTTCCCCGCGGTTGCAAACGCGTTTATTTCTTCATTCTTATTCGAAGAGGAGTGTTAGAGTGATTCAAGCATAAGAATTTAGTTGTTAATTGAAACATTGCATGATATTTGTTTAAGAACTAAATTCTTTTTCATTGTTCGATTCTAGGAAGTGGTGAACATTGGTTGTGCGTATTTGTTTGTTTATTTGAGCCATAAATCCATTCTTGGTTGAATTAAATGCTTGAGCAAATCCTCTTGTTTTCAATGAGAGGCATACTTTGCTTGAGGACAAGCAAAAATCTAGTTGGAGAGAGTTTGTTGAATGCCAAATATGCTTTAAATTGATTCATATTTATAGGCATTTTTTATCTCAATTGTTATGTTTTGTTGGATTTACTCCATGTTTTCATGCTAATCTTCAATATTGTTGAAAATACCTTTGGTTTCTTTGATTTGTGTGTTATTGTGCAGGAATTAGGCATAAAACATCAAAGTGTGAGACATAAGTAATTGGACAAGGAAGCCAAAGGAAAAGAAGAGATTCAGCATGTTCGCTAGGCGAACAGCCAACGAGGAGTAACAGCGAATATTCGTTGGGCAAGCTCATGGCAAAACCCCAGCGAACCATCTCAGATGTTGGCATTAAGAAAAGGGCACTAAGTTCGCTGGGCAAATTGGTATAGAACATTCGTTGGGCGAAGTTACAGCGAAGGACCAACAAACTATCTCAGACTGAAGTCAGTAGCTAAAGGACCCTAAGTTCCCTGTGCGAACTTGTAGCGAAGTAGTTTGCAGTGCGAAGAATTGCTCGCACAGCAAACTTCAGATATTTCTCAGGGGTGGTTTAACTGTTCAGAGGCACTTCAAGTGCCTAAAATGGAGTTCGCTGGGCGAAGAAGGAGTTCGTTGGGCGAACTTGACAGATTCTGTTTGTACTATATATGTACTTTTTACATTTTTTGGGGATCATAACCTAGAAAACCCATTTTTCACACCAAAACTTCATTTTTCAGCATTTCTTCATCAAAAGGTGATATTTTGCAAATAGAAGTTGAATTCGCACTCGAGTTCGATTCTTCGACGTCGATGCTCATTCATCTTCTTCCAAGACTTGTAAAGCAAGCTACCATGGTTATGTGTAGATAAATCCTTTTCTATCAAAGGTAGAGGTAATCTACCATTAGCATGTATGTATTTCTTTTGATTGGCCTTGTATGTGAACAAGTGATCATTAACATATGATGAATATTTTTGTTCTTAATGATCCATTCTTGTTTTGTAAAACTCTAGACAAAGATTTTATAAAACTTGACCTAAAATATTCATATATCGATTTATAGATTGGAGAAATCGGTCTATGGTTGATAGTTTCTTTGTATTGAACGTAAAGCTTACTATATTGGTTGTTATATGGAGAAATCGTGTAGCGATGAATACGGTATTTCTCACGACACCGCTCTAGAGATAGACGGTGTTGAGAGAATACGCGATGATATTAATCAGATCAGACTTCACATACAAGATTGAAAGAATACGTATAAGTTAGGGTAGATGAAAACTACTTTTGATATACTTTGTTAATCAAACAACTTTCGATTTATAAGCTTTGCTACTAAAACGTGACAATTTATGAACAAAACTTTGAAAACCCTTTATCTTGAAACGATAAGCTATTGAAAGACAATCATCAAAATATCTACAATCCCTGTGGAGACGATAACAAAAACCCGCATATAGTACAGTTCGACCAAGTGTGCATAATTCAAGTGATTTGTGTCTGAGGTTCCAATTAGGGTTTTTGTGCTAATTCAAGTTAATTGTGTATGGATCAATTTATCAGGTTGTACTGAATTTAGATGTTTTATGATTGGGGATCATCAGAGATCAGTTCATTTTCAGTCAGGGTTTTGGACAGTACAGTTCATATTTTAAGTCATGTTCTTCTGATTTCAAGACATATTGCTGACTGAGTATTTGGATCATAGTGAAAACTTTGGTTTATCAATGCTCAAGTGGTTAAATTCAGGAATTGATGCATCAGTGATTTCATTTGTTTCAAGGCTCTAACGAATCTGAAGATCCAAATTGTTTCATGTTCATTCTCTCAGGACTAATTCAAGATGTTGAAAAGTGGTTTTAAGGTTGATCTTTGGTTAAGTCAGGCAAACTATTTATGCAGAGTTTGGTTCATTTCTTAATCACTCCTCAAGAATTAGTTCAAGGATTAGTCCAAATTCAAGAATTAATTCACGTCAAGTTCAAGAGCATAATTCAATAACTGAAGTGGAAGGTGCAAGTTATCAAAAGTGTCTACACAAAAAGCTAGCTCATGAAAGTAGAAAGAGGCCATTACACAAAAAGTCCAAGAATTCATTTCAAAAACCATTACAAGAATAAATTTTCAAAGTCCAGTTACACAAAAATATAAAAAAAATCATTCCATTCACAAATATGTATACTGCAAAAAAAAAACGTGTTCAAGGTCCATTTTTACAAGCCCATGTGGCCATTACAATAAAAATGCAAAAGCAAGCTCTTGATACAACCTTCCAAGCTCATGCTAAACCTTTCCAAGCTACCACAAACACACGCCATGAAAATGCTACAATAACCCATGATAATAACAAGCCAATACCACTCAATCACTTCACAATTTGAGCCATGACATTCAGCCAATTCCTTCACCAAGCCAAAGGGAATAACAATTAAACACCAGCCAGCCATAATGATTTTTATCCAACCTCTTCTTCATGCTACAAAACACGAATTGCTTCATGCCAAGCTACATTCTAAACGCAAGCCACATACAAAAATAGCTTCAGCCAAGTAGCCTTACACAACACTACCAGCTACGTAACAAGTTGCTAGCAAGGTAGTCAAGCACGGGATCTTAAGTAGGATCGGACGGCCTGTGAAAGATCGTAAAACTAGGATCGTAGCACGGCACTTAAGATCTTACCGAAGGGAAAAAATGGTAATTTGACATACATATACACACACACAAAAACATGAAAATAATAATACATGGACAAAATAACCTATAAATCACTAAATTCAACCAATTAAATTAATAACTCATAACTATCATTCCATAACTTAACAAGTTCAAAAGACTTTGTTCAAAAAAGTAGTTCAAAAACATAAATTTAACAAACAAGTCTAATCATCTAAGATATTATGTATTCTCATATCATGATAGTCATATAAAAGGCAACTTCAACACGTAAGATCGTAAGATCTTAAGACCCAGCACTCGATCTTGACCACAAAATGCACGAAAAAAGATTTTTCTAAGATCGTAGCACTAAAAGGCAACTTCAGCACGTAAGATCGTAAGATCTTAAGAGCCAGCACTCAATCTTGACTACACTGGTTGCTAGCCAAAGCCCAACAGTACGTCACGCACACTGCCTGCTCCAAACTACAATTCCACACAAACTTTACAATAAGCCAAGCCATATAATACCACCTCCAAGCCGACCCCACGTCCCACGATTTACGATCAGCAACAACGATTTTTTGCAAAACGTCACCAAATCATGAAAACGGCAAAACAAAAAAGATCGTACGACAAATTGAAATTGACATCGAATAAAAAACGACACCAAATTCTTTCACAAAACCAACTCACCTCTCTCCTATAAATTTCACTTGCTACTCTTCATTTCAATAAGCTCGAAAAAGCCAACGAAGTGCTGCGAAAATCTCTCTCTAATCACTCTTTCTTCACCAACAACAACAACTCAACCACTCACAAACCCTCATTAATTTTTCTTCACCCAAAACCAAAATCCTTCATACAACCTTAACACTAAAAACCAACAAGCTTCCACAAACCAAATCGAACAACAACTAAACCTTCAATCAAAGTGAAACCAACCGTGAGATTGAGACGAAGTCGAGACAAACCTGAAATGAAAATGATTCAAACTGAGCAGTGAGAGAGAGAAGAATCGAGAACGGAGATTTGCGCGGACGAGTTGAAGGTTGGAATGGATTGCTTTTGACTTGGTGGTTCTATTGTTCTGTGTTTTCATATTAATGGGTTTTCTATGACACTGTTTTGTTTTGGAATAGAAGAAGTATGATAAATCTGATAGTTTTTTTTCTTTAAATAACGTTGCCTTGGTTCAATAGTTTGGTAAAATGTGATGTTGCTATTTAAAAAAGGTGTGAAAGTGAGCCCATATGATTTCTAATACACACCAATCATGGATCTAGGTGCACCCCACTTATTATTTCTTTTGTTTTGATTTCTTCTTTTTCTTTTTCTTTTCTTCTTTTTTTTTTAATTAATTATTTGCTTGGTTTTTAGTCATGATTATATTTTTGTAACTTTTTTTAAGTTTGCTTGATTTTGTGAGTCCACACCTTAACTCCTCTTGATTTCGTTTTCATTATTTAAGTTGTTTTACTTTCATTTCCATTTCGATTTTCTCTTGTTTTGGTCAATGAAGTCTTACATATCATGGATTATTGATTGTTAAAGTTATTTAACCTTCATTATTTCAAATCTGTGGGGAATGATCATTTGGATCATTCTTCATACTTTGGGATCATGATAGGTTACCTTTAATTAATCAATGAAAGTTCTTGATTAAGATGAGACCGTTCTCTTTTCTTTTCGTGTGGCACGATTTTTGGAGAATGATCTACATATCATTGCTCTATCGTGTTTTAACACAAACATTGTTACTGACCGACCTCCCATAGTATGATGTTCCTTATAGGTTGTGCTACGATTTCTTAACATAGTGCTACATTGGACCCGATTCGAAAAGTGATCATTCGATCAATGACAATTAACAACTAACATCTAACTTTAATTTCCACTCCTTATTCTCTTACTTTATCGTTCCGTCATTTACTTTTCTGCAACTTATATCATTATCCATATATCCTTGTTCATATTTATTTGTTTATATCTTATTGTTCATATATTGCTCATTATTCATCTTGTCATCTTATTCATATTTGTTCATCTCATTCAAAAAACACAAAAACATGATAAAAGATCAAAACCCTAAAAAAATTTCAAGCATGGACTGTGGTTACTATCCTTGACATCGTGGAGTTTGGACATTGTACAGAAACGCTAGCAAAGGAGCTTTGGATTGGTTATCTTTATTCTTGTATTGCTTTGTCTTAGGACACTTTTGCACATCATTCATAGCTTACTCTTGAGCTTTCTTACAATGATACTTATTCAATCAATTACTTCTAGTTGGTCGTCTAAAATACTATCCCAATTTGTTAGTGCACATTTAGTTTATTGTAATACCCCGTATTTTACTCCGGATAATATTATATTGTGATCGACTGAGCCCAGTGTACTCTGAGAAATTATTTGATAAAATAATTAGAGTAACTGTGGAACTGAGAATAAATCCAATTAATATTATCTGACTCTGAGGTATTTGATTAATTTGGACTTAAGAGACTTTTTGGACATTTAGTAGTATTAATTCTAATACTAAGTTACTATATATTCTTTTTCTCTCACTTTGCCAAACAAAAGAAAAAGATAGAAACATTGAAGGAAAGAAGAAAGAAAGGAAAGGAAAGGAGAGAAAAGAAGAAATAGGAGAAAAAGCTCAAGAACATCAAGATCATCATCATCCATTCATCAAACTTTCATCCAATCTTCTCAATCATCTTCATCTTAATCATCTCAAGGTGGGTTCTAGTTAGAAACCACATTTTTAGAGTTTTTGGAATGATTGAGTTTTAGGTCAATATGTTGAATCGATGTTTTTAACGGTTAGAAATCGATATGAATTGTGTAGTATGATCACTCCATGCTTATGAACATTAATTATGCTTGTTTGTGTTGTTTGGAATTGTTTTGGGTTGATAAAAGTGGATTTTCAAGCTTTTGGAACCATGGAACCCGTAAGGGGAGAATTCTGGTTCTGGTGTGATTCGCCAGGAGAATTGGGAATTCTCCAGGCGAATTAGGTCTCGCCACAGTTTCGCCAGGCGAAGTGCTGGCGAAAGGGATTCGCCAGGCGAAAACCAGATTCGCCAGGCGAATTTGAAGAGACAGAAATGTGTTAGCTACTGGAACTTTTGTTTTTCTAAAAATTGGGGATTCGCCACTGGATTCGCCACGCGAAGTGCTGGCGAATGGAGATTCGCCTGGCGAAGTGCTGGCGAAGTACTGGCGAAGGGGCATTCGCCAGGCGAAATCCAGATTCGCCAGACGAATCTGACTGGGATCAAATATTTTCTTTTCTTAAAAAATTCGTAACTTTTGACTCGTTTATCCGATTTAAGAGTTCTTTATATCGATGCGAAGCTAAGAAAATATTCTATGCATTAGAGGTGGAAAATGTTAATTTTACTGCCCGATTAAATAATCGAAGAATTTCCAAAGTGGTATATTTATGTTTTACTTGTCATATATTATTCTATGGTGCAATTGTGCTATATCTTGCCTATCCTATTATTGTTTAACATGATTATAAGTGAAAATGCATGCCAATGTGAAAATGATATAGAAAGAGTGAGGAAACCTCAACTTGAACTATAGGAGAGTCTAGTAAGGAACTAGAAATTGTAGACAACTCTAGATGGCGATGCTCGGGCACGTGTTGTTGGAAGGTACATCCTTGCCGAGTATTGGCCTAGTTGAGAGTGAAACACTAGTATGGAACATGTGGTTAACCTTGTGGTTTAGTAAGGCATGAGAAGCCTTAAGGCATTATAGCCTTGTGATTGTCGAATACAATCGTACTGTTGTATGTGATCATGTAATGGTAACCGAGTTATCTTGAGTGTAGTTTCATGAGTCTTGAACTCCTCTAAAATGGATGCACAACTACTTGGCAGGTTTGATTCCCCGTGCTGTACGAATGGTGCCCATGGAGCGTATGCTTGTGACGGTAAAAGGCCCGTGTGAAGTGACGGTTCATAACGGTAAAAGGCCCGTAGAACCCGAATCCATTCGTATGTCAAGTAGGTTACAAGGATCTATGACTCGGATCGCCTTCTAGACGTAGAAGCGGACGGGAACAGGAGGTACCTTGGTATGGTTATCGATTAGTGATACTTTGAGTTGATGAACTCCTGGCATGTTTCTATATAGTGTGAGAATTGTAAAGTGTGAACACAAGAGTCATTTCCCTTTTCCCCGGACTTGAGTTAGGATTGTTAGAACCTTAATAATCCGAGAGAACCCATAAGATAGGGAACTCACTGAGATTTGATGTATCTCACCCCACGTTGTTGATGTATTTCAGGTGCTTCAGGTTCCGAGAATGGTAAGGATAAGGTCGTGTGATCTTTTCCTTGCTTGTTGATGGCTAGCTTCCGTAGCGGAGTTTATTTTGAGATCATTGTTGATCTAGTTCTTAGTTTTTATCTTTTGAACATCTTGTGTATAATATGCCTTAGGTTTCTGTACTTTGTACTTTAGGGCATTTATTTGTATACAATGTGTTAACTAGGAACTTATGTGTTTCAGTACCAAACACTTGGATCTATATATAATATTTATGCTTTGATGTATGAGTTTTATATATGGGTGTTACAGTTGGTATCAGAGCAGGTCGTATCCTCGACCTAGCCATGAAATAGTATAAGTAGTTCTTTCCGTTTCGTATACGTTGTGTCGCCATTGGTCTTAAGTGTTATATTTATGGCATTGAGCCTGATCAACTTAATCCTATTTGTATGACCTTTAGGAACATGGTTGATGGACGTAGAAACACTCGTGGTAGACCCCGCACCACTCCTCAAGGGACGAATCCGTCGGGCGGCGACAGCAATGCTTCTCTGTATCAGTTTATGCAGCAGATGCAGCAGCAACAAAATCTATTCATGCAGCAAATGGTGCAACAAATGAATGGAGGTTTGTATCCTACGGTAGTTGTTCCAGAAGCCGAAGGTGGGAAATTCCGGGATTTTATCCGCATGAATCCCCCAGAATTTCATGGTGGATTGTGGATCCCGTGAAGGCTCACGAATGGATTTTTGGTATGGAGAGGATTTTCTTGATAGTCCAGTGCAGCGAGGAGAACAAAGTGTTGTTCGCCTCTCACTCATTGAAGGGTCCCGCTATGAGATGGTGGGAGAGTGCCTCGGCTTTAATGGTTATCCAGGAAGTGCCAAAGGTTTGGGAGCAGTTCAAGGTTGTTTTCATGGAGAAGTATTTTTCGAGCTCTTTGAGAACTCAGAAAGAGTTTTATTTTCAACAACTAAGACAAGGTAGTATGACTGTGGCCAGTTATGCTGAAAAGTTTGAAGACATGGCTGCTTATTCTAGGCAGGCTATGTATGCTCCAGATGAGAGGTGGAAGGTGGACCAATTTATTTTTGGACTTAGAGCTGAAATATCCCATAGTGTATCTCAGAGGGAGTTCACTACTTATGCTGAAGTTCTAAGGCAATGCTATGTAGCTGAGCATAGTTTGAAGAAAGTCCAAGCGGAAGGTGTTACGAGTAGGGTAAATCAAGGGGATCGTGGAAGATCCAACCAACAATTTAGGCCTAGGCAACAAGCCTTCAAAGGAAAGCAAGTTCAAGATTCAAGGGCGAGTACACCTCCGGTGTGTCGTACTTGTGGAAGGATGCATTATGGAAGGTGTGGTATAGACAATGTGAAGTGTTACCAATGTTAGAAGATGGGTCATCTGAAGAGAGATTGTCCTCAGAATAGGACTCAGACACAAGGAAGGGTTTATACCTTAGATGCAAGGAAGAAGAAGAGTGACAATTCCTTAATTGCCGGTACGTGCTTCGTTAACGGTTTTCCTTGTTTTGTTCTATTTGACTGCAGAGCTACACACTCTTTTGTATCGATGCAATGTATGAAGCGACTTGGGTTGCAGTTCGTTCCTTTGTCTCCTCCTATGGTGGTCACTACCGCCATGGATGAAATAGTTGAGACATTGTCGATGTGTGAAAACTGTGTTTTGTCTATGGACGGTAGAGTTTTTCAGATTGATCTTATTTGTCTACCACTTAAGAAAGTTGATGTCATTTTGGGAATGGATTAGCTTTCTGCTAATTCGGTGTTTATTGGGTGTGAAGAAAAGCTCATCATCATTCCATCTGTTGATGCTACCCTGAAAGATGTCTTAACAACTATCCTAGAAGGTACGATTGGAATGATAAATTTCTTGTTCGAAGAAGAGAAATCTGTTCTTCTGGTTCTCACTAAGGAAGGGAGTAGCGACCTTCAAGTTTCGAACATTCCTGTAGTTTGTGAGTTTTCGGAAGTTTTCCCCGAAGATGTCACTTCTCTTCCTCCGGAGAGGGAAGTGGAATTTTCTATTGACCTGGTACCGGGAACGGCTCCTATATCCGTTTCTCTGTATCAGATGACACCACTTGAATTGGGAGAACTAAAGGAACAATTGGAAGAGCTTATGTCTAAGCATTTTGGTTAGACCTAGTGTCTCACCATGAGGAGCTCCAGTATTGTTAGTAAAGAAGAAGGACGGTGGGATGCGGTTGTGTATCGACTATCGTCAGTTGAACAAAGTCACCATTAAGAATAAGTATCCCTTACCCACGATAGACGACCTGTTAGATCAATTAAAAGGAGCCTGTGTGTTCTCAAAGATTGATTTGAGGTCGGGTTATCACCAGATTCGAGTGAAGAGTTCCGATGTGCCTAAGACTGCATTTAGGACCCGTTATGGTCATTACGAATTCTTAGTAATGCCTTTCGGTGTGATGAATGCTCCGACAGTTTATAGATTACATGAACCGGATATTTCAAGCTCACTTGGACCAATTCGTGGTGATCTTCGTGGATGACATTCTTATTTATTCTCGTACTTCACGAGAGCACGAGGGACATTTGAGAATTGTTTTATCGATCTTACAAGAGAAGCAACTTTTCGCCAAGTTGAGCAAGTGTGAGTTTTGAATGTCGGAGGTTAGTTTTCTTGGTCACGTCATATCTCGGGGAGGTGTGGCGGTTGATCCATCAAAGGTTGAAGCCGTAATTATTGGGAGAGGCCGAAGAATGTTTCGGAAATTAGAAGTTTCTTGGGACTGACAGGTTATTACCGAAGGTTTATCAAAGGCTTTTCTCAATTGGCGTTACCTATGACTAAACTTACTCGGAAGGATTGTCCTTATGAGTGGGTTTCGGCTTGTGGGCAAAGTTTTATGAGTTTGAAAAAGAGATTGACGATTGCTCCTGTTCTGATCATTCCTGATCCTAGCAAGTCGTATGAGGTATTTTGTGATGCATCTAAGATGGGTTTAAGAGGTGTTTTAATGCAAGATAGTCACGTGGTGGCTTATGCTTCTCGACAGTTGAAATGTTCAGTGACCATAAGAGTTATAAGTATTTATTTGACCAAAGGAAGTTAAACATGCGACAACGAAGGTGGATGGAGTACTTAAAGGATTATGATTTAGAATTGAAGTATCATCCAGGAAAAGCGAATAAGGTAGCAGATGCATTAAGTCAGAAAGTAGTTCATAGTGCGAAATTAATGATTTTTGGAGTACGCTTTGTGGGAGAATTTTAGAGATCTTGATCTTCAGTTTGTGTGGACACAAGATGGTGTAATTATGGGAAATTTGAATGTAAATTCTACTCTAAGAGTTGAGATTCGACAAGGTCAAACGTTGGATGAGAAGTTGCAAGAGATGTTAATGCAACCGGGTTTTGTGCACGCTAATGACGGTATTAGTATGTTCAACCAAAGAATTCGTGTTCCGAATGATGCAGTGTTGGGAAGAAAGATTTTGGATGAAGCTCCTAAAGGTACTTTTACTATACATCCGGGTTATTCAAAGATGTATCAAGATGTAAAGAAGGACTATTGGTGGTCCGGTATGAAAAGAGATGTTGCGGTCTTCGTGTCGGAATGTGCGGTATGCCAACAAGTTAAGATTGAACATCAAAGATCGGGTGGATTATTGCAACCATTAGAAATCCCAATTTGGAAATGGGATAGTATTTCTATGGACTTTGCAGTAGGTTTATCCCGTACGCAAGGTGGTTATGATTTGATTTGGGTAATAGTAGATCGGTTGACAAAGTCGGCGCATTTCTTGGTCGTGAAGACTACCTTCAAGGCAAGTCATCTTGCGAGGCTGTTTATTGCGGAAATTGTAAGATTGCACGGTATTCCCTCTAATATTGTGTCGGATAGAGACCCGAAGTTACTTCAAGGTTTAGTAAAGTTTTTCAACAAGCTATGGGGACGGAGTTGCGTTTGAGCACGTCTAATCATCCACAGACGGACGGTCAGGCTGAGCAAACGATACAAACGATGGAGGATATGTTGAGAGCTTGTGTACTAGAAAGTAAGGGTAATTGGAAAGTACTACTACCATTGATTGAGTTTTCTTATAACAATAGTTACCCTGCGAGCATCGGAATGGCTCCTTATGAAGCTTTGTATGGGAGAAAATGTAGAACACCTTTGGGTTGGGCGAAGGTTGGTAAAGATAAAATCTTAAGATCGGAAATCATCCAAGAGACTACGGAAAAGATTCGGATGATCCACGAGAAAATTAAACAAGCATAAGATCGACACAAGAGTTATGCGGACAGTCGAAGGAGACCTTTAGAATTTGAAGAAGGTGACCATGTGTTTTTGAAAGTTACTCCGAGATTAAGACTGAAAGGACCGATTAAGTCACGGAAGTTAAGTCCGAGATACGTGGGACCGTATCAAGTTTTAGAAAGGATTGGCGAAGTAGCGTACAGGTTGGCCTTACCTCCTTCTCTGTCGGAAATGCATGATGTCTTTCATGTATCTCAACTTCGCAGATTTGTTCCAGATCCTCTTCAGCCAATTCTACCGGATACTGTTGAAATAGAAGCAGACTTAACGTTTGAACCTCAACCGAGCCGCATTGTGGGGAGAGAAACGAAGGTATTAAGGAACAAGGATATTCCTCTCATTAAGGTGTAGTGGGATATAACTCATCCGGGTGATGCAACACGGGAACTTGAATCAGAAATGCGAGGTGCTTACCCTCACCTATTCAGGTAATCTTTAAATTCGAGGGCGAATTTCTATTTAAGGGGGGGAGGATGTAATACCCCGTATTTTACTCTAGATAATATTATATTGTGATCGACTGAGCCCAGTGTACTCTGAGAAATTATTTGATAAAATAATTAAAGTAACTGTGGAACTGAGAATAAATCCAATTAATATTATCTGACTCTGAGGTATTTAATTAATTTGGACTTAAGAGACTTTTTGGACATTTAGTAGTATTAATTCTAATACTAAGTTACTATATATTCTTTTTCTCTCACTTTGCCAAATAAAAGAAAAAGATAGAAACATTGAAGGAAAGAAGAAAGAAAGGAAAGGAAAGAAGAGAAAAGAGGAAATAGGAGAAAAAGCTCAAGAACATCAAGATCATCATCATCCATTCATCAAACTTTCATCCAATCTTCTCAATCATCTTCATCTTAATCATCTCAAGGTGGGTTCTAGTTAGAAACCACATTTTTAGAGTTTTTGGAATGATTGAGTTTTAGGTCAATATGTTGAATCGATGTTTTTAACGGTTAGAAATCGATATGAATTGTGTAGTATGATCACTCCATGCTTATGAACATTAATTATGCTTGTTTATGTTGTTTGGAATTGTTTTGGGTTGATAAAAGTGGATTTTCTAGCTTTTGGAACCATGGAACCCGTAAGGGGAGAATTCTGGTTCTGGTGTGATTCGCCAGGAGAATTGGGAATTCGCTAGGCGAATTAGGTCTCGCCACAATTTCGCCAGACGAAGTGCTGGCGAAAGGGATTCGCCAGGCGAAAACCAGATTCGCCAGGCGAATTTGAAGAGACAGAAATGTGTTAGCTACTGGAACTTTTGTTTTTCTAAAAATTAGGGATTCGCCACTGGATTCGCCACGCGAAGTGCTGGCGAATGGAGATTCGCCTGGCGAAGTGCTGGCGAAGGGGCATTCGCCAGGCGAAATCCAGATTCGCCAGGCGAATCTGCCTGGGATCAAATATTTTCTTTTCTTCAAAAATCCGTAACTTTTGACTCGTTTATCCGATTTAAGAGTTCTTTATATCGATGCGAAGCTAAGAAAATATTCTATGCATTGGAGGTGGAAAATGTTAATTTTACTGCCCGATTAAATAATCGAAGAATTTCCAAAGTGGTATATTTATGTTTTACTTGTCATATATTATTCTATGGTGCAATTGTGCTATATCTTGCCTATCCTATTATTGTTTAACATGATTGTAAGTGAAAATGCATGCCAATGTGAAAATGATATAGAAAGAGTGAGGAAACCCCAACTTAAACTATAGGAGAGTCTAGTAAGGAACTAGAAATTGTAGACAACTCTAGATCAAGATGCTCGGGCACGTGTTGTTGGAAGGTACATCCTTGCCGAGTATTGGCCTAGTTGAGAGTGAAACACTAGTATGGAACATGTGGTTAACCTTGTGGTTTAGTAAGGCATGAGAAGCCTTAAGGCATTATAGCCTTGTGATTGTCGAATACAATCGTACTGTTGTATGTGATCATGTAATCGTAACCGAGTTATCTTGAGTATAGTTTCATGAGTCTCGGACTCCTCTGAAATGGATGCACAACTACTTGGTAGGTTTGATTCCCCGTGTTGTATGAATGGCGCCCATGGAGCGTATGCTTGTGACGGTAAAAGGCCCGTGTGAAGTGATGGTTCATAACGGTAAAAGGCCCGTAGAACCCGAATCCATTCGTATGTCAAGTAGGTTACAAGGATCTATGACTCGGATCGCCTTCTAGACGTAGAAGCGGACGGGAACAGGAGGTACCTTGGTATGGTTATTGATTAGTGATACTTTGAGTTGATGAACTCCTGGCATGTTTCCATATAGTGTGAGAATTGTAAAGTGTGAACTCAAGAGTCATTTCCCTTTTCCCCGGACTTGAGTTAGGATTGTTAGAACCTTGATAATCCGAGAGAACCCATAAGATAGGGAACTCACTGAGATTTGATGTATCTCACCCCACGTTGTTGATGTATTTCAGGTGCTTCAGGTTCCGAGAAGGGTAAGGATAAGGTCGTGTGATCTTTTCCTTGCTTGTTGATGGCTAGCTTCCGTAGCGGAGTTTATTTTGAGACCATTGTTGATCTAGTTCTTAGTTTTTATCTTTTGAACATCTTGTGAATAATATGCCTTAGGTTTCTGTACTTTGTACTTTAGGGCATTTATTTGTATACAATGTGTTAACTAGGAACTTATGTGTTTCAGTACCAAACACTTGGATCTATATATAATATTTATGCTTTGATGTATGAGTTTTATATATGGGTGTTACATTTATCATTTGGGTTGTTTGCTTATTGCTTATTTCATCCCCATTTGAACAAATGTATCCCCATTCCCATGACGTGTAATAACTTTATCGATTTCTCCTTGCTTGCTAGTAGCTTAGGCTTCCTCTAATCCAAGAATCAAATCAACCACACCTTTTCAAAAGAACTAATAAGCTTGATCCAACGTCAAGCATTTTCATAATAAACCAATTCAATAGATTTTCCCTCACCATCAACCTCTCAACCAATCACACTTCATTTGCATGCACCCTTTGTAAGTCGATTGCCTTTTACATCGCCATCAACCTACCCATTCACCAAAATATTTTCATAATAAATCCAACAAACCCTTGATCCAACATCAAGCAGCTTTTTCTTAATCAAATTCAAAACACAATAAGATACTTTTGGGATTGTGCGCCACGAGCCTTAAGTGGTGGAGAAGGAGTGAGAATGGAGTTCTCCTACACTCATTGCGATTAATTTGACACAAGGCGTTCGACTTGGTTGCTTGAAATAATCACCTCTACCCATAGTATTTAGTGCAATCCTAATCAAGAACAATCTCTTTCAAAACCTAAAAATAACAACTCATCAAACTTCTCTTTTTTTGCGCCTTAGGACCACCCTCCAAAAATCCTTTTCAAGGTAAAATCAACCAACAAACAAACATTTTTTAGGCTGAACTACGAAGCTCTGACTTCCTCATTGCACCATGAGGGTACATAGGCACGAGGCCAATGCCGAGGCGAGCACCCTAATAAAAAACATCCTTTCCCTTTAGCAGATAAACCTTTAGATAAATAACACCCTTTCATGTGCAGACAACCTAGATGGTTGTTATTGAGTACAACAGATGTGAGAGGTGCTAATACCTTCCACTTGCATAACCAACTTCCGAACCCCGACAATGGTTGCGACGACCTTGTCTTATCCTTTTTCCAATTTCGTGGGTTTTCTCGATATTTTCCCTTTCCATCTTTTTGGAATAAATAAAGTTCGATGGCGACTCTTCTGTCAGTCCAATCGGCGAGCTTTACTCACGAGGTCGTATTTTTGAGGTGCAACAGAAACACATCGTGTAGGTTAGATAGATGGGGCAACAAGTCTATATGATATGCCACTGGTCCAACACGCTTAAGAATTATGAATGACCCTATTAATCGTGGTGTTAACTTTTGGGTTTTTATTGCTTTTCCAATCCCAGATCAAGGTGCAACCCTAATAAATACGTCATCTCCCGCTTCAAAATCTAACGGTCTCTTTCTCCTATCACTGTAATTTTTCTTCCTATCTTGTACAGCTTTCATCTTGCCCCTAATGAGTTTAGCTTTCTTTGCTGTCTCCTGCGTGAATTATGATCTAAGGATTTTATTTTCTCCCACTTCATACCAACATAAAGGTGTATGAATTTTTTTCACATGATGCTTCATATGGAGCCATGCTAATGTTTGAGTAGAAATTGTTGTTGTAGGTAAGTTCTATCAAAGGCAGGAATTCATCCCAACTTCATATTTGTTCCAAAACACAAGCTCTTAATAGATCTTCGAATGAGTGAATTATCCTTTCTCACTGATTATATATCTAGGGATGATAAGCTAAACTTAACCTCAACTTAGTTCCTAATTAGAAATTCAACTTATGTCAAAACTTTGATGTAAACCTGGGGTCTCTATCACTAACTATGCTTGCAGGTATTCCATGCAATCTCAAAATTTCTTTAACATATAACTGAGCTAGCATTTCCAAATTGTAAGTCTGATTGATATGGATAAAATATGCACTCTTGGTCAATCTGTCAACGATCACCCAAATTACATCAAATTTCTTTTGGTTTTTAGCAAACACGGTTACAAAATCCATAGCAATTCCATCCCACTTCCATTTTGGAATATCTAAAGATTGAAATAACCTACTGGTTTTTGATGTTCAATCTTCGCTTTTTAACACACCAAACACGACTGAACATATTTTGCTATTTCCTTTTTAATACCGAACCACCAAAACACTTTCCTCAAATCTTGATACATCTTGATTAATCCTGGATGAAAACTTAATTTACTATTGTGACATCTTCTAATATCAATCTCTGAATTTCCTTGTTCTGAGGTACCCAAAGTCTTTCTCCAAATCTTAGTAACTCGTCACTTCCAATATGAAAGTCTTCACCATTACCATTTTCTACTATTTTCTTTATATTAATCAAATAATCATATGTCTTTTATTTATCTTTAATCCAATTCAAAAACTCACTAGAAACTACTGCAGTACCCAAGAACATCCTTACTTAAATAAATTGGGCACCTAAACTCAATTCTACGAATTGTTCGATCAAATATTCTTCCTTTAACATCTTTGCTGACACATGGAGTGCTTTCCTGGTCAATGCATTTGCTACAATATTGGCCTTTCAAAGTCATAGTCCTTCAAGAATTCCATACAACGTCTTTGCCACATGTTTAGATTCTTTTGATCAAACAACTATTTCAGGCTTTTGTTATCACTCTACATTGTGAACTTTGACCCATATAAGTAATTCCTTCAAATCTTCAAAGCAAAAACAATTGTTCCTTTTCCTGGATCATGAGTATGGTAGTTCCTCTCATGTATATTTAACTTCCTTGATGCAAAAGATATCACCTTTCTTTCTTGCATTAGTACACAACCAAGTCCTTGATATGATGCATCACAATATACATCAAATTATCCTAATGGATTTGGTAAGACAATTATAGGCAATGAAGTCAATCTTTCTTTCAACTTCTGAAAACTTTCCTCGCACTCCCTTGTCCATTCAAATTTTTTACCTTTCCTCGTTAGTTGAGTCATCGGTAAAACGATCTTTGAAAATCCTTCGATGAGCCTTCGATAATATCCAACTAGTCCAAGGAGACTTCTAATTTAATCAACATTCTTCGGACTTTCCCACTTAGTTGTTGCTTTGAATTTCATGGGGTCTACCGCAATACCCTCATTACTTATTACATGGCCAAGGAATTGTACCTCCTTCAACCACAACTCATATTTAGAGAATTTTACATACAATTGTCAATCTTTCAATATCAGCAATATGATTCTCAAATGCTTTTCTTGCCTTGTCTCATTCTTGGAATAAATTAAAATATCATCGATGAAAACTTGAACAAGTTAATCTAAATATGGCCTAAAGACCCTATTCATGAAATCCACGAATATTGTTGGAGCATTAGTAAAACAAAATGGCATAACTAAGTACTCATAATTTCCATAGCGGGATCTAAACATTGTCTTTGGAATATCATCACCCTTCAACCTAATCTGATGATATCCCACTTCAACTCAATCTTTGATAATATTGATGCCCCCTTCAACTGATCCATAAACTAATCAATTCTAGGCAATGGATACTTATTTTTTTATAGTAGCTTTGTTAAGTTGTCTCTAATCCAGGAAAAGTCTAGATGATTTTTCCTTTCTTTTTAACAAATAAGATTGGAGCTTCCCAGGGTGATACACTTGGTATTATAAAATCCTTCCCTAACATATCGTCTAGTTTCCTCTTTAACTCGGCCAATTTTGATGGTGACATTCGATGAGGAGATATAGAAATTAGTCAAGTTCCTAGAACCAAATATATAGCAAAATCTACTTCCCTAAATGGTTATTCAAGACACACGAATGGTGAAAAAAACCATCCAAATAATTTCAAACCTCATTCCAACTGTTATGTTACTTTTGGCGATGGTGCAAGAGGAAAAATTATTGGAAAGGTTCAGTTGGAGTATTCTAGTCTTCTTTGTCTTAAGGATGTGTTGATGGTTGATGATCTTATTATAAATCTAATTAGCATCAATAAAATATGTTATCAAGATTTAAGCTTTAAGTTTAATAATGAAGAATGCACTGTTACAGATAAATAAAACACTCAACTCATGAATGGTTCTAGATCTACTAACAATTGTTACATGTTGTCACCCACTGATAGGAATCAAAATCAATCATGTTTCATATCTAAAGTTGAAGAACTAAGTTGTGGCATAAGAAGCTTAGGAACTTGAATCTCAGAAGCACGGGGAATATTATTGCAAAAAAACTAGTATGTGTATACCTGATCTCATGATTGAAAAAGGTAAAATATATGATGATTGTCATATTGAGAAGAAAACCAAGATGTCACATAAGAAAGTTTCAACATTTTACCACTACTCGTGTTATTGAATTATTTCATATGTATCTTATAGGACCTACGAAAGTTAAGAGTCTAACAGGTAAGATAAGTGTTTTTGCATGTGTTGATGACTACTTCATATACATATGGGTGGAGTTTATTTGTGAAAAGTTTGACCCCTTCTTCGTTTTTGAAACTCTTTGTCGCTGTCTACAACATTAAAAGGGATAAGAGATTGGAAAGATCATTCATATTTAAAGAGAAAATGGTAGATAATTTGATAACTCCCACTTCTCTTCTTTCTTCACTATTGAAGGGTCTATCCATGAGTTCTCTGCCCCTATCACACCTTGGCAAAACGATATTATCAAAATAAAGAATCATGCCTTGCAAGAAATGGCTAGAGTTATGGTCTATCCAAACATCTTTCATATAACTTTTAGGCATAAGTAATGAATACTTTTTGCCATATTCACAGTCGAGTAACAATTCAGTCAGGTACCAAGGTTACTCAATATAAGCTATGGAGGGGGAGGAAGTCCAAAGTTAAATATTTTCATGTGTTTGACATTACACGCTACATTCTTTCTAAGATGAGCAAGATGTTCCATAAAATATAAAGAAGTCTACATTAAGCAGCCAAAGGAATTTATTGATCCATGCCTTCCCAATCATGTATATAAACTCATAAAAGCTCTCTATGGCCTCAAACAAGCTCCTAAGGCTTGGTATGAGAGACTCACTTAATTTCTTACTATAAATGGTTATGTCCTGGGAGGAATTTACAAGACTTTGTTTGTGAAGAAGGATAAAGAGAATCTTATTAAGAGTTTTACTTATATCCAGAGATTTATACTAGTTTGGCCGAATGTTGGTCTAGTCATGTCCCCAAGAGGTCTTCTTAAGAGTTTGACTATAAAATTAGAGCTTTTGATTTTTATTCCCATGAACCTTAATACAACATGATCTTGAGATTTTAATAGGCTTATCCTCAACCAATGACAGCTTTTATCCCAAACTAAGCTAACAAATCGTTTAAAGATTTATGGCTGATCTCAATAACCAAAACAAAGCTTTTTTCGGAAAATCTTAATAAACTAAGAACATAGATTTTGTGAAATGTGTATCTCAAAAACCAAACTCACTCTCTTAAAGGTCTCGCACCCTTAAGACTATAAACGACCAGCATGACCACTTACAAAAATTTCTTCCTCACAAGTAAAGCTTCAATTACTAGCACTAAGGCAATCAGAAGTGAATAAAAATATTTTATAAAGAGGGGGAGAGAGATGAATTTCAAATAAATATGAAAATAATGGAAAATGGTGTGGTTTGAAGTGATGTTGTGCCTCTCTTATATAGTAGTTGGAAAAACCAAGAATGGAAATAATTCATGGGCCGAATTGATTATCTAATCAATTGGCAAAATGTTCCAATCAATTAGACAGCTCATATATAATCCATTGGAAGAACTAAAAAGGAATATTTGGATATGGAGTCGTTGCAAGTCATTAATGTGTTGTCCTTATTTATTTTTTAATAATTAGAACTCTTCTAATCGATTAGCATAGTGCTCTAATCGATTGGCTGGGTAGAAAATTTCTGCGCATCGATTGGCACATCTTTCCAATCATTTAAAAGGTTTAAAAAAAGTTTTGAATAGCTTTTTAATTACTTGGTTCTGGCTTAAAAACTCATATGTGTGCACGTGCGTGTGTGCGTATGTGTACGTGTGTGTGTGTGTGTGTGTATGTGTGTGTGTGTCTGCGTGTGTATGTGTGCGTGTGTATGTGTGTGCACGTGTGCGCGTGCGTGTGCGTGTACGTGCGTGACCGTGTGCGTGTGTTATGTGCGTGAGTGAGTGTGTTTCCTTACTACTTTTAACCTATTACCTTACTTTTACAATACTTGGTTCACTCAGACAAAGTGATGTGTGTGTGTGTGTATGAGTTTCCTTACTACTCTTAACCTACTACCTTACTTTTACAATACTTGGTTAAGTCAGACAAACTAATAAATATGACCTAACAAGCTTTCACACCTTCCTCCAAAGAACTTCAACATTTTTGCTAAATAGTTTCTGATTGTACAAGCACTTGATCTTGATTTATCTTGCTAATGAGTCATAAGATGCTTTGTTTATAATCGGGGTTGAAAGTTATTGTCATGTGTTGTCGTCATCAAAACTTCAGATGCAGATCTTCATCACCTGCAAGCTCATAGATACACATGATTTATGAATTTAACTATTTTCTTAACTTCCAAGTGAAATAAATGGAAAATGGTGTCCTTATTTCTTAATGTAAATATGCTAAGGAAATTGCGAAGAAATTTGGATTAAAGAATGCATGGCACAATCGTACACATGATGTCACTCATGTCAAGTTCTATAAAGGTGAACAAAAAGTCTAATAAAGTGGTGCCTAACATTAATGTATTTAGCCCGAGAGTGAAGTGTTAGGTTTTTAGTGAGGCTTATGGAATAGGTGTTGTCGCATCTTATTAGTACAACTCCAAGTTTGAAACCGTAGTCACTGAGTTATTGTTTCATTCAAATTATTTAAGTGCAATAATTTCCTACAACAACGTATTTTGCCTCAGCTGTGGATAATGCTACACTTGCTTGTTTCTTGTTATGCCATAAGATAAGCGAGTTCCCAAGTAAGTGACACATATCGCTGGTACATTTCCTATCCAGTCTTCACCCATCAAAATCAGGGTCAGAGTACCCAACTAAGTCACTGTCCGCTCCTTTGGAGTACAATAACACCATTTGTTGTCTACCAATAAGATATCTCATAATGCGCTTAACGGCACTGAGATATCTTATTGGCAAGAGGTTTTAATAGACTCCCACACTCTAGCAGAGAGACTCTCAATTTTCTTCTCAATTTTCTTCTACATGAATCTAGTATCTTACAACATTAGAGGATGCGGGGGAGTTTTAAAGAGGAAGAAGATCAGAGATACTCTTTGCAAGGCTGGTGCTGAAATTTGTTTCATTCAGGAAACTAAATGTACTTGTGTAACTGATGAAATAGTTTACAGTTTATGGGGGGACAGGAATTGTCAGTGGTCTACAGTTAATTCTATCGGGCTTTCAGGGGGTATGGTTATTATTTGGAAAGCTGGAGTTTTGATTCCTATCTGTAGTTATAGGGGAAAAGGTTATTTAGGTATGCAGGTTGTGTGGAGAGGCATGAAGTGTTATATGTTCAATATATACTCTCCTTGTGCTATCTCAGAGAAAAGGGAGCTTTGGTCTTGTCTAATCAACCTTAAAAATAGTTTAGATCCTGGAGAGTGGATCTTAGGAGGTGATTTTAACTCAATTAAGTGCTCAGCTGAATAGATTGGTTATACAAATCTAAATAGAAGGCATATGTTAGAATTCTCTGAGTTTATTAATACGATTGGATGTGTAGATTTGCCTCTATGTGGTCTCAAATACTCTTGGTTTAAACCAAAAGGAAAAATTTGCAGCCGTCTTGACAGATTTATAGTTACTCCTGGGGTATTTAACGATTGGAATATGGTGAGTCAAAGGATTAGAGATCGTGACGTTTCAGACCATAGACCCATGTGGATTTCAGTAAAAAACACTAATTGGGGGCCCAAGCCGTTCAAGGTTATGTCGTGTTGGTTTGAACACACTGGTTTCATTCCTTTTATCAAGAAAGAGTGGGAAGGCTGTAAGGTGGCTGCAAAAGCTTCTTTTATACTGGCAAGGAAGATGAAACATCTTAGAGAAAGACTCCGTTGGTGGAACACTAATATTTATGGCTGGGTTGATATCAAAATCAAAACGGAAACAGGTGTTATTAATGAGCTTGAAGATCTGATTGTTTTGAAGAGAGGAGATATTACGACTGAGGAGTTGACGAATAGAAATATGGCAGAAGAAAATCTCTGGAAATCTATTAGGATAAAAGAAAGTATCCTAAAACAAAAATCAAGAACGAAATGGATCGAAGATGGAGACACCAATACCAAGTTTTTCCATACTGCTCTAAGAAATCATATAAATTTGAATACTATTAGTGCAGTATGCGTAAACGGAAAAGTTGAGGAGGATGTACAGAGGGTGAAAGAGGTTATCAGGAACCATTTTTCCAAGAGGTTTAGCAGGGTTCATAGATCTTTCCCTTATATTAGAGAGTCTAGGTTTAAACGCCTCTCCAGCTTGGATAGTGAGGAGCTCGAGATTGCAGTGAATGTGCAAGAGATTAAAGGTGTGGTGTTTGAGTGTGCTGGGGACCGTAGCCCCGACCCTGATGGATTCAGTTTCGAGTTTTTAAAAAGATGCTGGGATATAGTAGGAGCAGATTTTTCAAACTGTATATTGGAATTTTTCGAAGGTGAGAAACTACACAAGACTTTTGCATCCTCTTTTGTGGTTCTCGTTCTAAAAACGACTGCCCTAAGAACCTTGAAGACTACATGCCTATATCTCTTGTCAGTTCAGTCTACAAAGTTTTGTCTAAAATTATTTCTAACAGGCTTAAAAAGAAGATAGGAGGCATTATCTCAAGTACTCAAACGACGTTCTTAGAGGGTCGGAATCTGTTAGACGGTGTACTTGTGTTAAATGAAATTATTGAGTTGGCTAAGCGATCCAAAAAAGAACTTTTGCTTTTAAAAGTTGATTTTTCTAAAGCCTACGACTATGTCGACTGGAATTACTTACGAGATGTCATGAAACTCATGGGGTTCGGCAATAAATGACTCAGGTGGATGGATTTCGGAGTTTTCAATAGTTTCTCTTCTGTATTGGTTAATGGGAGTCCAACTCTGGACTTCAGTGTATCTAGGGTTCTTAAGCAAGGGGACCCCCTTGCTTCTCTCTTATTCTCTATTGCTGCGGAGGGGCTCGTTGTCCTAATGAAAAGAGCTTCGCAATGTGGTATCTATTCAGGATTTAAAGTTAATCCTGATATCTCGTTCCATCTGCTGCAGTATGTTGACGATTCGATATTAATTGGTGATGGATCCTGGAAGAATATTCTGGCTGCAAAGACCATTCTGAAAGGTTTTCATCTAACCTCATGGCTGGATATTAATTTTAATAAGAGTTCCTTGTTTGGTATCGGAGTGGACGAGTCTAAGCTTTTGGCTGCAGAACTTTATCTCTCTTGCAAGATTTCAACATTTCCATTTATGTTCTTGGGTATTCCTATCGGTGGAAACCACAGATTAATATCCTTCTGGAAACCGGTAATTGATAAAATGCGTTATAGACTGAACTCATGGAGAAGCCTCTTCCTCTCTATGGGAGGCAGAGTTACCTTGATCAACTCCGTCCTTGCTAATTTACCGATACACTTTATGGCTTTTTATAAACTCCCTGCAAAAGTGATTAGAATCCTCACTTCTATTCAAAAGGATTTTTTGTGGAATGGTTTGGCGAACAAAATAGGGGTGTCGTGGGTACGTTGGAACACGATATGTAAAAGCAGAGAAGAGGGTGGCTTAGGTGTGAAAGATTTAAAACTCTTCAATAGAGCTCTGTTGTTTAAATGGATATGGAAAATTTTGGTAAATAAGGAGACAGTGTGGAAGAAACTTATTGATCTTCGGTACCCTAACAGTTTATATGGCTTCTATACTGGTGAATGTCAAAAATCTCAGGTTTCTCCCTCCATTTGGTGGCGTGATCTGCTACAGGTTTCAATCTATTATGGTAAGGGTATTGTTTTTGATTTAATATCTTATAACTTAGGAAATGGTAGTAGAGTGCCATTTTGGTTGTCAAGATGGGCTAGTGACAGGATTTTGGCTAGGGAATTTCCAGATCTCTGTAGGTGCGCAGAAAATTTGGGAAGTTTTGTGGTGGATAATGGTTCTTGGGTGGAGGGTAGGTGGTTATGGAACATCAAACTTCATCATTATAATTTACCTGAGCAGGCCCAAACGCAGCTTTTGGATTTTCATGCTTTGCTGACTGAGCTCTCTTCGACCGAAGGTGCTTGTGACACGGTTCATTGGCTACTTAAGGATGAAGATAATTTCTCTATTTCTTCCTTGTATTTGTTTTTGCAGGAAAAGTCTGATATGTATGATATTCAATTAGGTGATGAAGGCAGGGCTACTTTTAAATTAATTTGGTTAGCTCAGGTCCCTTTCAAAGTTAAAGTGCTTGAATGGAGAGTGTTACATAAGAGAATTCCGACGCGAGAAAACTTAGCGCGCAGAGGTATCATTACTAATAGACATGAAATGTCTTGTCCATTTTGATTTTTAGAAGTCGAAACTGTAGAGCACATTCTATTTCATTGCCACAAATCTGGTTCTGTCTGGAATTTTGCTTGTAATTGGTTGGGCATTCCAAACATTTTGGTTGATAACATGTTGAACCACCTGTCTAGTTGGATAATGGGGTGCGTTGGTAGGAAAGTCGTAGTTCGCATTGCAGTTGGCTTGTGGTTGTCCATTTGTTGGTTTATTTGGTTATCCCGAAATAATATTATATTTAGGGATGAATTTTGGGACCTCGATACGATTTCGAATCGTATCCTCATTTTTACGTGGTGGTGGATAGGAAAGAATCATAATAGTTCATATTTTTGTAATTATTTCACTTGGGTAAATTCCCCTAGTGATTTTTGTGGCCTTTGATTGTTGAATAGGCTCTTGATGTATATGGGTTGGGATACCCCTTTGTATCCCTGATATATATAATTTTAGCTTATAAAAAAAAACTAAGTTTTGAAAAAAAAAATTATTTGCTTCATTTAAAAAAAACCTAGTATATAACACATAAAGAATTGCATGAGAAAAGGAAGAAAAACCTAGACACAAAACAAAACCCTTACACGACCACCAGTTTCTCTATTCCACATTGATCTCCACACTTTTTGTTCATCTACCACTCATATCACACTAGCCAGTTACCTTCATCTTCATGTGTATTCTTCACAAATACCTACAGATTACCTGCATTTTTTAGAGGCCTCTTCTCCCTACCATACGATTTACTCACCACCTTTTTTAACCACACTTCTTCAGATAAGAAAAGATATCCATGAGTAACCCACATTATATGCAAAGAAATCAACAAGGTGAAAGCAGAAAGAACTAAACATCTCATAACATACATGAGCGGCACACCTCATAGGCTTTCTATTCTCATTTTTTTGTGTTCAGTAAAGAAGTAAAAGAGTTGAAAACATAAAAGGGAGTTTGTATCTTCTTTTGGAAGGATTCTTTACACGATAATTCCACCATCTCTATCTGCAAACCATCACAAAATTCATATCTCTCTTCATTTCACCATCACAACTATTATAACTTCCTCTTCACTTTCACTACACAACAAACCATAATTTTTTCACTTGTTATACTCCCTCTATATCTCTAACCAATACAGAACCTATTTCTCCCACCATTCTTTAACCATCATCCACCTCCAAACAACATCACTAAAAACATTTTTACACACAATAACCATTGAACCTCCTACATGTCCATCTAACACCCTCTTCCACTTTTCCACGCCCACAACCGTGCCAGATTCGCATGAAAAAATAACTTCCAACTTAACTCTACCACCACCATATTACACAACAAACCTGCGTTTTGAACTACCACCATCTCAGATCTCGATTCCCCGTTCACCATCTCGTTTTCCACCCTCCTCACCATGTGAAATTCTCATACAACCAAGCTTCTTCCCTTTTCATTATCATCGACGACACATACTCTTGTCTTCTGCTCTCGCTGCAATAAACAAAAACACATGCCTTACCTCAAGTTTCACATAGAAACTTACCGCATAAACCACCACTTTCGGCTTCACCATTCTACCATGCAAACTTCCATCCTCAACTAGTGACCACAACGACTTAACATCCACAAACTCCCACCTTTAACAAAAACAACAACGCAAGGACTGAAATCGCACGCATCACCAACAACAACCATTATTCCTCCACTTCCTCCGTCAATCATTGTTGCCGCTTCAAAGATCGATTCTGGTCAGATCGAGATTCACTTTGAGTACTGTTTGTTCTGGGTATTCTAAAGCGTGATGAATTTGAGAGGGAAATAAGGGAGATGTGTGTATGGCTTCATGTGATTCGAATGCTGAGGTTGTTCCTTTTTCGTTTATTTTTTTTGAACCATGTATCTTGTTATTTTGAAACCCCTCATTGCTTGCTTCTTATGTGATTTAGGGCTAGGCCCATTACAATTTATTTTCTGTACCCCACACACATGGTGCACACTTCCCATGGTTGTTCCTACTTGTTCTTTGGGCTTTCCCCATTCAAGCCCATTAGAAATCATTATCCACTACTGTAATACCTTAATTTTTACCTGTAAGATCGCACATATCATTTGCATCTCATACCACAAGCAAGATCATTGTGTACCTCTTGTTTCTTATTTGCTTTTATTTTTGATTGCTTATGTTTACTAACCCTAATTAAAATCCAAAAATATGTTTGTTTTTTCCCTTTACTAACTTTTTCAGGAAGAGGTTAGAACCAAAATATCAAATATCAGTTCCTCAGCTCAAATGAATTTCATCTGAACAAAGTCAAAGTTGATCTGCAAATAATTTAAAATCATCTGATCAAGAGTTTCCAAGATTTAATTGATTATTATTCAAGAGACTCCAAGGTTCATGTGTTTATTTTCTTGCCTTCTTTGACAAGGAAAAAGAATCGAGCCAGAGCCACAGCAGTGCAATAAAAAGCAAATTTTCACAACTTTTGCAATGTTAATCGGTTAACACTATATGGTTAATCGATTAACCAGTGCGTTTTTGTAAAAAATGAGTCAAATTCAAATTCTGCAGCATTTTGGCACCAAATTCACTTTGTTTCATCATGAGAATATTCTAGATCACCTCATTTTAATTTCCCTACCTCATCATAATTAATTCCCACCATACACCCTCACTAATCACCATTTGATCTTGATTTTTCCTCAAAATTCAAATTTCAATCCTAATTTTGGGTCCAAATTGTCGTGGTGAGAATCGGATACCATAGCTATTGAGTTAACTAGGCTCACTAATCTTAATTCACCACCGATCTTTAATTTATCCAAGGGAAGGGAAAAAGAACAAATAAACCCATAAATATGCAATGCAATGCAAAGCAAAAGAGAATCTAAGGTTCGGGGGTTGGTTATACCTAGGGAAGGTACTGACATCCTAAGTATCTGTAGTACTCTACAGGAACCTCTTGTTTTATTGTGTTATTTGTTATTTCGTCTGCTAAAGGGTGAAAAGGTAAAGGGAGACCTAAGGTGTTAGTCCTAAGTATGCTCGCCAAGACATCGCATCTCGTGCCTACGTATCTTGACTAAAAGAAACATAGCATTCATAGTTCCCCTCACTAAGGGTAAACAAAGTTTGTTGGTTGGTTTTGGGAGAAGAGACAAGTTGTCATCTTAAGGAGAATACTCAAATAACCACCACAAACATGTGGAAGATGGATTTTTGCTTCACATTAAGAGAAGGGCTCTGACTCGGATATAGAATCGACTAGTATGCCACATACATCTCTCAAGTGGAAAAGAATCTACATCTTTCTCAACTATGTCATGGGGTAGGAGAATTGCATCTCGACTAAGGATGACTAGTGTCTAATTCTCTCATGGGAGAAAAGGGAACCTAAGTGTAGGTTGTCTAAGTTAACATCCTAAGGGAACTAACCTAATATTATCATGCAATAGGGATTGATCCTAATATCTAATCTTAATTAATCGAAGATCAAAGAGAATTGAGATATCCTAAGGGATCATGGCAAATCGTGTAGTCAAGCAAATGATCCTAAGTTATAAGATGTCCTAAGCAGTCAAGTCATCAGGCGAAATATCGAGGTCATAGCAAAAGTTCAATCACTCCCAGAGGTGTCAACCATTTATGTAACACCCCAATTCCCATCGCGAATAAATAATACATAAATAAATCAGAGTAATAACAATTTATTATTTTCCGACATAAACAAGGATGCCACATTTAAAGAAAGAAAACACAATCCCTGCTCATAAATTTGATACATAACACAAAATGGAATAAACATAAAAGGGAAACTTTTTCCAACAAAAGGAAAGTTCAATTATGGAATAAAGCGGAAAGATCCATAACTGACTTATTTTATAAAATAAATTGTTTTATAACATTAAAATATTCGTACAAAGGTAATACAACATAGATACAACAAATGTATACATATAAATAACACAAGCGTTCCCCGACTCCCGTGTTACGTATCAGAGCAGACAGACCGACAAAATGGTGGAAAACTAATCTTCACAAAAGCCTCCAAGACACAAATCTGCAATTGCCTCATAGGACAACAAACCACAGCAGAAGGGTGAGAAATAACAACTAAATCAAGATTGCATAATAATATGCAAAAACATATAAATCCACATACATAATTATTCTCACCACAAACATCACATACTAACACATAAAGCATGCCACAAATACATAATATAGTTTACACCTAATGCATACCAAAGTTATGACATATGGAAACACACCACCACATCACGTATATTCATACATAGCATATCATAGACCATTAATACGATCATGGTAACGTACAACATCCCCACACAACATAACATATGTTTATACATAAAACATATCATCCATAACCAATGCATTTATCACATATGCACATCAATTCACCAATCCAATCATAAATCTCAACACATACTCAATCAATTCATAATTTCCCACACATAATGCATCCATTTACAATTCTCACACATAATTAATCCATTCATGATTTATGCAAATGCACAGAAACCGACACAACGAATCTATGCAATGCATATGCGGTACCATCCATCCATCATTCTCATCATTAGTTCACTCCAGAACTATTGGAATCATCGCTTGTTACTTAGTGTAACTCCCCGTTGGGCAAACGATGTTCCCCGTCGCTTTAGGTCCTCTTTGTATAAGGAACACGACGTTTATGGATCGCTTTAGGTCCTCTTTGTATAAGGCACACGGCCCGATCGCTTTAGGTCCTCTTTGTATAAGGCACGCGATCGTCTATAATCATTGCTTTAGGTCCTCTTTGTATAAGGCACACGATGTTAAAGCGGTTTCCCTCTGGAATCGTTTCGTCGCTCACACCCACTAGGGCACACGACATCACAAGAATGCATATCATGATGCTTGGCATACAATGACTCATGACATTCAAATGCACACATATACACATCCATAATCATGCATATACAATCAAACACCACACAATGCATTTTCTTGCCCTTAGGCCACAAACCATCATCACAACATTTAATCACAATACATACACATCATACAATAGTACACAAGTTATACGATATATATTAAAAGCATATCACATGATAGCACAAAAACCCCACATTTATATGACGATATCATATCGCATCAAACACAAACAAACAAAACAAAACCTACAAACCACTAATCATCCTATACAAAATATTCTTGGTTAACACATGGTATCACATCACCATTTAATAGAATCTTACGTTATCTATCTAATGCCTCAAGTCCCACATCAATCGGACTCTCGATTCGGGAGTTATGGTGGAAACATAAACCACACTTTTCACACATACATTAATTTTCCATATTTTCTTATTAATCCATGGCATAAACATATGTTTCTATTCCACTATCATAAAGAGCATTGAAATAGCTTTCCAACGCATCCGACCGTGCCTCAATCCGAGTTACGGATCAAAAGTTATGAAGGAAACAAAATGGAAAAATCTGTCACGTTCGCAATGCGAAGCTCCTAGCGAACCGTGGCAGAAAAAAAAGGCATAAAGTTCGCAATGCGAACTGCTAGCGAACCTTCGCTGTTTCCTTCGCTTTGGTTCGCAATGCGAACCTGCGAAACCCAGAAATTCCAGCAGCGATAACATAGGTCATTTGGGGTCAAAATCCTTCATGTCTTCCACCCAAACACTTCCAAAACATACTATAACAACCAAAACATGATCCAAACCTAACGACCAGTATTCTACGCAGTCTATATGGAATTTCATCCGCGAAAACATCGATTTCTATCAATCGCTCCTAATTCCAATCGATAAGAAAAGTTGTGAAACAACCAAAACAATTACAACAAACAACACATATACATACACAAGCAAGATATAATTGAAACTTCTCACCCTTACCCGATTAATCGCGCTTGAAACGGAGATATGTCAATTTTCCACTTTCTCCTCTTTTCCTTCCTCTCCCTTTCTATCTTCTCTTTTCTTTCTCTTCTTTTTCTTTTCTCTCTATTTTTCTCTAATCCCTATTTATATAAAATATCTAAACCCCTAAAAGACTTTTACCCCTCAGCTCAAATATCTCACAAACGCTCTCAAAACTCGATAAAACATAAACAACGATGAAAAATAATATATTGTCAAATAAAAGTCAAGAATAAAATAATATAAAATGAAACTAATTAAATCGAATTGATTAAATAAATAAGACAAAACGGGGCGTTACAATTCTCCCCCACTTAGACATTTTCGTCCTCGAAAATATAACTGAGACGAACAACTCTAGACACGACTCTCGCATCCGACTAACAAACTAACATGCCAACAAAAGAACACCACGAATAACACAAACTGACCAACCACCTCGCTAACAGCAACTACTACAACAACACGACACGACGACAACTACAACGACAAGATGCAAAGCCCATATAATGCACTTGACGACCAACTCACAACTCAAGGAATATCCAAGTTACGAACACACACAGGTTCACTCTTGAAGCGAAACACAACAAGATCGTTACCCTCTCCCTAGGTAACACTCCCCTAATCCCCCACAAGGAATTAGCTACTCGCACTCGAACCATCACGATGGAAACGAGGCAACAACACAAACAAGAACATAAAGTTCCACGACCCAACATCGTTCCAATAACCTCTGCATAACCACAATACCAACCTCTTTGTCACACATGCATATACGAATTATACCACTTCACACTTTCGCTGCATACTCTGATTACTCGAAACCATCAAAACTATCAATCCCACGTCCAAAGTCTAACTCTTTCCCATATTCGCCGAAAATCACTGTGCACTTCTAATATACCCAACCTCACACTCTACTATGTTATCTCACACACCAGACATAAGTCTCTGAACTGCTCAAATAATTCTAACTTCCTGACCATCAAAACTGACATGTATAAAAACTTTCGACTTAACTCATCACAACTTCCAACCATCCTCGTTGTCTCACACCGTATTCCTTCCGACCAAACAGGTACTCAATATTCTTGTGATTACCAAACGCTTCGAACCTAGAACCATAAAGATAATACCTCCAAATTTTCCAACACAATACAACCGCAACCAATTCCCAATCCTGAATAGTATAGATCCTTTTATGAATCCTCAATTGTCGTAAAGCATAAACTACGACTTTACCCTCTTGCATTAACACACTAACTAAACTCATCAAGGACACATCACAATACCTCACCAACGGTTTATTAGGATCACGCAGAATCAAAACTAGAGCTGTAGACAACTTCTACTTCAGCTCTCTAAAACTTTCCTTACAACGAACATCCCAACAAACGACTCACCTTTTGCAAGTCAATTGAAGTAACGAAAACACTAACTTGGAAAAGCCTTCCATAACCTCCGGTAATAACCAACTAAAGTCCAACAAGATTCTAATCTCCTTAACCAACTTCGGAGCCTCTCATTGTAGAACTGCATCTACTTCCGATGGATCCATAACCATACTCTCATCTGAAATAACATATCCAAGAAAACTAACTTTTCCCAACCATAATTCTCACTTGAATAACTTAGCATAAAAATTCCTTTCTTTTCAATACTTGCAATTCGATTCTCAAACACTCTACTCGTTCTTCCTCTGAGTTTATAACAGATCTGAATATCCTCAATCAAAACCACTACGAACTTATCCAATTAAATACGGAAGACACGATTCCTCCACTCCACCAACATTCCAGACACATTACTAACACCGAACAACATCACTGTATGTTGTAATGCCCAACCAAATTCCAAAAGATATAAATTCTTAAAGCTTTAGCAAAAATTTTCACTGGGTAACTGGTTACTCACATACAAGCTTAACTGAGTAAATAACAACCTAATCCGATGATAACAAACATAACAAGTCACATTAAATCGATCAAAGCCTCAACTCACACAATTCACCATTCTTATCAAACATTCCAAACAATTGTAATTTCAATCAAACTCAACCAAACCATTCCAATCATCTATTCCCGAAAGTGGACACTTATTCTCAATCATTACTTTATTCCACTGTCAGTAATCCATACACAATTTCATTCTCTGGACAATCCAAATTCCACAAATTCCAACATGTATCAACAACCAACCAAAAAGAAATCTCAAATATTACATCCATACCTAAGGGTTTTCTCAGGATTTCCATTAATGCTCTAAAATTCCAAAGACTCCAAACCTCATCAGAACTCTAAGTTTTGCTTTCCATAGTCTCAATACCATTATACACATCATGCTTGTTATTCCGTTCAATCATCCATCATTTTTGTTACTAACACAGCTGGAGCTCTCTAAGACGACACACTTGGTCTCACAAATCCCTTTTCCAGTAAATCTTCCAACCGCTCTATCAGTCCGAGTACTTCTAATGCTAACATCCAATATTCCATCCGGAAATACATCTGAAAATCACGCACAACTGGCAGCCCATCATTGTGGCCTTTCTACCAATCTCTAGAAAACTATCATCACAAACATAACAAACATCTTAGTCTCACTTCTTAAAATTTCTTCTACTTACTTAGCAGATCCAAACCTCAAATCCTCACCCTCGTCTAATTTTGAGTTCACACTCTACTCTCTGAGAACAGCCATTAACGATACCCAATCGTGCTCTCTCAATGACTTCCCAACTGGACCAACATACCAAAACCTCTAATCCGTCTCATCTTCCGATATTAAAATCTTCATCGATTTAACAAAACGATCCGTAAGCACTTTACTTAATTCCAAACAATTCATTGCACACACTATCAAGCCGGAAAAACACGTCTATTCCATCGAACATAATTCCGTCTACTATTAATAATAGATTAAGGGTGATCAGTTCCTCAATTTGTCAATAGACAACCGACAATCATGATGGGGCATAAGCCGTCCTTACCAAACTATAATAGCATTTCTTGCATCTTATGCACAAAACTACCTAAGGCACAAATCCTTAGTCGACATAAACCTTACCTCCGCATTCCCTCTGGAATCGGGAACAACACTGTCCAAACAACACTTACATTCTTGCAACCAACGACACACAACTGAAGCAACTTGGAGAAGCACCAGCTTCTCCCCCACTTATCTCATTCTAAATCCTGAAGACAAAGGATTAGAAAACCAGAAAGCACTGACAATGTTTCACACACATATCACGTACTAAGGGACAAACAACATCGATAATATTCAACTGTCACACCAACTGACTCAACAACTTGGCCGGACGGACCGACCTGCTCTGATACCACTAATGTAACACCCCAATTCCCATCGCGAATAAATAATACATAAATAAATCAGAGTAATAACAATTTATTATTTTCCGACAGAAACAAGGATGCCACATTTAAAGAAAGAAAACACAATCCCTGCTCATAAATTTGATACATAACACAAAATGGAATAAACATAAAAGGTAAACTTTTTCCACCAAAAGGAAAGTTCAATTATGGAATAAAGCGGAAAGATCCATAACTGACTTATTTTATAAAATAAATCATTTTATAACATTAAAATATTCGTACAAAGGTAATACAACATAGATACAACAAATGTATACATATAAATAACATAAGCGTTCCCCGACTCCCGTGTTACGTATCAGGGCAGACAGACCGACAAAAGGGTGGAAAACTAATCTTCACAAAAGACTCCAAGACACAAATCTGCAATTGCCTCATAGAGCAACAAACCACAGCAGAAGGGTGAGAAATAACAACTAAATCAAGATTGCATAATAATATGCAAAAACATATAAATCCACATACATAATTATTCTCACCACAAACATCACATACTAACACATAAAGCATGCCACAGATACATAATATAGTTCACATCTAATGCATACCAAAGTTATGACATATGGAAACACACCACCACATCACATATATTCATACATAGCATATCATAGACCATTAATACGATCATGGTAATGTACAACATCCCACACAACATAACATATGTCTATACATAAAACATATCATCTATAACCAATGCATTTATCACATATGCACATCAATTCACCAATCCAATCATAAATCTCAACACATACTCAATCAATTCACAATTTCCCACACATAATGCATCCATTCACAATTCTCACACATAATCAATCCATTCATGATTTATGTAAATGCACAGAGACCGACACAACGACTCTATGCAATGCATATGCGGTACCATCCATCCATCATTCTCATCATTAGTTCACTCCGGAACTATTGGAATCATCGCTTGTTACTTAGTGTAACTCCCCGTCGAGCAAACGATGTTCCCCGTCGCTTTAGGTCCTCTTTGTATAAGGCACACGATGTTATATCAGATTCTCTCTGGAATCGTTTCGTCGCTCACACCCACTAGGGCACACGACATCACAAGAATGCATATCATGATGCTTGGCATACAATGACTCATGACATTCAAATACACACATATACACATCCACAATCACGCATATACAATCAAACACCACACAATGCATTTTCTTGCCCTTAGGCCACAAACCATCATCACAACATTTAATCATAATGCATTCACATCATACAATAGTACACAAGTCATACGATATATATTAAAAGCATATCACATGATAGCACAAAAGCCCCACATTTATATGACGATATCATATCGCATCGAACACAAACAAACACAACAAAACCTACAAACCACTAATCATCCTCTACCAAATATTCTTGTTTAACACATGGTATCACATCACCATTTAATAGAATCTTACGTTATCTATCTAATGCCTCAAGTCCCACATCAATCGGAATCTCGATTCGGGAGTTATGGTGGAAACATAAACCACACTTTTCACACATACATTACTTTTCCATATTTTCTTATCAATCCATGGCATAAACATATGTTTCTATTCCACTATCATAAAGAGCATTGAAATAGCTTTCCAACGCATCCGATCGTGCCTCAATCCGAGTTACGGATCAAAAGTTATGAAGGAAACAAAATGGAAAAATGTGTCACGTTCGCAATGCGAAGCTCCCAGCGAACCGTGGCAGAAGAAAAAAGGCATAAAGTTCGCAATGCGAACTGCTAGCGAACCTTCGCTATTTCCTTCGCTTTGGTTCGCAATGCGAACCTACGAAACCCAGAAATTCCAGCAGCGATAACATAGGTCATTTGGGGTCAAAATCCCTCATTTCTTCCACCCAAACACTTCCAAAACATACTTTAACAACCAAAACATGATCCAAATCTAATGACAAGTATTCTACGCAGTTTATATCGAATTTCATCCGTGAAAACATCGATTTCTATCAATCGCTCCTAATTCCAATCGATAAGAAAAGTTGTGAAACAACCAAAACAATTACAACAAACAACACATATACATACACAAGCAAGATATAATTGAAACTTCTCACCCTTACCCGATTAATCGCGCTTGAAACGGAGATAAGTCGATTTTCCTCTTTCTCCTCTTTTCCTTCCTCTCCCTTTCTATCTTCTCTTTTCTTTCTCTTCTTTTTCGTTTCTCTCTATTTCTCTCTAATCCCTATTTATATAAAATATCTAAACCCCTAAAAAACTATTTTACCCCTCAGCTCAAATATCTCGCAAACGCTCTCAAAACTCGATAAAACATAAACAACGATGAAAAATAATATATTGTCAAATAAAAGTTAAGAATAAAATAATATAAAACGAAACTAATTAAATCGACTTGATTAAATAAATAAGACAAAACGAGGCGTTACAACTTCTTTCGGGCTTAATCATAACTTTAAGTCGAGAATTCAATCATAAACTTAAACTGAAAAATTAATCGAAAATTCAAATTAAGCATGAATCTCAAATTTAATTAACATTCACAAGTCAAATTGCCACCTCAAAATCTAATTAATTTCCTAATATTAAATAAACACCTAAACAAAATTAAATTAAAAGAAAAAAAGAAAAAAGAATAGAAATGTAGGGTTTTTCTTAAACCAAGTGAGTATTGGGCTCACTATGAAGCCCACTCGGTCTTATTATGCAAAAAAGAAAAAAAACAATAAAAAACTAACGATCCGCATCATCATATTTGGTAAGACGAAGTCAGTATTATCTCATCCGCCTTCTCAGTGCTTCGCTTCTCTTTCTCCCTCGTTTTTCACTTTCTCTCGCGGCTCAACCTTCCTTTTCTCTCTCTCTCGCATCGATCGCGTTGCACCAGAAATGGAGAAGACCGTCGCCGGCCGATACTCGTCTCTCCCTCCGTAAATTCTCAATATGAATCTCTCTTTCTCGCTCGAATTAACAATGGGTGCGGTTCAATGTAACAAATGCGTCAATCAATCAAAACTACGCATACAATTTACTCAAGAGTTCAGATTGGTGACAAGTTCTTTGTCAATTACATACCTTTGAAGAGTTTCGGCGTAGCGGTTCGTCGACGATAACTTCAGGTATTTGATTCCCTCGTACTCTTCTTCGCGTGTGCTATTATTGTGCTTTGTTTTTCTTCTACAATGCGTATTTTCTCTCTACAATGCGTGCGAAATGCTGGTGTTTTTGTGCTACTGTGCGTGTGATTTTCTTTCTGCAAAATGTGTGTGTTGGTGGTACTGGTATGCCCTGATTTTTGTAGGAACCTTCCCTCTTTCTGAATGTGTATGCCTTTTTTCACTCAATTTTCTGGCCTTTTTTCCTTTGCTCACTACTGCCCTCCGGTATTATGATCCTGCCTCCCCTTTTATAAGCTCCTTCAATTGAATATTTGAATTTAAATGCACGATACATTGATGTTATTTGTGAAGAATGAATTTGTGTTTTTACTCCAGCATGTTGGCAACAAAATAACTTCTGTTGATTTTGGTGTGGTGAAAATTGATGATGGTTGTCTGATTATATTTGGAAAGACTTGAATTAATTTTGATAGTTTTTGATTTGCCAGGTTTTGAAGCTCGCAACATATTTGGCCGTGTAGATGAACTTTGGGCTTTGGATTAGTTACTTGCAATTTGAACATCCTCCAATCTTTCTGTTTTCTATTGTTCATATGGCTTAGTATGTATAAGCGCAATGAATGTTACGAACAATATTAACATATACATGAAGGGATTGGATTTTTGTTAAGAAAGCATCGTAACATTTTTGCGAACTTGTCAAGCTCATTTACCCTTTGCATAGACCTCAAGAATAGTGTGAATAAAATACTGCACCAACCAATGATCCATATGCAAAAAGTTTGATTGCCTTGGCTACTCAAATTAACACCAATATTTAGCATGGTTCCTCCTGATACTGTGTACGTATTAGCCATTTGTAACACTGTTGCTTTCCGAGCAGCTCTTCCAGATTCTAGTAGCTGTCTTTTCCTTATATCTAGAAGTTCATGTGAATAAGGTGCAACAATCTTCACAAAGGAGAAATTTGGGTTTAAGCATGTAACATATGCCTTCAAGTGTAGAAGATGCTCTAATAACAAAGGTGAAGGTAGATGAAAACCGGAATGGTTGGCCTTAAAATGGAGTCCCTTGTGTCATACCCCAAATTTTAACCCTAGATTCCATCATCATTCTAGGAGCATCAAGCATTGCATTGCTAACCCTAATATTATTCAAGTTTGTTCTTGTTTAATTCCATCTGAATTAGGGTTTTGGCTCAAGAGAAACAAGAGGATCTTCACCTGATCAGTCAATGTCTTGGATTGATCATCAATCTTTAAAGTTTGCGAACACTCAAGAGACCTCTCTTCATCTAGAATCAAGTGTAAATTGGTCTCATTACAAGTTCTTGGAAACTCAACTTCATCTGATCACAAATTAGGGTTTTTGCCTGAAAAGTCAACGGTGCCTTTTACTTTTGATTAAAGCATGATCCCAAGTCTTGGGGGCATGGTTCAAAACACTCAAATACATCCATGGAGTCCATCCATGATGTTTAAAGATTCAAGAATGCAAGATCATTGAAGGTCACACATTTGAATTCATCTGATGCATAAGCTTTACCTGACAAAGTCAACCTTTTGACTTTTAGGGTTTTTGGTCCAAATTGAGGTCATCAAGTTAAATTCCATCAAGACATGTTTAATCAATGAATTTGAGCATGAGAAATCAAGATTTGAATGGTTTCTTGCAAAAGGGGCAAAATTGAGAAAGTGAAAATTTTCTAAGTATGGAGGAAAAAACCTAGTTTTGGTGCCAACTTTGAAGAATCATAACTTTCAATCCACACATCCATTTTTTGAGTTCCAAATATCAAATTTAAGCCCTCACAACCTACTACAACTTTGTCACTATGAGTCCATCTTCAAAAAATGCTTAGATTTTGAGTTATAGAGCCATAAAAGTTTTGGAAAATCTTTAAATACTTATAACATTTTCAAGGCAGATTTTGTTCTTCAAAAGTAACAATCTTTGGAGCCAGTTTTCACTATAATCCCTCGAGTTTCAGGACTTTTGTTAAGCATGAAAGTTGCAGAGCATGTTTGGCGCTTTTCAAAAAGTACAAGAACTCCTCCATAGTATTTGTGAGCTAGGAGAATCGAAGAGATGTAGTTAGGGTTTTCCAACTTAAGTTTCAAGACTTTCTACATGATGAATTTGATGCAAAACCAAATCAATTCTGCAAAATCCTTGTTAACAGGTCTTGATACTTGTAAATTTAACCATAATCAGATAAGTACACATGCTTTTGGTGCATTATCCAAGTGGTTAAGGCTTTATCCCAAAGATCATTCCATTTGTGGCACAAAGTTGATAATGCCATTCTTGTAAAGCCACTTTAATCAAAAGGTCAACTTCCCTTGAGCTTCCAAATTGTTTCTCTGCACTCAAACACTTTCTTTGCTCAGAATCAAGCTTTCTGAACTTTCTAACAACTGTAGAAAGCATGGTACTTGTCTTGGAACTTCACAAAATCAAACCAACCATCACTTGAAATTGAACCATGCCAAAGACTCTTCCAGTTGCAATTCTGCCAAGGTCATTGATCCCTCAACCTCTCCTATAAATAGAGGTTCATTTCACACTTCAAAACACACAAAAAACCTCAGAAACACACTTGAGCAAGCATCAATCTCAGCATCTTGCATCAAGACCTCCATTGAAACAAAAAATCCTTCATTTGCAAAAATACCTCCAAAACCTGTTCCAGTCACCAAACCTCCAATCCAATCATCCACCATATCTCACTTCCATTATTTTTACAAGAAGCTCGCGTGGAGTAATACACACTGTTCTAGCCAAAGTTCTTAGGTCAAGCACTTTTCTTAAGGATCAACAAGCTCATAAGGTTACTCTCTTGTTTCTGTAATTGCATTTGAAGAAGCATTGAACTTTCTCCAATAGGTAACACTTTTACACTTTTGAAACTCTTGTGCATGCATATTATGTGGTTGCTCTTTGAGGTTGAAATATAGATATGAATGTTCTTGGTATGTGCTTGCTATTGTATGCATTATACCATGCTCATGTGTGAAGTTTGTTGTTAGAAACATTAAAGTGCAGATCTGGTTTTTCCCTTTGTACGCCCTAACCTAACCATTGGATTTTAGGATGAGATAATACCACCATTGGATTCCTGGGATTTTTTCAAGCAATTTTATTTTTTATATCTTTTAATTTTGTTAAAAAAATGAAGAAGTTATGATAGGAGGAAGGTTGGTAGAAGCTTTAAGGTGCAGTTCTGCCCTCCTTGTGTCTTTCTGATGTTCTTCAAGAAACAACCTCTTTTTCTGATGTTTTTCCAGAAACAACCTTTGTTTCTGATGTTTTTCCAGAAACAACCTTTGTTTCTGATGTTTTTCCAGAAACAACCTCCGTTTCTGATGTTTTTCCATAAACAAACCTTGTTTCTGATGTTTTTCCAGAAACAACCTTTCTTTTTCATTTCTCTTCACAACTTTGAAAAGGTATAACTTTGTGCTCCCTAAGCCTTTTTGAGCCATTATTTTTGCAAATTTCTCATATTGTTGTATATTTTTTGTTTGTAAAGAGAAAAAAACAAAAAAAAATATTACTTTTGTGATACTTATTCATGTTTAAAGTGAGTGACCTTTTTAGGTTGTTATAAGGTTTCCTTTGAATCTTTTGATTGATACCTTGGTTTTCTTTGCATCTTTGGACTTGTATGAACCATTTACAACTTATGTGGACTTTGTGTGATGTGGTGGATTCGTACACCCTTGTTTCAACTTGACTTTTATGTATTTTTAAGTGTATGTTTACATGTAAATGTACGTTAAACTTCCAATCATGCCATGAACTTTTTGCTTGGTCATTTTGCCTCTAACATGTGATTCTCTTCCATGATTACATGACTTTGATGTGCATATATACCTTTGTTTAAGTCATACTATGTTTAGGTATCCTTAAACCTTTGATTTTTTGTCTTAAACATGCCTTTTGTATACATGCTTGTATGACAAACCTTTAGTAATGTTTTAACTTGTACATGCTTTGCTTTATCCTTGAATTTTCATCCATGATAAGTGATGTCTTGACTTATACATGTTAACTTTGAGCTCTTGTCTTCCTCCATGTTTAAGTGTTGTCATAACTTTTACATGTTAACTTGAACTTTGAATCTTACCATGCCTAAGTATTGTAATGACTTATCCATGTTTAAATGTTTAAATTGTATTCATGATTGAGTGTTGTTACAACTTATCCTCCTTTGTCTTGTATTCATGATTAAGTAGTGTTAGTAAACCCTAAAGCATGCTTGCCTTAATTATGTACTTGAACTTATCATCCATGATACTTTGGTCTTGTTAAGAGCTATATCTCGTGATTGTTTAGATGTTGTAACATCTTTGTTTGATTGAACTAACTTTGGTTGTCACCATGTTGATTTAAAACTTCTTTGAATCTTTGAACATGTTAGGTAGTTACCTTCTCTAATTTATGAATTTGTCAAGTCCTTACTCTAAATGTTGTCACATTTATCTCTATGTTTTGGTTGTAACCATATGTTTACCTTTGTCATGCTTCCATTAAACATCATGTTTGAATGTCACTTCGACACTTTCATTTGATATCATGCTTGAATATCATACATGTTCATATCATCCATACTTAATCATACCTTCCTTTAAATTTGTAAGTTATTTCCCCCTAGTGATGTTAGTTTGTTAGCTTTCATCCTTAAGTTTCCCTTTTATTCCTTAATCCAAGGGAAAGTGTCTCTATTGACTCCATGTCATAGATAGCTTAACATTACCCATTCGCTTTGACCTTGTTAGAGTCATTAGGTTTTTGTGGCTTAGACTTAAGTTAGAATAGACAAATCTTTTGACTTTGTAAAGTCAAGCAAGTGTTAAGACATAACACTTAATCCCCTTTGAGCCTTGATCATAATCAAGAGTTCATTCATCTTTAGTAAGGTGAACTACAAATGCTCTGATTCCATCCTTGTAAGGATATGTAGGCACAAGACCGCGAAGTTTTGGTGAGCATACTTAGTGACTAAACCCTTAGGTTCCTATCTCTCACCATAAACCCAAAAACAAAACAATAGCAAATAATACCACAAATACTAGTAAGAGGTTCCTATAGAATACTATAGATGCTTAGGATGCTAACACCTTCCCTAAGTCTAACCAACCTCGACCGCCAAAATCTCTTAGCATTGTTGTTACATTGAAAACTTAGGTTTTTTTTTACGATCTTTACCCTTTCCCTTGGATAAATCAAAGCTCGGTGGTGAATCTTTAAAAGATTTGTGATTCAAGTTTAATCAATAGCTTGATATCCAATTCTCACCGCAACAGAAATGACGACTTCACTGGGGATGATAAAGAGGGTTGAGCCTAACTTACTTGTATTTGCTATATTCTTGTTTGCTTGTTTGTTTGTTGTTCCATTGGGTTGTTACCTTGTGGTGAGATGAGTCCCGACCTTGGACTTGAGAGAAAAATAAGATAGGAAGGTGGTATATTCAAGAAGGCTTATAGGGAGTTGATTCCCGACCAAGCTAACTTGAGAAATCACCACTCAGTGGAGGCACTTTTGAGAATAAGTATTGTTGATCAAGAGATTGTGAAAACAATACTATTTCTTGATTGAGCCTATGAAGTTGAGAACTTTTAGTCACCTCTAACCCCACTTGGCCTTGTTAGGAACGTAGTGCGATGACTATGAGGGTGTAGACCCAAAATAGTTGATACGCGATACTAAATTCAAAAGAGATTCTCTTGAGAATATTATTAACTACTGAGTAATTGGGAAATTGATAATATCTGAAAGATGGGCTGATAACTTTGGGAACTTGATAGAACCCGATATGCAGGTACACAATAAACCCTAGTACATACCAAATGAGAGGGGTAAACCTTTGACTTCATGCAAGCCTTACACCATGTTTGAGTGTGATCTTGTTGTGTTTGTGCATACATGCATTGATAAGCATCATTTTTCATAAAAAGTTTTATGGAACTTAAGCTCTTGTTTGCAAACATTATAGGATCACCATGGATAATGAAAGAAGAAAAACTTTTAAGTACACTTTCAAGAGTCCTAGCTTGGATGACCTAAGGAGATTAGGAGCTTTGGTTAAAGATCAAGAAGGTTTCAAGAACAAATATGGGAAGTTGTTATCACTATTGAAGACAAAGATGGAAGATGGAATTCTCTCTACACTCCTTCAGTTTTATGATTCAGTATACCATTGTTTCACCTTCCCCGACTACCAACTTGTGCCTACATTGGAGGAGTATTCCTATCTAGTTGGCTTGCCTATTCTTGACGAGTCTCCTTTTCCTATCTTAGAGAAAGATCCTAAAGAGCAAGACATTGCCAGAGCCACACATTTGGGATTGTCTGAAATTCAAGCTAACATGACCCCCCAAAGGAGGAGTCTTTGGTTTGACTACAGAGTTTTTGATTGGGAGAGCTCAGTATTATGCAGATCACATGAGCATGGATGCATTTGAGGCTATTCTTGCCTTACTTATCTATGGGGTGTTCCTCTTCCCAAGCTTTGAAGACTTTGTCGACATCTACACTATCAAGATCTTCCTAAAGAAGAATCCAATGCCTACCTTGTTAGCAGATGCTTATCACTCAGTCCACTTAAGGAACTTCCATAGAGGAGGGATGATCACATGTTGTGTGCCATTATTGTACAAGTGGTTTATTTCTCACTTGCCCAAATCAAGCTCGTTTTGGGATCTCAAGAATGGTTGGTGGTCACAGAAGATTATGGCTCTTACCCACTCTGACATTGATTGGTACAATCGTGTCCATGATAGAGTTATGATCATTGATAGCTGTGGGGATTTGGCTAATGTATCTCTTCTTGGTACCAAAGGAGGAATCATCTACAATCTAGTCTTGGCTCATCGTCAGCTAGGATATCCTTTGAAGGACAAGCCCAATAGTGTTCGTGTTGAGATTATCTTCTTCAAAGATGATGAGGATATCAAGGAACTTAAGGAAAATATTTTGAGTGCTTAGATCCATTTGCATAGGAAAGGAAAGAAAGACTTGGGAAAGCCCAATTGTGTTTCTTGGGAACCCTATCTCCAATGGATCCGAGATAGGGCCATCAAGCTAAAGATGCCTTATCCTCGTCAAGAGCCCATGACTCTGAAGAAAGAACCTACTCTGATCTTCATGTCTGAAGCAGAGAAATTGAAGATCACTTTAAGCAAAGCGCAACAAGAAAGAGGTGCTTGGGAGAACAAGTATCAAGTAGTCGTCAACGAGAATGCAGAACTCCAAAGACGACTACCGGTGAAGACTGAAGAAGTACGCTCTTGTAAGAAGAGGAAGGTGCAAGAGGATTTATTTTCCTCTATCCCTCAGTCGACTCCTTGGAAGTTGATTGTGGATAGGCTTATTCTCGAGAAGACTCAGATGGAGAAGCAGATAAAGAGGCTCAACATGAGGCTGCTAGGAGAATCTCCTTAGGGCTTTTGTTAGCTTTTATTTAGCTTTTGGTTTAGGACTCTTGTAAGAAGTACTAAACATTTTGTAATCCTCTTTTGAATTAATGAAATAAGTTTCTTTTTGATATATCCTTGATGTTTGCAAAAATTTAAGTTTCGCGAAGCTTTTTGCATTGCATCTTGAATCTTGCATCTTGCATTTGTTGTCACACTTGCTTTGCATTTCTTTACATAAAACACATTTCGTCTTATCATCTCTAGTTTCCACACTGAATCCTCCACACCAGTATAACACCCGTGCTCAAGCCAGAAAAAGAATCGCAGATCAAGAGCACGAGATTGATGTCATACCCCAAATTTTGACCACTAATATTTCCCATCATTGTGCAAATCATCATCACAATATGGATGAACCATCATGCCTCATTAGTCTCCCCAAAGATGGGTGAGCATTCACTACTATCCAAAATTAGGGTTTCAGGCCCTCTCTGAGCTTTAGACAAAGGATCAATCAAGATATGACATGATCTTCAACTTGTCTAATCTCTCAAACATCCACAATGGATCAAGAGGACTCCCACAACAAGGATTAAGCACAAGGCTGCTCCCTTCCAGGTGGATTAAGCCTCAAGATCGACAGTGTCACCAAATTAGGGTTTTGGCCGACCAGGGCCTCCAGATGGAAAATTTCCTCTGGGCATGGGCCAATTCTTCAAAGCATAACTTAAGATACTCCATGGAACCTCATGGACCTAATCATCAAGTCAATTTTACCTCAGGGGATGCATTCACCAAAAATCAGGAATTAGGGTTTCTTGACCTAATTCACCCCTAAGTTGATTTTTGGGACAAATCATGAGCCAAGACCTCAAGACATGATTTAAGGGTCTCTAACATACCACATTGATCCATTTGCAACAATGGATTGATCCAAGAAGCTTGAGCAACAAGTCTCAATTGCCTCAGAGCCACAATTAGGGTTTCGCGAGAAAAGTCAACTGTATCTTTAACTTTTGACCAGGACATGCTCTCAAACCCTAGGACATGATTCAATACACCCTATAACACCTATGAAATCTATCCATCAAGTTTGATTTAGGTCAAAGACTTGATTTCATAGAGGATCGCACAGTTTGGAAATCATCTGACAAAAAGTCAACTGTGCACAAAAGTCAAACTTTGACTTTTTGAGATTTTTCACAAAAATGGTTTTTAACCCTAAAATGAAGTTAATGTATGATTTGAATCATCATTCATCAAGAAAAATCGAGAAAAGTGGGATAACTTGTAAAAGGGGTAGCCATAAAAACTTAGAAAATTTTCTAAGTTATGGAACAAAGTGACAAGGATACCAACTTTGGAGGATCATAACTCCTAAACCACAAAGCCATTTTTTCCCATCCAAAGCTGGATTTGTAGATCTCATGGCCCTCTACAAAAGCTTGAAACTGACCTCCTTCCAATTCATTATGGATTTTGAGTTATGGAATGATCAAAATCACAAAAAGTGAAAATGTCACTTTTTTCCAACACTTAGTGAAATTTTCACTAAGTCAGAATCTGCCTTACTTTTTTCCAAATGTAGGGGCATTTTTCACTTGGATCCAAAAGGTATCAAAATCAAATATGATCAAACAGTTGTTGTATCATATGAGGGCTTTCCAAAATGGCCAAGAACTCCATCAAATTCAACTTGAGCCATGAGATATGACAATGGCAATATGCCTTGCTGAAAATTGCCAAGGCTAGGCAGAATTTTTCACTTTTGCTCGATTTGGAAAAATCAGATAATTCCAAGCCTTGTCATCACTTTGGACACATCTGAGAATCAAATCTAAAGGGAACAAACACTGATACAAGCCTCCAAAGTCTTTGGAACAAGAAGTAGCATGCCAAACCTAGAAATCCCTAAAAGAGGGACAAGACTCCAATTTTGAATTGGAGCATTTAATGGATGCACCAAGGTGGCATGGATTGACACATTTGCAACTGAATTCAGTCAAGAATGATCCAACAACTAGGGAACCACAACTCTGTGCCCTAACCTCTAGTCAATGGCTAGATGAGACTTGGATTCTCATTGATCAACATTGGCCAAACCTCTGTATCAGTTGCCATTCACTATTGCTTGCAAAACAAACTTGCTCTACTATAAATAGAGCTCATTTGTGCTCAGTTTGAGTACACCAAAGCCATCAAACTGATGCTTTCCTCAAAATCCCTTTCTCTTGGCAAAAATATCTTCTTTAGCAAGGTAACTCTGAGTTTTTGAGTTTGAAAGCAATTCCAATCAAACCAATCACACACACACACACCTCATAAACATCATATGTAGGTGATCCAAACTATCACAAGTGACCTGTAACACCAAAATCACAAAGTCACCTCGCAAAACCTCAAAATAGGCCTTTTGTGCATTTTTCAAGCCATGTCTTGATTCAGTCACTTTCCAAACCGGATAAAACCTTAAACACACTCCAAATATCATCCTCGAACTGTCCCAAATGGCTCCCAACATCTGGAACACCATTTGAGGGAGTTGCTATTTTGACCATTTTAACCCTTTTTGCAAGAAAGGGCCAGTTTGTGTTTTTGCAGGTTCCAGCTGATTCTAATCATCCTAAAAGCTTCTAATGGATCATTTGAGAGTGTCTAAAGCATCAAACCATTTTTGGAACAAGAAACTTGGCAGATTGCACAAAAAACTCCAAAAGCTCAAAAAGAGGTAAGCATCATGACTTGAACTTTCCAAAATATGCATTGCTTTGAAGTCCACTGATCATACACATCTTATACATGTTATGTGTGTTGTGTTTGCATCAGTTTATCATGTAATTCATGCTTGTACCAAGCTGTAGCATAGAAAATGCAATTATATGCCTTTTTCAAAACCACTATCGGAATTTGAGGAGGGAGTATGATCTGAAAAAAATACCACCACCATTGGATTCCTTGTGAAATTCTAGGCTAGATGCGTATAAATTTTGTCCCCAACCATGGAGAAATGAGAAAGTTATGGACCTTCCCGTTTTTAGCCAAAACTTGCCTTGCCTTGCCTTGGACCAGGCCAAAAACAAGGCAAGCCTTGTATATTTATGGTTGTGTTTCAAGCAATGGATGTATCACTACCCTAGTGGTAAGGCGTGCGCCCTATAATCTTGAGGTCGTGGGTTCAAACCCCACTCATGCCATTTTGTGTTTTCTCGCATTTTTGCTATTTTTTCCAATGTTTTCATGTTTTGTTAATTATTTGGAAAATTAATAACTCCTCCAATTTTAATTATTTTTGATTGGTTCTTTTTGAAAAAAATCAAAAAAATATTAAAATATTTTATTCCACAAAAAAATTAAGTTTATATTATTTATTTAATATAATTAGTATTTTTGTGAATAAATTCCTTTTTAATGTTTTTAAGCATTTTAAAAAATGAATATTTACTTTGAAAATCAAAACCAAGTGAGTTTTAATTCATCTTGTGATTAAAATCCATTTTTCAAACATTAAACAAAAATCACAAGTGGTTTATTCAAACCTATTTGGTATTTTTGTCATTTTTATTTGATTTTCTTTAAATATTTACTTTTAAAGAATAACAAAATTAGGGTTTCTTTGATTTTCACCCTCACAAAACATTTTCAATCTTTGGGCCTCTATTAGAGTGTAAGACCCAACCCTTTTGAAAATCAAACTTTTTGGGCCTCAGTCATTGTATAAGACCCACTGCGTTTTCAAAAATCTCGGCGCGATCGTCATTTCAAACAAAAACCCTGGGCCTCTCCTTGAGCTGTAAGCCCCACCACTTGTACAAAAATAAATTTTTAGGCCTCTAATAGAGTGTAAGACCTAATCCCCTTTTAACCAAAACCATTTTTGGGCCTCAGACGTTGTATAAGACCCTCTGCGTTAAAAGAAAACCTCGGCGCGATCGCCAGTTGAAAAATCACTTTGGGCTTCTCCTTGAGCTATAAGACCAATCTTTGTTCACTCTCAATCATTTTGGGCCTCTTGAGAGAGTTTAAGACCCATCCCCTTGTACATAAAACCTTTCTTGGGCCTCAGTCACTTGTATAAGTCCCTGTACAAAATGACAGTGCGATCACTGATAAAACCCTGGGCCTCTCCTTGAGCTGTAAGCCCCAACATCTTTTCAAAATACTTTCTCCTTTGATTTTGAAATATACTGTTGTTTTCAATCTTTCTTTGTTGAACAACTAACCCAACAGCATGGAAGCTCTACAACCGAGTAAGTGTTTATATGCTTTCTTTACCTGCTTTCATATACATATAACTGTATTGTGGGGCTGTTTCACTGTAAGTCTTCTTTCATAAACTCATATCGACTGTGTAATACTAGTATAGATATTTAGAGTTTTCCCGGCAACTACACCTAGAACTAGACAAAACCTCGTCTCCTCACCTCCGACGTTTTCCCGGATATTTCAAAACCATGAGAATTTTCTTTTACAACAATTTTAGATAACTAGATCTAAGATATCTCCCCCTTGAACAGTTCATATACAGAAGGCCAATGTTCCAAGTGAAACCCCTTTCTGGAACTGTTCATCAGACTCCTCTTGGGCTTAGTGCAAAGACCCACAGGCTTCCTAAAAGGATCCCCGCCTCCTCTTGGGCGTTGTACAAGGACCCTACGGCTTCTTAGAAGTTTTCACAGCCTCCTCTTAGGCTTCGTATAATGATTCTTCCTCCGGGAAGATAGCCTCCTCTTGGGCTTCGTACAAATTGTCCTGTCGGCTTCTTAAAAGTATTTCAAGCCTCCTCTTGGGCTTCGCACAAATTGTCCCGACGACCTCTTAAAGGTATTGGAACATAAATTAGTCATCTTAATAGAACAGTCTTTCAAAGAGTCTAGATCTTTCTACCACGAATGTACTGTCTCTTAATTTCTCTTAAGCATAGTACAAAAGATAAAACTCTAGACTTGGACAGTCTAATCTCCTTGAGTCTCGAAGGCATTCTCAAGTTCCTTTCAAAAATAGGGAAAAACACCCGTAGACTTGGACAGTCTCAAAAACCCTGTGGATTCCCCGTTTCCTTAAAGAACAGGAAATAATCCCGGTCCTCAGATCAAATCCCAAAGCATAACAATACCTTTAATCAGTCTCTTTATAAGAACTGATTTTCTCTTTTAACCAACATACTGGACCTGTCACTCAACTGAAACAGTAAACCCTTTAGGCTCCATCTCGGGCTTTGTATGAGATACAAAACACTCTCTTGTTGAGTATAAAAGACTCTCTTGTTGAGTCAATCCTTTTAGCCTCCATCTCGGGCTTCGTACAAGATACCAAAACACTCTCTTATTGAGTATAAAAGACTCTCTTGTTAAGTCAATCCTTTTAGCCTCCATCTCGGGTTTTGTACGAGATACAAAAACACTCTCTTATTGAGTATAGAAGACTCTCTTGTTGAGTCAAACCCTTTTAGTCTCCGTCTTGGGCTTCGTACAAGACACATATAAAAACGCTCTCTTATTGAATCAACTCTTTTGGCCTCAATCTCGGGCTTCGTACGAGACACATAAAAAACACCCTCTTGTTGGGCCAATAGCCTCCTCTTAGACTTTGTATAAGGAAACCCTAGTTGAGTCAATCAACCTTTTAGCATAAAGTTATGCCTCGTTCACAGTATATAAACATCAACAACTCCTTTTCCCTTCATCTAATTGCTGTAAGCGGAAAGCCTCTGGATTATTTACATCCACGCCACTGTCCCTTTTTTAGCATGAGAAATTCCTAAGGAAAGATAGCATTGCTCTACACTGAGTTTAAAGTCTTCTCCTCCAGGTTAAAAATCTCATATAAAGGAAATTATGGCATTGCTGGATACACATATCCCGGTTAAAGTAATTCTCCTTTATAATCAATCACCCAACAATTGTGACAAACATCCCCTTTAGAGATGACAAATTCTCTCTAAAGTCAAAACCCTTTTAGCTTCACACCTTGGGCTTTGAACAAGATACAAATAGACCCTTCAGCTTCATATCTTGGGCTTTGAACAAGATACAGATCACCTTTAGCTTCACGTCTTGGGCTTTGAACAAGACACCAAAACAACCCATTTCCTCCCATAGAAAAGGAGGAATTACGATCGCTCTGATTTCCCTATCCCGGGAATACGTAGGCATAAGATTGCAAAAGAATCTTAGCGAGCACACCACATCAAAAAACCAAATCCTCACATATCGATCAAAACCTCCGAATCCGTATTCCCCACCAAAAGTCTAAACTCAATCAAAAAATAACCTAAGAGAGCCCCCCCCCCCCACATTGATCGCATCTGTAACCTAACAGACCGTTGTTTAAACTCAGTATGCAAGCAGGGTTAATTGAAGACATCTATTTCCCTTCCTTCATCAGCTTCAATAGGATAAAAAATGAATAGAATCTGTGGTACCCCAGAGCGACAGTGCTTAAGAACCACGTCCCAAAATCGCTCGCTACAGAAAAAAATGGCGCCCACTGTGGGGCTAATCTTCTCATCTCTTAGGTAGAAACCGAAAAAATGGCGCCCACCGTGGGGCCAATCTTCTCATCTCTTAGGTAGAAACCGAAAAAGGGAGACTCTCGATGGGGCCCATCTTTTCATCTCTTAGGTAGAAACCAAAGACTGGGGACTTCACTGGGGATAAGACTTTTTGTTGACTTCACTAGGATCTTAGGTCAAAACCTTTAAGTTGGGAAGGTACCACAGAATGGCGACTCCACCGGGGAGCCATTTTCTGTTAGGATCATAGGATTCATAGCTCTTGAAAGGTCTAGGACATTAGGACAAATATATATATATATATATATATATATATATTGCTTTCCCTAATTGATATATGTGTTTATTTTTCTGCTAATGGGAATGCGTGTGATGCCGCATGTGGAAAGATTGAGTATACACCTAGGAAAAACCTCTTTCAGTAGTGCGGAAGCTATCGGAAATAGTTGTCACGCGATACTATCCTCTTCTGAGATTCTTCGAAATACATCACCTAGCACGATTCCCGGCCCGCTGATGTTATCTCGACAAGAATCAATGATTTTGAGAGTTAGGTACAAAAATCACTAGTATAAACCTTTGGGATGGGTAGAGCCTTGACTTCATGACACCGACCCTTTGACCCCATGTTTTTTCTATGTTTTTGTGTGCTGCATTCATGCATTCATCTAAAAAACATTAAAACAAAGAAAAATTTTCTCTTCTAGTCTCTCTTTTTCAAATTAAACTAAGACAATGATTGCAAATGTCAGAGAAAGAAGATTACACTAATGGATTTCGGTAGACGGAGAACTCACAAGTATACCTTCAAGGTTCCAAAACTAGAGGATTTGAAAGGATTAGCAAGAATGATCACTAACCCTGACACTTTCAGAGCCAAGTACGGAGGTCTGCTACCTTTGTTAAGGGTCCATGTAATTGAGGGAAACATGGAGGCACTCATTCAGTTTTACGATCCGGTCTATCACTGTTTCACATTCCCGGATTACCAGCTCGCACCAACGCTGTAGGAGTTTTCTCACCTGACTGATTTACATATTACTGATCAAGCTCCCTTTTCTAGACTGGAAGAAATTCCAAAGGATCAAATCATTGCAAGAGCAATTTATTTGGATGAGTCGGAAATCAAGACTCACATGACCACCAGGGGAGGAATCCCAGGTTTACCAGCCAAGTTTCTGGTAAAGAAGGCTCTGTACTTTGCTAGTATAGGGAACGTAACTTCTTTTGAAAACATCTTTGTTTTACTCACCTACGGGTTATTTCTGTTTCCCAACATTGATAACTTCGTCGATATCAACGCCGTTAAGGTTTTTCTCATTGGAAACGTCGTACCAACCTTGCTCACAGATGCGTATCATTCTGTACACTTAGGGAATTTATACAGCGGAGGAATGATCACGTGCTGTGTACCCCTGCTATATAAATGGTTTATCTCTCATTTGCCCAAGTCTGCTGCTTTTTGGGATCATAAGAGTGCCTTACGTTGGTCACAGAAAATCATGTCTCTTACCAACTCTGACATCGATTAGTCCAATCGAATCTATGACGGGATCAGAATTATTGACCGTTGTGGAAATTTCCCAAATGTGCCTCTTATAGGAACTAAGGGAGGAATCAACTATCATCCAGTATTGGTTCGTCGTCAATTTGGATACCCGATGAGGCAAGTCCCACGTAATGCTCATCTGGAAGGTCTTTTCTTCAAAGAAGGAGAAAATGACGGAGCACTAAAGATGGAAATAGTGCACGCTTGGAAACATGTTCATAAGAAAGGACGGGAGTCTCTAGGAAAACCAGACTGTGTCTTGGTCGAGCCTTATCTCCACTGGGTACAAACTAGAGCTCTCAAGCTAAAGATGCCTTATCCTCGTCACGGAGTTTTCCGCCAAGGGAATCTGTCATGTACTTCATGACTGAAATGGAAAAACTTCAGGTTACTCTCAACCAAGTTCAACAGGAGAGGAGGTCTTGGAAGAACAAGTACCGCATTCTCCACGTGGAGTGTACCAAAATACAGCAACTGCTAAAAGAAAAGGATGCTCTGATCGAGATTTTGGAGCAGCATGCTGTAGAAAATCAGGATGACCAAAGGAATTTGCTCGCTCCTTTCACTTGGCAAAGGAATGACAACCCAACAACGGCCCAAGAGCCCCGGTCCAAGAAAAGGAAAGTACCAGAATCAGCACCCGAGTTCTCCTCGGAGAGGACTCGGGACCCATTAGCTTAGGTTTCTGTTTCCGCACCTTGTAATTTACTGTATTTCCATTCCCGCAATCCTTTGAATTCAATAAAACGGGGTTTCCCCACTGTTTGATATTTGCAATCTAATTGTCAAAGTTTATTTTGATTAAACCAAAAAATAATTAATATAATCATTGCATTCATCATTCTCACGTCACGTATTCTTCTTACCTACGAATCTCACGTTTGTGTCTCGGTTCTAGAGTCAAACTGTCTCATTCGTACAATACTCGGGCCAATTGTCAGAAAAGGATGGATGATCTCGAGGAAGAGAACAGGGAGTTGAGAGAAGAGATCGACACTCTGAAAGAGGATCTGAGAAAGCTTCATAACGACATGGAAGCTCTAGTAGAAGCTCAGATGTAGTAACAAAGGACTGTAATCTCAGAGATCACATCAACGCCTATAGTGGAGAAGTCCGATCCTAGGTACAAAATGCCGAAAGATCGTCCCTGGGGCATGCCACTCAACTATATCCCGGAAGGATATATCCCGTTGATCAATGAGGATCAGGGGACCGCAGCAGGAACCGCTGGGCCTGAAGGTTACAAACTTCAGGAAAGCGAAGATGCCAGGGGCATGATAGTAACTCCTGAAGGTTACAAACTTCGGGAGGCACCGAGAGTCTCGGCCGTAATCACTATACCACCACCCGTGGTACACACTGTCCCGGAAGGACAAATCCCCCAAATACCTTCTGGTGGGAATGACAACATGTTTGACAGAATGAATGAGTTCTAGGAATAGTTCCTGGAAATGCAGAAAGAACTGCAGGCCCTTCGCGGTCAGGATTTATTTGGAAAGGACGCCGCAGACCTTTGCTTGGTCCCCAATGTGAAAGTCCCGCACAAATTCTAGGTGCCCAACTTTGAAAAGTACAAGGGTAAATCTTGCCCTCAGAGTCACTTGGTGATGTACGCTCGGCGAATGTCAGCTCAGACAGAGAATCAGGATTTGCTGATTCACTACTTTCAGGATAGTTTAACCGGTGCCGCACAAAAATGGTACATGGGTTTAAACCGCGTTACGATTAGCACTTTCAGAGATCTTGGCACTGCCTTCGTTCAACAATATAAATATAATTTGGACATGGCACCAGACAGAGATCAACTCAGATCGATGTCACAAAAGGACAAGGAACACGCTCAGAGATGGCGTGAAATTGCCGCTCAGATTTGTCCACCTCTTGAGGAAAAAGAGATGACGAAGATATTCTTAAAGACCCTAAGCTCATTTTATTACGACAAAATGGTTGCCAGTGTGCCCAGTGACTTCACCGAGATGGTGGGCATGGGAGTCCGTCTTGAGGAAGCCGTCTGAGAAGGACGTTTGGTTAAAGACGCTGGATCATCAAGTAGTACAAAACGATACGGTAGTGCTCTCCCTAAGAAAAAAGAGCAGGATATTGGGAATATCTCTCTCGGAAAGCAAAGCCGACGTTACCAACCAGTAGCAGCTATAACTCCTGCTATCAATCCCGCGCCTATTCCAACGTATCAACGTCAGGTTGCGCAGAGCCAACCTAATCAGCAAAGGACATAATAACCTCTACAGCAGGCTCGTCCTCAGTACGGCAACAACCGTGCAACGCGACCACCAGGGTTTGACCCTATACCCGTATCATACGCAGAACTATTTCCGTTACTACTGGCCAAAGGGCATGTCCAGACTAAGTCTCCTCTTACAGTACCAGAAAATCCGCCTTTTTGGTTTAAGGTGGATCAGACTTGCCCCTACCATCAAGGAGGACCAGGGAATAACATCGAAAACTGTCTCAGTTTCAAATCCGATGTGCAAAACCTTATTAGGAGCGGGGTCTTATCTTTCAAAGATACGAATCCTAATGTTCTCACAAACCCGCTGCCTCAACATGAGAAGGCTGCAGTCAATTTGATAGAGGGAGAGCCTAACAACATCTATCAAATTGATGATGTACTCTTGTTAAGGGCTAACTTGGTCAAGATGTATTGTAGACAGAGTGGATATGGCCACGTGCCACCTCATAATTATCACCAGTGTGATATCTGTTCTAAGAACAATCAAGGATGTTCTGTAGTGCAATCAACTCTACAGGAACAGATGGATCTTGGATGGATCCAAGAGCACCGAGTTCGTGGGGTTAACATGGTTTATACGAATTCTAACATCATTCAAAACCACGATATCCGTGCGATGAATGTCAACTTGGTGGCAATGCACTCAAGGCAGAGCCAGTATCATAATATGTTGCGTCATGATTATAATTCCTGCCTGACTTGCTCGGTAAACAAACAGGGATGATCTTTTGTACAAGAGGCCCTCCAGCGTCCGATGGATCTTGGATGGATTCAAGACTACCATGATAGGAATCCCTATCAGATCAACATGATCCAAATTTTCGATATTCGCTTGATGAATATCAACCTGGTGGAGTTACATGCTAAACAGGTCCGACTCGGGTTCCTGGTATCACATGATTATCAAAGCTGTAAAGCGGGTTGCGAAAATGATCAAGGTTGTGCCCTTGTCCAGGAAACACTTCAGCACTTGTTGAACCACTGGTGGCTTCCAATCAATATGGATGAAGACATCCAGCAAATTAGTATCACTAACTGGAATCCTACTAGATATCAAAGTCAGGATGTTCGGTCGATGGAAGCAGATCTAGTAAGGTTACACTGTATTCAGAGCGGACAGGGCCGGGTGCCACTACACAACTATGAGCGGTGTGGAGTTTGCTCAGTAGATAATCAAGGATGCTACTTCATACGAGCAGCCCTTCAAAGTCAGTTGGACCTCAAAGAGATTCAACCATGGTCGAGTTCTGGATCAATCAATTACCTCGCTGATCAAATCGAGGACGTTGTCATAATCTCTGATCATCAGAGGGCTAGGGATGTTTGTGCCATCATCCCTCTACTTGACGAATCGAGAGTTCCCAACCAGGAACGGATCGAAATTACTTACGATGGTCGAAAAAATCAGAAGGCTCCTATAGTCATCTATCTACCGGGACCACTACCGTATGAATCAACTAAGGCTATCCCTTACAAATACGGTGCAACAACAATTGAAAATGGAAAGGAAATTCCATTACCCTCCGTCATGAATATTGCAGACATCAGTCGAGTAACACAAAGTGGTAGAATCTTCAACAGAGGAGTTGGAGAACCCAACAAAGAAAAGGAACCTCAGACAGAAGTTCCCAATCCACCAGTCGGTCAATCTAGTAATCCCGACCTTTCGAAAAACAATGATGAGATGTTGAAACTCATCCAAAGGAGTGAATACAACATTGTTGATCAACTGTTACAAACTCCTTCAAAGATCTCTGTGCTATCACTTTTACTCAGTTCCGAAGCCCACAGAGAGGCTCTACAGAAAGTCTTAGAGCAGGCCTTTGTGGAACAGGATGTGTCAATACGACAGTTCGATAACATCATCTCTAACATCACTTCTTGCAACAACTTAGGATTTAGTGATGAGGATTTGCCAGAGGGGGGCAAAAGCCACAACATGGCGCTCAACATTACAATCAACTGTCAGGACGATGCCTTAGCCAGCGTACTGGTAGACACAGGGCCAGCCCTGAATGTTATGCCGAAGTCCACTTTGATGCAATTATCATTCAAAGGACCTCCGATGAGAACCAGCGAGGTCGTCGTCAAAGCATTTGACGGATCCAGAAAAATGGTTATCGGCGAAGTCGACCTTCCCATAACTATTGGTCCTCACACTTTCCAAGTCACTTTCTAGGTTATGGACATCCGGCAACATACAGTTGTTTATTAGGAAGACCTTGGATACATCAGGCTGGGGCGGTCACTTCGACCCTCCACCAAAAGCTAAAGTTCATCCAGAACGACCAGCTCGTCACTGTCTGTGGAGAACAGGCCTTGCTCGTGAGCAATTTATCGTCATCCACTTATGTGGAACCGGAGGGGATAATTGGAACCCAGTTCCAAACGCTTTCGCTACACAAGGACAATCAATCCGAAGGGGGAACTTTGATTTCCTCGTTCAAAGATGCTCTCAAAGCAGTCTAAAGTAACAATACAATGGGATGGGGCAACTTGTTATTCCTGCTGATAACAAGACAAAGAAGGGTCTGGGTTTCTCCTCAACCTGTACACAAACTGCTACCAGCAACGAAAGTTTTCATCCCATTCAGGACTTCTTCCATAGTGGAGGTTTCCTTCACCCAGTGTCTCAAGAAGTGCATACCATCAATAAAGACGATTCCTCTGATTTGAAGGACGAATGGGAGTCCTATCTTAACAAGGACGGTTATATGTCTCAGGAAGAGGTGCCTACGCCATTTTTTTTATCCCGCACAAAGTCCGAGATTTATACCAAGGTCAGACGTCGAAATGATATACGGAGATTGTGATCCAGAAGGATGTCGCGCTCTGCCAAACTCAATAGAAGAGGACACTCTGATGAAGGACAACTTTGACCATGACTATTATGGCCCAATGGATGGTTTGCCTACCTGGCAGCCGTATCCAAGAGACTTGGGGCAAGAAAATCAGCCGAACCACGAAAATTAGCTAAGCATCATTGAACAGAATACCTGCATCCCCACCATGTCATGGGATCAACACTCAGGTCATTCCGAAAATATTTTATACGACGATGAATTAGCAAAGTTTGTCGGACTAGAATTCATCAATTATGCTTTTCCCGAGGTCAACGTCATCGAGAGAGATGACTCCTCCAGTTCCAAAGAAGTGTGGGACACCTTGGGACAACTAAGTGGAAAATACGACTTCATGGTCAAATACACTACTCCGGAAAGCTCTCGTATCAGGCTCGAAGACATCCAGCCAACTAGATGGGGAGATTTGCCTGAGAGTACAAATACTACGCAAGATGCAACTGAGGAATCCTCCTACGACAACTCTGCCTGGGAGACAGATTCCAATGATCCTGCTCCACCAGAAATCAGCGTTATTTCTGAAGACAAATCAAGGAAGGTGCCAAACTTTGTGATTCACCGAGGAGTTCGCCGCCAATAGGTTGCTGTCGATGTTCCGAAGATTGTTCATAAGTCAAAGTAATTGTCGTCTTTAACCTTTCACCTTGCCCAGGTGAAACAGATGTTTTGATAGGGCTCACTTTCTGTAAATTTTCCCTCTTTGCTTTGTCCAAAGCGACAGAGTTTTGTTTTATAGGGCTATAGTTTTAAGAATCGACTTGTTCATTAATAAAATAACGTCGTTCTGTAATTTCTGCATTTATTGCTGTTTTCTTTTTTCGCTTTTCTTAGAAAATGGTAATCCTAAAAAAACAAATAATATAAAAACAAGCAGTTTTCCAAAGAAAAATACACGGCACACACTCTTACATTCTCTCTATCTCTTCTAAACACAAATCATCACGTCATGCAGATTGCTTGTTTTAAACCCCGTTGAAACATACAATCCAATGCCTTCTCCCAACTTTGAGTTCCCGGTATTCGGGGCTGAAGAAGAAGTTAGCGATGAAATTCCAGAAGAGATCTCCCGACTACTCAAACAGGAGGAAAGGTCCATTGAACCTCACAAAGATCCGTTGGAAACGGTAAACTTGGGTTCAGAAAAAGAGAGAAAAGAAATCAGGATTGGGGCACTACTCAGTCCAACTGCCAGAGAGGGTTTGATAAAGCTTCTCAAAGAATTCCCCGATGTATTCGCTTGGTCCTATCAGGATGTGCCAGGGTTGGATACCAGCATCGTGGAGCATCACTAACCGTTGAGGTCAGAATGTCCGCCAGTAAAACAGAGGTTGAGACGGACTCAGCCGGACATGGCCATTAAAATCAAAGAGGAAGTACAGAAATAAATTGACGCGGGTTTCCTCGCTACATCAGAATATCCTCAATGGTTAGCCAACATCGTACCCGTTCCCAAAAACGACGGAAAGGTCAGAATGTGTGTCGATTACAGAGATCTGAACAAGGCTAGTCCAAAGGATGACTTTCCTTTACCACACATTGACATGCTGGTAGATAGTACAACAAAGTTCAAAGTCTTCTCCTTCATGGATGGATTCTCGGGCTATAACCAGATCAAAATGGCGCCGAAAGACATGGAGAAAACTTCGTTCATTACCCCATGGGGTACCTTTTGTTACAAGGTAATGCCGTTCGGTTTGAAGAACGCCGGGGCAACCTATCAAAGGGCCATGACTACTCTTTTTCATGACATGATACACAAAGAAATAGAAGTGTATGCCGATGACATGATTGCCAAATCTAAGACAGAAGAGGAGCATGTGACCCACCTGTCAAAACTATTCGAGCGGTTGAGAAAATACAAACTCCGTTTGAATCCCAACAAGTGCACCTTCGGTGTCCGTTCAGGGAAACTGCTAGGGTTCATCGTCAGCCAGAAAGGAATCGAGGTTGATCCTGACAAGGTCAAGGCCATTCGAGAAATGCCTTCTTCGAGAACTGAAAAACAAGTCAGAGGGTTCCTGGGACGTTTGAACTACATTTCCAGATTCATATTCCTCATGACCGCGACATGTGCGCCGATTTTCAAATTACTCAAAAAGAACCAAGATTGCGTTTGGACAGAGGACTGCCAAACCGCCTTCGACAGTATCAAAGAATATTTGTTGAATCCGCCGATTCTATCACCACCAGTGGAGGGAAGACCACTGATTATCTACCTAGCAGTCTTGGAAGACTCCATGGGCTGTGTACTTGGCCAACAAGACGAAACCAAAAGGAAAGAGTCTGCCATCTACTATTTGAGCAAGAAATTCACTGACTGCGAGACTCGGTACACTATGCTTGAGAAAACTTGCTGTGCTTTGGCTTGGGCAGCCAAACGTCTTCGCCAATACATGATTCGTCACACTACTTGGTTGGTCTCTGAAATGGATCCAATCAAGTATGTCTTTGAAAAACCTGCTCTCACGGGAAGGATTGCCCGTTGGCAGATGTTGTTATCAGAATACAACATAGAGTACCACGCTCAGAAAGCCGTTAAAGGAAGTATTTTAGCCGATCATTTAGCTCATCAACCGATTGACGATCAGGAATCAATCGGGTTTGACTTCCCAGACGAAGATCTCATGTACTTAAAAATGAAAGATTGCGATGAACCGCTACCCAGTGAAGGGCCAGAACCAGGTTCCCAATGGGGACTTATCTTTGACAGAGCAGTCAACCATTACGGAAATGGAATTGGGGCTATCATTGTTACCCCTCAGGGTACCCATATTCCTTTCACCGCCAGGCTTACGTTCAAGTGCATAAACAACGAGGCCGAATACGAAGCTTGTATTATGGGTCTTGAGGAAGCAATTGATTTAAGGATCAAAAACTTGGATGTATATGGCGACTCAGCTTTGGTCGTCAATCAGATCAAAGGTGATTGGAACACTTACCAATCAGGACTGATCCCTTACAAAGATTACGCAAGAAGGTTGTTACCCTTCTTCAACCGAATCGAGTTTCATCATATCCCTCGTGAAGAGAATCATATGGCCGATGCATTAGCCACTCTCTCTTCCATGATTAGCGTAGGTCAATGGAACGAATTACCTAAGATCGACATAATGCGCCTTGAACGGCCTGCTTACATCTTTACGATTGAAGCAGTCATAGACGATAAACCTTGGTATCACGATATCAAATGCTCCCTTCAGAAACAAGAGTACGCACCTGGGGCACTAAGGAAGGACAAGAAAACCCTCAGAAGGCTAGCAGGCAGCTTCTTCCTGAGCGGTGACACTCTCTATAAGAGAAATTTTAACATGGTCTTGCTCTGATGTGTAGACAGACCAGAAGCAGACATCCTGATAAAAGAAATTCACGAAGGATCCTTTGGCACTCACGCCAATGGACACATAATGGCGAGAAAAATTCTGAGAGCAGGGTACTACTGGTTGACCATGGAATCCGACTGCTACAAGTACATGAGGAGTTGTCACAAGTGTCAGATATACTCTGACAAAATCCATGTACTGCCAACGTATCTCAAAGTTCTTTCTTCCCCATGGCCTTTTTCCATATGGGGAATAGACGTGATTGGCATGATTGAGCCCAAAGCTTCAAACGGACATCGGTTCATTCTGGTAGCCATTGACTACTTCACCAAGTGGGTCGAAGCAGTGTCATATGCTAATGTAACCCGACAAGTGGTGGTCCGATTTATCAAAAACAATATCATCTGCCGTTATGGTGTTCCGAGCCAGGTCATTACAGATAATGGATCTAACTTGAACAACAAGATGATGAAAGAGTTGTGCACAGAGGATGAATGGAGCGGTAGAAGCGGCTAACAAGAATATCAAGAAGATCATTCAGAAGATGGTTGTAACCTACAAAGACTGGCACGAGATGCTATCCTTTGCTCTTCACGGTTATCGCACATCTGTCCGTACTTCAATAGGGGTTACCCATTTCTCTATAGTATATGGCATGGAGACGGTACTCCCCATAGAAGTAGAGATCCCATCAATCCGGGTATTGATGGAAGCTAAGCTTACAAAAGTTGAATGGTGTTAAAGTACTGAATCTGATCGAAGAGAAACGAGTAACGACACTATGCCATGGTCAGTTGTATCAGCAAAGAATGAAGAAGGCATTTGACAAAAAGGTTCGACCTCGCGTCTTCAGGAAAGGAGACCTTGTGCTCAAAAAGATACAATCATTTCTCACTGATTCTCGGGGCAAGTGGACTCCGAATTACGACGGCCCCTATGTGGTCAAGAAAGCTTTCTCAGGCGGCGCCTTGAGACTTGCAACCATGGATGGAGAAGAATTTTCCTACCCCACGAATGTTGATGTAGTCAAGAAATACTTCGCCTAAACTAAAAAAAAATGTCTTGGTGGATTGAAAACCCGAAAAGGCAGTCCAGGCAAAAATTAGAGACATAATCAAAAATCATCCCGGTGGATTGGAAATTTCAAAGTACAGTCCAAGCAAAAGTTAGGGATAATGGCAAGTAACTACGTCTGATCAGTTCAGCTCCTCAGCAGTCATGCCATCCATCAGAAACTCCAGTCAAGGTCATCTTCGACAGAAGCTCAGGATGCCCCGAATTCAAAGTTGGTAGAAGGATAGTGGTCGTTATGTTTCAACATAGCCCTTTTCCCTATAAATTACCATTTTCTAACTTTGTAAATACTCTATGGAATCACGCGTTTGGCTGATCTCCATCCTATCAATAAAATTTGAGCCCTTGTGCTTTTGTTTGCAATTCTTATTTGTTTTAGCTTTACAGAACGACATTTTAACATGATCAACGATTCTTGAAATAAAACAAAAAATGAATTTACTTGTCAAACTTTTCTGCTTTTTAAATAAAGATGGTAATTTCTTTTGACTGTTGAACATTGAAAGAACATCAATTGCGTCTCCAAAGGTGTTCGAGCCTCAAAGTGCATAATCAAAGTACTCCTTCTAAACCAGTACTCCTGAATGAAGGATCAGTTATGTCAGATGCGAATATTTCATCTGACATCCTCGGGCGAGTTCTTACCTCCTAAGTCCGACCAACGGTGTTCCCCGTAGGGACTACTTTCTCCTAAGCAAGGCAGAATTGCTATCTTGAACCAGCGGTACTTCTTCGTCCCACTGTGGCCGAGTATCCAGTCGTGTTCATCTATTATTTTGTATGTCGCGTCAGTTGTGTCAGCATAAACATTCATACATCATGCATTATTGATTTACTTTCGCATTCATATTGCATCACTATCACTCTAGTAGGTCTTGTCCCGTCGTGATAACGGTCCTTTCAATCGAGTTGTCAGTTCTTTCCTCGTCAGGAAATGTTGGGTTTGAACAATCTCTTCTCCAGTTTATTTCTGGATTAGAATTGGCCCTTGACCACTTTGATAACTTGAACCTCTGAAAAACCAGAGAACCTTCGACAAACATCACTCTTCACCATTGAAGATGATATCTTCGCTTTCCCGGATTAAGGAAAATCCCAAGGGAAAGCTTCTTAATCAGAGATTCAATAATACAACAGTTTTTCTCCAAAAAATCGCTGACAAAAAGGTCATTAGCACCTCAAATTTGGATCACATCATATGGCATTTCTCCGAGAAGATCCCGAGAAAAGTATGATGTAAGACCCCAAGCGGAAACAGTCTCTCAAGAGACTCGTTCTCCCCGGTAGAGTTAACAAATGGCGCCTCCAACTGAGAAGTTTGTAAACTTCTACAACTCAGACGTCAGGGTTCCCCAGCAAGTCTGACTTCAAAACTTTTTCCGTCAAATGGCATCTTTCCAGGAAAATTAGGCGAGAAGTTTGAGGAAAACCGCTATGAATAGCATCCCTTGTCAAGAAAGTTTATTGACAAAAGAAACTAAGACCAGTTCCTTGGTTGGAAACCAGGATCGAGGGGAAGTTTATTTCCGAAACTAAGACCAGTTCCTTGGTTGGAAACCAGGATCGAGGGGAAGTTTATTTAAGAAACTAAGACCAGTTCCTTGGTAGGAAACCAGGATCGAGGGGAAGTTTACATCAGAAAACTTAGACCAGTTCCCTGGTAGGAAACCAGGGTCGAGGGGAAGTTTTTACCTTTTCTAAGCATCATTGCTTAGCATAAGAAGATGAATGCGTAAGCTACCATTCATAACCACCATCAAAATTTCGGGTATTCCGATATTTAATCCTCTTGCACCCCGAATGTCCGAATACCTTCTCCATTCACGCCTTCGGGTCCTAGAAGATTAAATAGGGGCATCTATCATACCCCAAATTTTTACCACTAAGATTTCCCATCATTGTGAAAATCATCATCACAATATGGATGAACCATCATGCCTCATTAGTCTCCCCAAAGATGGGTGAGCATTCACTACTATCAAAAATTAGGGTTTTAGGCCCTCTCTGAGCTTTAGACAAAGGATCAATCAAGAGATGACATGATCTTCAACTTGTCTAATCTCTCAAACATCCACAATGGATCAAGAGGACTCCCACAACAAGGATTAAGTACAAGGCTGCTCCCTTCCAGGTGGATTAAGCCTCAAGATCGACAGTGTCACCAACTTAGGGTTTTGGTCGACCAGTGACTCAAGATGGAAAATTTCCTCTGGGCATGGGCCAATGCTTCAATGCATAACTTAAGATACTCCATGGAACCTCATGGACCCAATCATCAAGTCAATTTTACCTCAGGGGATGCATTCACCAAAAATCAGGAATTAGGGTTTCTTGACCTAATTCACCCCTAAGTTGACTTTTGGGACAAATCATGAGCCAAGACCTCAAGACATGATTTAAGGGTCTCTAACATACCACATTGATCCATTTGCAGCAATGGATTGATCCAAGAAGCTTGAGCAACAAGTCTCAATTGCCTCAGAGCCACAATTAGGGTTTCGCGAGAAAAGTCAACTGTATCTTTGACTTTTCACCAGGACATGCTCCCAAACCCTAGGACATGATTCAATACACCCAATAACACCTATTAAATCAATCCATCAAGTTTGATTTAGGTCAAAGACTTGATTTCATAGAGGATCGCACAGTTTGAAAATCATCTGACAAAAAGTCAACTGTGCATAAAAGTCAAACTTTGACTTTTTGAGATTTTTCACAAAAATGGTTTTTTAACCCTAAAATGATGTTAATGTATGATTTGAATCATCATTCATCAATAAAAATCAAGAAAAGTGGGATAATGTGTAAAAGGGGTAACCATAAAAACTTAGAAAATTTTCTAAGTTATGGAACAAAGTGACAAGGGTACCAACTTGGAGGATCATAACTCCTAAACCACAAAGCCATTTTTTCCCATCCAAAGCTGGATTTGTAGATCTCATGGCCCTCTACAAAAGCTTGAAACTGACCTCCTTCCAATTCATTATGGATTTTGAGTTATGAAATGATCAAAATCACAAAAAGTGAAAATGTCACTTTTTTCCAACACTTAGTGAAATTTTCACTAAGTCAGAATCTGCCTTACTTTTTTCCAAATGTAGGGGCATTTTTCACTTGGATCCAAAAGGTATCAAAACCAAATATGATCAAACAGTTGTTGTATCATATGAGGGCTTTCCAAAATGGCCAAGAACTCCATCAAATTCAACTTGAGCCACGAGATATGACAATGGCAATATGCCTTGCTGAAAACTGCCAAGGCTAGGCAGAATTTTGCACTTTTGCTCGATTTGGAAAAATCAGATCATTCCAAGCCTTGTCATCACTTTGGACACATCTGAGGATCAAATCTAAAGGGAACAAACACTGATCCAAGCCTCCAAATTCTTTGGAACAAGAAGTAGCATGCCAAACCTAGAAATCCCTAAAAGAGGGACAAGACTCCAATTTTGGATTGGAGCATTTAATGGATGCACCAAGGTGGCATGAACTGACACATTTGCAACTGAATTCAGTCAAGAATGATCCAATAACTAGGGAACCACAGCTCTGTACCCTAACCTCTAGTCAATGGCTAGAGGAGACTTGGATTCTCATTCATCAACATTGGCCAAACCTCTGTAGCAGTTGCCATTCACTATTGCTTGCAAAACAAACTTGCTCTACTATAAATAGAGCTCATTTTTGCTCAGTTTGAGTACACCAAAGCCATCAAACTGATGCTTTCCTCAAAATCCCTTTCTCTTGGCAAAATATCTTCTTTAGCAAGGTAACTCTGAGTTTTTGAGTTTGAAAGCAATTCCAATCAAACCAATCACACACACACCTCATAAACATCATATGTAGGTGATCCAAACTATCACAAGTGACCTGTAACACCAAAATATCAAAGTCACCTCTCAAAACCTCAATATAGGCCTTTTGTGCATTTTTCAAGCCATGTCTTGATTCAGTCACTTTCCAAACCAGATAAAACCTCAAACACACTCCAAATATCATCCTTGAACTTTCCCAAATGGCTCCCAACATCTGGAACACCATTTGAGGGAGTTGCTATTTTGGTCATTTAAACCTCTTTAGCAAGAAAGGGCCAGTTTGTGTTTTTGCAAGTTCCAGCTGATTCCAATCATCCTAAAAGCTTCTAAGGGATCATTTGAGAGTGTCCAAAGCATTAAACCATTTCTGGAACAAGAAACTTGGCAGATTGCACAAAAAACTCCAAAAGCTCAAAAAGAGGTAAGCATCATGACTTGAACTTTCCAAAATATGCATTGCTTTGAAGTCCACTGATCATACACATCTTATACATGTTATATGTGTTGTGTTTGCATCAATTTATCATGTAATTCATGCTTGTACCAAGCTGTAGCATAGAAAATGCAATTATAGGCCTTTTTCAACACCACTATCGGATTTTGAGGAGGGAGTATGATCCGAAAAAAATACTACCACCATTGGATTCCTTGTGAAATTCTAGGCCAGATGCATATAAATCTCCCCAACCATGGAGAAATGAGAAAGTTATGGACCTTCCCGTTTTTAGCCAAAACTTGTCTTGCCTTGCCTTGGGCCAAGCCAAAAACAAGACAAGCCTTGTATATTTATGGTTGTGTTTCAAGCAATGGATGTATCACCACCCCAGTGGTAAGGCGCGCGCCCTATAACCTTGAGGTCGTGGGTTCAAACCCCACCCATGCCATTTTGTGTTTTCTCACATTTTTGCTATTTTTTCCAATATTTTCATGTTTTGTTAATTATTTGGAAAATTAATAACTCCTACAATTTTAATTATTTTTTATTGGTTCTTTTTGCAAAAAATCACAAAAATATTGAAATATTATATTCCACAAAAAAATTAAGTTTATATTATTTATTTAATATAATTAGTATTTTTGTGAATAAATTCCTTTTTAATGTTTTTAAGCATTTTAAAAAATGAATATTTACTTTGAAAATCAAAACCAAGTGAGTTTTAATTCATCTTGTGATTAAACTCCATTTTTCAAACATTAAACAAAAATCACAAGTGGTTTATTCAAACCTATTTGGTATTTTTGTCATTTTTATTTGATTTTCTTTAAATATTTACTTTTAAAGAATAACAAAATTAGGGTTTCTTTGATTTTCACCCTCACAAAACATTTTCAATCTTTGGGCCTATATTAGAGTGTAAGACACAACCCTTTTGAAAACCAAACTTTTTGGGCCTCAGTCATTGTATAAGACCCACTGCGTTTTCAAAAATCTCGGCGCGATCGCCATTTCAAACAAAAACCCTGGGCCTCTCCTTGAGCTGTAAGCCCCACCACTTGTACACAAATAAATTTTTGGGCCTCTAACAGAGTGTAAGGCCCAATCCCCTTTTAACCAAAACCATTTTTAGGCCTCAGACATTGTATAAGACCCTCTGCGTTAAAAGAAAACCTCGGCGCGATCGCCAGTTGAAAAATTACTTTGGGCTTCTCCTTGAGCTATAAGACCCATCTTTGTTCACTCTCAATCATTTTGGGCCTCTTGAGAGAGTGTAAGACCCATCCCCTTGTACAAAAAACCTTTCTTGGGCCTCAGTCACTTGTATAAGTCCCTGTACAAAACGACAGTGCGATCACTGATAAAACCCTGGGCCTCTCCTTGAGCTGTAAGCCCCAACATCTTTTCAAAATACTTTCTCCTTTGATTTTGAAATATACTGTTGTTTTCAATCTTTCTTTGTTGAACAACTAATCCAACAACATGGAAGCTCTACAACCGAGTAAGTGTTTATATGCTTTCTTTACCTGCTTTCATATACATATAACTGTATTGTGGGGCTGTTTCACTGTAAGTCTTCTTCCATAAACTCATATCGACTGTGTAATACTAGTATAGATATTTAGAGTTTTCCTAGCAACTACGAATAGAACTAGACAAAACCTCGTCTCCTCACCTCCGACGTTTTCCCAGATATTTCAAAACTATGAGAATTTTCTTTTACAACAATTTTAGATAACTAGATCTAAGAAATCTCCCCCTTGAACAGTTCATATACAGAAGGCCAATGTTCCAAGTGAAACCCCTTCTGGAAATGTTCATCAGCCTCCTCTTGGGCTTAGTGCAAGGACCCACAGGCTTCCTAAAAGCATCCCCGCCTCCTCTTGGGCGTTGTACAAGGACCCTACGACTTCTTAGAAGTTTTCACAGCCTCCTCTTAGGCTTCGTATAATGATTCTTCCTCCGGGAAGATAGCCTCCTCTTGGGCTTCGTACAAATTGTCCCGTCGGCTTCTTAAAAGTTTTTCTAGCCTCCTCTTGGGCTTCATACAAATTGTCCCTCGACCTCTTAAAGGTATAGGAACAGAAATTAGTCATCTTAATAGAATAGTTTTTCAAAGAGTCTAGATCTTTCTACCGCGAATGTACTGTCTCTTAATTTTTCTTAAGCATAGTACAAAAGATAAAACTCTAGACTTGGACAGTCTAATCTCCTTGAGTCTCGAAGGCATTCTCAAGTTCCTTTCAAAAATAGGGAAAAACACCTGTAGACTTGGACAGTCTCAAAAACCTTGTGGATTCCCCGTTTCCTTAAAGAACATGAAATAATCCCGGTCCTCATATCAAATCCCAAAGCATAAAAATACCTTTAATCAGTCTCTTTATAAGAACTGATTTTCTCTTTTAACCAACATACTGGACCTGTCACTCAACTGAAACAGTAAACCCTTTGGCCTCAATCTCGGGCTTTGTACGAGATACAAAACACTCTCTTGTTGAGTATAAAAGGCTCTCTTGTTGAGTCAATCCTTTTAGCCTCCATCTCGGGCTTCGTACGAGATACCAAAACACTCTCTTGTTGAGTATAAAAGACTCTCTTGTTGAGTCAATCCTTTTAGCCTCCATCTCGGGCTTTGTACGAGATACAAAAACACTCTCTTGTTGAGTATAGAAGACTCTCTTGTTGAGTCAAACCCTTTTAGCCTCCGTCTTGGGTTCGTATAAGACACATATAAAAATGCTCTCTTGTTGAGTCAACTCTTTTAGCCTCGATCTCGGGCTTCGTACGAAACACATAAAAAGCACCCTCTTGTTGGGCCAATAGCCTCCTCTTTGGCTTTGTATAAGGAAACCCTAGCTGAGTCAATCAACCTTTTAACATCAAGTTGTGCCTCGTTCACAGTATACAAACATCAACAACTCCTTTTCCCTTTATCTAATTGTTGTAAGCGGCAAGCCTCTGGATTATTTACATCCACGCCACTGTCCCTCTTTTAGCATGAGAAACTCCTAAGGAAAGATAACATTGCTCTACACTGAGTTTAAAGTCTTCTCCTCCAGGTTAAAAATCCCCTATAAAGGAAATTATGGCATTGCTGGATACACATATCCAGGTTAAAGTAATTCTCCTTTATAATCAGTCACCCAACAGTTGTGACAAACATCCCCTTTAGAGATGACAAATTCTCTCTAAAGTCAAAACCCTTTTAGCTTCACACCTTGGGCTTTAAACAAGATACAAATAGACCCTTCAGCTTTACATCTTGGGCTTTAAACAAGATACAGATCACCTTTAGCTTCACGTCTTGGGCTTTGAACAAGACACCAAAACAACCCATTTCCTCCTATTACGATCGCTCTGATTTCCCTATCCCGGGAATACGTAGGCATAAGATTGCAAAAGAATCTTAGCGAGCACACCACATCAAAAAACCAAATCCTCACATATCGATCAAAACCTCCGAATCCATATTCCCCACCAAAAGTCTAAACTCAATCAAAAAATAACCTAAGAGAGGCCCCCCCACATTGATCGCATATGTAACCTAACAGACCGCTGTTTAAACTCAGTATGCAAGCAGGGTTAATTGGAGACATCTATTTCCCTTCCTTCATCAGCCTCAATAGGATAAAAAATGAATCGAATATGTGGTACCCCAGAGCGACAGTGCTTAAGAACCACTTCCCAAAATTGCTCGCTACAATTGATCACATCAAGAATGAGTTAGAAGACCTCCGTGGTAATGTTGGACAAATCATGGAGATGCTACAGGTTATCCATGCCAAGATGGATTCCTAACCAACTGTTGTTTCCGAGATTGCAAAACCCGTGGTAGACTCTCTGTCAGTTATTATTCCTGTCACTTTACCTTCATTTGGACTCCCGCATGGTTTTGTTCCTCCACCACAAGTTCATGTTTCCACTCAACAGACAGTTCCGTTAACAACTGAAGTTCCCAAGGTAGTTCTGAATTTTGCACCCGCTGCTGTGCACACTCGTATAAATCAACCTTACTATGACGATCATCATCAAGTTTATGACATACCCGATGGGTCTGAATACGAAGATGAGAAACGCGATAAGCCGAAATAAAATGTGGATTTGATTGAGAAAAGGCTCAGGGCTATGGAGGGGGATAAGATGTTTGGAGCCGCTGCTCGTGAAATGTGCTTGGTGTCTGGGTTGGTGATTCTAACCAAGTTCAAAACACCAGTCTTTGACAAATATGAAGGGGCATCTTTCCCTAAAAATCATTTGATTATGTATTATCGCAAAATGGCAGCTCATGTGGGCAATGACAAGCTAATGATCCATTGCTTTCAAGACAGCTTGAAATGAGCATCCTCAAAATGGTATCTAAGTTTGGACCAGTTGCGAATCCGTTGCTTTCAAGACCTCTATGATGCTTTTATAAAGCACTACAAGTATAACATGGATCTTGTGCCAGATAGAAGGCAGTTGCTCAACATGTCACAGAAAAGCTCTGAATCTTTTAAAGAATACGCCCAAAGATGGAGGGAAACAGCCTCTCAAGTAGAACCTCCTCTATCAGAAAAAGAGCTTGCAGACTGGTTTGTTAACACTGTTCATCCAGAATTCTATGAAAGAATGGTGGACAACGTCACCGCTAACTTTTCTAATTTGGTGGCCGTAGGGATCAAAATATAATTGGGCCTAAAGAATGGGAAGATGAGTGGTTCAGTGGGTAGTTCCAAAGATGCAGTTAAATGGCCTTCTAGTGGTTTCCAAAAGAAGAAGGAAGGAAAGACTAATGCCGTCACGACTGCCCATAGAAGAAATCCCTCTTAGAAGAATCAACGTCAGCAGCAACAACAGTTCGTTCAACAGTCAGTGTATCAGTATGGCCCTCAACCATATGTGGTAGCTGTTACTCCCGCTTTCAATCAACAACAACCTGTTTTTCAACAAGTTCCTCAACATCAGCAAGCGTCCAACACTCCTCAACAAAATTATGTCCAACGTCAGAACAATCAGAATCAGAATAGAAGGTAGGGAGGGAGGCCACCAATACCCCTATCCCTATGACATATTACAAAGCTGTATCCGTTCCTCATTGAACAAGGCTTGGAAACTCCAAGGCCATTGGGTCCTCCACCAGAAAAATTGCCACCATATTACAATCCTAATGTCCATTGTCCCTTTCATGAGGGCGCTCCCGGTCATGATCTTGAGGGTTGTTACGCCTTAAAACATATTGTAAGGGAGTTGATTGAGAATAAGATTTTGTCTTTCAATGATACAAATTCGAATGTGAAAAGTAATCCCCTGCATGCCCATGGGGCATCTGTCAATGCTATAAAAGAAGAGGTCGATGAGGTTTTAATCTGTGATGTAAAGGAAATCAAAACACCACTGCCAGAGTTCCATGCTAAGTTGTTTGAAGTCGTTTTAGCCAAAGAATGCCACAAGAATTGCACCGAGTGTGCTGTTTAGTCAAGGGGTTATGAAGGGGTCCAAAAGGACATCCAAGCTTTAATTAATCAAGGTATGCTTTAGATAAGCCAATGTGTGAAAAATAATGAGGTGGCTGTAATTGAACCAATATTTAATCTACCAACTCCTGTGTTCAAAAGAGTTGAATCCACTTACAAAGAGGTTGAACCTGTTTTCAATCTTCCTAAGCCTGTTTCTAAACTTCCAGATCTAGTTATGACTATTGTTCAAGGAAAGAGGATGGTTTATATGCCAAAGTCATCTATTAAACAAAGACCTTTTACTTTCAGAAACACAAAAGTTGTGCCTTAGAACTATGGAGTGACTGACGGTGATCAGAAAACTGTGAATTTAGAAAAAGGGCCGAAGGTTGTGAATGATGAGGTGACGAATATAGCAGGGCCAAGCAAAATGACCCGCAGTGGTCGAATTTATAACCCTCCTATCCATGTGGTACCTCAAGTTCAAAAAGAAGCTACTATTATCCCTTCCAAGGATAAGGATGCTATTCCCATCAATGAAGATGAAGAGTTTCTCAGAATTATTAAAAGGAGTAATTACAAGATTGTCGATCAGTTGCATCAGACACCATCGAAGATTTCCACATTATCTCTCCTCCTGAGCTCTCCCGCACACCGCAATGCTTTGCAAAAGCTTCTTGCCTAAGCTCATGTGATACGGGACATTATTGTTGAACAATTTGATAATGTGATAGCTAACATCACTACCTGTAACACTTTGAGCTTTGATGGAGGAGAATTTCCTAAAGAAGGTAATAATCATAATCGTGCATTGCACATTTTTGTTAAGTGTGAAGAGGATACCTTGGCTAGGGGTGGACACAAGATCATCCCTCAACGTGTTGCCCAAGAGGACTCTTGCAAAGCTTGCATGTGATGAGGCAGAGATGAAGCCCAGTTTCCTTGTTGTAAAGGCTTTTGATGGCTCTAGGAAGTCTGTGATTAGAGAGGTGGAGTTACTTATTCTCATTGGTCCCCATGTTTTTAACGTAACTTTTCAGGTGATGGACATCAACCCCAATTATAGTTATTTGTTGGGAAGACCGTGGATCCATGCCGCAGAGGTGTCGCTCCCGGGATTTTCATCCAAGTACAAACGCGAAAATGGCGCAGAAACAGAGTCACCAGCAATGTGTATTTATCCCAAGAGAGTGAAAGGAAACACTGCATAAACCTGAGGGAAGGAAAAAGCATGGTCATCGCGACCAAGAGAAACGGGTAAGGGAGTCGGTTACGTGAGGGGAAGGTATTAGCACCCCCACGCGTCCATCGTACTCAATAGGATCCACGCTTGCTGTCTCGATCAAAGGGTATCATCGTCTGGAGCTCCACTGCTACTGGAAAGGAGAAGAAACTAGAATGGAAAAGAACGAAGAAACGGGGGGGGGGGGGGGGCGAAGGAAAAGAAGTGACTCGATAGGACATCGCCGTCCTAGGCCTACGTATTCCCTCGTGCAATGGGAAAGTCAGAGTCAACGTAGTTCGGACACGAACTAAAGGGGGAGGTTGCTCGCCAAGACATCGTCGTCTTGTGCCTACGTATCCTCAATCTAACCAGAAGGAGGAAGTCAAAGCAGTCGTAGTTCGACCTACGGGTCGAAAAGAGACAAAGAGGTGATAAAGAAAGGTTGTGAAAGAAATGTGCTCGGAGAGATCTCGCACGATCTCCTGCCTACGTATCTCCATTAACCAATGAAGAATCAGAGCGACGTAGTTCCCCTCACTAGGGAAGACTTTGCGTTGTTTGTGTCTTTTAATAAGCGACGTTAGATTCGCGTCCGGCAGTTAGGGTCGATGCCTATTTACGACGAGACAGAAGTAACATGCCCTTTTCTGAAAATGGGTTTGAAACCGAACGATCCCGAAGGATAAAAAGTTTGAGTTTGTTTTGTGTTTTTTAGACAAGAAGTGTTTTGAAGTTAGTTTGTAACTTGCATTGCACCCAAGTCTACAACATAGGAACGAATACGTCGCGTATCGTCCCCAACAGGACGTACACTAAGTACCCTAGAAGAATGAAGGGAGATCCCCCATACCTCACTTCCCATATACAAGGCTCATGTGCAATACACGTTAACCTTTATTAAGTGTTTTATAGAAATTATGAGATGAGAAGAGAAGACTCAAAGGAGAAGAAACACTAAGGGGAATCTAATCGTTCCTAATGTTATCATGCAAAGGTGGCCCTAAGGTTGAGGTTTAAGAACAACCTAAGTCTAAAGAAGAGAGAGGGATAACACTACCTAATGCTTATCCTACCTCACTTTAATAAAAAATTAAGGATGAGCTAGGATCCCAAAGGGTGTGAGAAAGTTGTGCACAAAGCATTATATCATGCTATTCACAAAAGGAGAAGACAAGTAAGATAGATAAGAGATGAAAGAAGAGATGAACATGGATAACCCTCCACATGTTCAAGCACCTTACCTCTTCCCCTACATAAAAGGTTAGTACCAAATGATTACAAGTAATGAATATAGGTGAAAGAAAGTAAACCAAACAAATGCTAGTTGCTTAAAGAAGACAACTTGAGAAGCAAACAAGGCTTAAACCAAAAGGAAAGGGTCCTAAGGGTTAAGGAACATCTAAGGTCAGTAGGTATACGTCAATGTATCCTACTAAGGTTAAGGTATCAAACAAAGCCAAACTAGGTTGAAACATGCACCAAAATATCACACAAATGCAAGTTATACATAAACAATGTAAGATGGATGCAAATGGTTCATGAAAATGAATAAATGCATATGTAAACATCACAGTCAGAAGTTAATGGCATTTAGGAATGCATATGAATGTCAATGAAGGATCATACAACTCATGGATGCAAGCATTAAAGAAATGAAGTAAGCAAAAGTGAAATCAAACACTATTCAAGTTCATACAAACATGCATACTTGTAATGCAAGTAAGAAAAGAAGATGCAAGATGAACATACTTGGGAATGGATGCAAGTCAGTAGCACATGACATTTAGAAGTCAAGAATGAACATACCAAATCCACACAAGTGTCATGTTGAAGCACTTATAAGATTAGAAACAAACATGGTTCAAACAAGTTCAAACAAGCATGCAACGGTTTATGGACTTATGAAACATGCAAGATGCAATTAGAGGTCATGTCATATGATTGAAAATGATCACAAATAGAAGTGGAATCATGTTTAAATGGATGTACAAGATCACCCAAACATTTGTGAAAACAAACCATCAAAAATGTGCAAAGGAAGGAACACAAGTCCACAAGACAATTCAAGTTTGAATAAGTGCACATAACTCAATTCAAGATGGACAAGAAATGACCTATAACATGATAAAAATGACCTATAATGTTCATAAAACATGTTTCAATAGGTCTCAACAATTGTCAAGGATGGTTGCATACAATGCACATTGAAGCTCTAGCAAATGATCTCTAACATCCACACAAACAAGCATGCATTTAGGCAATAAATAAAGTTATGTTAGAAGGATGAGAAAATTGGGAAAAGGAAAGCATATTGAAGGGTAAACAGTAAGTTGACATGCCTCAAAAGAATGGATCAAAATGCAATAAGGATGATGCAAAAACATGCTTCACAAGTTCACATGAGTGACACAAACATTATGCACAAATAGGACATTCAAACATTGGTCAAAAATGCCTTTAAAAATCCACAAAAAAATGCATAAGGTACCTCGAGGTATCATACAAGTATGTATTAATTTTCATGTGAAAATTCACCTCACAAGTATGTCAAACAAATCAAAGATGAAGCATGTATCATGAGTAAATGCACATACAAAGGAAATTAAATGGAAATTCATGAAAAAATAGTAAAATAATAAAAAATCAGAAAATAAAATATGCAAAAATTATTTAAATGTCTAAGAATGCATCATGAATTTTTTTGGGAATTTTTAGATGCCCATAAGTATTTTTAAAAATAAAAAAATGAAACATGTATGAAAAGAAAATAAAAAAACAAAGAAAAGGAGCAAGGGGGTGCAGCGCAAGTAATTATTCAGTTCAATGTGCTTGGGCTCATAAAAGGAGGGGTGCGCATATCATTATTAGCCCAGTCCAATAACACATGCTCAGAGAAGGTCCATACCATGTGGATCAGTCAAGAATTTGACTTAATAACAACCATCAGATGTAGTCAAGCATGATGATCAGGAAAGGTACAACAATCACACGCATCACAATGAGAGCACATGATAAGTAAGGGTGAGGCACACACATAGCATCACACAATTCAAAAATAAACAGAAAATAAAGCACGTGCTTCACACCCTCCCTCATTTATTCGCTGGCACGCTTAGGAGCGTTGGATCAAAAGGATCACACGGTCACGTTTTAATCTAAGAAGCAAGCTAGGGTTCATGTGACCTTGAGTTTTCAGGTGGCCGAAGAAGACTCTGGTCGTCTTCTCCGGCGAGTAACCACCATGCTCAGCCTCCAACCACCACAGAAATCCATAAACCACACATCAAAATGATCCTCATGCTACGTAGGTGCCAAATCCAGCCTCAAAAATTGTAAACAATTCACGCACATAGAGAATCGAAGAGAAACAATTTGCCCTAGAAATTTCAACTAAGCACCTAAGGTGCCTATCAACTAGCCAGATGTTCACATGGCTCCTATTGAGCTCCGAAACAGGCAAAGGCAAGTTTAAAATCCACAATACGAAGGAAATGAAGTTGAGAAGAACAAACTGTATTGAATCAAGCCTTGGATCAAAGAAAACCAGAGGTGAGGTTCCTAGCTTGCTTGAGCTTCAAATTAGCCAAATAAAGGCAATGCCAAACTTCAAATCTTGAGAATCAGTTGATGAAGATGAAATCAAAGTGCAGCTCCTCTTCCTTTGCTTACTCCATTGATGATTATTCAAAGGTGAAGATGAAGAATAGTAGAGATACTTGTAGAGAGAGAGAAGAATGAAGCTGCGAGAGAGAGAGCTTTGAGAGAGAGAGAGAGTCTGAAAGTTTGGTGAAAGTGTAGAATGAACAAGTTAGTTACAAATTCTGTTAGGAATGATTTATATATGGTGAGTTAAGGGTTAACCACTGTGGTTAACAATTAGAAGTGTGGTTGAGTTAACTGAGTAAGTGAAGAATGAAAATGACAATGGAGAGTGAGTGTGAGGTTAAGATTAACTCGGGTTTATATTCATATGTGGAGGGATCATGAATCTTATGGTGTTGATTGTGATGGAGGGTGGTGATGAAGCACTGAACCTGCAGCAACTTGTTATGTAAGTTTCTCTTTTTGTTTGGATAATTCAAGTAAAGGATGCATAAGCATGTTTGTGTGTAAGAGTTGGTTTGGCGTGAAATGGCAAAGTTTTGGACATGGTATGGTACATGAGTTTCAGCATGCGCATGATGAACAAGAAAGAACAAGGTTTTATCTTGGTTTGGTTTTCTTGGCATGGAAGCAAGTCAGGTGTGGGGATGATGACTTTGGAATGAAATATCTCAATTATCCATGGATGGAATGACAAGTTTTTTGGCTATTTGAAAAGAGGTCATGTAGTACAACAAGATTGATGTGGAGAATATTTGAATTACAACTCTAAAACAATGTGAAAAGTGATGATGAACATGAGGGTAAGCAACTGAACTTGGTATGCATCTTGCCTTGCCCGTGCCTGGCCCTATGGCGTGTGAAATGCATGAGTGATGGCCCTACTTTGTCTCACTATATTTCTTAATGTGTTGCTCTAGTGAAAAAACTCCCAACATCAATGTTGTAGAGGGAATCAAGGGGAACAACTTTCATGTTAGACACTTTTTCATTTGAAGCCTCTAGCATGGGGAAAACTGGACATGAATATGGACTCTTCATGCACATAAGGTGTTTGATTAATTTACTCCGAGCTGGCTGGTCATGACTTGGTTGGCTAGCCCAAAATGCCTTGAAAATCCTTAACTTTAACCCATCATATCTCCCTCAATTTTGATCCAAATGAGACATTCTTGGTATGGTTTTGAAGCTTAGGAGATGAACTTTAAGTAGGCCTCTTGAAACTTTCAATTTGGATTTTGTATCATAGAAAAAGAATGCCCTAAAGTTGACCCTTCAACTTGACAAACTTGCCTTATTTAGAAACCCTAAGTTTCTAAATTTGGGAACTTTGAATCTTTCTTGATTTTTGATGAAACCCTAGACATTCGTTGACCAAATCTTCACCAATGATCATAATGAACTTGAGGAACATGAATTTGACCTCAAAAAGTTAGGAGTTGACTTTTTCCTCTGCACAGTTGACTTTTCCCCAATTCTCCTGATTCTTAACCAATTGTTCAATTGAAGATCTCCTGACATGAACCAATGGGCATTACTTCATCTTTGGACAATTGAGAGCATATGGAAAACCTTGAAACAAACTTTGGCTCAAAAAAACATTTACACTGACTTTTCCCCAAAACCCTAATTTTGCACTGGTTAGGAGAGTGTGATTCACTTAAGATTGTTCATGTACCTTGATCCCATGCCAAGAGCCAATGGTATGCAATGATGATTATGCAAAAATGAAATGAAACATAAGGCAATTAGTTCTAAAACAAGAGGGAAAATTTTGAGGTGTTACAAGAGGCATTAACGTCTGCTCTTCATCAGAAAATGGAATTTGTGGTTGATAACAAGCTGGTAACCATATTTGGAGAAGAAGATCTCATGGTGAGCAATCTTTCTTCCTTCAAATACATTGAAGCAGATGAAGACACGCTGGAAACTTCTTTCCAAGCGCTCGAAATTGCAAATTTAGTCCTGTTTGAGGTAGAGGAACCTGAGCAGAGGGTCTTCCCATCTTTTGCATCTCTAAAAGGCGCCATTTCCGCTATTGAGGATGGTAAAACAACAGGCTGGGGTGAAGTGATTAATGTTCAAGTCAAAAAGGACCGTTTTGGGTTGGGTTACAAACCAACCGCCAACAAAGTGTCAACTCCTAACAAGAGCCGACCAAGAGAAATCTAAGAAGTATTCGTCAGTGTTGGCTTCCAAGTGAATGCAATTGTCGAAGACTTTGAAGATGAAGACATAAGTTACTTGGTATACCGTTCTGATGTGGCTTTGAGCAATTGGGACTCTGTGGAGATTCCCGAAATCCTCCCGTTATCAAAGTAATTTTATTTGTTTTGTTTTAATGTTTTCAAAAATACATAGTCGCGCCCAAGACTATATGATCATTTTGTAAGGGCCCCCTTCTGTTTTTCAAAGATTAATGAATGAAGGCGTTTTGTTAAATCCTTGTTTTGTTCATTTACTGCTTTTTGCTTTTCACTTTTAAAATGAAAATGGCAATCTTTCATAACCACTAAAAAGAACAAAAAGCATTCCATCATTGCATCACCTCTTGTTTCATTTTTAATAAAAGCAATCATCTAAAATATGCAGAATCATTGATACCCACATTGAATCTGATGACTCTCGAATCTCTCCTAACTTTGATGCACCCATCAACCAAGCGGAAGATGAGGGCGAAGAAGATTGTGAAATTCCAGATAAATTGGCTAAGATGCTTGAATACGAGTACACAGGTCTCCAACCTCACCAAGAGCAGGTTGAAACCATCAACTTGGGCAGTGAAGAGGAGAGAAAGGAAATCAAGATTGGCACCACACTTGGGGCAGATGTTAGAGTGAAGTTGGTAAAGCTACTCCAAGAGTATGTGGCCGTGTTCGCATGGTCGTATCAAGATATGCCCGATTCGGACACAAACATCGTCGTTCATAAACTACCACTCAAGCCCGATTGTACTCCTGTCAAACAGAAACTCCGAAGGATAAGACCAGACATGGCCTTGAAGATCAGAGAAGAAGTAAAAAGACAAATTGACGCCACATTTCTTGCTGTTGTGAAATACCCGCAGTGGGTGGCCAATATTGTTCCTGTACCAAATAAGGATGGAAAGATTCGAATGTATGTCGACTATAGGGATTTAAACAAAGCCAGCCCAAAGGATGACTTCCCTCTTCTAGCATCGATACCTTGGTGGATAATACTGCTAAGTTCGTTGTCTTTTCTTTCATGGATGGCTTCTCAGGATACAACCAGATCAAACTGGATCATGATGACATGGAGAAAACTACCTTCATCACACCTTGGGGGACCTATTGTTATAAGGTCATGCCATTTGGACTCAAAAATGCGGGTGCTACTTACCAAAGGGCGATGGTTACACTCTTCCATGACATGATGCATATGGAGATAGAGGTCTATATCGATGACATAATCGTTAAATCCCAAAGCGAAGAGGACCATTTGGATCATCTATTCAAATTGTTCGAGCGTCTCAGAAAGTTTAGATTACGACTCAATCCAACTAAGTGTACTTTTGGAGCTCGGTCTGGAAACTTACTTTGATTCATTGTTAGCCAACGAGGGAATGGAGTGACCCAGATAAAGTCAGAGCCATTCAAGAAATATCCGCTCCGCAAACCGAGAAGTAAGTCAGAGGTTTTCTTGGCAAACTTAACTACATCTCTAGATTTATCTTCAACATGACTGCTACTTGTGAGCCAATCTGCAAGCTGCTCCGAAAGGATCAAGCAGTTGAATGGACTTCTAATAGCCAGCTTGCTTTTGAAAAGATCAAAGGTTATCTCCAAGAACCTCCAATTCTGATTCTGCCTGTGCCTGGCAAACCTCTCTTTATGTATCTAACATTACTAGAAGGGTCCATGGGTTGCGTACTTGGACAACATGATGCGACTGGAAGGAAAGAGTATGCCATATACTATCTAAGCAAGAAGTTTACCGACTGTGAAAGTAGATACTCATTTTTAGAGAAAACTTGATGTGCTTTGGCTTAGGCTGCTAAGCGTCTCAGGCAATACATGATCTGTCATACTACTTTATTGATCTCCAAGATGGATCCAATAAAGTACATCTTTGAAAAGCCTGCTCAGACTGGAAGTCTTGCCCGTTGGCATATGCTTTTGTCTGAATACGACATCCAGTACGTAACTCAAAAGTCCATTAAAGGGAGTATCTTGTCAGAATACATCGCAGAACAACCAATTGAAGAGTATGAGCCTCTTAAGCTTGACTTCCCTGATGAAGACATTATGTTGATAAGGAAAGATTATGAAGAAATTGGTCTAAATGAGAGTCCTAAGCCTGGATCCCATTGGAAAATGATGTTTGATGGTTCCTCTAACTACAATGAGCATGGTGTAGGTGTTGTTTTGAAAAATCTGGATGGTGGTTACACTCCGTTTACAGCCAGATTAGACTTTGAATGTACGAACAACATTGTCGAGTGTCATACCCAAAGTTTTGACCACAAGATTTCCCATCAGTGTGACAGTCATCACCACATTATGGATGTACCATCATGCCTCATCAATCTCCTCAAAGATGGTTGAGCATTCACTATAATCAAGAATTAGGGTTTCCATCCCTCTCTGAGCATTTGGACAAAAGATCAATCAAGAAATGACATGATCTTCAACTTGTATAACCTCTCAAACACCCATAAAGGATCAAGAGGACCCCCACCTCAAGAATCAAGCACAAAGTTGCATCATTCCAAGTGGAAGGAGACTCGAAATACCCGGTGTCACCAAATTAGGGTTTTTGTCGACTGAGGCCTCCAGAGTGAAATTTTCATAGGGGATTAAGCCAAGGCTTCAAAATATGACTCAATATGATCAAAATAAACCTAGGAGTCCCTTTGAAAAGTTAAATCACCCTCAGAGAGTGCATTCCTCAAAAGTCGGGAATTAGGGTTTCTCCGTGTTGAACCGCTCCGGAGCCAAAAGTCAAAACATGACTTTTTTGACAAAAATGATCCTTATGACTCATATTCTCATATAATATGATCTATAATGTCATTTGAACAATAATTGATCAAGAAATCATGATAACTTGTAAAAGGGGTAATCTTGAAAAATTGAAATTTTTTCTAAGTTACTAAATTTGGATGGTTTTGGTACCAACTTCTAAGGACCATAACTTTTGATCCAAGTAGCCATTTTGAGTGATCCAAAGCCTGATTTGTAGGTCTTCTTACATTCTACAAAAGCTTGAACTACATGAAACTCTAATTCTTCATGGATTTTTTGGTTATGGATGGATCAAAGTGGTGAAAAATCAAAGACTTAACACTTAGTACAAAACTGTCTAAGTTTCTGCCTTGAACATCGATGTTCATGGGGATTTTTTAACTAAGTCCAGATAGTTTCAAGACAAACTATGACCACACATGAATTTTACCATATAAGGGCTTTTTAAAAAGTACATGAGCATTCCATAACTCCATTTGACCAAGGAGATATGATCCTCCCAAGATGACACTTTCAAACTGTCTTGTACAAGACAGATTTGTGTATTTTTGCTCGAATTGGTTAAGTTAGGCAATTACAAGCTTTGTCATCCATTTGGACACCTCAAGGTATAACATCAAAGGGAAAAGATCTGATCCACAAGCCTCCCAAGTCCAAGGATCTACATGTAGCTATGTGTCACCTAAAAAGGCTAAAAATTCCAAAGACTCCAATTTTGTTTCAATGCATTCAATGGATTCACAAGGTGGCAAGCATCAAGACATTGCCGACTGAATTGAGTCAAGATTCATCTCTGAACAAAAGGACTCATAACCTGCTGCACTGACCCAAGTCAATGGTTAGAGAAGACCAAAGATTCCTTTTGATCAACATTGGCCAAGGGACTGTCCAAGCCTCAAATCACTATTGATGCCAAAACAAACTTGTTGCACTATAAATAGACATTAATTGTGATCAGTTTGAGTACACCAAAGCACCCAAACTGATGTTTTCCTCAAAATCACTTCCAAAAAACTAGATTTTCCTTCTATTTCAAGTCACTATCGAATTTTGAAATAGGAAGCGATTCAAACCAAACCAATCATGCCAACACCTCATATAAATCATATATGAGTGATCCATGGCCCTGAAACACATTTGGAACATCATAATCACAAAATCACCATCCAATTGCTCAAGCTTTTGGTCTGTTTGCAGTTGAGATGCCACAACAAGTTCTGGGCTGATTCAATCCATTCCAAGCCTTCAAACACATTACTTGAGGTCCATTGGAGCTGTCCAGATCATTACACAACATCTGTAACACCTTCAACATAGAATTAGATCACTAACTACAAGAGGTAAGCCTGAAGCCTTCAAACTACATATTACATGCATCATAAATGAACTTTTGAGTTACCATCTTGTTTCTGCATGTATATAGAGTGATAACCCTCAATCAATTGCTATGTATGAATCGTGTATAGAATTTCATAGTGTTCATGCTGAAACTAGGGTTCTTGAGTTCATCCTCTGGTTTCTCACTCCACACTTAATATAAATGCAATTAATCTATATGGTTGTGATCCTTGTTTAAAAACGAGCAAGATTGGTGTTTGAATCGTGCAAAACCATTAAGTAATCAGAGAGAAAAGTGAGAAAACGCAAATCTGGGGAAAACAGGGCACGCGGGCAAGAACAAGTGTCCTTGGCGCCCTTTTTCAAATTTTTAAATATTTGAATTTTTGATATTTTATTTAATTGATTTCAAAAATTAATTTCTCTCTCATTTTTTTATCATTTTTGATTGGTTCTTTTTTTAAAAAGTCACAAAAATGTTAAATTATTTTATTTTACAAAAAAATCCAATTTATATTATTTATTAAATATAGTTAGAAATTTTGTAATTTATTTCATTTTATTTGTTTTTAAACATTTTAAAATGAAATTCTCACTTTGATCTCTTCATTCCAAATGAATTTCAAGCTTTCATTTGATTAAACATGATTTTTCAAAATATTTTTCAAAGTTGATAACTTGTTTTTGAATATATTTGATATTCTATATCATTTTTTATTTAATTTTCTTTGAAAATTATATCTTTTAAATTCAAATTAGGGTTTTCTCTAAAATTTGATTTTTCAAACTTCACATAAACACTTTTGGGTCTCTAATAAAGTGTAAGACCCGTTTCTTGTCACACACAAACTAATTTGGGCCTCAGTCATTGTATAAGTCCCAATACGATTTCAAAAATCTCGGCGCGATTGCTACTTTTCAAACAATTTTAATCTGGGCCTCCCTTGTGTATAAGCCCCATCTTTCTTTTTTCAAACACTTTTTAGGCCTCTAATAGAGTGTAAGACCCAACCCCCTTTGTACATAATTAATTTGGGCCTCAGTCACTGTATAAGTCCCAGTACAGTTATCAAAATAACGGTGCGATTAATGTTTTTTCATCTGGGCCTCTCTTTGAGTTGTAATCCCCATCTCTTGTATAAAAATAAACTATGGGCCTCTAATAGAGTGTAAGACCCAACCTCTCTTGTAAATACAATAAATTTGGGCCTCAGTTATTGTATAAGTCCCTCTGTGATTTTTAAAACTACGACACGATCGTCACCTTTTCAAAAGAATTCATCTGGGCCTCTCCTTGAGCATAAGCCCCAAACTTCCTTTTAAAACAACTTCTTCTTTGATTTAGAATCAAATTCATAGTTGTTATCAAAACGTTCTTCAATTTCTTCAATAACTAACCATACAGTTGTGTTTTAATGCTGGAAGTTTGCTCACCTGTAAGTTCTACCAACTTTTTTTACATATTTCCTTATATATATTTCATCTGTATATATATATATATATATATATATATATATATATATGCCTGTATATCTGTTAGAGTTTTCCCCAGCAACTAGGTCTATGATTAGATCAAACTAGTGGTTACTCTTTCAACACAGTCAAAACTAGTTCCTCGTAGGAAATTCCAGATACAGTCTTGCCTCCTCTTGGCTTATACAATATGGAATAGAGAAAGGCATTATTCCTGGTGAAACTTTTCTCAAGACTGTCACTATTAGAAATCTGTACAAGAAATTCATTTCCCCAGAGAGGATTAATTCCCGGTGAAACTTCTCCTGAATTTCTTCAAACTCTAGAACTGTTCACTAAAGAAAGGATTATTCCCAGTGAAACCTTTCTTGAACTTTTCTTATGTTTGGACCCACAGGCTTCCTAAAAGCATCCCCAGCCTCCTCTTGGGCTTTGTACAAGGACCCTCAGGCTTCTTAGAAGTTCTCAGCCTTCTCTTGGGCTTAGTACAAGGATCCAAAAGACCTCCTACAGGTATTGGGCAGAACCTAGTCATCATTTGTTAGAGCAGTCCTCCAAAGAGTCAAAACATCATACCAGTTTAGGGTTGATTCTCATCCCTTAAAACATCATCCTCCTCTTGGGCATCATACAAAGATCAACCTTCTCATACCAGTAAACTTGGACAGTCTCACCTCCTTTTGGATCTCAAAGAAACCCTCAAGTTTCCTAAAAGCACAGGAAAAAACCCTGATCATTTCATCAATTTCCAACAAAGTTAAAACCTCCACAAGTTTCAAAACTCAATCTTTAAACTCTCACTTTAAATTTCCCCAGCTAGGGTCAAATTACTACCAGTAAACCCTCAGAAAACTCAGAACCTCACGGTCTCTGATATTTCAACTCTTCTGCAATCCCCAGCAAGAGTTGATTCCCCAATTTGGACCTGTCTCTAGATCTCAATAATCCTCAGCAGAAGATAGCCTCCTCTTAGGATTCATATAAGAAATTCCCCAGTTAGCCTCCTCTTACGCTTCATATAAGAAATTTCCCAATCAACCTCCTCTTAAGCTTTGTATAATGATCATCTCTCAGCAGTTTTAGCCTCATTCTTGGGCTTTGTACAAGACAGAAAAAATATTCTCCAGCTGAGTCAGTCAATTTCTTTTTAGTCTCAATCTTGGGCTTTGTACAAGACAGATAAAACCTCTCCCCAGTAGAGTCATTTCTTTTAGCCACAATCTTGGGCTTTGTACGAGACAAACTAAAAATTCCCCAAAAAGAGTCAATCTCTTTTAGCCTCAATCTTGGGCTTTATACAAGACAAATAAAAACTTCCCCGGAAAAATTAATTCCTAATTAGCCTCCTCTTAGGCTTTGTATAATGATCTCCCTAAGCAGAGTCAAACTTTCTTCAGTCTCAATCTTGGGCTTTGTACAAGACAAAAATAAAAATTCCTAAATAGAGTCAACCTTTTAGCTTCAACCTTGGGCTTTGATCAAGGCACACAAAAATCAACATCCCCTCAGAGGAAATCAAAATTCTCTCTGCAGGAAGACATTTCTCTGTACAATCACACATCAAAACAGACAATCAAACAAACCTTAATCCCAGATAATTGCTGTAAGTGGCACACTTGTTGATTCAAAAATCCAAGTTGTGGTCCCTCTTTATCCTGGTAAAAAACCTTCTTTCATCTAATTGCTGTAAGTGGCAAGCCTCTGGATTATTTACATCTAAGCCAATGTCCCTCTCTTAGTATGAAAAACTCCTAAGGAAAAATGGCATTGCTCTACACTGAGTTAAAGTTTTCTCCTCTAGGACAAATCCCTTATAAAGGAAATTATGGCATTGCTGGATTCCACATATTCCAGTTAAAGTAATTCTCCTTTATAATCAGTTACCCAACATTTGTGATAAACAGATGAGATATCTCCCTTTAGAGATGACACATTCTTTCTCAATCAAACCCTTTCAGCTTCAATCTTGGGCTTTGAACAAGACACAAATAACCTTTTAGCTTCAATCTTGGGCTTTGAGCAAGACACCAAACATCTCTTTCCTCCCATAGAATAGGAGGAACTACGATTGCTCTGATTTCCCTGTTTTATTTAACGGGAATACATAGGCATAAGATTGCGAAATCTTAGCGAGCACACATAACAAAAACCTTATGTCCAGTACCTTACCAAAAACATCAAAAAACCCAGAAAAAAACAACAAAAATACTCTCTCATCATTCCCAAAGGAGAAACTTTCCCAATTTATGACAGATAAACACCAGTAAGTAGATAACAGAAGAAAATGCCAAACAATCTATGGATAACCATATATAGGATGGGTAATTGACAACTCCCCATTGTATAACCTGACCCCGGACCCCCCAATCTCTTAGCATTTGTTAAAGAAAAATTTTGCTTGCAAGGTTAGTTTTAGATAGCTTCCCTTTCCTTTCCAGCTTCATAGGATAAATAAGAAATCAGAAAGTAGCACCCAATTACAACCAATGCGGTAAGGTGGTCGCGTCACCGACAAAAATCGCACGCTACAGAAAAATGGCGACTCTGCTGGGGAGACAAACTAGGATTAGAATTCCTAAGAGGTCTAGGTTGTTTAGCATTTTCTATACTATATACTATATAATTTACTATTATTTCTACTTGATATCCGTGTTTATTTTTCTGTCAAATGGGAATGCGATTGATACATATGTGGAAAGTTTGAGAGAACATTAAGATAAGGGTGGCATAGACAGGAGACACTTATAGGGAGTGAATCCCGAACAAGCTATCCTGGTAGCCCACTAAATCAGTCGAGGTACCCGTACGGAAGTATCGATGTTGAACGATCGATTGTCGTGAAAGCATTGTCTTTCCTAGTGTGGTACCCATGACCCTGAGGATTTAGTAGACATTAACCATATGACCATTTGGTAGTGCGGTGACTATCGGGAATAGTTGATATGCGATACTACACTCAAATGAGATTCATCCTAGGATATTACAGCTCACTCGAGTGAATCAGCTTGCTGTTGATATCCCTAGGGGGGGTTAATGATTTTGGGAACCTTAGAACCCATTCTACAGGTACAAAAATTGACCAAAATAGTACAATCTTTGGGGATGGGTAGAGCCATGACTCCATGCTCGTGACGTTGAACCTTTAAACCCATGTTTTCAAACGTTTTTGTGTGCTGCATTCACGCATTCATCTAAAAAACTCTTTTCAAACAAGAAAAAAAAATCTTTTTTCTCAAAAAGAAAAACTAAAACAATAATTGCATATATCAGAGATTGTGTTATGGATTTCGGCAGAAGAAAGACGCACAAGTACACCTTCAAGGTTCCAAAACTAGAGGACTTAAGGAACTTGGCAAGGATGGTTACCAACCCTGAGGCTTTCAGAGCTAAACACGGAGGGCTGTTGTCTCTATTAAGGTTCCACACAGTTGAAGGAATCCTGTCTACGCTGATTGAGTTCTACGATCCGGTTTACCACTGCTTCACTTTCCCGGATTACCAACTGGCACCAACATTGGAGGAGTACTCCCATCTGATTGATTTACCTATCACTGATTGAGCTCCATTTTCTGGACTGGAAGAAATTCCAAATGAACAAACCATTTCAAGAGCAATCTCTTTGGACGAGTCAGAGGTTAGGACTCACATAACCACTAAACGAGGAATCCAGGGTTTACTAGGTAAATTCCTGATGGAGAAAGCTCTATACTTTGCCAATATAGGAAACATAACTGCTTTCGAAGATATCTTTTTCCTGCTCATATATGGGTTATTCCTTTTTCCCAACATCGACAATTTCGTCGACACCAATGCTGTTAAGATATTTATGATTGGGAACCCCGTACCAACCTTGCTCGCAGATGCTTATCATTCTGTACACTTAAGGAATTTGTACAGCGGAGGAATGATCACATGTTGTGTACCCTTACTCTACAAGTGGTTCATTTTCCATTTACCCAAGTCTGCTGCTTTTTGGGATCACAAGAGTACTCTACGTTGGTCACAAAGAATTATGTCTCTTACCAACTCTGACATAGACTGGTACAATAGGATTTATGAGGGGATAGAGATCATTGATAGATGTGGAAATTTCCCTAACGTACCCTTCATTGGAACTAAAGGAGGAATCAATTATCTTCCAATTTTAGCTCGCCGTCAACTCGGATACCCGATGAAGAATATCCCGCATAACATTCATCTGGAGGGTCTTTTCTTCAAGGAAGGGGAAAATGACAGGGCACTAAAGAAGGAAATAGTGCACGCCAGACAACATATTCACAAGAAAGGCAGAGAGTCTCTAGGAAGACCAAACTGTATCTCCATGGAACCTTATCTCCACTGGGTGCAAACTAGATCCCTCAAGCTAAGAATGCCTTACCCTCGCCAAGAAGTTTTTCCATTAAAGGAATTTGTCCTTTATTTCATGTCTGATGCGGAAAAACTCCAGGTCCCTCTCAACAAAGTTCAACGTGAGAAGAGCTCTTGGAAAAACAAATACCGAATCCTCAATTTGGAGTGTACCAAGATTCAGGAACTGTTAAAAGAGAAGGATGCTCTAATTGAGATATTAGAACAACATGCTATAGTGGGTCAAGAAGATCAAAGAAATTTGCTCGCTTCTTTCACTTGGCAAAGGACTGACAACCCGACAACGGATGAAGAGTCTCGGTTAAAGAAAAGGAAAATACCGGAACCAGCATCTGAGCTCACTTCAGAGAGGACTCATGATCCTTGAGCTTAGACATTTCCTTTTACAACACTTTGTAAAATACTGTACTTTTCATTGTAAATACTGCAATCTTTTGAATTCAATAAAAGGGGTCTCCCCTCACTGTATGATATTTGCAATCTATTTGTTGAAGTTTCTTTTTGATTAAAACAAAAACTAAAAAATTTGTCATTGCATATCATTCATCATTCTCACATAACACATTTTTCTTATCCTTGAGTCTCACGTACGTGTCACAATTCTAGAGTCAAACTGTCTCACTCATACAATACTCGGGCCAATCGACAAAAGAAAATGGACGATCTTGAGGAAGAGAACAGAGAACTGAGAGAAGAAATCGATGCTCTGAAAGAAAGTTTGGAAAAACTTCACAGTGACATGCAATCCCTGGCAGCAGCTCAGAAGCAGCGACATCAAAAGACTGTCATCTCAGAGATTACATCTACGCCCAAGATATGTACCAAGATCAGACGTCAAGATGATATACGGAGATTGTAATCCGAAAGGATGCCGTGCTCCGCCCAACTCATTAGAGGAGGACACTCTGATGAAAGACAACTTCAACTATGACTATTATGAACCAATGGATGACTTGCCTATCTGGAAGCCGTACTCAGAAGACTTGGGGCAAAAGAGTCAGCCAAACGATGCTTATCAGCTGAGCATCATTGAAAAGAATACCTGTGTCCCCACTAAATCATGGGATCATTACTCAGGACATTCCAAAAATATCCAGCACAAAGATGAATCTGCAAAGATTGTAGGACAAGAATTCATCAACTATTCTTTTCCTGAGGTCAACGTCATCAAGAAAGATGACTCCTCCAGTTCCACAACAGTATGTGACACCTTAGGACAGCCGAGTGGCAAGTACGACTTCTTGGTCAAGTACACTGCTCCTGAGAGCTCTCGTATTAGGCTCAAAGACATCCAGCCAACTGGATAGGGAGATCCACCTGAAAATGAAAACATTGTGTAAAATACAACTGAAGAGTTTGTCTACGAAAACTCTGCATGGGAGGAAGACTCCAATGATCCTGCTCCGCTAGAAATCAGCGTCATTTCTGAGGACAAACCAAGAAAGAAGGCACCAGACTTTGTGATTCACCGAGGAGTTCGCTGCCAATGGATTGCTGTCGATGTCCTGAAATTTGTTCATAAGTCTAAGTAATTGCCATATTTGTTTTAACCTTTCACCCTGCCCAGGTGAAACAGATGTTTTTATAGGGCTCACTTTCTGTAATTGCCATATTTGTTTTAACCTTTCACCCTGCCCAGGTGAAACATATGTTTTTATAGGGCTCACTTTCTGTAAATGTCTCTCTTCGCTTCGCCCAAAGCGACAGAGTTTTGTTTTATAGGGCTGTAGTTTCAAGAATCTACAAAATCATAAATAAATAACGTCATAATGTAATTTCTGCATTTTATTGTTGTTTTCACTTTTCGCTTTTTCGGAAAATGGTAATCCTAAAACAGCCCAAAAATAAAAGCAAGCATTTTTCAGAAAATACACTGCACATACTCTTGCATTTCTCTCTATCTCTTCTAAAAATAAATCATCACATAATACAGATTGCTTGTTTTAAACCCCGTTAAAACATATGATCCAATGCCTTCTCCCAACTTTGAATTCTCGGTATTTGAGGTTGAAGAAGAAGAAGACGAAGAAATTCCAGAAGAGATCTCCCGATTACTCAGACAAGAGGAAAGGTCCATTGAACCTCACAAATAGCCGTTAGAAACGGTCAACTTGGGTACAGAAGAAGAGATGAAAGAAGTCAAGATTGGGGCACTGCTCAGTCCAACTGTCAGAGAAGACCTGATAAAACTTCTCAAAAAGTTTCCAGATGTGTTTGCTTGGTCCTATCAGGACATGCCAGGGTTGGATACCAGCATCGTGGAACATCACTTACCGTTGAAACCAGAATGTCCGCCAGTAAAACAAAGGCTGAGACAGACTCATCCAGACATGGCCATCAAAATCAAAGAGGAAGTGCAGAAACAGATTGACGCGGGTTTCCTCGCCACCTCAGAATATCCTCAATGGTTAGCTAACATAGTACCAGTTCCAAAAAAGGACGGAAAAGTCAGAATGTGCGTGGACTAAATGGATTTGAATAAGGCCAGTCTAAAGGATGACTTTCCCTTACCGCACATTAACATGCTGGTAGACAGTACAACAAAGTTCAAAGTCTTCTCCTTCATGGATGAATTCTCGGGCTATAATCAAATCAAAATGGCGCCGGAAGACATGGAGAAAACTTCATTCATCACCCCATGGGGCACCTTTTGTTACAAGGTAATGCCATTCGGTTTGAAGAATGTTGGGGCAACCTATCAAAGGGCCATGACTACTCTGTTTCATGACATGATGCACAAAGAAATCGAAGTGTATGTCGATGATATGATTACCAAATCTAAAATAGAAGAGCAGCATGTGACCCACCTGTCAAAGTTATTCGAGGGTCTGAGAAAATACAAACTCCGCTTGAATCCTAACAAGTGCACGTTCGGTGTCCGCTCAGGAAAACTGCTAGGGTTCATCGTCAGCCATAAAGGAATTGAGGTTGATCCTGACAAAGTCAAGGCCATTCAAGAAATTCCTTCTCCAAAGACTGAGAAACAAGTCAGAGGATTCTTGGGACGTTTGAATTACATTTCTAGATTTATATTCCTCATGACCGCGACATGCGCGTCGATCTTCAAATTACTCAAAAAAATCAGGACTGCGTATGGACAGAAGACTGTCAAACCACCTTCGACAGTATCAAATAGTATCTATTGAATCCACCTATCTTGTCACCTCTGGTGGAGGGAAGACCACTGATCATCTATTTAATAGTCTTGGAAGACTCAATGGGTTGTGTACTGGGCCAACAAGACGAAACGAAAAGAAAAGAGTCAGCCATCTACTATCTGAGCAAAATGTTTACCGACTGTGAAACTCGGTATACTATGCTCGAGAAAACTTGCTGTGCTCTGGGTTGGGCAGCCAAACGTCTTCGCCAGTACATGATTTGTCACACTACTTGGTTAATCTCTGAAATGGATCCGATCAAGTATGTCTTTGAAAAACCTGCTCTCACGGGAAGGATCGCTCGTTGGCAAATGTTGTTATCAGAATACGACATCGAGTACCACGCTCATAAAGTCGTCAAAGGAAGTATTTTAGCCAATCATTTGGCTCATCAACCGATTGACAATCAAGAATCAGTCGGATTTGACTTCCCAGACGAAGATGTCATGTACTTGAATATGAAAGATTGTGATGAACTGCTACCCAGTGAAGGGCCAGAACCAGGTTCCCAATGGGGACTAATCTTTGACGGAGCTGTCAACAATTATGGAAACGGAATTGGGGCAATCATCGTAACACCTCAGGGTACCCATATTCCTTTCACCGCCCGATTGACTTTCAAATGCACAAACAATGAGGCCGAATACGAAGCTTATGTCACGGGTCTCGAAGAAGCAATTGATTTAAGGATTAAAAACTTGGATGTGTATAGAGACTCATCCCTGGTTATCAATCAAATCAAAGGAGATTGGAACACATACCCAATCAGGATTGATTCCTTACAAAGATTACGCGAGAAGGTTGTTACCATTCTTCAACAGAATCGAGTTTCATCATATCCATCGTGAAGAGAATCACATGGCTGATGCACTAGCCACTCTCTCCTCCATGATTAGTGTAGGTCAATGGAATGACGTACCTAAGATTGACATAATGCGCCTAGAACGCCCCGCCTACATCTTCACGATTGAAGCAGTCATAGACGACAAACATTGGTATCACAATATCAAATGCTTCCTTCAGAAAGAAGAGTACCCACCTGGGGCATCAAGAAAAGATAGGAAGGCCCTCAGAAGGCTGGCAGGCAGTTTCTTCCTAAGCGGTGATACATTCTATATAAGAAACTTTGACATGGTCTTGCTAGACCAGAAGTAAACATGCTGATAAAAGAAATTCACGAAGGCTCCTTTGGCACTCATGCCAACGGACACACAATGGCCAGAAAAATTCTAAGAGCAGGGTATTATTGGCTGACAATGGAATCTGATTGCTACAAGTACAGGAGGAAGTGTCATAAGTGTCAGATATACGCAGACAAAACCCATGTACCGCTAACACATCTCAAAGTTCTTTCTTCCCCGTGGCCTTTTTCCATATGGGGAATCGACATGATCGGTATGATCGAACCCAAAGCTTTAAACGGACATCGGTTCATCCTGGTAGCCATTGACTACTTCACCAAGTGGGTCGAAGCAGTGTCATACACCAATGTAACCAGACAAGTGGTGGTCCGGTTTATCAAAAATAATCTCATATGCCGTTATGGTGTTCCAAGCCAGATCATTACTGACAATGAATCTAACTTGAACAACAAGATGATGAAAGAGTTGTGTGTTGAGTTTAAAATCGAACACCATAATTCATCTCCCGACCGACCTAAGATGAACGGGGCGGTAGAAGCGGCTAACAAGAACATCAAGAAGATTGTTCAAAAGATGGTTGTAACCTACAAAGACTGCCATGAAATGATGCCTTTTGTTCTTCACGGTTATCGCACATTTGTTCGTACTTCAACAGGGGCAACCCCTTTCTCTCTAGTATATGGCATGAATCGAAATTCTTATCCAAACTTTGCCACTTCATACTTATGAACCACACAATCGAAGATGAACTTGGTACAAGAGCCATAAGGATAAAACTTGCAGCTCACCACAAAACCCTAACCCGTTCTCAAATGACCCTGCTCAAAACCAATGGACAGAACACCCTAGTTCTCGAAGCTTCAGAGAAATCTTGAGGGAGATGACCTTGACCTTTGATAAGAATATGCTTAAACCCTAGTTTCATGAAAAAACCAGTTGAGTCAATCTTAGAAGATTCAAACCAGTAAGAAACCCTAGGGTCCTTGAATCATAATGGTTATGCCTTGAAATGCTTGACTGTGAGAATAAGTATCATCTACACTTGAAATCAATGTACCTGCACACACTTGTTAGTTATAATAAGCACGCACACAAAGACCGTATGACCTAATTCTCAGAAGATCATGGCCAAAGGCCGGATGACCTTTGTCTTACCCCAAATTTTGACCACCAAGATTTCCCATCATTGTGCAAATCATTATCACAATATGGATGAACCTTTATGCCTCATCAATCTCCTCAAGGATTGTTGAGCATTCACTACAATCAAGAATTAAGGTTTTGAGCCCTCTCAGAGCATCTTAGACCAAGGGTCAATCAAGAAAATTACATGATCTTCAACTTGTCTAACCTCTCAAACATCCATGAAGGATCAATAGGACTCCCACTTCAAGAATCAAGCATAAGGTTGCAGCATTCCAAGTGAATCAAGCCTCAGGATCGCCTGTGTCACCAAATTAGGGTTTTGGTCGACTGAGGCCCCCAGATGAAAATTTCCATCTAGGCATGAGCCAATGCCTCAATGTATGGTCCTATAAACTCAAAAGGATCTCAAGAGCCCATCCACAATGGCAAAATCACCTTGAAGGTCCACCTATAAAAAAAATCAGGAATTAGGGTTTTGACCTAATTCAACCATTGAGTTAACTTGTGAAGTGAGGCATGGCTTGAAGCTTCAAAATGAACTTCAAAGACCTCAAATGCATCATATTGACATGTTTACAAGATTTTATTGACTCAAAGAGCTCAAATCATAAGCCACAAGAACTCAAAACCATCTGATCACAAATTAGGGTTTCTGATGAAAAAAAGTCAACTCTACCCTTGACTGTTGACCTACCCTTGATCTCAAACCTTGGGGAGGGGTCCAAGATATTCCTAAATACCCTTGGAGGCCATCCATGAAGTTTAATTGAGCCTAAGGGTTGATTTCACAAAAGGACCACAAAGTCAAAATTTCATCTGATGAAAAAGTCAACTGTACAAAAATCCAAGTTTGACTTTTTGGATTTTTGGTCAAACAAGGTTCCTTAACTCTAAAACAATGTTAATATATGATTTGAATCATCATTCATCAATAAAAATCAAAGAAAGTGAATTAACTTGTAAAAGGGGTAACCATAAAAAACTTAGAATTTTTCTAAGTTATGGAACAAAGTGGCTAGGGTACCAACTTCCAAGGACCATAACTTGAGATCCAAGCAACCATTTTGGATGGTCCAAAGCTGGATTTGTAGCTCTCATTACATACTTCAAAAGTGTTAAATACATCTCATTCCAATTCTTCATGGATTTTTAGTTATGGAGTGATCAAAGTGGCTAAAAACTTGAAAATGACATTTTTCCAACACTTAGTGAAATTTTCACTAAGTCAGAATCTGCCTTATTTTTTCCAAAATGTAGAGGCATTTTTCATTGTAATTCAAGTTTATTCAAAACCAAAGTTGGACATCATGTTGAAATAGGATATATCAGCATTCCAAAATTTCCAAGAACTCCATCAAACTCCACCTGAGCTAGAGGTTATGACAGCTGCAACATGCCTTGCTACAAACTGGTTTTCCAAGGCAGATTTGTACATTAGGGCTCGAATTAATCAAGTTGTACAAAAACAAACATGGTTATCCATCTGCACACCTCAGGGGGAGACCAAGGAGGAACAAGCACTGATTCATAAGCCTCCCAAGTCTTTGGAGCTACATATAGGTGTGACACCCCTAAAAGCTAAAGATGCCTCAAGACTCCAATTTTGTTTTGAGGCATTCAAAGGATGTATAGAGCTGGCATGTATCAGTCCATGATCAACCAATTGAGTCAAGATAAGCTCATACAATAGAGCACCATAGGCCTGTGCTCTAATCTCAAGTCAATGGTTAGAGGAGACTTGAGATTCCATTTGATCCACATTGGCCAAAGGCCTGCTGTAGTTGCCACACACTGTTGCTTGCAAAACAAACTTGACACACTATAAATAGACCTCAATTGTGATCAGTTTGAGTACACCAAAGTGTAATACCCTAATTTTTTTACCCCTAAGATCCCCCATGTCTTTTTGCATCTCATACCACAAACAAGATCACACATTCGTCCCCTCTTTTGTAGGTTTGTGCCTTGTAGGGATCTTTGAGTTTGTGTGTGTTTGTTAGTTGTTTGATTGCTTAATTTTTTTATATTTACTAACCATTAATTAAAATCCAAAAATATTTTGTTTTCTTTCACTAACATTTTCTGGGGAAGAACAGGTTAAAAATACCAAAAAAATCAGTCCCGCGGCTCGAATGAATTTCATCTGAACAAAGTCAAAGTTGATATGCGATTAATTCAAAAATCATCTGATCAAGAGTTTCCAAGATTTAATTGATTTTTATTCAAGAGACTCCAAGGTTCATGTGTTTATTTCCATGCCTTCTTTGACAAACAAGAGAATCGAGCCGGAACCACAACAGTGCAACAAAATGCTCATTTTTCACAAATTTTGCACTAAGTAACCGGTTATCACTTAGTCTGTAACCGGTTACCCTCGTAAAATTTTGAAAAATGGCAGCAAATTCAAATTCAGCAATTGGCACCAATTTTCATCATTTTGATCACATGTGGAATATTCTAGACCGCCTCATTTTAATTCCCCTACATCACTTTGATCATTTCCTACCATGCACCTCCACTAATCACCACTCTTTTGATAATTTCCCTCCAAATTCAAATTCCAATCCTAATTTTGATCATCCAAGCCTAATTCCAAACCACCAAATTCCTAAGCCTAAATTCTATAAATAGAGGCTTCATTTCATTCATTCTTCAAGTTTTTGATAGCCAACAAACCTCTTGCAAATTCTCTCCCCAACCACAAAATTCACCAAAGCTCATTTCTTCCTTTGAAAGTTAACAAGAATTCACATTGAATCTTGTTCAACTTTGAGCTAAACCTTCATTCATTCTTGTTTTTGTTCATCAATTGTAGTAGATCAAGGCTTTGGAGTGTAGATCTTGAAGCAATTTGAAGGAATTTTCAGATTTGAAGTGGTAATTCATCTTTCACCATTGATGAAGCTTCGTCTTCATCTTCCATAATGTAGATCTTTGGAGATCTTTGTTACTTGATCCTTTGGATCTTGTAATTGTGTTTAATTGCTGGTTTTTTCTGTTATTTTACTTTAAATTTTGTGCAATTTCAGTTCCATGATCACAAGATGTTTGTAAAAAGTTTTGAAAGTGGATCATGCTGAATTTTGCACAATTTTCTGCATTCTGGTGCAGAGTAACCGGTTAGTAGATATGTAGTAACCGGTTACTCTGTGTTAATTTTGAAAAACTGCGCCTATTTTGAACTAAGTAACCGGTTAGCAGATATGCAGTAACCGGTTACTTCAAAACAGAATGCATATTTTCACTTGTTTTTGGGGCTGTTTTGGCTTCTCTTCCTTTTTCTTCCCCTTTCGTTTGTTCTTAGCCTTAGATCATATAATTTTGTGGTTTAATTTGGCTTTCTCTTCATCTATTTCTCTTTTCTTTTGATCGATAAAAGTCTTATGGATCATAGAATTCCTTCGTTGAATTTTGATCAAGACTAGATCGCTACCTTCTTTTCTTTTCGTGCGGTATTGCTTTCGGATCACGATCTACGTATCGTTCATCTAGCATGCATTAGCACAAAGATCTATTGACCGGCCTCATTGTAGGGTAATTACTCCATAAATTACTCGGCGATTGCTTAACATAGCACAACATTTGTCCTTCTTTATCCAATTCAAAATTTGAACTTTCGTGGTCCGGACCTTGATTGGTCGCGTCAACCCAATGGTGATTGATCTTTTGTATTAGGTTCAAAATCTTTGAAGCTTGTTCTTGTAGAGGCTTTGATTCTATCAATCTTCTAACAAGTCTTCATTAACCTTGACCTAAGTGCATTGTTTAATCACTATAGTTCTAAACGCGAAACGGAATAAACGGTGAAGGCTTATGGCACTAGAGCCTTGTGCTACTAATCACTAACTTCTAACTTCTTTACAATTATTTCTCGCTCCCTATCTCTCTTTATTTTTTATGCTTTATGTCATTTTTATCATATCATGTGTATGTTTATGTCATTTTTCTTTTGTCCACTTGGACCATATTATCTTGTGCTTTTGATTTTCTTTTGTCCATTTTGGACTAAAAACATTAATAAAGGATTAAACCAATAAAAGACTTGTGCTCTTAATTGTTGGACTATGGCCATTATCCTTTGCATTGGATGACCTATGCTCTTGATTATGGACTTAGAACTAGGACCTTTTCCCTTTGCTTTAGAATTATGGTTTGAAGACTTTGAAGCCTTGTGCTTTTGCTTGTTTTATGGTGAAGATAGCTACATTTGTGGTTAGATCATTCTTATCCTTAGCTTTTATTTTATGCACTAGGATAGTCACTTCTTCTCCACCCCTTCTTCAATTTTCAAAACTTCCTCTCTTTTTTCAAAACCTTCTTGTTCTCAAACCTAAAATCGTTTTCATAATAAAACCTTGACTTTGGTCAAGTGATTTTTTTTTAAACTTTGTTTTCTTTAATAAATGTCAATCAATATTAATCATATTTTGACCATTTCAAAAAGACTTTAAAAAACACCAAACTCATCAATCTTCTTTTTGTGTCTTATGCACTTTTTCCCTTTAAAACTTTTTCATAAGTTTAGACATGATTCATTTCTTTAAGCGCAATTATTCGCTTGGAAATGACGACTTGTCTTTACACTTAAAATCAACCAAAACAAACAAATTTTCATTCTTTGTACCACGAACTACGGGGTTTTGATCCTACATTGCACTTCGTGGGTACGTAGGCATGAGGCGATAAGTCTCTCCAAACACAAAAATCTTAAAAAATATTTCTCTTCTCATCTCCCCAATCTCTTTTTCAAGCAAACCCTTTTCAGACCAAAAATTGGTAGATATTTCAAAGGGTTCCTATAGAGTACTATAGACGTTTTGGGTGCTAACACCTTCCCATTGTGTAACCAACCCCCCTTACCCATTCTCTGTTTGTTCTTGTTTTTTAGAACTCGTTAGGTTTTGTTCGCTCTTTTTCCTTTCCTTTTTTGGATAAAATAAAAGTGCGGTGGCGACTCTTGTTTTTTTTTAGTTAAGTTAATCAATAGCTTACACTCACAAATTTCCCCGCTACAGAAAAGTGGCGACTCTGTTGGGGACATCACCTTCCTTGAGGGGTTTAGCCTACTCTGATTTATTTACTGCTTTTTGTTTGATTTGCTTGTTACTTGTGTGTTCTGTTTGGGAGTTCCTCTGTGTGTGAGATAGGTCCTATACCCGGACCAGAGTGTACTTTGAGATAGGAGGATAGTATAGTCAAGGGAGCTTTGAGGGAGTCGAATCCTGAAAAATCAGAACTTGAGAATCTATCCACTCGGTGGTTGCCTCTTTGGAATTATTGATGCCGATCGAGCGATCATGAAGGCATTACTTTTTCCATAGAAGCCTATAACACTTAGGACCGTAGTAACCCTTAACCCATCTTAGCCCTTTTAGGATCGTGGCGCGGAAGCTATAAGGATGCAAATCCGACTTAGCTGTCACGTGATGCCACACTCGGGTTAGATTCTCTTGAGGATAACTACCAACCTCCGAGCAAATTGGTGCGCTGGTGTGTCTGATAGTGGATTGTGGACCCTGGGCACTCTGTTAGAACCGCTGTTTTCTGCAGGTACAATGAAGACCAAACCTTAGTACACACCTTTGTGGGATTGGTTCTTACCCTTGCCTTCATGCTCGTGACTTGATCCTTGACCCGTGTGCTTTGTGTGATCTTGTTTGTGGTTGTTGCATTCATGCACTCATGCATTCATGAGCATTCTTTTGGAAGGTTTCAAGGAACTTAAAGGTGCTGTTGCAAACATTGTAGATATTTTTGTTATGGATTTTGGAAGGAGAAGTACAAGGAAGTATACTTTCAAGAATCCTAAGTTAGGGGGTTTGAGAGAGCTAGGATCTTTGGTTGCTGATACCAAGAAGTTCGAGTCCAGATATGGAAGGCTTTTATCTCTCTTGAAGGTTGATATGGCTGAAGCATTGCTTGCTACTTTGGTTTAGTTCTATGACCCTTTGCTTCATTGTTTCACCTTTCCTGATTATCATTTGGTACCTACGCTAGAGGAGTATTCTCTCCTGCTTGGTTTTCCTGTTCATGGTCAGATTTTCTCTGGTTTGGATCACGCTCCCGAGCATTACATTATTGCGAAGGCTACTCACTTGAAGGTTTCTGAGATTAAGGCTCGCATGGATACCAAAGGAAATATTCTTGGGTTACCCGCTAAGTTCTTGATGGATAGAGCTCATCACTTTGCTAGTGTGAAGAACACAGTTGCTTTTGAGGCTATTCTTGCCCATAAATAAACGGTCACACGGAAAGAACTATCCAATCCCTGGAAGATCTGTTAAAGGTTTATGTTCTGGAGCAAGGAGGTAGTTGGGATAGTTATTTGTCGACAATTAAGTTTACCTATGACAAAAGTTTCCATTCTAGTATCTAAATTACACATTTTGAAGCCTTGTATGGAAGAATGTGCAAGACACCTTTGTGTTGGTTCGAATATGGTGAAAGTGGTGTGCTCGGACCTGAAATAGTTTAACAGACTACCAAGAATCACTACGCCAAAAAAGACCTTTAGCAGCGCTTTTTTTTGCCTTTAACAGCACTTAAAAATGCTGCCAAAGGTGGCGTTGCTAAAGGTAAAGACAACGCTTTTTTTCTTTAAAAAGCGCTGTCATAGGTCCCTCTATAGGACCCCCTTTAGCAGCGCTTTGAAAAGCGCTTTCGTATGACCCCTATATAGCAGCGCTTTTCCAAAGAAAAGCACTGCCTAAAGGGGGGCCTTTAGCAGTGCTGCTATAGGTCCCCCTTTAGGCAGCGCTTTTTCAAAGAAAAGCGCTTTCGTAGGACCCCCTTTAGCAGCGTATTGAAAAGCGCTGCTAAAGGTCCCCCTTTAGGAAGCACTTTTTCAAAGAAAAGTGCTTTCGTAGGACCTCCTTTAGCAGCACTTTAAAAAGCGCTGCCTTATATATACGCCATGACACCCCTTTAGGCAGCGCTTTTTTTAGAAAGCGCTGTCTTTTATAAAAGTGCTTTTTAAAAGCTTTTTTTTAAATCAATTATTAAACCTGTATAAACCTGTATAATTTATCAGAATTCATAATCATTTATCACATGGCCTTTGATACCATGTAATGTTGTTTGCTTTGCTCTTTGGTACCTGAGCTTGTCGTTGTGATCGGAATATTTGTATGGATCTATCATAATATAAACGAATATTTAGAACAATCTCACATAAATAAAGAAATACACACGCGAATATTTAGAACAATCGCATCACTTACGTATCAATTATCTTCTTCATCTCTGGGTATTTTGTTTGATCACCCTCCAGCGAATCCAGATAATAGACTATTTCTTTTATCAGATTAATCGCAAGCAACAACCAGTGTCCACTGTAAAATAAAACAAAAGTATAGATGGAAATGTTATACACAACATAAAAAAGTGAAAGATTATAATAAAGGAAGTTAGGATGAAAATCTTACCCATGGCCAGTATTATATGGTAAAAGATACAACTTCTCTGTATCAATTTGGTCATAAATTCACCTACTAAGTGATCTTTGACCGTATCTGTAGTTCGATTGATTAAATTTGCATTGACACAGTTGGGAGACAAGAAGGAGTATCTTTCAGTCAACTGACGCGGGAGCATCAATTTTTCATACAAGAACCTGAAATAAAAATGGGTTATAATAAATATGTTATTATATTTAACATTCTAATATTCATTGAAAGGAGTAAATAAATTGATCAATTAAATAAATAAAATCGATGGATTACCTGATGTATGAATTCATAACACCGACGCCTAATTCAGAATGCGTAAATATCTGATCAAAGTCTTCTTTAGCAATTGTTTCTGAATAGGCAAACCCAAAAATACTTGCTTCCATAGGTATTTCATGGATACCACCTTCCATCAAATCCGTTGTGCCTACAATTGTTTCAAGGCACAACCGAAATCGAGAAATAAATGCTTTTTTTGCCTTGGCTACTACTGGTTTCTTGTTCTTGCTCCCTTGTTGCATCTCTTGTGTAGGAATCTGAAAATCATATAAGTCATAAACTTAGTAATCATGAAGCTTTTGAATTCGGATCACAGAATTAACATTTTCGATACATATATATCATTGTACCTCTTTTTGTTATGCAACTGACTCAGTTTGCACACCAATCCGTTTATCTTTTGATTTGGATTTTGTAGGAGACTAACAATGTCATGTAAATAAAAAGTGCATAAAAGTAAGCATAACATAACTTATATGCAAGTAAAACATTTGAAAATTAAAAGGTTAATAATGGTTTTCAACATACTGAGTCATCTATGACGATGAGGTTTGACGGCCATGCAATATACGACCCTATTGCATCCCCCACCAATGTTGCAACTGAAACTTCGTCAGGTATAGGTAGTAACGCATCCCGCTCTAAACGAATATCAATCGAAACCTTTAAAAATCTAGCAGGGAGCGGTCTAGTGTGAAGGACGTCTCCGGGAGTGTTATGCACTTTTCCCTTGCCAACCATTCGATATGTCGGTGCCGATAAATATAGTTGACAAGGTGAAATGCCCTAAACAAAACAAAAATAATACGAAATTGTTATTGTGCAATGATGTCAATATAAAAACTGTACTAATTTAATAAATATAATTATTACCTCCGGAATTTTTTGTTGACAATTGATATTGGCCTTGTCACTAGTATCTTAAAATTCTGAACCGCGCCTTTCTGACATATATCTTTCTTTATCATGTTGCTGTTCACGAACTTGAGCTCTCAATTCTTCCAACATTTCCATCACCTCTCTATTTCTAGGATTTTTTGTCTTTGAACGCTTATAAAAGGAAGATGGAGTGACTCCAAATCCCTTACCCCTCACGCGACCAGAATACTCAGGAACATTTAATACTCGACTCAGTATGCTCCTGCAATCCTGGTCTTCTGTGGCAGGTGTCGTACCCTAATCTTTGACCCTAAGATCCCCGCCTTTTTTCTTTTCATAGCATCTTAGGTCATCATTCGTGCATAACTAACCGCTTTATCTAGCTTTGTCTGTTTGTTTCTCTTTGAGGACAGGTACTACTGCAGGAGATTCAAGGTCCTGAAGGTTGTGCTGTATATGTGTGTTTATGGAGGTTCCTTGGCCCTTGCGAGATGTGTGTGGATTCCTGTGAGATTATGCGTTTTCCCTTTCTGATCCCTAAACCACTATCAAAACCTCTCTTCCCTCATATTTCTCAGAAGTTTTCCCCCACAAAGACTAAGTCCTTATGCCCTCTGATATGGAATTTGACACCCTAAAGACTGGTCACTGGTTGTGTGGCAGTTATACCGCAAGATGGCATCCCCCCCCCCCTCTGTAAGCTCCACAAGGTTAAGAGGTGTGTTTGATCTATGTCCCTAGATAATGGTTCATCAAAGAAAGTTCAATTTAGGAGGAAGTAGAAGGTTGATTTCCAAGATGTAAATTTAAGTCTATTGTTGTCACAAGTTTACAAGATCAAGTTTGAAGCTCCTACATCGTTCTTGTGACACTATTTCATGAAGCACATGCCTTCTATTTCAAGAAGAATATTTATATTCTTGAAGCTGTCAAACGTTCTTCAAGCAAATTTAAAGATTGTTGGAAATGATCAAGATATTTTGGCCACTACTAAAGTTTGAAAGCCTCACAATTCCTTAAGTTCTTGATTGTCGTCATTTAGAGGTGAATGCTATTTTATCATGCTTGGTAAAGAAACTTTAATCCATGTCACTACATCAAGATTATCAAGGCCTATTTTCTTTTACTGTCCAAAACTCGTGGAATCTAAAAATTTTGTTTACGATATTCTATATATAAGGGGTTGCTTACAAGACTTTCTTCCTTGAGGCCCAAGTTGGTTTAAGGCCTTGACTTAACAAATTCACAAGATTTGGCACGCTTAAAAAGGTTGGCAGGTTGGAGTCATTATGACTTCAAGTTTGTTTTTTTTTTAAAAGTGATTCAAGGGTCCAAAATGAGTTTCAATTGCTATCACATTGAATTTCCAAATCAAGTAAGGCATGATACAACAACTTTAAGTCACAACTCAGATGGTTCTATGTCAGTTTTCAACATGCCAAATTATTTCCTAGTTATTTTCAGGATTAATTTCAGGTTCCCTTTCATATCAGTGTTAATCATGTGTGGCCATTGTGAGCAATTCAGAATAGCATAAGCTGATTGGAGCTTCTAAGCATAGCTAGTCACAACCACATTCTCAAAATATTCGCGGACACCAATTTTATGCTAAACAGGCAAAGAAAAGCTAAGCTAACAAGTCCATTACAGATTCTACAAATACAGCCCTGTAGTGTTCTTTGAAATAGGAAATCTAATTACAAAATCAAGTTGGTACATGCCATATTCCCAGCCCTTCAATTCATGATGTTCGTAGGTTTTCCCAATGCACCGTCGAATACCGTTCGCGAGAAGTACAATGAGCTAGTCTTGCAACTTCATCCAAATAAGCATAAGAATTCTGAAGTCACGGTAGAATTCAAGGTTGCCCCCCAAGCATGTGCGAACCTATCCGAAACAACCATTCACACCATTTCATAATCCACAGAGATGAACCAAAACCAGAGCATATATTAATTAAGTTAAATTCAATACCTTTGGAAGCTCGTACATTTCAGTCATGGTACAACTCTTAGAAATTGGTTGCAGCAGCCGTACATCCTCCCTCCTCGGTTTCATCGCCCAAGCCTTTTCCTTCTTGATATGCTTCGAAATGAAACAAAACATGAGAAGATTGCTTTGAAGTTGTTGGATGAAAGAGAGAGATAAGTGCTGGTTGCAGTATAGGTTAATTAAGATGGTCTTACTAATTGAAATGAATGAAAAACGTACCTGACAAATAAAGTGCAAAGTTCATGGACCAGCAGGAATAAATTCCTACCAAACACGATCAAACATAGGCCATGATTATTTGAAAGTTTTGACCTGTTACAGAAAATTAACAAGCACCATTATTGCAAGAACCATCCGTCTCTAAATACAGTAAAGCACTTTCTAAGATTGAAGATACATGCCTAGAAAATCAATTTCAAAATGCCAAGTCAAACACCTTCAAGTACCAAATTTTTGCATCATCGCCAAACCTGTCCATAATGCAATAAATGAAATCAATTCATGTTATGTCACAAAGAAATTTACCAAAGGCTGCACAAAACAAGGCAAGAAAAATGGAAACTCAAAGTTTATACATGATAGTTCTATTGGTGAATTCTTGTAGATAGAGATAACATGCTTATTAAATCATACAACAGCGCCAAGTGAACATGATGCAGAGCTTTGACAAACCGAGAAGCTTCTAGGGCGAAGTGACTTTACCATTTTCCTGTGCTTGTGTTCAGCTGTTGCATGAATTCCTCAGTCATCTTGACGAAATCGTTCGTCTGAGTTGAAAAAAAGAAAAGAAAAGAAATACATTGAAATCAGAGAAGGAGCAGCAACATAGTGGGAGCAGGAATCACGAATTTGTCACAAGTAATCATTGGCAAGGAAAGGGATCAAGAGCAGTTATTATGGTCATCAATTCACAAACATAATGGAAACGGAAATTTCACGGTTCAAATGACAAGAAATCAGGAAAAAGTTATCACACAAGCTTTGACTTCCAAAACAATTCCAAACATGTCACAATGAAAATGGGAGGCTCATCAAACGTATGATCACAAATCCATCCATTCATCACAAAAATCAGCATTCAATAACAGCCATAATTTTTCTTTCCAAAACAAGCTGCAAACACAATCAAGGAGGTTCAATACCATTTCAAATTCTTTCCAAAACCAATTAGACATAATTCTAAAACTTAATTGAGCTGTCCAAGCATATTTGAATTAAAAAAGGGGAAGAATCAAAATGTTTCAGACAATATTAAAAGCTTGCTAGAACCGTTCCAAATCGGACAAATCAAAGAGGAATCCTTCAATTCACGTATTGATTCCAAATTCCTTTCCAAAATCGTATGAGCACCCCAATTCATAAATTCCATATCAGTAGAAACCAGATCAGACAACCATTAAGACCTTTCAAGGATGGAATTAAGGGATTGTCACCGGGTTTGAGTATAAAACCAGGTTTTGGCATTCAGATGGGGGAGGGGCAAAAAACACAAAATTTCAGTAGAACAACAACCCAGAAACGAGCTCCTATACATCCCCATTTTCACTAACCCACATACCCATCATCATCGGCCAATAATAAAAAAGACACAGAAAATCAATCCACAACAAATTCACATACATTCCACCAAATCACTCACCAAATTCAAATCGCCAACCAATTCATAAGCCAGAAAACCACGTTCGTCATCGTACACACAAAAAAAAAAATTTAGAGCAAAGGGTTCAAATTCACATCACCACACGACACACACTTTGAAGGCACGAAGGAAATTCATCCAATTTGAGCAAGTTCATATACACATCAACAACAATACACACTCAAGAAGGAGAAATGGGTTCGTGCACACATACCTGATTCAACAGTCGACGACCTGGCCTTTTTATTTTTTGCATCTCCTTTGATCAATTTGTAATGTGTAATCTCTGAGAATCATAGTGGATTGGGGTCGGGAATCATGGGGTTAGGGTTTTATTTGTTTTATTGTTGTTGATTTAAGGCGCGAGTGGAGGAGACAATGGAGAGGGTGGTGGCGAGTCTGATTTTTAGGGTTTTGAAAACCCATTGATGAATAGAGATGATGGTGAGAAACGAGAGAGAGAAGAGACGATGGCGAGAGAGAAGAGACAGTTCGCGTTTCGTTTTCCTTTTCCATTTTCTTAAAATTAAAAACTTTTTTTACTTACAATTAAAAACTTTTTTAACTAAAAAAGCATGACAAAATAAGACCTACTTTTAATTTTAAAAATAATTTAACCTTTTTTTCTAAAATAATAAAGCACTTTTTTAAATAAATAATAACTTTTATAATAAGTTTATAATAATATATTAAAACCTTTTTTAAAATACTGAAACTTTTTACTTAAGGTTAAAAAAAATTAAAATCCTTACAATTAATTAGTTTCTTTTAATATAACATTAAAATTAAATAAAAACTATTATTTATAAAATACTAAAATTAAAACATTTATCAAATTAATAATTTATAACATAACTAAAAAAAAAGAAAGTAAAATAGACCTTTAATAAAACTCTTATTTAAATACAAAATTAAAATCTTCTAAATTAATAAGTTTTTTTTAACTAAAAATAAAATAATGATAAGAACTTTTGTTAACACTTTTAATAATCTTAATTTAAACGATAAGCTTTTTCTTAAAAATGCTAACATTACACTTTTTTTTTCTAATTAAAACTCGTTAACAATCCTTAACCTTTTTGTTAAAATCTAAACTAAGTGATAAAAGGATCTCTTTTATAATTAATTTTTATAAAAAAAATTCTCTAACCTTGCTCAAGTGAAAGTTAACCTCTAATATTTTCTAAATAAAAATCAATCTAAAATCAATTTTTCTTAACAAAATCGTCCCCGGATTAGAAACCTCGCGCTTAGTCCTAGGTTCGTGAACGCTCGTGTGTGAACCTTCGTTTGGTTGCTTGCGTGTTCTTTACTTAATTTATGTCCATGCTCTAAACCCTTTCAAAATAAAATAAAAACTCTCGATCCAACGTCGAGCCCATTTTCTACCTATGTAAGTCGATCGCCTTAGGGCATCGCATTCGACCTACCGATCACTGGACACAAGTCTAGCATCACTTTGCTAGAACCCTCGCCTAAATAATAATAATTAACTGCATAAAATATCCAAGGGAAAATCCCATGCATGATAACCATGTTATTGTGCATGGTGCACATCATTTGCATTCATAATCGACACCCTTAAGATAAGTTTATTAGACAACTTTAGGACAGACTTCCTAAGTTAGTACCCCCTTTAATTTTGATGTTTATAATCAAACTTTAGCCCACCTAATTCTCCACACAAGAGAATTAGATGTTAATAATCTCAAAGAAAGGGACATACAATCCCATACCCCACAAAAATTCAAACATTTTCAAAAGTGTGGTGGTCTTTCTTGAGATGATGACTCATCTTCTTTTCCTAAACCCTTAAACCCTTAACAAAACAAATAACAAATAACATAAATAATCAAGAGGTTCCTATAGAGTACTACAAATATCTAGGATACTAACACCTTCCCTAGGTATAACCAACCCCCGAACTTAGAATCTTAGTGCATTTGCATTGCATTGTGGGTATTCGGTCTTTCTCCCTTCCCTTGGATATAATCAAAGACGGTGGTGACATTAGAAATGCGATCCTAGTTAACAAATAACTATCGTATCCAATTTTCACCGCGACAGAAATGGCGACTTCACTGGGGACACTCATAAGAGGGTTCCCCCTAACTTGATTAATTATGTTTTTGTTATACATTTGTTATCTGTTATGTTTGCTTGGGTTACTACTTGTGTGGTGAGACAAAGTCCTACACTCGGACTAGAGTGAAAATTATGATAGGAATGGTGAGACTTCAATGATACTTTGAGGGAGTCGATTCCTGAAAAAGTAAATTGAGACTTCACCACTCAGTCTAGGCCCTCTCGAATAAAATATTTGTCCAACGAGTTCATTCGTGAAGACGATATGGTTTCGATCTAAAGGCCCTCGGGACTGGGGACCGTAGTTACCTTTAACCCAACTTGGCCTATTAGGGCGTAGTGCGGGGACTATGCGGGAGTCTATTTCTGTGATAGTTGCTACACGATACTACACTCAGACGAGATTCTCTTGAGAATATTATTGACTACCAAGTGATTTGGGAAATCGATAATATCCGAAAGATGGGTTGTAGACTCTGGGAACTTTGTAGAACCCGTTCGGCAGGTACATTTGAAACTATAGTACACTCCTATTGGGATGGGTAGACCTTGACTCCATGTTGTGACCTTTCAAACCTAGGACTTTTGTCTGTGTGATTGCTTGTGTGTGCTTTGTGCTTTGTGCTTTGTGTGTTTGCATCCCTGCATTCATGAGCATCATATCATAAAGATTCATGGAACTTAGTCTTGTTTATAAATATCATAAGGATATCATGGACTCGAAAAAAAAAAAATAAAAAATAAAATGTTGAAGTACCTTTACAAGAGTCATAACCTGGACGATCTAAGGGGATTGGAGGTCTTATTTACGGATAAAGAAGGGTTCAATACCTTATATGGGGAAGCCCTTATTGATAAGGAAATACTATCTACTCTACTCCAGTCCGTCACTATTGGTGACAACTCTTGAAGAATATTCTCAGCTAATGGAGTTACTTATTCAAGACAAGAATCCATTTACTATCTTCGGCAAATGTTTGAGCTAATATGACTACAAAAGGAGAAATTTTGGAAAGAAGTTACTCTAGTCCTTAATTGGAAGAAGAAGTCAAACGAAGACCGTTGGAGGAGTCTCCTTAGATCCATCATTACTAGCTTTTATTTAGCTTTTCCGTTATGACTCTTGGAAAGTGTACCGACGCGTTGTAAACAATTTTGTAATAAATCAATCTTTTAATATTCCAATACTAATAGTTGTAACCATTTTAATAATTAAAAAAAAATGAGTCTCTTGATATTCCATGATGATTATAAATAGTTGAGTTCCATGAATCTTGTTGCGTCATTTGCATTTTGCATTTGCATTTCTTTTGCATTCCAGGTTCTCATTCGTGTCTCTCTTCTAGGACTCCGTATCATCGATACGATACTCGAGCCGGTCGTAAGAAAGGAATGGATCATTTGGAATAGGAAAACCAAGCACTCCGAGCGGAGATTGCCATTCTAAAGGCCAACATGGAAATTTTTTCTACTACTATGAAGAATCTGATAGACATTCAAGAGCATGAAAAGCAAGAACTTCGCGACGAGGTTGCAGACTTAAAGATTACCAAGAGGAGCTTGATGGATTTGGTCAAAGAGTTGGCCATATCCCAACGCCAGGATGGATTTTCTGCCTCCTCAGCCAACCAGCCAGTTGAACGAAGTGGTGAATTTTTGGATATCCCTGTGCTCTATGCTAATCTGTTCCCTACCCTCTTACAATATGGTTTAATCAAGAAGGAAACTCCATTATCCGTCCCGGTGACCCATGGGAGTTATTTCAAAGCTGGTGCCTTCTGTGCCTTCCACCAAGGGGCACCCGGCCATGACATCGAGGAATGTCATGTTTTGAAGAAGAAAGTGAAAGAGATGGTTCAGAAGGGAATTTTGTCTTTCGAATTATGTGAACCCCAAGTTGAGATCCATCTCTCACTTGAACAGGAAGTAATCCCCTCCTTACACATGGTGGATTGATACACAGGACGGTTTTCTCCAGGCCATGTCTCGCCATATTTTAAGCTTATTTGCTGTTTTCATGTGTTAATTTTCTACATTCGTTAATGCGTTTGTTTTACGTGCAAGAACTTGTTTGTTTTGAATAATTAATGCAATAAACATGTTTGTCATGAAGAAATCCATTCGTTTCACTCATTTTAAAACGGTTTTTCTATCTTATAATGCCAATGCTGCCCAATCTCTTGCCTCGGCAGAGATTTGAAAGGAGGATGATGAAATCAAGCACAAGATCTCTTATTGTATGCTTTTGAATAAAACTCTGCTAGTGATATAAGGCATTGTTTCAAGATCCTAAACACCGAAGATATAAGGAGATAAACCCTCGTTAACCCTTTTGAGCCTTTGAAGTAGGAGTTTTCTTCTCTACAAAAAACCCTCATTCTTAACCTGGGGCAGGGTAATTAAAAAAAAAAGGAGTAAAATACCACGAAGATTGGGTGGGCACAAACAAAATTTGAGCCTTATATCCTTTGTTTCTTAAACCGTGAACCAAACCAAGATACAACCCTCAAAAGACCTAATTGAAGCAGGATTTATTTCAAAAGCATACTCATTGAGATATTGTTTCCTGACTCCTATGAGCTATGCTCAAATTTGTCTTGGCATTATAAAATCGGTAATGCAATCACAAAAATATTTTTAAATAAAGCTTCAAGACGAACATACGTTGCTTTATCAGTTTCAGAATTAACATTTTTCTGCTTGCTAACACTGCTTGACATCATAGAAGCTAGCATACGAGCATCAGCAATGAGAACTCTGATGGGTAAATGGCAAATCATTCCAAAAAGACGACTATACCCAGGGGCACGATACCTGAAGACTTTGGTGAGCAGGGCAAGTTGTTTCCCAGCCATTTCTTTCATTGACTCACCCCAAGGGGCAAGTTTGAAGACTCAGAATACCGTCAATCTGGGGCAGTTACGTCGAGATTTGGTAAATCTCTCAAAGAATTTGAAGAATCGGTTACAGAATACAGTTAATCCAGACCAGTTACGTCGAGATTCTACAATCTCTCCAAGAGTTTGAAAACATTGGGACAGTTGGACGCCAAGTTTTCTGTAAAATCCTCTTGGGGACTTCTTCTTATAAACCAAGTGGCCTGGGGCATTTGAGGATCGAAGACTTTTGATCCATTCACAACAACTGTTGTTCAAAATGGCGACTACCATGAGGTTCATCAATACAGACTTACATCAGTCTCACAACCGTCTCCGTAATACATGTCTCAAAGAGTTTATATCCCAGGTAATGTGACGACTCCCCGGTAAGCCTTTTGCTCCAGGTAGTCACGACTATTCCCCGGTAAATCTCCACTACAAGAAGTTATGACACTTTTGGTGCAGGGTTTCTCCAGTCAGCAACCTAAGAATCCTCAGTGAACTTCTTCGGTTTCAACCTTCCCCAGCGAAGCAAGTGTTTATTTCACTCCTCATTGGATTTTCTCACTACCTTGATCTTCTCCAGTGAAATCGAATGTTTATTTCATCCCCTCGAAGTGTTATCTCCGACATCTTCAACCGCTATATTGCTATCTTCAAGCTTCCCCGATGAAGTGGATATTTATTTTATCCAGTTACAACCTTCATTCAAGGCTACTTCAGTTCGCGGTGGATATTTATTTTATTCCCCATGAAGTCTTTCCGATCATGAGTTTGATTCGTTCCCAGTGAATCTTTCTCATCCCCAACCGAATAACAAGGCTCATCTCGATAATCCTAAGTGAAGTCATGATGTTCATCCCCAAGTGGAGTGCTCTCTTTTCCCCAGAGAAGTTTGAAGCTTTGAAGCAGGACATTCTTCCATATATGGCTTTCCATTCAGCCCCAGTGATGCTTCTTATATTGCAAATATTGGCCGAGTATTTGTATCAAGATGCTTGTTTTCGTCTCCAGTTTGCTTCTTGTTGTTGTTTTGTCAGCATAAGCATAAGCATAGCATGACATTCTTTCATGTAGATTCATGGCATGTGCGCATTTTGCATCTTGCGTTTGTGTTTGTTTGTTTGTTCTGTCACTTTGGTCGTGGTTATCCCCAAGTGACTGGGTTAGTCTTCTCCCTCCAAGTAGAATCGTCAGCCCTAGGCAGAAAGAATACGTCCTCTCTAATTCCCCACTGAGTTCGATCCTCGTGGAAGATGGTTGCTTTAGTTTTCTTTTCCATTTTTGGATAAAGATGAACCCCGTTGAGCTCAACCCTCAATGGACGGAGTCCTTGTTTGACCGTTTCTTCCTAGTTATTTCCTGGATTGAACTTGGGTCCCTGACAATCACAAATTTCGGATATTTCTAAACTTTTGAACCCAGATCGAGCATGCATTTATTTTGTACTTTGTCACCCCAAGAAGAGTTTATTCGAAGATCTCTATGGAAGACATAAATTGTTTCTCCGACAGTTATTACAACATTTTCTTGGAGACAACAAGTGGCGGCCTCTTTATTTGAGCAACTTGTTTTGTTCTCGAGTTTTTATTGGGACGACAAATGGCAGACTCCTCAAGGCAGTTTGTCTATCCCTAGCAGATAATTCTCTTTTCTTTGCTGACTACCCAGTAAATCGGTAGCAAGTAATATTTTCCTACCCAGTAAGTCGGTAGCAAGTAATATTTTCCTACCCAGTAAATCGGTAGCAAGTAATATTTTCCTACCCAGTAAACCGGTAGCAAGTAATATTTTCCTACCCAGTAAATCGGTAGCAAGTAATATTTTCCTACCCAGTAAATCGGTAGCAAGTAATATTTTCCTACCCAGTAAATCGGTAGCAAGTAATATTTTCCAACCCAGTAAATCGGTAGCAAGTAATATTTTCCTACCCAGTAAATCGGTAGCAAGTAATATTTTCCTACCCAGTAAATCGGTAGCAAGTAATATTTTCCTACCCAGTAAATCGGTAGCAAGTAATATTATTCTACCTAGTAAATCGGTAGCAAATAATATTTTCCTACCCAATAAATCGGTAGCAGAATTTTCTTTGCCGACTACCCAGTAAATCGGCAGCAGGTAATATTTTCATCGTGGACTACCCAGTAAACTGGTAGCAGATGATCTTTCTTTGTGAACTACCCAATAAACCGGTAGTGGATATTCTATCCCCAAAGAAGAAACTGAGACCAGTCCGTGGCTTATGACTCGAGACGAGGGGAAGTTTATTTTTACCCTTTTTCGAGTAAAATACTTGATTAAAGAAGAAACTGAGACCAGTCCGTGGCTTATGACCCGAGACTAGGGGAGGTTTATTTTTACCCTTTTCAAGTGAATTACTTGATTAAAGAAGAAACTGAGACCAGTCCGTGGCTTATGACCCGAGACTAGGGGAGGTTTATTTTTACCCTTTTCAAGTGAATGCTTGATTAAAGAAGAAACTGAGACCAGTCCGTGGCTTATGACCCGAGACGAGGGGAGGTTTATTTTACCCTTTTCAAGTGAATTACTTGATTAAATAAGAAACTGAGACCAGTCTGTGGCTTATGACCCGAGACGAGGGGAGGTTTATTTTACCCTATTCAAGTGGATTTTGGCTCGAGGCAAACAACCTCGCAGCATACATTTCAAGATTTTGGCCCGAGGCTGACAACCTCGTAGCATTTTATTTCGAGATGTTGCAACATCTAGTTAAAAACTGAATCATATTTTGACCATCGGAAGCTTATTTTGGTTCATCACCCCGCTTAGGACACATTGTGATTGTCAGTTGATAGTCTCTTTCCCCTAGTGGAGTTAGATCTTTCCCAGTGGAGTCTTGTCTTGCTGAGTCGTCCTCGTCGGGTCTGTCTTTCTGTGTTTTAACATCAGTTATCCCCTGTGACATTATTCCTCACAGGACATTTGTCTTGCATTTCATATCATATCATATCATGTGCATTTGGCGGCATCTTAGGGCCAAAAATTTTGTGCATGTTTGTATTTAAGTCCCTCTTATCTCGTCGAGACGAAGATTTCAATCTCCATATCTCCGAATAGGAGAAACTTAAATAGGGGCATCTGTCGCACCCTAATTTTTGACCCTAAGATCCCCGCTGTGTTCTTTGCATAGCATATTAGATCATTCGTGCATAACTAACCGTTTTGTCTAGCTTTGTCTGTTTGCTTCTCTTTTAAGGACAGGTGCTGATACAGAAGATTCAAGGTCTTGAACGTTGTCTGTGTATGTGCGTATGCTTGTGGAGATACTGGATCTTGCAAGGTGTATGCGAATTACTGTGGGAGAATACCCTCAATCTTATGGTCCCTAAGCTGCTACCAGAATTGAGTCATTTAGTCATCAAGTGGAAGAGTTTGGACTTTTGGCGATTAATGAACCCTGCACCTTGAAATGTTATTCACGAAACGGAGGAGTGGAATTAAGAGTTAATTCGAAAATTGTTACATTTAAATCCATGTTCAAGATATCAAAGTTTAAAGCTATTGTGAGTCCATGAATTTTAGCAATGATTCATGTGGAGAGTTAATCGTTCAAAGAAATGCTATGCTTCAAAATTCAATTTTAAAAATTCAAGGAAACTAGTTCATTTGTCAAAAGAGAAGGTGTTGAAATCTAATGCTTGTGACGAATCTCTTGATGTGCAAGTGAATTTTGATTCCATGAGATCAATAAATCCAGCTTCTTGGAACTCAGTTGGTGCCGACAACATGGAAGAGACATTCTGTTCAACATAGGAAGCAACTTTGTTCTAACCGGGGTGACCTAAATAAGCCTTTTGTTGAGATTATTTTTGGACCAACATTAAGGAGGAAATATTTTGTGGGCAAGAGAAGCTGATGGAATGAATATTGCCAATACATAACTTTTCTATCCTGTTATGTTTGAATGGAGACAGTGAAATAACCTTAGCCAATTGGTTGACTAAAGCTGTTGTTGAAGAGCAAACGAGTATACTACTTTTATCTTGGAGTGTGTACAAAGTCAAAATATAGTACAAGTTTTTTTGCAAATCATAAAACAAAGACGAAAAGAAGGAACGTCAACATGTCTAAATTTTGTATGTTGCAGAAGCCACCTTCATGGATTTTCCGCGGCGTTAAAACCTGTTGTAGCTTCAACGACATTACATCCGTTATTTCTAGCTCCCTTGGAATGAAAATTACCACCTATGCCAATGTAATAACCACCCCGTAGGCAAGAAAGGATGTTGGGGAAGCTTTCATTACTGCATTCGGATCCGGTACCGCTATAAGATGTCTCCTTGCTGCCATTGGTCTTTTGATTTCTTTACATTACCATCAACCTGTCCAAGATTCGCATGTTCTTTACAAGACAGTAAAAAGATATATTTGGATATGGCCCCAAGAGAAGTAGTATTAGAAGAGAAATAGACAGAGCTTCACGACCGGGTGTTTATGCTTCGATAGATGCCTGCTCCACTAATGATCTTCAAACACGATTTCCACTCGTTTCCATACCAGCTCTCCCGCGCGACGCTTTCCACGACCTGCAAAAAGGGGTCGAATTGTGTCAAAGGTCTTACAAAACCAAACCTCCACTACGGACTATTCGGTTTCAATCCGTCATTTGATTGCTAATCCTGTAAAAAACTACATGGCATCAGAAGTTGATGGTTTTGGAAAACATAAAAATACAGACAGTGTTGTGAATCATTTCCTACTGTTATTTACAACAGGGATGATTAGTAAGGAATGTGAAGTTATAGAATCCCACGTGATTCAAATATTAGAACAAAAGGATTCACACCAAATGATGCCATCAAAGACTCACCTGCATACAGCTGAACAAGATCCCACTAGTATAAACGGGTGCCTCACAATTTAATCCACCGGGAGCTTATATTAAACTTTGACCAACCACCACGGGGGATTTCAAAGTGGAGTTGACTCACAAAGCTACTTCAAAACATACCAACCTTCAGGCTCTTATCATCGATCAAGAAGTCACGACCACTAAGCGCCATGACAATTCAAACTGTCAAATTCCTCGAGACCTATACCATCACCACGCATAATTTGCAACTCAATACCAGTTTCTTGAATTCCTCCAACCTGACAAATCAAAAAGGAAATCCACTAAGTCATGAACCATCAAAAGCAATTTGTTTCTTGCCAAAGCAATCCACAGACACGAAATACATGTATTCATTCCCGGTTAGATGACAGCAAGGAGAATATGAATCATGCACCTTAATTACAGGACCGAGAAAGTCATCAAAGGCAGCCCATGACATTTGAGAGAAGTTCATGTCGTGCTAATAAAAGACCACGTACTCTTGAGGCAGGCTGCTGCTACTGAAGAAGAGATTGGGAAAATCACTTTCGTTGCCCTCTATGCTTGTGGGTAAGCGAAAGCCAATGATTTCTGCAACACCTGCGCAAAATCTCAGTATCAAACATTCATGAACTGTCACAGGAATTGACATCTTAAAAATCAAAATAGCGAATGGAACCATCCAAGGAAGTAGACTCAACGGAATAAACAGTGGAGAAAGTAAGGTCAAAGAAAAAGGATATTGAACCATTGGAATCAAGGTCATTGTTGGAAGATGATACCAACCAGAAAATTTAGTTCCTTTAATTCAAAGTTTTTGGGGCGAAATTTTCCAACGCAGTATGCGGGTAAAGCAGCTATTCGTGCCATCCTCCTGTTACCAAAACAAGATTGCTATTAGTGTCAATACCTGCTAGAATTTCAACAACAAGAGAAACCAAACTCATGCCAAGTAAACCCGAGTTGTCTATGATTTCGAAACCTTCGTCTCACTTCAATTCACAATTAAGATACACCTGTTGTACTGGTAAGAATTGGGTCAACGACTTCAGTCCACATCTTCGTCCACACCCATCATTGTTGCCACCTGCACATGAAAGAGAGGTCATTGCCATGCTCAAAGAAACTCATAAGAATAAAAGATTTGGACAGGATCAAGAAATCCGACAGTACATTCAAATGTTCATGACATTGGTCAAACATTTTGAATTAAGAAGAAGAAAGGTCGTTATCCTCAAATGCATCCAATACAGTTCACAGACTTTGTGCAACGAAAAAGGAAAATTGAACGAGATAGGCCTCAGAGTATTTTTTTGAATCAGGGAGATTTCATCATCTTCAAAATTAAGAATTGAGGGCAACATCGTAAAGACGCCGCCAACTTCAATTCCTTCCAATTGGGATTAGTCTAAGATTTCAAATATTTTGATCGCAAGAGATCGCAACCAAAATAGATATTCTCTTTTCAAATATTTCAGATCAAATCGTATCAAGTCACCCAAAACAATTCAAACTTTCCAAAACCATTCACTAAAGACACGTTGGAAAACAGTCAGCAACAGGGCATCAGAAAATTCAAATCACAATCAGATCGTATCAGGACATTCAATCAAATTCAAAACCTTCCAAAATTAAAACCAGAATCAAATCAGCATTAAACAAAATCATTCAACATTGAAGAGGTTTCCCAAACAAGGATTCATCATTGGCCTATTTAAAGAGTTTCAAACGCACAAGGAAGAAAAAACAAAAAAAATTCGTACACCACAAACATTCCCTCATCATATCAGAAAACCAAGAGAATCATCCAGTTTCCATCAAAAAAATTCTAACAAACCTTTCAGTAAGCAAAGGCAAGAGAACGATACACAAACTCGAGAAGCTCAGAACCTCATAGATCGAGTTTCTTCATCGCATACTCAGTACATCCAAACACTCATCAGTTAGCAAAATTACACAGAGGTAAAGAAAAAGAGAACTTCCCTGATCGGAGCCGCCGTCATCCACCACCCATTTTATATCATTTTGCGCATTGTAACTTGTAATCATCAGAACATAGTGAAATGGGGTATTATTGGGCTGTGTGGGGTGGGGATTTATCGTTTGATTGATCGTTTCGCTGTTGCAGGTCGTGAGAGATGAGAGAAGTGAGAACGAGCGGCACCGCTAGGGTTCACCCTAATTTTCTTTTTTCTTTTCGTTGAGAGAGGCAGGTGAGAGACGAGAGGAAAGTGAGAGACGATGAAGGAAGAGGGCGCCCCTTGGCCTCTTTTTGTCCCTTTCGTTTTTTTCTTTTTTATTTAAAATTAAAATCCTTTTTTTTATCAAATTTAACTTTTATAGAAATCTTTTGTTAATTAGAATTTTAATTTTTTTAGTAATCTAATTTAAGACTTTTAATGATTTAATTTAAAACCTTTTTTTATAATTAATTTAAACTTCTTTTATAATAATTAATCTAATTTTCTTTTATAATAAAATTAAAACTTTCTCTTTAATAATTAATCTAAAACCTTTTCTTTTATGATAATGATTAAAATCAAAACTTCTTTAATAATAATTAAAATTAAACTTTTTTTAATAATTAATTTTAAAGTTTTTATAATAATAATTAATCCAACTTTTTTAATATCAATCAATTAAATCCTTTTTATAATAATTAATTCAAACTATTTTTTTTATTTTAGTTAAAATAAAACTTTCACAAAATAATTTAACACTAACTCTTTTCTAATTAAAACTTTTATATAATCCTTCTTTTCTTTAAAATCTAAAATTAAAATAATAAAGAAACCCCCTTTTATAATTAATTAAATTGTATTTTTTTTCTTTAACCTTTCTCAATAATAATAATCTCTGGCATAATTTCCTAATTAAAGTAAATAAGACTAAAACTCAACTCTCCTTAGACCATCTTCGTCTAGAAAAACTCCCGCTTAGTCATAGATTCGTGAGTGTACGTTTGTTTGCCTGATGTAATTGTTTGTGCTTTTCATCTGATTCATTATTTCTATGCAAACCTTTTCAAAAACTAAAAAAATTCTCGATCCAACGTCGAGCCCATTTTCTACCCATGTAAGTCGATCGCCTTAGGGCATCGCATTCGACCTACCGATCACTGGACACAAGTCTAGCATCACTTTGCTAGCACCCTCGCCTAAATAACAATAACTTAACCGCATAAATATCCAAGGGAAAATCCCATGCATGATAACCATGTTATTGTGCATGGTGCATATCATTTGCATTCATAATCGATACCCTTAAGTTAGGACTATTAAACAACTTAGGATAGATTTCTTAAGTTAGTCCCCCTTCAATTTTGATTTAAACTCAAACTTTAGCCCACCTAATCCTCCACACAAGAGAATTAGATGTTAATCATCTCAAAGAAGGGACATACAATCCCATACCCCACAAAATCCAAACAATTTTCAAAAACTGTGGTGGTTTTCTTAAGATGATGACTCATCTTTTCTCCTAAACCTTTAAACATCTAGTGTCCTTAATAAGGAACTACAAGTGCTCTGATTCCCTCCTGACAGGATATGTAGGCACAAGATGCGATATCTTGTCGAGCACACCTAGGATTAAAAAATAATAAATCACCTACCCTTAAACCCTTAGCAAAACAAAAATAAATAACATAAAATAAATCAAGAGGTTCCTGTAGAGTACTACAGATATCTAGGATGCTAACACCTTCCCTAGGTATAACCAACCCCCGAACTTAGAATCTTAGTGCATTTGCATTGCATTGTGGGAATTCGATTTTTCTCCCTTCCCTTGGATAAAATCAAAGACCGGTGGTGACATTAAAAATGCGATCCTAGTTAACAAATAACTATGGTATCCAATTTTCACCGCGACAGCAGGTAAGGACTGAGATAAAGTCTCCTGAAATTCAATATTAGAGCCATGCATAAATATATTAGATAAACAAGAACTTTATATCTAATTAAACAAATAACGTTATACTTACACATTGTTCAAAAACTTGTTGAACACCTTCAGTAACAACTTCATCCTTTCCCACACGGGCATCCTTCCACAAAACATGCTTCGGAACAGATGTTTCTTCATTTTTCTCCTCTGCAAGCTACACATTAAGTTAAGAATTAGGATGAATAATAATACAAAAAGACCATAGCAATTATATATACTTACAATTTTTTTGTTCCAAGCGTGCATATCCCAAACGTCATTTCTTGTATGGATTCACGGGTTTCGAGGCTCTTTGACGATTAACGTCACTCACAACCTGCATAAAAAATTAAAAGTCATATCACAACACATGTAATAACTACATGAATATAATACAATGTTCATGATAAATTAAATTAATATTACGTGGAATTCTTCAGTTCTTCGTTTGGCGACAAAAGTGTCCCATTCTTCGTGTGCAATCAAGTCCGCGTACTTCTTCGGGCATTCCGCTTCAACAAACTTTCCTTAGTCATCACTCAGAAACTTGTTGGATAAAAATGCTCGGAACCCTCTAAGTCTTTTTCTGGCTAATTGAAGACAATATTTTGCTTCTCGTCACCAATGTTAAAAGATCTCTACAATAACAAATAAAGTGTGTTAGTATAATTAATTTAAAAATATAATCATCAAAAATAACAAATAACATCACATATAGTACCAGTATCTCACTCCATATTTTATCTTTGGCGGGTTTCAACTGTGGATTTCGCCAATTATCACAAGTAATAAGAACTAGTGAACGGACAAATGCACCAATGTAACTAGTCAACATTGCGCCATTAGGCTCAATTTGTTGACATGTTTCATTCCAATGAACGTCGTATTTTATTCCCTTGTCTCTAGCATGAATAACTCCTTTCATGATTATTATTCCTCTTGAAATATCTCCTTCCGCATCTTGAACTGATTCTTTTGGATCATTCTTGGAAGTATCGCGCGAGTTCTCCTCATTAGTAGCCATTTTACCTATAATAAAGAAAAACACATATAAATCTATAATCCATAATCCATAATCAGTTAAACATAATATAATCCATAATCAAATATGAAATGACAAACACTCGATAAACATATAAATCCATGATTCATTATCAAATATGAAATGACAAACACATGACAAACATATAAATCTATCATCTATAATCCATAATCCATAATCATTCTCAAATATGAAAAATACATGACAGAATATATAATTTTTCTATTACCTCTTTATTAACGTCTCTTTCTTTTCCGGGTAGGAAGATGATCTACTTGTCTCTTAACAACACGGATGGATGGATTGATCCAAATTCCCTCATTATGATCATTTCTAATATATGATTCACTCGCTCCAACAGTCTCATCTTGATCACTTATAATATATAATGCATTCGCTCCAACAATACCACCTTGATCTCCAAAGTTATCACCAATTACTTTGTTAGATAAAAGCACTATAGACCATTTCGTACTTGTCGGGTCAGTGACATAGAACACTTGTCTAGCTTGAGAGGCTAGAATAAAAGGCTCTTCTTTGTACCCCACCCTATTAAGATCCACTTGCAAAAATCCTGACTTATCCATTCATATGCCACTATTATTTTCAACCCACTTGCAACCAAAGATAGGAATCTGAAACTTCTCATAATCAAAAACCCAAATGCGCTCGATAACCCCAAAATATGACATATTTGCATATTTGGGGTTTAAGTCCTTCAAACTTGAAATGTGCATTGATTCAGCTACCAAGGTGACACCACTATTTTGCATTGTACTTTTGTCATCTTGTTCTTTGGTATAAAATGTGTATCCATTAATTGCCTATGCGCTATAAGAAAACACATGCAAACTTGGACCATATACTAAACATCTCAACCTTTCTGTTATTGAAGCGGGATCTACACAAAACTTTGAATAAATGTGATCCTTAAACCATGGTATGAAACTTCGATTGTGCTCTCGTACTATCCAATTTTCATTTCTATTCGGATTTAAACCTCAGGAAAAATCCTTGTGCATTTCAACATACGGCTCAACCTCATTGTCATTGTGCAGAACATACAAATTCACTTGCTCCCGTTCAGCCCTTGATACGGTCACAATTTTATTTCCAAATAACTTTTTTCCTTCTTTTTTTCCAACGATGTGAGATTTGGGAAGTCTAATGGATTGAACGTTGGAAAGATATTCAGTACAAAACTCAATCGCTTCTTCAATAATGTATCGTTCAACAATACAACCCTCTGGTTGACTTCGATTTTTCACATACCCTTTTAATATTTTCATATACCGTTCAGCAGGGTAAATCCATCTCATTTAAGCTGGTCCACACAATTGTGTCTCCTTTACAAGATGAACAACTAGATGTACCATTATGTCAAAAAACGAGGGAGGGAAAAGCATTTCAAGCTCACACAATGTAATGACTATTTCTTTTTGCAATGTTGGTAAGATCGCAGGATCGATCACCTTACTATAAATTGACCTGAAGAAGAAACACAATTTAGTTATTGTGCGTCTTACTTTTTCCGGCAAAATAGAACGTATACCTATTGGTAGAAAATGTTCCATTATAACATGGCAATCATGCATCTTTAAACTCTTTAATTTGAGGTCTTTCATAGACATAAGTCTTCTAATATCTGAAGAGTATCCTTCTAGAACTTTAACTTCACTTAGAAACTTACACAATATTTTTTTTCTCCTTTCTAGATAGAGTATAGGTAGCAGGTGGTAGATATGTTCATTTTCCTTTCTTCAAGGGTCCTAATTCAGTTCTTATCCCCATCGCTATCAAGTCCTTTCTTGCTTTAAGGTCATCCTTAGACTTTCCTTGTATATTGAGTAACGTACCAATAACACTGTCAAATACATTTTTTCAATATGCATAACATCACGAAAATGTCTTACATACAACGACTTCCAATATGGCAATTCAAAAAAAATTGACCTCTTCTTCCACCCACTCTTGACAAGGGTATGTACAAAAGGCTTGCCAAACTGAGTACTCACATCTTTCACCTTTTCAAAAACTTGATCACCTGTCAATATAGGTGGAGCTCTACCTTGTTCTGCCTCTCCATTGAAGGCTTTTCTCCACCCACAGTAGTGATGATTAGAATTTAAGAATCTACGATGACCGAGAAATACATTCTTCTGACCAAACTCCAATCGCATCCAATCTGTTTTATCTTCACAAATAGGACACGCACATTGACCTTTTATGCTATACCCTGATAGATTTCCGTATGCTGGAAAATCATTAATTGTGCCAAACAACATCGCCCTCAAGTTGAAACTTTCTTTCCTATATCCATCATAAACCTCCACACCGTTCTACCACAAAATCTTTAAATCTTTGATTAAGAGTGTCAAGTATACATCTATGTCATTCCCTGGTTGTTTAGGCCCACAAATTAACATAGATAACATCATGTACTTACGCTTCATACATAGCCACAGAGGTAGGTTATAAATCATAATAATTTTTATTTCTGTGTTTTTGTGGTTGGCATTTATTTTGCTAAAACTATTCTAGCAGCAAGATGTTGGATAAAGATGTTCTAATTTTCTGCATTCAACATGTCGAATAAAGATATCCCATACTGGCTCATAGGACATCGCTTCTGATTTTGGTCTAAAAGGAAGATTCTGTTGCTGTTAATTGTTACTGAATATTCTGTGAATATTTAGTTATCCTATGTGGCATCCAAAGTATTTTGGGTTGAGTTTTTGTGTTGGTTTTCGGATTCTCAGCGTTTTCTAAATATGGAGACATATTAGGAAACTTTAGATTGAAAACCTATTTTCTTGGAGTTTATTTTGCAGATTTGTGAGCAGTCTCTTTGCTGCATTTTTGAAGCCCAATCCAGTCCAGATTTAATGCTATATATTGACTGATGTAAACCTAGTTTAGGTGTGGAACTTACGTGTGTTTTGTTAGGGTTTTCGAGTGTTATTTGTGAGCCTAACTGGTATCATTCTGATAACAGTATAAGGACTGGTTTTTTGTGTTGTAAGTCCTGTCAGTCACTCATAAGCTTTTAAGCATTGAGTTTCTTGTGTGTCAATTCTCATAAGCTTTGAAGTATTGAGAATTGTGTGTTTTGAAAGTGTGGCTTTCGTTTTGTTACTTGTGTTGAAAGGAACCAATCACGGGTTGTGATTGTAGAGGGATTTGAGGAGGGCCTCATACCTAGGTGAGTCTTAGGTAGAAGTCATAGGAAGGGTAGTGATTAAGTGAGCAGATTATAACCGGGTGTGGTTGCTGTATGATCTGTGAATTGATACTATCGTATATTGATTTCGTCCCTGGCTTGGTAGCCCCCAGAGTAGGATTGTTGATCCGAACTGGGTAAACATATCACTGTGTCTTTACTTTCTGCACTCTTATTATTATTGTTATCTTGTTCATTGTGTTGGATATCCGTGTCTCAACATATGTGTAGGACATCTGATATCTGTGCCAGAATTTCAATTGGCATCAAGAGCTTGCACCCTTGTTTGGTTCTGGGTGAGATTCAGGGAGGGTACTTTCTGGTACAATGGACAAGGATGGAGGATTTTTGAATAAACCACCTCTGCTTGCTGGTTCCAACTATGACTATTGGAAACCAAGGATGATAGCATTCATCAAATCCATGGATGATCAAGCATGGAAAGCTGTTATCAAAGGATAGGAACCCCCAAAGGTTAAAGATGGAAAAGGTAATCTTACTGATGTGGTGAAGGAAGAGGAAGACTAGGATGATGCAGACTACAAAGGGTCTGTGGGAAATTCAAAAGCCATGAATGCACTGTTTAATGGTGTTAATAAGAATATCTTCAGGTTAATTGAACATTGCACCATTGCAAAAGAGGCGTGGGAGGTCTTGAAGGTTGCTCATGAAGGGACTTCAAAGGTGAAGATGTCAAAACTTCAGCTTCTCACCACCAAGTTTGAGAGTTTAAAGATGAAGGAAGATGAGAGCATTCATGATTTTCACATGAACATTATTGAGATAGCTAATGCTTCAAGTGCCCTAGGTGAAAAGATGTCTGATAGCAAACTGGTCAGAAAAATCCTCAGATCTCTACCTAAGAGATTTGACATGAAAGTGACTGCTATAGAGGAAGCTCAGGACATAGATAAGATGAAAGTGGATGAACTTGTGGGATCACTTCAACCATTTGAATTGGGGATCAGTGAAAAGTCTGAAAAGAAAAAGAGTATAGCGTTTGTGTCAAATGCTAGTGATTCAGACGATGAAGGTAACCTTATCAGAGATGAAGGGGTATCTAAAGATCTGGTATTGCTTGGAAAACAATTTAACAAAGTGTTGAAAAGGATGGACTGGAAGTCAAGAGCAAATGTTCAGAACAAGTCACTCGACATCAGTAAAAATCAGGATGGAGGTAGAAGGTCTAGAACTGAAGAAGACTCCAACCAAGGGAAGAGAGTCCAGTGTTTTGAATGTGAGGGATTTAGGCACATAAAAACTGAGTGTCCCACATATCTCAAAAGGCAGAAGAAGGGCTTATCTGTGTCTTGGTCAGAAGGAGAGTCTGAGAGTGATCTTGAAGAAGAATCAGCAAAGTTGGTGACAGCCTTGACTGGAATCTGTAAATCTGATGGAGAAACAACTTGTGAGTCTAATTCTGACAAAGAATCTTATATTGGAGAACTCACTAAGCAGGAAGTTATCACTGGGTTCTCAGAGTTGTGTATCAAGAATGAAGAGAGGTGCCAGATAATATTAGAACAGAAGGTTCTGATAGCTCAACTAGAAGCTGAGAAGGGAGAACATCTATCAATCATTGCTGATCTTAAAGAGGAGGTTGTATGGCAAAAGTCAAAACTTGACAATATGACCAAATCTATAAGAATGCTAAACAATGGTACCACGCAGCTGGATGAGATTCTTCAGACTAGGAAAAATGCTGGAAATGTACAAGGTCTTGGTTTTAACAATAAAGCAGAGAACTACAAGAAGTCTGTATTAAAGTTTGTTCCTCAGAAAATAAAGCAAGAGGAGGAGATGTCAAAGCACATGGTTCAACATCAGATGAAACATCAGAAAATAGTATGTAGTGCAAAGTATAAACCATGGAGATGTCATTACTGTGGAAAGATTGGTCACTTAAAGTCCTTTTGCTACAATTTACATGGTTATCCCAAAACTGCTCATCAACAAAATAAAGGACGGAATTGGGCTGAAGTAAAGAAAAGATGGACTCCTAGAAATATGATGGCTGGTTTCATAGCACATACCTCTCTCAGAGCATCTGCAAGGGAAGATTGGTACTTTGACAGTGGTTGTTCAAGACACATGACTGGTGTGAAGAAATTCTTGTCAGATATCAAGCCTCACCCCACCAATTATGTCACTGTTGGGGATGGATCAAAAGGTGAAATAAAAGGTGTTGGAAAGCTGGACTACACAGGACAACCAAATCTGGATCGTGTTCTATTTGTCAAAGGGCTGACTGCAAATTTGATCAGTATAAGCCAACTGTGTGATCTAGGACTCAAAGTAAATTTCACAAAATCTGAATGTCTAGTAACCAATGAGGAAGATGAAGTTGTAATGAAGGGAACCAGGTCTAAGGATAACTGCTATCTGTGGAATCCTCAAGAATCGGAAAGTTTGTCTACCTGTTTGATGTCAAAGGAAGATGAAACCAAACTGTGGCATCAGAAATTGGGTCACTTACATTTGAAAGGGATGAAGAAAGTTATGTCAAGTGAGGCTGTTAGAGGTATTCCCAAGCTGAAGATTGATGAGGATAGAATATATGGTGAATGTCAAGTTGGGAAGCAAACAAAGGTGTCACACAAAAGGCTTCAACATCTTACCATAACTTCTAGAGTTCTGGAACTGCTTCACATGGACTTAATGGGACCTATGCAGGTTGAAAGCCTTGATGGGAAGAAGTATGCATATGTTGTCATTGATGATTACTCCAGATTCACCTGGATAAGCTTTATCAGAGAAAAGTATGAAGTATTTGCAGCCTTCAAAGAGTTGTGTCAAAGGATTCAACGGGAAAAGGATTGTGGTGTTGTTCGAATCAGAAGTGACCATGGGAAAGAATTCAAAAATAGCAGGTTTGAAGAGTTCTGTTTATCTGAAGGAATCACTCATGAATTCTCATCACCAATCACTCCTCAGCAGAATGGTGTGGTGGAACGCAAGAATAGGACTATACAAGAGTGTGCAAGGGTCATGATTCATGCCAAAAAGCTTCCATATCATTTTTGGGCTGAAGCCATGAATACCACTTGCTATATACACAATAGGGTGACTATCAGATCAGGTACTTCTGTTACTCTTTATGAGCTATGGAAAGGTAGAAAGCCAAATGTGAAGTATTTCCATGTTTTTGGGAGTAAGTGCTATATCTTGGCGGATCGTGAGCAGAGGCGAAAGATGGATCCTAAGAGTGAGGAAGGGATATTTTTGGGATACTCTACAAACAGTAAAGCATATAGGGTATTTAATTCCAGAACTAAGGTGATGATGGAATCCATAAATGTGGTGGTTGATGACTCTGGCAAAGACGAAGATGTCCCAGATGATGTTGGAGCATGCTTTCCCATGAATAATGAAATCTCACAAGACACTGAGTCCGTAGAAGATAATGCTCAAGAGACCGACACTAGACCTGAGAATGAAGAGGTAGAGGATGCTAACAGGGGACCCTCTATAAGGATTCAGAAGGATCACCCTAAGGAGATGATTATTGGAAATCTGAATGAAGGTGTAAGAACCAGAACAAGGGAGGCTGTGTCAAATGCATGCTTTATTTCAAAGCTTGAACCAAAGAATGTTAAAGAGGCATTGACAGATGAGTTCTGGATAAGTGCTATGCAGGATGAGCTTTGTCAATTCAAGAGGAATGAAGTCTGGGAACTGGTACCACGACCAGCAGGAACAAATGTGATTGGAACAAAGTGGGTTTATAAGAATAAGTCTGATGAACAAGGAGTTGCTACCAGAAACAAAGCCAGATTAGTTGCTCAAGGATACACACAGATTGAAGGAGTAGATTACGATGAAACATTTTCTCCTGTGGCTCGATTCGTGTTTAGTGGGATGTTGGATGAAATGGTCCAACATTTTGTCAACCAAATGCAGTCTGGATTTGAAATGAGCTTGGTAGGTGAATTGACTTACTTCCTTGGATTGCAAGTCAAGCAGATGGAAGATTCCATTTTTATTTTTCAGAGCAAATATGCGAGGAATATTGTGAAGAAGTTTGGATTGGATAATGCCAAGCATAAGAGAACTCCTGCTCCTACTCACTTGAAGTTATCCAAAGATGAAAAGGGAGTGAATATTGAACAAAGTTTATACAGAAGCATGATTGGCAGTCTGTTGTATCTCACAGCAAGTAGGCCAGACATAACCTTTGTTGTTGGTGTATGTGCAAGATACCAAGCAGAACCCAAGGTCAATCACATCAATCAAGTTAAGAGAATTCTTAAGTATGTGAGTGGTACATGTGATTATGGGTTGTTGTACTCCCATGACTCAAGTTCCATTTTAGTAGGATATTGTGATGCTGATTGGGCTGGAAGTGCTGATGATAGGAAGAGTACCTCTGGAGGTTGTTTCTTTTTGGGGAATAATCTTATTTCATGGTTTAGTAAGAAGAAAAACTCTGTTTCTCTTTCTACTGCTGAAGCTGAGTACATAGCAGCTGGAAGTAGTTGTGCTCAACTGGTGTGGATGAAGCAAATGTTATATGAGTATAATGTCACACAAGATGTCATGACATTATTTTGTGACAACCTGAGTGCTATTAATATTTCTAAAAATCCTATTCAACATAGCAGGACTAAGCACATTGATATCAGGCATCACTTCATCAGAGAACTTGTGGAGGACAAAGTCATAACTCCTGAGCATGTGAGCACAGAAAATCAGCTTGCTGACATATTTACCAAGGCTCTAGGTGCAATTCAGTTTGAAAACTTGAGGAGCAGACTTGGGGTTTGCATTCATGAAGAACTATAACAATTAATGTTCCTTCTGGCTGCCAGAGTGAAAAGATTAAAGGTGGTTCTGGTAGTGCAGTGTGTGCAGGTGGTTATGAAAGGGAAGATTCTGAAGTGTGTGCATGACACTTGGTCATGTGATGTGGTGTGCATTTATTCTCTGATGCTGTTTATTCTGGTTTATGACTTAACCATTTCTCAAAAATTAATAACTGTTTTACTTGCCTTTGTCATATTTCTGGCTAAAAAGGAGGAGTAGTGTGCTTGTGCGTGTTGTTGCTGCAGCTGAGGGGGAGAATGTTAAATGTTGTTGTGTTGCCGCAGCTGAGGGGGAGAATGTTGAATGTTGTTGTGTTGCTGCAGTTGAGGGGGAGTTTTTTTTTTGTTTTTTTGCTGCTATGCTGTGATGTGTGTTGGTTTTTTGGTGTGTTTTTCGTTGTTGTCTCTGATATGGATGTTTTGCTTGTGTTATCTTTGCAAGATTTGTTTGGTGTGTAGTTTTAGCCAAAATAAGCCAAAGGGGGAGATTGTTATTTCTGTGTTTTTGTGGTTGGCATTTATTTTGCTAAAACTATTCTAGCAGCAAGATGTTGGATAAAGATGTTCTAATTTTCTGCATTCAACATGTCGAATAAAGATGTCCCATACTGGCGCATAGGACATCGCGTCTGATTTTGGTCTAAAAGGAAGATTCTGTTGCTGTTAATTGTTACTGAATATTCTGTGAATATTTAGTTATCCAATGTGGCATCTAAAGTATTTTGGGTTGAGTTTTTGTGTTGGTTTTCGGATTCTCAGCGTTTTCTAAATATGGAGACATATTAGGAAACTTTAGATTGAAGACCTATTTTCTTGGAGTTTATTTTGCAGATTTGTGAGCAGTCTCTTTGCTGCGTTTTTGAAGCCCAATCCAGTCCAGATTTAATGCTATATATTGACTGGTGTAAACCTAGTTTAGGTGTGGAACTTACGTGTGTTTTGTTAGGGTTTTCGAGTGTTATTTGTGAGCCTAATTGGTATCATTCTGATAACAGTATAAGGACTGGTTTTTTGTGTTGTAAGTTCTGTTAGTCACTCATAAGCTTTTAAGCATTGAGTTTCTTGTGTGTCAATTCTCATAAGCTTTGAAGTATTGAGAATTATGTGTTTTGAAAGTGTGACTTTCGTTTTGTTACTTGTGTTGAAAGGAACCAATCACGGGTTGTGATTGTAGAGGGATTTGAGGAGGGCCTCATACCTAGGTGAGTCTTAGATAGAAGTCATAGGAAGGGTAGTGATTAAGTGAGCAGATTATAACCGGGTGTGGTTGCTGTATGATCTGTGAATTGATACTATCGTATATTGATTTCGTCCCTGGCTTGGTAGCCCCCAGAGTAGGATTGTTGATCCGAACTGGGTAAACATATCATTGTGTCTTTACTTTCTGCACTCTTATTATTATTGTTATCTTGTTCATTATGTTGGATATCCGTGTCTCAACATCTGTGTAGGACATCTGATATCTGTGCCAGAATTTCAATAATCACAGGCCATGTGGTATGCGAGATGCTTTGAAGACCGCGTGGGTTCATTCCATCAGTAGATAATGCCAAGCGAAGGTTTCTTGCTTTTTCTCCAAATTCAGGATAATCATTATCAATTTTCGTCCACTGTGGTGAATCTGTCGGATGACGAAACTTTCCATCAATAATTCTTTCATCTGTATGCCAAGTCAAGTTTCTTGCATCGGTTTCACTACGGAACATGCGTCTGAATCTCGGAATTATAGGAAAATACCACAAGACTTTTGCTGGAGACAACTTTTTTCTTATATCGAGAGACACCGCATTTAGGACACTCATTTAATGATGCATACTCATTTCGAAACTAAACGCAATCGTTTGGACATGCATGTTTCTTATCATAGCTCATCCCAATAGAGCACAACATCTTTTTGGCCTCATATGTTCCATTGGGAAGAACATTATCCTCCGGAAGCATATCTTTCATATGGGCTAATAACTCTGTAAAACTTTTATCCGACCATCCATTACCTGCCTTTAAGTTGTACAACTTTAATACCGCGAATAATCTTGTGAATTTAGTGCAACCCTTATACAACGGTTTCTCTGCATCGCTTACCAACCTCTCAAACATTTTGGGACAATCCTGAAGATCTTCTTCAAGTGCTTCTGCAATCTCTTCGACTCGATCACAATCGTATGTATCTGTGGCATTATCGTTTGAAGCATAGGTCTTATTATCCCCCGGTTCAACATTCCCGTTACTTTTCTCACCATGAAGTGTCCAACTTATATAACTTCGATCAATTTCATACCCCTTTAAATGCGACTCCATCTGGCCCGTGTCAATCCGACGCCCAAAACAGCAACCCAAGCAAGGACATGTGATTCGACTGGGGTCTTTGGCGTGTTCAACACCAAACTTAACGAATTCTGATACCCCATTCTCGTACTCTTTCGACAATCGATTGGACGACATCCATTTTTTATCCATGATTTTACTAAGTAACCAAAACAAAAACAAAAGAACAACTACGTACCTGTATATATAGAAGTCAGCAACTTCTGGACTGAACCACAAAGTGTAAGATTCTTGAAAATGATCTAAATTCACTCTTCACAATGAAGACTTTAACCGTTTAAACTTCCAAGAAGCCTTGAGCTTCGATCGGATGGAAAAATTAAATAAAAGTAGACATAGGAGTGTAGGACAATGAAGAGTATTTTTTGGAAAAAAATGAAAAATACTACTACAAATTAATATCATCATGTCATGCATGTATGCATGTCTTTGATAGCTTTAACAATATCATTTGTCTTTTGTCTGTCATTGCTATCTAGGAATAAATTTCATTGCTATCAAACAAGGCTAGTGAATTTTCTCCAGTTCACTTTTTCAAGATAATAGTTACTGAAAGTCTTGATCAAGGAAAGCTTGTAAGTCTCTTATTTAGATTCTTTCTTCATACTAATATAGTTTATGTTTCTTCATCTTAATCATGTTATGTTGCTTGAAGAAAACCTTAGAACATAATAAAAGAATATATGTAACATAAAACACATTCTAACTAACAACACTCATTTTTCTATAAAACAAAACAAGATTCTAAGTGTCAATATAATTTTCTATACTGCAACTTCCTATACTATAACAACAATCACAACAATCAAATCTAAAAGAGCAACAATCAAAACCAACAGATGAAAAATTGATAATCAAAGAAAGAAAAAGGCAAAATGCAAACAAACCTGTTGCCACATGAGAAACAAACCTGCTGCAACACAAGAAGCAAACAAACATGTTGACATTTAATAAAAATTGTATTAAAAACAATAACAAACAAAAGAAACTAAACATGCTCAGAATCTAAACATGCTCAGAATTTTAATAAAAGATGCTCTAGAACAAACTCAAGAACAAACAAAAGAAACTATATAAAAAATTGTCAACATTATATAATCAACATTATATAATCACTCAAGAACAAACTCAAGAACAAACAAAAGAAACTATTGCATTTTTTATTAAGTTTTGTTAACAGCAACATAAAACAACTCAACAAGTTTCTATTTGATTTGTTTCAACATCAACATAGAACAAATGCTAAACAAAAAATGAAATAAAAAATGAAATGGAAATGGAAATGAAAAAAGAAATGGAAATGAAATGAAATAAAAAATATACCTTGCACACAGTGACGGCCGGAGGAGCAGCGACGGCGAGCCGAAACAGTGACGGTCGGAACAGCGACGGAGGATGATGAGTGAACAGTGAGCGAGAGTGAGAGTGAGAGCGAGAGTGAATAGTGAGCGAGAGTGAAAACAATGATAGGGTTAAAAATTAGAAATGATTTGTTACTGGTTTCTGCATTTTAATTTTTACTAAAGCACCTTTAGCAGCGCTTTTAGAAAGTGTTTTTGTAGGTTGGGCTTTAGTAGCGCTTTCAGAGAAAAGTGCTTTTTAAGGTGTGTAGTGAATTTGGCCTTTAGCAGTGCTTTATGAAAGCGGTGCCTAAAGTATGGTATACCTTGGGCCTTTAGCAGCGCTTTTCAAAAGCGCTGCCTTATGGTAACCTTTTAGCAGCGCTTTTCAAAAGCGATGTCTTATGTCCCCCATATATCAGCACTTTTTTCTTTCGTTTTTTTAGCGAAACATATAGCAGCGCTTCTGTCAAAAAGCGATGTCTTTGTTGTGCTGCGAAAAATCATTTTTGGCGTAGTGAATATGAAGATGATTCAGGAAAAGATGAGGGCATAATAGAGAAGACATAAGAGTTATCATGATAAGCGTAGAAAAGCCCTCGAATTTCAATGAAGAGATCATATGTTCCTAAGAGTCAATCCAGTTTTTGGGGTTGGCATGGCACCGAAGTCTCGAAAGCATACTCCTTGTTTCATTGGTCCTTATCAAATACCTAAAAGAGTCAATGAAGTTGCCTATCAAGTTGCATTACCACCATCTCTATCAGACCTTCATAATGTCTTTCATGTCTCTAAACTTTATAAGTATGTTTCAGACCCGTCTCATGTGATTCAATTGGACGACGTACAAATAAGGGATAACCTGACTTATGAAATATCTTCCTTGCGAATTAAAGATCACGTGGTAAAACACTTAAGGGGTAAAGAAATCCCTTTGGTTAAGTTTGTATGTGGAGGGTCCATTGAGGGTGGCGCATCATGGAAGCTAGAGAGCCAGATAAAGGAGTCTTATCAAGAGTTGTTCTTTTTAGGTAAATTTTCAAGGACAAAAATTCAATAAGTGGGGGAGAGTTGTAACACCCCAAAATTTTATTTAGAATTTTATTCAATTTTTGGTGTATTTCCTAATTATTTATGTGTTATTTTTGGAATAATAATGATAATTTAAATTAAGAGTTTATTTATATAAAAATATTAGAAATAATAGGAAATTAGAGGGTTATGATCATTTAGAGATTATGGGTAAATAGAGTGAATTTATAAAATAAAGGAGGTAGAAAAAGAGAATAATTAAAATTAAAGGGGATTGGTGAGAATAAAATAATTAAAATAAAACTAGGGTTTCATTCTATATAAGAATGGAAGGATTTGTGAGCATACGTATCACTTTTGGGAAAAGGAGAAAAAGAAGCAGACCCTAGAAGAGAGAATTGCAAAGTAGAATCTTCCATCATCGAGAACTTAAAGTTTTTATGCTTAATCGTGGTAAAGGGGAATTATTCTATATTTAGTGTTTAAGCTTCAGGATAGTGGAGATTCCCTTAACTTCTTTTCTTTTATGGATTATTATCCTTGAATCATGTATGGTTTGTGCAAAACCTTTATGATTATGTTGTATATGTGATTCTGATTTTACTATGTTAATGGTGAAAATCAATGTAAATATGTGTTGTATTTTAATTATTGATGTTCATGTGGGTATGTGATGATTTGATGAATAAAAATGAATGATTGATGTTATATGTGTTGGAATTGCATCCTTTTGACGTGGGAATTGTTGTTGATGATTGATGATAGTGATAATTATAGCCTTATAAGTTGAATATTGTATACAGATGATTAGGTATGGTCATTCATGTTCAAAGCTGAATTGGGATAGGTCTAGGTTGAACAAATTGGGTTTATCGGTGAAATTTCCGTGTAAAAATTAGCAGAAAATGCTTCAACCTAATTGATTTGAATCAGGGTTTCAACATGATTCGGATTAGAGGTCAAAATTTATCAGAAATTCTGCCTGGTTTGATTCGAATCAGGGTTCCAACATTATTCGAATCAGGGGTCAAATTTTGGCAGAAAATGCTTCTGACTGATTTGATTCGAGTCAGGAAAACAACATGATTTGAATCAAAAGAGACAGATTTTGTTTAGATCCTGTTTTCATCACAACTTGAGTTTTGTGTCTCCGATTGAGGCTCAGTTTAAAGCGTTGGAAAGCTAATGAATTGGACTACCTTATGGTAATGTATCAAGATGTTTAGATTTGTAAATGATGTCATGAATATAATGATTTACTTATGATGTTTACAAGATGAATGATGTAGGAAAATCTCTAATGACTACTACAAATAATCCTTTTAACGTCGCACGCGAAAGAGGTTTAACATCGACTACCCAAGCGACCTAACGAAAGGAGACATGAAAAGAAGCCACTTAACACCTCAGTTAAAGAATAATCGAGGTGTTACATTAACTGATCATGGGTTCGAACCCCAGCATCTGCATTTTAATTATTTATAAAGCTAGATGGCGCTCCTAACATATAATCTCGGTTTTGTTTAAAAACCGAGGTAATAACCCTATTTTATTACGTCGGTTTTATTTAAAAAGAGATGGGTGGATTTTTTTTATATTTTTGTCTGTACCTGAAATACAGAACAATATCACAGAATATAGAACCATATTTTGCAGATTTCTGAAACAGAAATATTGTACCTGCATTACAGAACCATATCACAGAAGAACAATAGTTTACACCAAATGCAAAGCCAAAATTAGGCAAATATTATAATTTTACAACAAAAGTAAATCAAATAATTAACCAACAAAAGCAATTACCAAAATGGAAAGTCTTGTAGGTTGTCCAAAAGTTATATGCTAAGATTTGTCACAGGTCGTTAAACACCTATAATTTGAACAACAATTTAAACCAATTAGGATAATCAACAAGAATATTAAATTTTTAGTAAAAGGACTAAAAAGAGTAAAATGAATAATTATAAATTACTAATTGACATAAAAAATTTACTTACTAGTTTTCCCATATTCCCTCTTTATGATCACGACGAATAACATGCACATCATCTGAATCATTTTCTTCAGATGATTGACGTACATGTGTTACGAAACAAGGGGTCTCGTAGTTAAAATCTTGATATCATCAATACTATCAGGAAAATATTTTCCTTGAAGTACAATTTACCATCTAGTGTTAGAAGGATCAGTGACATAAAAAACTCGTTTTGCTTGGGTTGCCATGATGAATGGTTTGTTCTTATAAGTTACCTTTCGAAGATCAACCCGTGGGAATCTTAATTCATCGGTTTCTACACAAGTGTTACTGTCAATCCACTTGCACTTAAATAAAGCCACTTTAAAAGAAACATAATCAATCTCTATAATATCCTCAATGAACCCAAACTACGCTTTAAATGCTAGTACAAGATTGTTATCTTTGGCACTAGAGAAGTACATGGATTCAGCTTCAATCATAACTCCACTATTTTGCATGGTACTCGATCATCCTTTGATTTTTTATAGAATGAATATCTAGTAATGTCGTATGCACTCCAAGTAATTACATTAAACTTAGGTATACGTGAAAACGATTTAATTATCTCTGATGCACAAGTACTCTCTTTAGAAAAACTTTCATTAAAATAAGTTATGAAAGAGTTTTATGCTCTGTCAACAACCATTTTTCATTCATCCAGGGGTATTTTTTCTTTATAAGACTTTTGTGAGCGGTCAAATAAGGTTGAACTTCATCCAGGTTATTCAATATATACAAATGTGCTTGAAGAAATACATCTCGTCTAAAAGTTTTATCATCTAAACCTTGAGTACCTCTACCATCATATTTTCCCTAATGACGAGACTCAGGAATTCCTATAGAGTTAGCTTCTGATAAATACATTGTAAAAAAACCCAATAGCTTCTTCTGTGGTTTACCATTCAACGATCGAAGCTTCCAAATGGTGATGATTCTTTGTATACGCTTTAAAAATCTCCATGTATCGCTCTACAGGATATATCCATCGTAACTAAATTGGACAACAAATTCTAATCTCACTTACTAGATGAACAACTAAGTGAACCATAATGTCAAAGAATGATGAAAGGAAAAACATCTCTAATTGACACAATATAATTACTACCTTATGTTCCAAGTCGTCTAAATTTTCAGGATCAATGACTTTACTACATATAACATTAAAGAATAAACACAATCTGGTTATGGTTACCCTTACATTCCTTTGTAAAATATCACGGATAGCCACTAGTAGAAGTTGTTGCATCAAGACATGACAATTATGAGATTTTAAGCCAACTAATTTGTGATCGTTCTCTGACACAAGTTTATTCACATTTGACGAGTACCCTTGAGGAACTTTGATACCATGCAAACAATCACAAAAAACTTTTTTTCTTTTTTAGAGAAGGTGTGACAGGCTAGAGGCAAATATGTTCTATTTCTTATTTCTTTTGGGGCTAACTCTTGTCGTATACCCATCACCACCGTATCTTCAATGGAATTCTTAGTATCTTTTGTCTTGCCTTTAATGTTTGGAAGTGTTCCAATCAAACTATCACATACATTTTTCTCCACGTGCATCACATCAAGATAATGTCTTACATCAAGAATAGACCAATATGGAAGATAAAAGAACACTGACCTCTTTTTCCAACTATTTTTCTCCACTGGCCCTTTTTGTTTACCTTTTAGTTTCTTTCTAAAGATAACCTTAATGTGCTGTTATCTTTTATAAACTTCCTTCCTGGCTTTGGAGCAAAATCAAACTCCTGCTCTCCATTAAAAAATTTCTGCAATCTATGGCATGGATGATTAGGTCTTAAAAAATTTGTATGCCTAAGATAAACAAACTTTTTTCCATGTTGTAATTGGTGGTGGCATGTATCAAATTCACATATAGAGCATGCTTTATGTTCCTTGACGATGTAACCAAATAAATTACCGTATGCAGGAAAGTCATTGATTGTGCAAAACAACGCGACACGCAACTTAAAGTTATCACGTGTATACTCATCATCAACATCAACACCTTCCTCCCACAAAAGTATTAAATCTTCAATCATAGAGTTAAATAAACATCTATGTCGTTTCCTGGTTATTTTGGACCTGAAATCATCATTGATAACATCATATATTTGCGTTTCATGCACAACCATGGAGATAGGTTATAAATTATGATAAGAATAGGCCATGACGTATGGTTAGTACTCAAATTACCAAAAGTTTTTATTCCGTCGGTGGCAAGTCCAAGCATAAGGTTCCTCGGTTCTAGTGCAAAATCTAGAAATAAGGAATCAATTTTCTTCCATTGCAATGAATCAGCTACATGGCAATTTTTCCACACACACTCTGTCATTTGCATGCCATCTAGTATTCTTTGCATCATTTGAATTAGAAAATTATCTCTTGAACCTTTGATTTACCGGTAGGTACCACATCACCTTGGAAGGAACACCCTTTCTAGTTACACGATCATCGTCTTTAACACCATTGGCCTTATTCTTGTAGCGTGACTCCCCACATCTCAGGCACTCCTTAAAGTTTTCATATTCTTTCCTATATAATATGCAATCATTACGACATGCATGTATTTTGACATAATCTAAAACCATTGACCACAATATCTTCTTGGCCTTGTAATTACGCTTCGACAATGTGTTACCTTCTGGAAACATTTCTTGCGACAATTCAAGCAATTTAGTGAAACTTTTATCCGTCCATCCACATCTTGCCTTAAGATTAAATAGTCTTAACACAACTGACAATCTTGTAAAACTTTTGCATCCCGGATACAACAAATCTTCCATGTCTTTTTGCAAAGTATCTACCATATTAGCATTCTTGAGAGCATCTATCCTAATATCATGAATCTTGTCTTCTAGAGTATCATTCATAAATTTATCATTATCTTTAATTGTATATGACTGAGGTCTTTTTTTGTCACTTCACCGTGCCATACCCATTTCATGTAATTTTTAATAATTCCATCACAACCTAAATGATTGAATATTACATCCCTTAGATGTTTGTGCATATTTTGGCAAATGTTACAAGAACACCAAAAAATCCCCTTCTCCTTAGGAAGGTTTTTTTCTCGCAAAATCAAGAAATTGAATCACTCCATTCTCATACTTTTTACTTAATATATTAGCTTTGATCCAACTACAGTCCATAATCACATACAGCTTCTGAAAATAAAATAAACATAGTACACAACCAATAATAACTACCAAAACAATAACAAATAGCATAACAACATTATAGTATACAATATAAGACTCAAAAACCATAATAACAACAACAACCACAACCACATACGGCAACAACATCAATGACGGAAACAACAATAACAATAATGGAGAATTTGAACATATCAGAAATGTGATGAGAGACTCAACCGAGAAGAATTCGACAAAAACATTATAATTCTAAAGGAATAAAAATAATTTATAGAGTTTTTATCTCGGTTTTCTTCAATAACCGAGGGATCATATTCGACGTAAAATGTATAAAAAATAAAGGCTCATTTTTAGTTGTAAATAAAACATAAAATTGCAGGAGATAGGAATCGAAGTTCAAACATTGAACAACATTTTACGTAGGTTTTCTTAAAAAACTGAGGTGAAAGATAAAGTTTCTTAAAAAAATATTAATATATAGTGCGTTCCAGGTCATTTGACCTCGGTTTTTCAAAAACTGAGGAGAAAGTTTCGTCATGAAATGTAGTATTTGTAGTAGTGAACTGTGCAAGTAACATAACTTTAAAAATGTAATCATAGTGTTTGATGAATATAAGAATAACCTAAATTGTGAATCATGTAAGAGATGTGTTCTTTTGTATGTGCTGAGTTGTTATATTTTGGACATGAATCCGTTGTTGTTTTAATTTATAGCAACCTCATAAGTAGGCAATGTTGAATATTGATGGTTTAGGTTCAAGGCAAACCAATGTTTAGCCCTAACCGAAAGTGTTGATATGTTTAGGTTCCATGAGAACCAATGTTTTAGCCCTAACCGGAAGTGTTGATATGTTTAGGTCCACAAGGACCAATGTTAGCCTTAACATGCAGTGTTAATGTTGGCTTAAGAGGTTCGGATGGAGAATTGCATTTGTTTGTAGCATCGTGCATCATGTATGTCAGAGTTAGTTTTAGACTTCGGTCCAGTGTTTAGGACTTGAGTCCATTGTTTAGAACTTAGTTCTAGTGTTTAGGAATTATATCCAGTGTTTATGATCACTTAGTAATAAACCTCTAATATCCAGTTATTGGTACCACATGCATGGGGTATAGGAGATGAGCATTGCATATTTAATTTTTTCAATTATATAAATGTATTGATTGTAGCTGATGTATATATTATCCTTGTTGTTTTTACACCATTTGATTTATAGCATGTATTCACACCCATTCTTGTTGCCATGTTTCTACATATGTACATTATGCAGATAATTCCCAGGTCGAGACCGAGGAGTGATAACTGTTGTTTTTTGGAAGATGGTGTAGTTATCCTCTTCGGTTGTTTTGCTTCAATTTTATGTTTTCGCCATACCTTTATCCGTTATTAGTATATTTTGGAATTTGCTCTGATATTATAATATCGGGCATGGAACAATACTTTGCCATGTGTTTTAAGTTGTTTTAAACTGAATTCTCATGTTATGTTTGAAATTTAATTTTCCACCTTTGGAACAAAAGTTTAATGTTTTGTCAATTTGACACCCTTATTGCATCTTAATATTTTCTACAATGTTTTATAAATTATTATCTGGGTTAAGGGTGTTACATTTAGCCTTCAAGCCTGGTAATCAAAATCAAAAGTAAGATATTTCGACTTTAACCACCAATAATACTGAAGGTTTACCCTTTCTGATAACGCCTACAAATGCTCCTCTTTATTCTAAAAAAATATGAATGTTTCGCTCTTTCCAAATAACACAAACCACAGAGAGCCAAATAGTATTAAAAAGCAACCGAACATTCTTCAAAAAATCACCTAGCCCTCCAAATGGTAAGAGATGATCCAATAATTTTCCTTGAAATGTCATTGAGAAACCTAGACAATTTGAAATAATAGGCCACATTCTACCCAAAAAAATCAAAATTTAAAACAAATGATCTTTGTCTTCATCCACGCCACAAATCGCCACACATCTTTGGTTGTTCGTAGTAAGAATCAGTCGCCTAGCCAAATTATCCTTCGTTGCAATACGATTAAAAAGCAATCGTCAAATAAAAATAGAAACCTTAAGCGGTACAATCTTCAACAATAAAATTTGGGAATTAGTCTGATTGTTGTTATCTTCAACTTTGGAGAAGTTTTTATAAGCATTGTTGACCGTGTAGCAAAAACAAGGATGTAAATTTCAAGTGCAATGATCTTCTACATCCACCTGAAAAATAACTGAGGTTAACCGCTCAATACACTCTCCCACTAACTCCTACTTCCACGCAAGCAACCTCCTACGCCACTTCCACGGCTCACAATTCTCCCTCACCTCAACTCGTTCATCTTTGTGTATGACATCATCTTATTCTCCGCTAATTCAAACAACCTACTAAATCTTACCTTCAAAAGAATACCATCAAGCCAGTCGTCTTTCCAAAATAAAGAATAAGCCCCATATCCTATCTTTCGATCAATTTTTTTTGAGCAACCACCTTCCATCAACGAAACTGACGCCCTCCTTTATATTTTTCAAATTCCTCCACAAAACAGATCCACCATCCCCCCTAAAACATGAACACCCCTTCCTTGTAACATCCTAAATTCTAAAACGCGAAATAATGTGGAAATAAAACAATTACACACATAGGGTGTCACTCAAACACAACATAAACGTACTCCGTAACACGATTTTAATAAAACATGCATTAAATTAAATACATGTCATCACATGCTCGCCTTAACATAAGCTCATCACAACGACAATAAATCAACAACCAATTAATCCCCATAGGATAAACCAAGGTTATGGCTAAATGCCTTCAACTTCGACAACATCACAAATAAAAACAGTAATAAAACAAATCATTCACCCATCCAATGTTACATATGAAAGAAACGGAATACTAAATAATCACATAAAATAGGAAAAAGAAGAACAACTTTTACGTAATCCTTCAGCCTCTAAGTAGCTACTCATTTATCTGCTCGTCTGTACCCTAAGAAGTGGCACAAAACCACACATACAACAAAGTGGTGAGAATACGCTCATAATATATAATGGTGCAAAAGTATGCAAGGGTAGCATAAACAAACATCAACAATTATTTAACATAAGTCATTCGCATACATCACCAAAGTATTCTCGTTTACTAACATCCAGACAATCATCCAAATACATATGCAAATAATGAATGCAAATGTACTAAACAACACGATTCAATAATGCATGTGCTACCATTATAGACAACACATATCCATCTCGCTCCTGAATCCCTACCAGAGGACCAGAGCACGCCAAATCATTAGCATCATTGTAACACCCTGTATAATATATATCTAGAATAATATCATACAAGTGTTATTATTTGGTACTGACACAATCATAAGTACATATTGGCATCATTTACATACTTGGCCATTTCTAAAACAATAAAGGCAACATATGGTACAAGATATGGAAAGTGCCAAAACAATAAAATCTAAGATCTAAGTACAATATCTGTCATTGTACAAAATACATAGCGGAAGATCTCAATATAAGCTTCCCTTGAAACATCCATGCACAACTCTACTTGTAACTAAACCTGCAAACCATACCTGAAAAATAACAACAAGAATGGGGTGAGATAATAATCTCAGTGAGTTCCCCTATCTTATGGATTCACTCGGCTCTACATGGTTCTAATTAAATTCTAACTCAAATCAAAGGAAAAAAGGAATAAGACTTGAGTTCACTAAACACGCAATGTATGGAAACATGTCTCTTAAGTCCACCAACTCAAATAATCACTAGCTCGGAAACCGTACTAAGGCATCTTTCCCCAGCAACCCAACATCTAGATTTATCGACACAGGTCACGGATCCTTATATCATACTTTTACATACGAATGGATTCGAATTCTAAGGGACTCCTCAACCTTAAGAATCGTCGCTTCCTATGGGACTTCCAACCCATTTCAAGCCTTTTACCCGGAGGCTTTATTCGCTTATGAGGACTCAAACCTATCATAGTATTGGTTCGTACATCCCAAAGGAGCTCTACATAAGCATCAACTATTGGGAAGACACAAATAAGGTCCAACTATGTGATCAAATATAACATAATGTGATCGTATTTGACAATCACAAGGTGATTACATTCACCTATATCATAAAACAACATATTAACCATACATGTTCCAACAATGCATCTCACTCACAACAATGGTAACCATCCATCCATGACACACACCTAGGTATCATATTGCATGAATGTCACCTTCTAGTATATCTAAGTCATACTCGTAACCTAGTTATCTTTTTAATCTATTTACCTAGTTTTAAGCCTAGGTTTCCTCACTTATCTTCATATTATTTTAAGCATGTTATTCATAATCAAAGCATGTTATTCATATATTTAGGTGTCGATTAGGATCTAATTGATTTTCAAAATACGCTTTCTAATTAAAATGGGCGAGCGAGAGAAAAATCTCATGGTTAGGGAGTGTGACTTTAGTCAATAGCGCGAGAGTGTGAGACGGAGTCTTTAAACCAATATTTTCTACGGAACTCAGTTTAATTATAATTAGTGCCCAAAATCTACATAGTCCCTTAGGAATGCGTAATCCATATTCTGACCTCTTTTTATGATTATTTCCAAACCTTTAGTAAATTACTATTTTATTCCCGTCCAAATTTTTTTAATCATTAGCCTTTGCTTTACATAGCATCAATAGATAATGGTAGATTAATTATTAGTATTTGTGGGTTCTATATATTTTAAAACTACGTGATAGACTGTATACTTGCAGTTAGATTCCGATAGACTCGTAAGGTCGCGATCACACGGTCACCCGACGAGCAAGTAATGAGGCAGCTCGCTTCCGTTCGCCAAAGCTCGTTCGGCGACGCTAGCATAAATTCAGCAGATGGTAGCATTCAAGGGGTTTTTTAACTACAATTCATACTTGATTCACCCACAAGCAAACATCAACACACAAACACTACACGGTACCATATTAGTCATGAACACTTCATGTCAAGCATATAACCTCCTTCTCTCACTTGATTCCTTGGTGAGAGTCAAGGTAATAAACTTTCCTAGACCAACAAAAGGTAGATTCGGAATACTTCGACCATCCATAATTATGGGAAATTCTCTCACTCTTGACAATCAAAATAATACACTCTCCTGAAGAACCTTGACACCTCTCACATACTCATTGACTGGGATCCTTTTCCCATCCAATATCCCTTGCACCTTATACTATACCGAAGCCACTTATTAAATGACTCGCAACCGACAACTCTCATCAATTACTTACAAGACCATCATGTATAGTCTATTCCATGATTAGCACTTAGTCTCATACTAGATCTTGTTTTGTTTTTCGTTGCTTACCACAGTTTTACTTCTTAGAACACAATACTCAATGCTCAACAAAAGTGCGTTACTTTGCATCCATCTCAAGACTGGGAATCCATTACGTAAACTTGTGACCACAGTGCTACTACCACATATCTCATAATACCAAGGGGTAACTTCTTCCACTCCACTTCACGCTTAAAAAGTCTTCATGAGTGAACAACCATCGATTACACCTCCTTACTTAGCCTCAACAAAATCTTAATAACTCTATTGTACATCTGTCCAAAATACATCCTGTTACCACTTTCATATTACAACGTTGACATCGTTCTCCATTTTGTGTTTTCTTCTCTCCCTGTGGTATTTCTCTTAATTCAAATCATAAAATCATCCTACTTGAGTTTCCTTGAATCCAAATTACTTACTCTGTCTCTCAACACAAACCTCATCCCTCTAATCTTACTAGAACTCTGGATGTTACATAATGCTTATCCCCTTTCTGATCCATCTCTCTTTCAACATATCCTTTGGTAATTCCACACTCCCATAGCGTGCTTCCATTAACAATGAATCTCTAACAAACTATCCTGAACTCCATCTCCCTTCCAAGACTGAATATAATTAATTTATCCCCTACTCATCGTCTGGTACACACATGTTTCACTTGAAATAAGCAGTCGTGTCATCGAGTCTCCTCTTACACTTCACCACTACCTTAGACCCTTACAAGGATGTTGAACGTCTTTAACCCTCAATCTCTCAACCACTTGGAAGGTACCATTCCGAACATATTCCTTGAATTACTCTCGTTCATCCAAGATGCTATAGTGACCTTAGAAACTAAAACTCTCGCAACTATCTCACTTCCAGGCCTTATGTCACACGTGCAATCAGACCATCCTTTCTCCTTCACTATATGGAATTACTTATAATTCTTATTCTATACCAGTGAGTCAATCTTGTTCTACTAACAGATTCACATATTCCTCAAAACTCTAACAATTCACCTGATAGAAATCCTTAACTTCTCGATTCCATCAGCATTACAGGATTGCTTGAACCTCTATTAAAACTTCAACTGAGCTGATCGGTTCTCCCTATATCCAAATCTTAGCTTGAGCCTACCCTCAAGGCACAAGTTCCACCAACACTTCAAAATCCCCGTGGGCTCTCAACCATGATTCTACTTACCACGTACATAGCATTAGGTTGATCAGGCCCAATACTACATAACGCGACATTAAGAATCATGTTGGTAAGACACACTTGTGAGGCATGAATAGATTTACTTATGATGTTTCAAGGCTAAGTCGAGGATACAAACTGCTCTGATACCAACTATAATGCCCCGTATAATATATATTTAGAATAATATCATACAAGTGTTATTATTTGGTACTGACACAATCGTAAGTGTTTATTGGCATCATTTACATACTTGGCCATTTTTTAAACAATAAAGACAATATATGGTACAAGATATGGAAAGTTCCAAAACAATAAAATCTAAGATCTAAGTACAATATATGTCATTGTACAAAAGACAGCGGAAGATCTCAATATAAACTTCCCTTGAAACATCCATGCATAACTCTACTTGTAACTAAACCTGCAAACTATACCTAAAAAATAACAACAAGAATGGGGTGAGATAATAATCTCAGTGAGTTCCCCTATCTTATGGTTTCACTCAGATCTACAGGGTTCTAATCAAATTCTAACTCAAATCAAGGGGAAAAGGGAATAAGACTTGAGTTTATAAAACTTGCAATGTATGGAAACATGTCTCTTGAATTCACCAACTCAAATAATCACTAGCTTGGAAACCGTACCAAGGCATCTTTCCCTGGCAACCCTACGTCTAGGTTTATCAACACGGGTCACAGATCCTTGTATCATACTTTGATACAAATGTATTCAGATTCTAAGGGATCCTGAACCTTAAGAATCGTCGCTTCCTATGGAACTTCCAACCCATTTCAATCATTTTACCCGTAGGCTCCATTCGCTTATGGGGACTCAAACATGTCAATGTATTGGTGTATACATCCCAAAAAAAGCTCATAAACTCTTGGGACGGCACAAATAGGGGGTAGTTTCCGACTATGTGATAAAATATAACATAATGTGATTGTATTCGACAATCACAAGGTGATCACATTCATCTTAATCATAAAACAACACACTAACCATACATGTTTCATACAATGCATCTCACTCACAACTATGGTAACCATTCATTCTTGACACACACTTAGGTATCATATTGGATGAATGTCACCTTCTAGTATATCTAACTCATACTTGCAACCAAATTATCTTTTTAATCAATTTACCTAGTTTTAAGCTTAGGTTTCCTCACTCATCTTCATATTGTTTTAAGCATGTTACTCACAATCAAAATATACATGCGTACTTACATACATACACACACACACACACACACACACACATATATACATATATATATATATATATATATATATATATATATATATATATATATATATATATATATATATATATCACACATAAAACACATATAATAACATAAATTAGTCAAGCATAAATAATGCACATAAGTCATGTGATCACCACTATCCTCTACCAAACATTCTTGGTTGATTCATGATCTCACAATAAATATGACTTTTGGAGTCAAGCACCACACCAAATAGGACTTTTGGAACAAAGGTTCCTCACCAAATATCAAACCAATTCTCGTGGTGTTCTTCAAATTAATAGGTGTTAATCTTCACCCGTTCACATATTATTCCACAATCACTTCAATTCAATACTATGATATCAATCAATAACATATATACATATTTATACTTTTATCATGTAGAGCATTAGAATAGCTTTCCAAGGCTTATGACCGTGCTTCGATCTGAGTTACGATTCTCAAGATATTGGGAAACAATAAACCAAAATTCTGCATACTATCATGGTTGCCCGGTGAGAAGCTGATGCGTGTTATCCTCAAGTATACGGATTACGTCAGAGTAATATAAAAGATTTATCGATCCCACAGAGACCAATGTCAATCTATCGATTACTATTGTTACGTTGTTTATCTAAGGATAATAAATATCAGAGTAAAAGTTTTCTACAGAACGAAAATAGAAATAAATCAGATAAATACTATACTGGAATGTAATTCACATCAATCAAACAATACTCCTATCATCTAAATAATAACACTTACCGGACAATGTTTTCTTCTTTGAAAAAGAGTTAATTAAAAAGGATCTGCCGCGTTAGCGTGATCGGAACCAGACCTAACCGTTAATTTATACCAGCTGCTCATGCTGCACCGGTCGCTCTCTGCGTTAAAGTGATAAAGTCCTTTTTTATGTAATTACCTCTAAGACTTAGTTAAAAAGTGCTTTCGATTGAAAATATTTTATACCAAAGGGTTTCCGGCATATGCTCGGCCAACCGGATCCTAAATCTATAAACGTGTCCGAAAATAGTTTAAAATCTCTTTCTAATAATATAAAAATTTCCTAGTTAATCAATAAAGTGCTTTCTCTATATTTATCAATTAACAACTAACAAACTCTTTTCTAAAATGTCGGACGGCTTTCGATCTTACCCGATCTAGTCACAGACATTACGTAAACAAAAACACGGTCTCATTTATGTAATGAGCGATCAATTAAAGTTCAGAAGAGTTTAATTAAAATCAAAAACAGCCCCTAAAGTATTTCTAAAGAGATGACATGTGGAGTACCATCGGAACGACGATCCTCACATCCCAGCACGAGGGATTTAGCTGGACATGGTAACTAAAAACATAACAATAAATTGGTTTGCAAAGTAAAGCATTTATAAGATAAAAACATGCAAAATGTGAGAGTATACTTTGAGAGAATAAATACAAGTGTCACGCTTGAGTTCAGTTCCGAAAGATAAACAGATCACACAGAAACTTAAAATAACAAAGTAAGGGCAGAGATAGAAAATAAATGAATGTAAAGCAGTGCAGGAAAATAAACGAATACAAAAGCAATGCAGAATATAATAAAATGCAATTTATAAAAGAAACCTGCTCCAAAGCGGATACTGAATCTGGTACAGAGCTGGAAAGTAAATTGCGGGAAAGTAAATAACTTCAAATATAAACACTCCTAACTATAGTTGCTCCAATCTAACTAACAACGATAGTGAAATAACCCCTCGATGTGACGGACTATTGCTTTACAAAATAAACTTTATGCCTAAGGTTGGAAACTAGGATTGGATAATCCAAAAGTGAAAATACAAGTCTTTTTTATAGTAGTCATGAAGTTGTAACTGCCTCTCATCATTATGAAAAAATGGCTGAATAATAATTTTCTTCGTGTGTAACTGCTTCTAACGTTTCTGACCGTTTTCCTGTTACAACGGTCGGCGCCCGCCGACCCCCTCTCAGCGTCTGCCGAGTGTTCCTGTGGAATAAAACGCATTTTGTGACCGTTGGAATTTGGGCGAAACCCACTACTCAAATGGCGTCCTCTATGGCGTTCGCTGAGTGAAACGGTTAGTGTATAATTTGCACAGAAAATCTCCGTTTTAGCTCCGTTTTGCATCGTTTCTTCATTGCAAGCTCAAATCAGGCAATGTATCTAAAAGTAAAACAAAATACCATAATAACAATGGAAAATTACAAATAAACAACAAAAAACATGTGCAATCGGGGTCAAATATACAGTGTGATTTGGTGTATTCAAATTCTCCCACACTTAAACTTTTGCTTGTCCTCAAGCAAACTCTCATAAGCAGAGAAAAACAGCAAACATACAAGTATCTTATCTGGGCTAAAGACTTAATTTTGATCAATGATACATCAGTAGGTACTAGCTCATGAACTAAGGGTATCTTAATGACTCTTTCCGCGATTTGCGGGCATAAGTTCCTCTCCTACACAAACCAATCCAAACCATGATGTTATACTTAGGCCTATCTTACTCATTTCTTTCTTACCCCTTTTCATTCAGGCGCAGTCACATTAAGCCCGTTATCTTTCACTCGCATGGTGAACATAACCTGTGGTAATCCTGATTCTTTTGTTATATCAATGCTTTGATACTTTTTTGCAATTCTTTTTTTTTTTCATTCTTTTTGATATATAATTTTTCTTGCAATTTTTTCTAAAGATGCTTTAGCATCTTCTTGGATTTTTCTTTTTCTTTTCTTTTTCTTTTGCAGGATCTTACCTATTTGCATCAGTTTGTCACTTAGCGGTGGCTAAGATGGTGCTGACTGCTAAGATAAACTATTTAAGGGTAAGTGATGAAGGGTGAGATTTTAAGGTCATCGTATAAAGAAAACTGGATAGGCTCCTATATTTGAGGAACTTACGGTGTAAAAACGATATCGATTTTTCAAAAAGTTTTCCCAAGCCTTTGCAAATGATACTTACTTGTCCTAATAGCCCAAATTTTCAAAATAAATGTTGTTTTCTTTGTTAAAAGATTTTTTGTTAAGGCTTAAGAATTGGGAAAATAGACAAACTACACAAAATGACTCGTCAAGCACATGTGAAATTTTTTTTAAAACAAACTAGACTATACTAGAAAGCAATAATAAAATAGAAATAGTAAAGACAACTAAAAACAGTAAATATCTCCTCCCACACTTAAACCGAACATTGTCCTCAATGTTTCGATAAAAGTGAGAAAGGGATAGGTGAAACCTGGCAATCAATCATGTCGGCCACTGGGGCCATCTCCATCATGCTCCGAACGTCTGGGACGACGGCTCCTACTGTGGTGTCGGGTGGTATGTGACAGCTTCATAGTAGGGTTTCAATATTTGTCCATTCACTAGAAAGGGACTACATGAATGATTTGCAATTTCAAATGCTCTAGATTTCAGGACTTTGGTGACCTCATAGGGTCCAGTCCACCTTGAGCGTAACTTACCTGGAAACAATCGTAACCTAGAATTGAAAAGTAGTACAGGATCGCCTACGTTGAACTCTTTTTTGGCAATCCTTTTGTCATGCCATGCTTTGGTTCTTTCTTTATATATTACGGCATTTTCATAAGCATTTCGGCGTAACTCTTCTAATTTGTGGATATCTAGAATACGTTTATCTTTGGCTGTTAAGTAATCCATATTAAGAGCTTTTATGGCCCAATAGGCCTTATGTTCAAGCTCAAAGGGTAAATGGCAAGATTTTCTGTAGACTAATTGATATGGGGTTGTTCCTATAGGGGTTTTAAAAGCGATTCTATAAGCCCACAAGGCTTCTTGTAGTCTTAAGGACCAATCTTTTCTAGAAATTGATACGGTTTTCTCTAAGATTTGTTTTATTTCCCTATTCGATACTTCTACTTGCCCACTAGTCTGCGGGTGGTAAGGTGTGGCTACTCGGTGTTTAACTCCGTATTTCTTTAAAAGGTTTTCGAATATCCTAGATATGAAGTGCGATCCTCCATCGCTCATTACTAATCGAGGTACTCCAAACCTAAGGAATATATAGTTTTTAAACAGTTCAATGACTACGCGAGTATCGTTGGTGGGTGAAGCTATAGCTTCAATCCATTTGGATACGTAATCAACAAATATTAGGATATACTTGTTTCCCATAGAAGATGGAAAAGGTCCCATAAAATCTATACCCCAAACATCGAATAGTTCTACCTCTTGAATATTTCTTAGAGGCATTTCATCTCTTCTTGAGACGTTCCCAGTGCGTTGGCATCTGTCACATCTTACAATGTAGGCATGAACATCGTGCCATAAAGTTGGCCAGTAAAGACATGCTTGAAGTATCTTAGCGCATGTTTTGGACGAGCCTAAATGTCCACAGTATGATGAAGAGTGACGATGTTTAATTATAGTTTCTACTTCTTCTTCAGGGACACAGCGACGGAAAATACCATTGCGCCTCTCTTGAACAGAAGGGGTTCGTCCCAATAGAAGTGTTTTACATCATGATAAAACTTCTTCTTCTGTTGGTAATTTAGATCAGGGGGTACGATATCAGCTGCTAGATAATTAACAAAATTTGCGTACCAAGGTACGGTTGTCACTGCGAGAGTTTTTTCAATATCTAATTCTAAATAGGGGTCAAGATTATCATCATGGAAAGTTCTAACTGCTCCTACTAATCTATCGTAAGCGAAATCATCATTGATAGGAACAAGATCTGGCTTTAGATATTCAAGCCTTGAAAGGTGGTCAGCAACCACATTTTCAGTGCCTTTCTTATCTCGGATTTCCAAATCAAATTCTTGAAGTAAAAGGATCCAGCGTAGTAATCTAGGCTAATCTAGCGAGCGATTTTGGACGTGGTTCTTAAGCACTACCGCTCTGGGTTACTACAGGTCGATTCATTTTTTATCCTATTGAAGCTAATGAAGGAAGGGAAATAGATTTCTCTAACTAACCCTGCTTTGTAAACTGAGGTCAAACAGTCAAACCTGTTGGTTTACAGATGCGATCAATGTGGGGGAGCCTCTCTTAGGTTATTTTGGTTGAATTTAGACTTTTGGTGGGGAATACGGACTCGGATGTTTTGATTGATATGTAAGGATTTGTGACCTGAGGTTTTTGATGTGGTGTGCTCGCTAAGATTTTTCTTTCAATCTTATGCCTATGTATTCCCGTTTACCGAAACAGGGAAATCAGAGCAATCGTAGTTCCTCCTATTCTATGGGAAGAAATGGTGTTTTGGTGTCTTGTTCAAAGCCCAAGACGTGAAGCAAAAGTCGGTTGGTATCTTGTTCAAAGCCCAAGATGTGAAGCTGAAGGGTTTTGACTTCAGAGAGAATTTGTCATCTCTAAAGGGGGTCTGTTTGTCACAACTGTTGGATGACTGATTATAAAGGAGAATTACTTTAACTGGGATATGTGAATCCAGAAATGTCATAATTTCCTTTATAGGGGCTTTTTAACCTGAAGGAGAAGACTTTAACTCAGTGTAGAGCAATGTTATCTTTCCTTAGGAATTTCTCATGCTAAAAGAGGGACAGTGGCGTGGATGTAAATAATCCAGAGGCTTGCCGCATACAGCAATTAGATGGGGGAAAAGGAGTTGTTGATGTTTGTATGCTGTGAGCAAGGCACATATTTTGATGCTAAAAGGTTTATTGACTCAACCGGGGTTTCCTTATACAAAGCCTAAGAGGAGGCTATTGGCCCAATAAGAGGGTGTTTTTTGTATGTGTCTTGTACGAAGCCCAAGATGGAGGCTAAAAGGGTTTGAATCAACAATGGAGTCTTTTATACTCACCAAGAGAGTGATTTGTATCTCGTACGAAGCCTGAGATAGAGGCTAAAAGAGGATTGAATCAACAAGAGAGTCTTTTATACTCAACAAGAGAGTGTTTTTGTATCTCGTACGAAGCCCGAGATAGAGGTTAAAGGTGATCGACTCAACAAGAGAGTCTTTTATACTCAACAAGAGAGTGTTTTTGTATCTCGTACAAAGCTCGAGGTGGAGGCTAAAAATGTTGTTTGACTCAACAAGAGAGTCTTTTATACTCAATAAGAGAGTGTTTTTGTATCTCGTATGAAGCCCGAGATGGAGGCGAAAAGGTGTGACTCAATAAGAGAGTCTTTTATACTCAACAAGAGAGTGGTTTTGTATCTCGTACGAAGCCCGAGATGGAGGCTAAAAGGATTACTGTTTCAGTTAAGTGGCAGCTACAGTATGTTGGTTAAAAGAGAAAATCAGTTCTTATAAAGAGACTGATTAAAGGTAAGGCTATGCTTTGGGATTTGATCAGAGGATCGGGGTTATTTCCTGTTCTTTAAGGAAATGGGAAATCCAAAGGGGATTCGAGACTGTCCAAGTCTACGGGTGTTCTTTTTTACTTGAGAATGCCTTCGAGACTCAAGAAGATTAGTCTGTCCAAGTCTACAGTTTTATCTTTTGTACTATGCTTAAAGAAACAGTAGTAGTACGTTCACGGTAGAAAGATCTAGACTCTTTGAAAGACTGTTTTATTAAGATGACTAATTTCTATTCCTATACCTCTAGGAGGTCGTCGGGACAATTTGTACGAAGCCCAAGAGGAGGCTCTCTTCCCGGAGAAAGAATCCTTATACGAAGCCTAAGAGGAGACTGTGAATACTTCTAAGAAGACGACGGGTCCTTATACAACGCCCAAGAGGAGGCGGGGATGCTTTTAGGAAGCCTGTGGGTCCCCAAATCCCGAGAAGTTCAAGACAGGCTATTCACGGGGAATAGATCAAGCCAAGAAAGTTTGAGAATTTGGAAGAAACTCAAGAGATGCCATTCACGGAGAAAAGATCATCTATGGGGAGTAGAGTTTCTTTGACAATTAAGGGTGACAGCCAAAGAGAAGATTGTATCTAGTGCTCTTATGGGGGATCTAGTTTAGTCTATTTAAGAGTGATCAACAGGGCTTAGTGCTAGACGTAATTGCCGGGGAAACTCTAAATATTTATACTAGTATTACACAGTTGATATGAGTTTATGAAAGAAGACTTACAGTGAAACAGCCCCACAATACAGTTATATGTATATGAAAGCGGGTAAAGAAATCATATAAACACTTACTCGGTTGTAGAGCTTCCATGCTGTTTGGGTTAGTTGTTCAACAAAGAAAGATTTGAAAACAACAGTATATTTCAAAATCCAAGGAGAAAGTATTTTGAAAAGAATGTTAGGGCTTACAACTCAAGGAGAGGCCCAGGGTTTTATCAGTGATCGCACTGTCATTTTGTACAGGGACTTATACAAGTGACCGAGGCCCAAGAAAGGTTTTTCTGTACAAAGGGATGGGTCTTACACTCTCTCAATAGGCCCAAGTGTTTAAAAAAGGAATGGGGCTTATAACACGAGGGTAGGCCCAGATGATTTGTTTTTGAAATGGCGACCACGCCGAGGTTTTCTTTTAACGCAGAGGGACTTATACAATGTCTAAGGCCCAAAATTGTTTTGGTTAAAAGGGGATTGGGTCTTACACTCTATTAGAGTCCCAAAAAAGTTTTGTACAAGTGATGGGGTTTACAACTCGAGGAGAGGCCCAAGGTCATTTGTTTGAAACGGGCGATGATCGCGCCGAAGTTTTTGAAAACGCGGTGGGTCTTATACAATAAGTGAGGCCCAAAAGTTTGGTTTTCAAAGGGGGTTGGGTCTTCCACTCTAATAGAGGCCCAAGAGTTTTTGAAAATGTTTTGTGAGGGTGAAAATCAAAGAAACCCTAATTTGTTATTCTTTAAAAGGAAATATTTAAAGAAAATCAAATAAAATACCAAATAAGTTTGGATAAACCATTTGTGATTTTTGTTTAACGTTTGAAAAATGAGGGATTAATCACAAGGAATATTAAAACTCACTTGGTTTTGATTTTCAAAGTAAATATTCACTTTTAAAATGTTTAAGAAACATTAAAAATGAATTTATTCACAAAAATACTAATTATATTAAATAAATAATATAAACTTAATTTTTTTGTGGAATAAAATATTTCAACATTTTTGTGATTTTTTTCAAAAAGAACCAATAAAAAATAATTAAAATTGAAAGAGTTATTAATTTTCCAATTAATTTATAAAACATGAAAATATTGGAAAAAATAGCAAAAATGTGAGAAAACACAAAATGGCATGGGTGGGGTTTGAACCAATGACCTCAAGGTTATAGGGCACGCGCCTTACCACTGGGGTGGTGATACATCCATTGCTTGAAGTGAAACCACAAATATACAAGGCTTGCCTTGTTTTCTAGGCCTGGCCAAGGCAAGGCAAGGCAAGTTTTGCCAAGAAACGGGAAGGTCCATAACTTTCTCATTTCTCCATGGTTGGGGACAAAATTTATATGCATCTGGCCTAGAATTTCATAAGGAATCCAATGGTGGTGGTATTTTTTTCAGATTATACTCCCTCCTCAAAATTCGATAGTGGTTTTGAAAAAGGCCTATAATTGCATTTTCTATGCTAAACTTTGATACAGGCATGAATTACATGATGAATTAGTTCAAACACAACATATATAACATGTATGAGGTGTGTATGATCAGTGGACTTCAAAGTAATGCATATTTTGGAAAGTTCAAGTCATGATGCTTACCTCTTTTTGAGCTTTTGGAGTTTTTGTGCAATCTGTCAAGCCTCTTGTTCCAGAAATGGTTTGGTGCTTTGGACACCCTCAAATGATCCCTTAGAAGCTTTTAGGATGAGTGGAATCAGCTGGAACCTGCAAAAACAAAAACTGGCCCTTTCTTGCAAAAGGGGTTAAAATGGCCAAAATAGAAACTCTCTCAAATGGTGTTCCAGATGGGGGGAACCATTTGGGACAGTTCAAGGATGATATTTGGAGTGTGTTTGAGGTTTTATCTGGTTTGGAAAGTGACTGATTCAAGACATGGCTTGAAAAATGCACAAAAAGGCCTATTTTGAGGTTTTGAGAAGTGACTTTGTGATTTTGGTATTACAAATCACTTGTGATAGTTTGGATCACCTACATATGATGTTTATGAGGTGTTAGGATCATGAGATGTGATGGAAATGCTCTCTAACTCAAAAACTCAGAGTTACCTTGCTAAAGAAGGCATTTTGGCCTAAAGAGAGGGATTTTGAGGAAATCATCTGTTTGATGGCTTTGGTGTACTCAAACTGAGCACAAATGATCTCTATTTATAGTAGAGCAAGTTTGTTTTGGGATCAATAGTGAATGGCAACTGCAGCAGAGGTTTGGCCAATGTTGGCAAATGAGAATCCAAGTCTCCTCTAGACATTGACTAGAGGTTAGAGCATAGAGCTGTGGTTCCCTAGTTGTTGGATCATTCTTGACTGAATTCAGTTTCAAATTTGTAAGTCCATGCCACCTTGGTGCATCCATTAAACGCTCCAACCCAAAATTGGAGTCTTGTCCCTCTTTTAGGGATTTCTAGGTTTGTCATGCTACTTCTTATTCCAAAGACTTTGGAGGCTTGGCTCAGTGTTTGTCCCCTTTAGATTTGATCCTCAGATGTGTTCAAGATGATGATAAGGCTTGGAATTAGCTGATTTTGCCAAATCGAGCAAAAATGCAAAATTCTGCCTAGCCTTGGTAGTTTTCAGCAAGATGGCTCAAGTGGAATTTGGTGATGTTCTTGGTCATTTTGGAAAGTCCTTATATGATACAACAACTGTTTGATCATATTTGGTTTTGATACTTTTTGGATCCAAGTGAAAAATGCCCCTACATTTGGAAAAAAGTGAAGGCAGATCCTGACTTAGTGAAAATTTCACTAAGTGTTGGAAAAAGTGACATTTTCACTTTTTGTGATTTTGATCATTCCATAACTCAAAATCCATGAGGAATTTGGAGGGAGGTCAGTTCTAAGATTTTATAGAGGGTAATTAGATCTACAAATCAAGCTTTGGATGGGGAAAAATGGCTTTGTGGTTTAGGAGTTATGATCCTCCAAAGTTGGTACCCTTGCCATTTTGTTCATAACTTAGAAAAATTTCTAAGTTTTTATGGTTACCCCTTTTACAAGTTATCCCACTTTTCTTGATTTTTCTTGATGAATGATGATTAAAATCATACATTAACATCATTTTAGGGTTAAAAACCATAATTGTGAAAAATCTCAAAAAGTCAAAGTTGACTTTTGTGCACAGTTGACTTTTTATCAGATGAATTCCAAATTATGTCATCCTTTAGGAAATCATGTCTTTGACCTAAATCAAACTTGATGGACATGTTCCATGGGTGTTATAGGGTATATTGAATCATGTCCTAGGGTTTGGGAGCATGTCCTGGTCAAAAGTCAAAGCTACAATTGACTTTTTCTCGCAAAACCCTAATTGTGGCTCTGATGAAATTGAGACTTGTTGCTCAAGCTTCCTGGACCAATCCATTGTTACAAATGGATCAATGTGGTATATTGGAGATCCTCAAATCATGTCTTGAGGTCTTGGCTTATGATTTGTCCCAAAAGTCAACTTAGGGGTGAATTAGGTCAAGAAACCCTAATTCCTGATTTTTGATGTATGCATCCCTTGTGGCTAAATTGACTTGATGATTGGGTTTATGATGTCCCTTGGAGCATCATAGGTTATGCCTTGAAGCATTAGCTCATGCCCAGAGGAAAATTTCCATCTGGAGGCCCTGGTCGACCAAAACCCTAATTTGGTGACACTGGCGATCTCGAGGCTTGATCCACTTAAGAGGGAGCAGCCTTGTGCTTAATCCTTGAAGTGGGAGTCCTCTTGATCCATTGGGGATATTTGAGAGGTTTAGAAAAGTTGAAGATCATGTCATTCCTTGATTGATCCTTTGTCCAAAGCTCAGAGAGGGCTTGGAACCCTAAGTTTGATTGTAGTAAGTGTTCACCCATCTTTGGGAGACTGATAAGGCAAGATGGTTCATCCATATTGTGATGATGATTTACACAATGATGGGAAATCTAAGTGGTCAATATTTGGGGTATGACAGATGCCCCTATTTAATCTTCTTGGACCCGAAGGTGTGAATGGCGAAGGTATTCAGGCATTCGGGGTGCAAGAGGATTAAATATCAGAATACCCAAAATTTTGATGGTGTTTAGGGATGATAGCTCACGCATTCATCCTTTTTTGCTAAGCAATAATGCTTAGAAAAGGTAAAAACTTCCCCTCGATCCTGGTCTTCAGCCAAGGAACTGGTCTTAGTTTTCTGATATAAACTTCCCCTCGATCCTGGTTTCCTACCAAGGATCTGGTCTCAGTTGCTGAAATAAACTTCCCCTTGATCTTGGTTTCCTAAAAAGGATCTGGTCTTGGTTGCTGAAATAAACTTCCCCTCGATCCTGGTTTCCTACCAAGGAACTGGTCTTAGTTTCTTTTGTCAATAAACTTTATTGACAAGGGACGCTACATGTAGCGGTTTTCCTCAAACTTCTCGCCGAATTTTTCTAGGGAGATGCCATTCGATAGAAAAATTTTGATGTCAGAGTTGCTGGGGAACCCAGTCGTCTGAGTTGTAGAGGTGTACAAACTTCTCTGTCGGAGATGCCATTCGTTGACTCTACTGGGGAAAACGAGTCTCTTGAGAGACTTCTTTCAGCTTGGGGGATATTACATCATACTTTTCTCCGTATCTTCCCAGAGAAATGCCATATGATGTGATCCAATTTTTTGAGGTGCCGATGACCCTTTCATCAGCGGTCTTTTCAGAGAAAAATGGTTGTATTGTCAAATCTCTGCTTAAGAGGCTTCCTCTGGGGATTTTCCTTAATCCGGGAAAGCAAAGATATCATCTTCAATGGCGAAGAGTGACATTTGTCGAGGTTTCTCTGGTCTTTCAGAGGTTCAAGTTATCAAAGTGGTCAAGGGCCAACTCTAATCCAGAAATAAACTGGAGGAGAGAGATTGTTCAGACGCAACATTTCCTGACGAGGAAAGAACTGACAACTCGATTGAGATGACTATTATCACTAGGGGACAAGACCGACTAGAGAGATAGTGATGCAATATGACTATGAATGTAAATCAATAATGCATGATGCATGTATGTATATGCTGACAAAACTGACGCAACATACAAACTAACGGATGAACACGACTGGATACTCGGCCACAGTGGGGCATGTAGAAATATTGCTGGTTCAAGATAGCAATTTTGCCTTGCTTAGGAGAAATGGTCCCTGCGGGGAACAACCGTTGGTCGGGCTTAGGAGGTAAGAACTCGGCCGAGGATGTCAGATGGAGCATTCGTATCTGACATAGATGATCCTTCATTTAGGCATACTGGTTTAGAAGGAGTATTTTGATTCTGCACTTTGAGGTTCGTTTACTTCTGGAGAAGTGATCGATGTTCTTCTGATGTTCAACAGTCAAAAGAAATTACCACCTTTATTTTAAAAGCAGAAAAAGTTTTAACGAGTAAATTCATTTTTGTTTCGTTTCAAGAATCGTTGATCATGTTAAAATGTCGTACTGTAAAGCTAAAAAAAATAAGAATTACAAACAAAATCACAAGGGCTCAAATTTTATTGATAGGATGGAAATCAGCCAAACGCGTGATCCCATAAAGTATATACAAAGTTAGAAAATGGTAATTTACAGGGAAAATGGCTACGTTAAAACATAACGATCACTATCATTCTACCAACTTTGAATTCGGGGCATCCTGAGCTTCTGTCGAAGATGACCTTGACTGGAGTTTCTGATGGATGGCATGACTGCTGAGGAGTGGAACTGATCAGACGTAGTTACTTTCCATTATCCCTAACTTTTTCCTGGATTGTACTTTGAGATTTCCAATCCACCGGGATGATTTTTGATCATGTCTCTAATTTTTGCCTGGACTGCCCTTTCGGGTTTTCAATCCACCGAGACATTTTTTTTTTAGTTTAGGCGAAGTATTTCTTAACTACGTCAACATTTGTGGGGTAGGCAAATTCCTCTCCATCAATGGTTGTGAGTCTCAAGGCACCGCCTGAGAAAGCTTTCTTGACCACATAGGGGCCGTCATAGTTTGGGGTCCATTTGCCCCGGGAATCAGTGAGAAATGATTGTATCTTCTTGAGCACAAGGTCTCCTTTCCTGAAGACGCGAGGTCGGACCTTTTTGTCGAACGCCTTCTTCATTCTTTACTGATACAACTGACCATGGCATATTGTCGTGATTCACTTTTCTTAGATCAGATTCAGTTCATCGTGCCGACTTTGGCACCATTCAGCCTCTGTAAGCTTAGCTTCCATCAATACCTGGATTGATGGGATCTCTACTTCGATGGGGAGCACTGCCTCCATGCCATATACTAGAGAGAAAGGGGTTGCCCCTGTTGAAGTGCGGACAGATGTGCGATAACCGTGAAGGGCAAAGGGTAGAATCTCGTGCCAGTCTTTGTAGGTCACAACCATATTTTGAACGATCCTTTTGATGTTCTTGTAGCTGCTTCTACCGCTCCATTCATCTTGGGTCGATAGGGAGATGAGTTATGGTGTTCAATCTTGAACTCAACGCACAACTCTTTCATCATCTTATTATTCAAGTTAGATCCATTATTTGTAATGATCTGGCTTAGAACACCATAACGGCAGATGATATTGTTTTTGATAAATCGGACCACCACTTGTCGGGTTACATTAGCGTATGAAACTGCTTCGACCCACTTGGTGAAGTAATCAATGGCTACCAGGATAAACCGATGTCCGTTCGAAGCCTTGGGTTCAATCACACCGATCATGTCGATTCCCCATATGGAAAAAGGCCATGGGGAAGAAAGAACTTTGAGATACGTTGGCGGTACATGAATTTTGTCGGAGTATATCTGACACTTGTGACACTTCCTCATGTACTTGTAGCAGTCGGATTCCATGGTCAACCAATAGTACCCTGCTCTCAGAATTTTTCTTGCCATTGTATGTCCGTTGGCATGAGTGCCAAAGGATCCTTCGTGAATTTCTTTTATCAGTATGTCTGCTTCTGGTCTATCTACACATCGGAGCAAGACCATGTCAAAGTTCCTCTTATAGAGGGTATCACCGCTCAGGAAGAAGCTTCCTGCCAATCTTCTGAGGGTCTTTCTGTCTTTTCTGGATGCCCCAGGTGGGTACTCTTGTTTCTGAAGGAAGCATTTGATATCATGATGCCAAGTTTTATCGTCTATGACTGCTTCAATCGTGAAGATGTAAGCGGACCGTTCAAGGCGCATTATGTCGATCTTAGGTATGTCATTCCATTGACCTACACTAATCATGGAAGAGAGAGTGGCTAATGCATCAGCCATGTGGTTCTCATCATGAGGGATGTGATGAAACTCGATTCTTTTGAAGAAAGGTAACAACCTTCTTGCATAATATTTGTAAGGATCAGTCCTGATTGGTATGTGTTCCAATCTCCTTTGATCTGATTGACGACCAAAGCTGAGTCGCCATATACGTCCAAGTTCTTGATCCTTAAATCAATCGCTTCCTCGAGACCCATGATACAAGCTTCATATTCGGCCTCGTCGTTTGTACCCTTGAACGTAAGTCTGGCGGTGAAAGGAATGTGGGTACCCTGAGGTGTTATGATGATTGCCCCAATTTCGTTTCCGTAATGATTGACTGCTCCATCAAAAATTAGTCCCCATTGGGAATCTGGTTCTGGCTCTTCACTGGGTAGCGGTTCATCCTAGTCTTTCATTTTTAGATACATGACATCTTCGTCTGGGAAGTCAAATCCGACTGATTCCTGATCGTCAATCGGTTGATGAGCCAAATGATTGGCTAAAACACTTCCTTTAACAGCTTTCTGAGCGTGGTACTCTATGTCATACTCTGATAACAACATCTGCCAACAGGCAATCCTCCCCGTGAGAGCAGGTTTTTCAAAGACGTACTTGATTGGATCCATTTCAGAGATTAACCAAGTAGTGTGACGAATCAGGTACTGGCAAAGACGTTTGGCTGCCCAAGCCAAAGCGCGACAAGTTTTCTCAAGCATAGTGTACCGAGTTTCACAGTTGGTGAATTTCTTGCTCAAATAGTAGATGGCAGACTCTTTCCATTTGGTTTCGTCTTGTTGGGCAAGTACACACCCCATCGAGTCTTCCAAGACTGTTAGGTAAATGATCAGCGGGCTTCCTTCCACTGAAGGTGATAGAATCGACGGATTCAACAGGTATTCTTTAATACTGTCAAAAGTGGTTTGACAGTCTTCTGTCCAAACGCAGTCCTGATTCTTTTTAAGTAATTTGAAGATCAGCGCACATGTCGCGGTCATGAGGAATATGAATCTGGAGATGTAGTTCAAACGTCCCAAGAATCCTCTGACTTGTTTTTCAGTTTTCGGGGAAGGCATTTCTTGAATGGGCTTGACCTTGTCAGGATCAACCTCAACTCCTTTCTGGATGATGATGAACCCTAAGAGTTTCCCTGAACGGACACCGAAGGTGCACTTGTTGGGATTCAAGAGGAGTTTGTACTTCCTCAAACGCTCGAATAGTTTTAGCAGGTGGGTCACATGCTCCTCCTCTGTTCTAGATTTGGAAATCATATCATCGACATATACCTTAATTTCCTTGTGTATCATGTCATGAAACAGAGTAGTCATGGCTCTTTGATAGGTTGCCCCGGCGTTCTTCAAACCGAACGGCATTACCTTGTAACAAAAGGTACCTCATGGGGTAATAAATGAAGTTTTCTCCATGTCTTTCGGCACCATTTTAATCTGATTATAGCCCGAGAATCCATCCATGAAGGAGAAAACTTTGAACTTTGTTGTACTGTCTACCAGCATGTCAATGTGCGGTAAGGGAAAGTTGTCCTTTGGACTAGCCTTGTTCAGATCCCTGTAATCTACGCACATTCTGACCTTTCCGTCCTTTTTGGGAACGGGTACGATGTTGGCTAACCATTGAGGATATTCTGATGTGGCGAGGAAACCCGCGTCAATCTGTTTCTGCACTTCCTCTTTGATTTTGATGGCCATGTCCGGGTGAGTCCGTCTCAACCTTTGTTTTACTGGCGGACATTATGACTTTAATGGAAGGTGATGTTCCACGATGCTGGTATCCAACCCTGGCATATCCTAATAGGACCAAGCGAATACATCGGGAAACTCTTTGAGAAGCTTTGTCAAACCCTCTTTGGCAATTGGACTGAGCAGTGCCCCAATCCTGATCTCTTTTCTCTCTGTTTCTGAACCCAAGTTGACCATTTCCAACAGCTCTTTATAAGGTTCGAGGGACCTTTCCTCTTGTCTGAGTAATCGGGAGATCTCTTCTGGAATTTCATCGTCAACTTCTTCTTCAGCCTCAAATATCGGGAGCTCAAAGTTGGGAAAAGGCATCGGATCGTATGTTTCAACGGGGTTTGAAACAAGCAATCTGCATGACGTGATGATTTATGTTTAGAAGAGATAGAGATAATGCAAAAGTGTGTGCATTGTATTTTTTTGTTTACTGCTTATTTTTGTTATTGAATTGTTTTTTAGGATTACCATTTTCTGAAAAACGAAAAGAGAAAACAACAATTAATGCGGAAATTACAGAACAACGTTATTTTATTAAGGAACAAGTCGATTCTTGAAACTACAGCTCTATAAAACAAAACTCTGTCGCTTTGGACGAAGCGAAGAGGGAAATTTACAGAAAGTGAGCCCTATCAAAACATCCGTTACACCTGGGCAGGGTGAAAGGTTAAGATAAAGATGACAATTACTTTGACTTATGAACAATCTTCGGAACATCGACAGCAACCCATTGGCGGCGAACTCCTCGGTGAATCACAAAGTCTGGTACCTTCCTTGATTTGTCTTCAGAAATGACGCTGATTTTTGGCAGAGCAGGATCATTGGAATCTGTCTCCCAGGCAGAATTGTCGTAGGAGAATTCCTCAGTTGTATTTTGCATAGTATTTGTACTCTCAGTTGTATCTCCCCATCCAGTGGGCTGGATGTCTTCAAGCCCGATACGAGAGCTTTCAGGAGCAGTGTATTTGACCATGAAGTCGAATTTTCCACTCGGTTGTCCCAGGGTATCCCACACTTCTTTGGAACTGGAGGAGCCACCTCTCTCGATGACGTTGACCTCGGGAAAAGCATAGTTAATAAATTATAGTCCTGCAAACGATGTGAATTCATCGTCGTGCTGGGTATTTTCAGGATAACCTGGGTGTTGATCCCATGACATGGTGGGGACGCAGGTATTCTTTTTAATGATGCTCAGCCGATTTTCATTGTTCGGCTGATTTTCTTGCCCTAAGTCTCCCGGATACAGCTGCCACATTGGCAGGCCATCCATTGGGCCATAATAGTTGTGGTCAAAGTTGCCCTTCATCAGAGTGTCCTCCTCTAATGAGTTTGGTGGAGCCCGACATCCTTCCGGATCACAATCTCCATATATCATTTCGACATCTGACCTGGGTATAAACCTCGGACTCTGTGTAGGAAAGCAAAAGGGAATTTGCGTTTCGTCCTGAGACGTATAACCTTCCTTGTTGAGATAGGACTCTCATTCTTCCTCCGTATCAGATGAATCATCTTTATTGATTGTATTCACTTCTTGAGTCACTAGGTGAAGGAAACCTCCACTGTGGAAGAAATTCTGAATGGGATGAAGACTTTCACCGTTAGCAGTTGTCTGGGTACAGGTTACAGAAAAGCCAAGACCCTTCTTTATTTTATTGTCAGTAGGAATGACAAGCTGCCCTCATCATGTTGTATTGGTACTCTCGACTGCTTTGATAGCATCTTTGTACGAGGAAATCGAGGTTCCTTTCTCTGATTGATTCTCATTGCTTACCGTAAGCGCTTGGAACTGAGTCCCAACAACCTCCTCGGATTCTACACAAGTAGATAATGACAAGTTGCTCACGAGCAAGGCTTGTTCTCCACATACTGTGACGAGTTGGCCATTCTGGACGAACTTTAGCTTTTGGTGGAGGGTCGAAGTGACCGCCCCAGCCTGATGTATCCAAGGTCCTCCTAATAAACAACCGTACATTGCCCGGATGTCCATGACCTGGAAAGTGACTTGGAAAGTATGTGGACCAATAGTTATGGGAAGGTCGACTTCGCCGATAACCATTTTTCTGGATCCGTCAAATGCTTTGACGACGACCTCGCTGGTTCTCATCGAAGGTCCTTTGAAGGATAATTGCATCAAAGTGGACTTTGGCAGAACATTCAGGGCGGGCCCTGTGTCTACCAGTACGCTGGCTAAAGCATCATCCTGGCAGTTGACTGTAATGTTGAGGCCATGTTATGACGGCGGCCTTCTTCAGGTAATTCCTCATCACTAAATCCCAAGTTATTGCAGGATGTGATGTTAGAGACAATGCTATCCAACTGTACGATGGTTACATCCTGTTCTACAAAGGCTTGCTCCAAGACTTTCTGTAGAGCCTCCCTGTGAACTTCTTAATTAAGTAACAGTGATAATACCGAGATCTTTGAAGGAGTTTGTAACAGTTGATCAACAATGTTGTATTCACTCCTTTGGATGAGCTTCAGCATCTCATCATTGTTTTTCAAAAGGTCAGGATTACTGGATTGACCGATTGGTGGATCGGGAACTTCTGTCTGAGGTTCCTTTTCTTTGCTGGGTTCTCCAACTCCTCTGTTGAAGATTCTACCACTCCGTGTTACTCGACTGATGTCTGCAATATTCACGACGGAGGGTAACGGAATTTCCTTTCCATTCTCGACTGTTGTTGCACCGTATTTGTAAGGGATAACCTTAGTTGATTCATACGGTAGTGGTCCCGGTAGATAGATGACTATGGGAGCCTTCTGATTTTTCTGACCATCGTAAGTAATTTCGATCCGTTCCCAATTGGGAACTCTCGATTCGTCAAGTAGAGGGATGATGGTACAAACATCCTTGTTCCTCTCATGATCGGAGATTATGACAATATCCTCGATTTGATCAGCGAGATAGTTGACTGATCCAGAATTTGACCATGGTTAAATCTCTTTGCGGTCCAACTGACTTTGAAGGGCTGCTTGCATGAAGTAGCATCCTTGATTATCCACTGAGAAAACTCCACACTGCTCATAGTTGTGTAGTGGCACCTGGCCACGTCCACTTTGAATACAGTGTAACCTGACGAGGTTCGCTTCCATCGACCAAACATCCTGACTTTGATATCTAGTAGGATTCCCGTTAGTGATACTAATTTGCTGGGTTGTCTTCTTCCATATAGATTAGAAGCCACCAGTGGTTCAAGAAGTGCTGAAGTGTTTCCTGGACAAGGGCACAGCCTTGATCATTTTCACAACCCGCTTTACAGCTCTGATAATCATGTGTAGTGAGAAAACCGAGTTGGATTTGTGTAGCGTGTAACTCCACCAGACTGATATTCATCAAGCGAATATCGAAGATTTGAACCATGTTGATCTGATAATGATTCCTATCATGGTAGTCTTGAATCCATCCAAGATCCATCTGACGCTGGAGGGCCTCTTGTACAAAAGAGCATCCATGTTTGTTTACCGAGCAAGTCAGGCAGGAATTATAATTGTGACGCAACAGATTATGATACTGGCTTTGCCTTAAGTACATTGCCACTAAATTGACATTCATCGCACGAATATCGTGATTTTTAATGATGTTGGAATTCATATAAACCATGTTAACTCCACGAACTCGATGCTCTTGGATCCATCCGAGATCCATTTGTTCATGTAGAGCTGATTGCACCACAGTACATCCTTGATTGGTTTTAGAGCAGATATCACACTGGTGATAATTATGAGGTGGCACATGGCCATATCCACTCTGTCTGCAATGCATCTTGACCAAGTTGGCCCTCAATAAGAGTACATCGTGAATTTTATAGACGTTGCTAGACTCCCCCTCTATCAGATTGACTACAGCCTTCTCATGTTGAGGCAGCGGGTTCGTGAGAACATTCAGATTTGTATCTTTGAAAGATAAAACCCCACTCCTAACAAGCTTTTACACGTCAGATTTGAAACTGAGACAGTTTTCTATGTTATGTCCTGGTCCTCCTTGATGGTAAGGGCAAGTCTGATCCACCTTAAACTAAAAAGGCAGATTTTCCGATACTGTAAGAGGAGACTTAGTCTGGACATACCCCTTAGCCAGTAGTAACGAAAATAGTTCTGCGTACGATACGGGTATAGGATCAAATCCTGGTGGCCACGTTGCACGGTTTTTATTGTATGGCGGACGAGCCTGCTGAAGAGGTTGTTGTGTCCTTTGTTGATTAGGTTGGCTCTACGCAATCTGAGGTTGATACGTAGAAACAGGCGCAGGGTTGATAGCAGGAGTCACAGCTGCTACTGGTTGATAACGTTGCCTTTGCTTTCCGAGAGAGATATTCCTAATATCTTGCTCTTTTTTCTTAGGGAGAGCACTACCATATCATTTTGTACTACTTGATGATCCAGCATCTTTGACTAGACGTCCTTCTCGGACGGCTTCCTCGAGACGCACTCCCATACCGACCATTTCAGTGAAGTCGTTGGGCACACTGGCAACCATTCTGTCGTAGTAAAATGAGCTCAAGGTCTTTAAGAATATCTTTGTCATCTCTTTTTTCTCAAGAGGTGGACAAATTTGAGCGGCAATTTCACGCCATCTCTGAGCATATTCCTTAAAGGTTTCCTTGTCCTTTTGTGACATTGATCTGAGTTGATCTCTGTCTGGTGCCATGTCCAGATTGTATTTATATTGTTGGACGAAGGCAGTGCCAAGATCTCTGAAAGTGCTGATCTCAGCGCTATTTAGACCCATGTACCATTTTAACGCGGCACCGGTTAAACTATCCTGAAAGTAGTGAATCAGTAGGTCCTGATTATCTGTTTAAGCTGACATTCACCGAGCGAACATCACTAAATGACTCTGAGGGCAAGAGTTACCCTTGTACTTTTCAAAGTCGGGTACTTGGAACTTGTGCGGAACTTTCACATTGGGGACCAAGTAGAGATCTGCGGCGTCCTTTCCAAATAAATCGTGACCGCGAATAGCTTGCAGTTCTTTCGGCATTTCCAGGAACTGCTCCTGGAATTCATTCATTCTTTCGAACATGCTTTCGTTTCCAGCAGAAGGTACCTGTGGAACTTGTCCTTCTGGGACAGTGTGCACCACAGGGGGTGGTACCGTTACTACGGCAGTGAATCTTGGCGCTTCCCGAAGTTTGTAACCTTCAGGAGTTATTGGTATGCCCCTGGCATCTTCACTTTCCCGAAGTTTGTAACTTTCAGGCCCAGCGGCTCCTGCTGAAGTTTCCGGATCTCCAATGATCGGTGGAATATATCCTTCCGGGATATAGTTAACAGGCATGCCCCAGGGAAGATCTTTCAGCATTCTGTACCTAGGATCATACTTCTCCACTATGGGCGTTGAGGTGATCTCTGAGATCACAGTTCTTTGTAGTTGAGCTTCTGCCATGGCTTGCATGTCGTTACGAAGCTTTCTCATATCCTCTCTCAGAGCGTCAATCTCTTCTTTCAACTCTCTGTTCTCTTCCTCGAGATCATCCATCTTTTTCTAACGATTGGCCCAAGTATTGTACGAATGAGACAGTTTGACTCTAGAACCGAGACACAAACGTGAGATTCGTAGGTAAGAAGAATACGTGACGTGAGAATGATGAATGCAATGATTATATTAATTGTTTTTTTTTTTGTTTAATCAAAATAAACTTCGACAATTTAGATTGTAAATATCAAACAGTGGGGAAACCCCATTTTATTGAATTCAAAGATTGCGGAAATGAAAATACAGTAAATTACAAGGTGCGGGAACAGAAACCTAAGCTAATGGGTCCCGAGTCCTCTCTGAGGAGAATTCGGGTGCTGATTCTGGTACTTTCCTTTTCTTGGATCGGGGCTCTTCAGCTGTTGTCGGGTTGTCATTCCTTTGCCAAGTGAAAGGAGCGAGCAAATTCCTTTGGTCATCCTGACTTTCTACAGCATGTTGCTCCAAAATTTCGATCAGAGTATCCTTATCTTTCAGTAGTTGCTGTATTTTGGTACACTCTACATTGAGAATGCGGTACTTGTTCTTCCAATACCTCCTCTCCTGTTGAACTTTGTTGAGAGTAACCTGAAGTTTTTCTGTTTCAGTCATGAAGTACATGACAGATTCCCTTGGCGGAAGAACTCCATGACGAGGATATGGCATCTTTAGCTTGAGAGCTCTAGTTTGTACCCAGTGGAGGTAAGGTTCCACCGAGACACAGTTCGGTTTTCCTAGAGACTCCCGTCCTTTCTTATGAACATGTTTCCAAGTGTGCACTATTTCCATCTTTAGTGCCCTGTCATTTTCTCCTTCCTTGAAGAAAAGACCTTCCAGATGAGCATTACGCGGGACATGCCTCATCGGGTATCCAAATTGACGACGGAGTAAAACTGGGTGGTAATTGATTCCCCCTTTAGTTCCTATGAGGGGTACGTTGGGGAAGTTTCCACAACGATCAATAATCATGATCCCGTCATAAATCCTATTGCATCAATCTATGTCAGAGTTAGTGAGAGACATGATTTTCTGCGACCAACGTATGGCACTCTTATGATCCTAAAAAGCAACAGACTTAGGCAAATGAAAGATAAACCATTTGTATAGCAGGGGTACACAGCACGTGATCCTTCCTCCGCTGTACAAATTCCCTAAGTGTACAGCATGATACGCATCTACGAGCAAGGTTGGTACAGGGTTTCCAATAAGAAAAACCTTAATGGCATTGATATCTACAAAGTTATCGATGTTGGGAAACAAAAATAACCTGTAGGTGAGTAAAACAAAGATGCTCTCGAAAGCGGCCACGTTCCCTATACTGGCAAAGTACAGGGCTTTCTTTGTCAAGAACTGGGCCTGCAAACCTTGTATGCCACCCTTAGTGGTCAGGTGAGTCCTGACTTCTGATTCGTCCAAATAAATTGCTCTTGCAATGATTTGATCTTTTGGAATTTCTTCCCGTCCAGAAAATGGAGCTTGATCATTGATATGTAAATCAGTCAGATGAGAATACTCCTTCAGCGTTGGTGCGAGCTGGTAATCCAGGAATGTGAAACAGTGATAAACCAGATCGTAAAACTGAATGAGTGCCTCCATGATTCTTTCAATTATATGGACCCTTAACAGAGGTAGCAGACCTCCGTACTTGGCTCTGAAAGCATCAGTTCTTGTCGAGAAAACACCAGCGGGCCGGGAACCGTGCTAGGTGATGTTTTTCGAAGAACCATCAGAAGAGGGTAGTATCGCGTGACAACCATTTCCAATAGTTTACGCACTACTAAAAGAGATTTTTCCTAGGTGTATACTCAATCTTTCCACATGTGGCATCACACGCATTCCCATTAGCAGAAAAATAAACACAAATATCAATTAGGAAAAGCAGTATATATATTTGTCCTAATGTCCTAGACTTTTTAAGAGCTATGAATCCTATATTCCTGACAGAAAATGGCTCCCCGGAGGAGTCGCCATTCTGTGGCACCTTCCCAACTTAAAGATTTTGACCTAAGATCCTAGTGAAGTCAACAAAAATTCTTATCCCCAGTGAAGTCCCCAGTGAAGTCATCATTCTTCGGTTTCTACCCGAGAGATCAATACAATTGGAGCCCCACGGTGGGCGCCATTTTTCTGTAGCGAGCGATTTTGGACTTGGTTCTTAAGCACTGCCGCTCTGGGTTACTACAGGTCAATTCATTTTTTATCCTATTGAAGCTGATGAAGGAAGGGAAATAGATGTCTCCAACTAACCCTGCTTTGCAAACTGAGGTCAAACAGTAAAAAATGTTAGTTTACAGATGCGATCAATGTGGGGGGCCTCTCTTAGGTTATTTTGGTTGAATTTAGACTTTTAGTGGGGAATACAGACTCGGATGTTTTGATTGATAAGTGAGGATTTTTGACCTGAGGTTTTTGATGTGGTGTGCTCGCTAAGATTTTTCTTTCAATCTTATGCCTACGTATTCCCGTTTACCGAAACTGAAGGGTTGGTATCTTGTTCAAAGCCCAAGATGTGAAGCTGAAGGGTTTTGACTTCAAAGAGAATTTGTCATCTCTAAAGGGGGTCTGTTTGTCACAACTGTTGGGTGACTGATTATAAAGGAGAATTACTTTAACTGGGATATGTGAATCCAGCAATTCCATAATTTCCTTTATAGGGGATTTTTAACCTGAAGGAGAAGACTTTAACTCAGTGTAGAGCAATGTTATCTTTCTTTAGGAATTTCTCATGCTAAAAGGGGGACAGTGATGTGGATGTAAATAATCCAGAGCCTTGTCGCTTACAACAATTAGATGGGGGAAAAGGAGTTGTTGCTGTTTGTATGCTGTGAGCAAGGCACAAATTTTGATGCTAAAAGGTTGATTGACTCAACCGGGGTTTCCTTATACAAATCCTAAGAGGAGGCTATTGGCCCAACAAGAGGGTGTTTTTTATATGTGTCTTGTACGAAGCCCAAGAAGAAGGCTAAAAGGGTTTGACTCAACAAGAGAGTCTTTTATACTCACCAAGAGAGTGATTTGTATCTCGTACGAATCCCGAGATCGAGGCTAAAAGAGGATTAACTCAACAAGAGAGTCTTTTATACTCAACAAGAGAGTGTTTTGTATCTCGTACGAAGCCCGAGATAGAGGTTAAAGGTGATCGACTCAACAAGAGAGTCTTTTTATACTCAACAAGATAGTGTTTTTGTATCTCGTATAAAGCCCGAGATGGAGGCTAAAAATGTTGTTTGACTCAACAAGAGAGTCTTTTATACTCAATAAGAGAGTGTTTTTGTATCTCATATGAAGCCCGAGATGGAGGCGAAAAGGTGTGACTCAACAAGAGAGTCTTTTATACTCAATAAGAGAGTGGTTTTGTATCTCGTACGAAGCCCGAGATGGAGGCTAAAAGGATTACAGTTTCAGTTAAGTGACAGGTCCAGTATGTTGGTTAAAAGAGAAAATCAGTTCTTATAAAGAGATTGATTAAAGGTAAGGCTATGCTTTGGGATTTGATCAGAGGATCGGGGTTATTTCATGTTCTTTAAGGAAATGGAAAATCCAAAGGGGATTCGAGACTGTCCAAGTCTACGGGTGTTCTTTTTTACTTGAGAATGCCTTCGAGACTCAAGAAGATTAGTCTGTCCAAGTCTACAATTTTATCTTTTGTACTATGCTTAAAGAAACAGTAGTAGAACGTTCACGGTAGAAAGATCTAGACTCTTTGAAAGACTGTTTTATTAAGATGACTAATTTCTGTTCCTATACCTCTAGGAGGTCGTCGGGACAATTTGTACGAAGCCCAAGAGGAGGCTGGAAACTTTTAAGAAGCCGAGGGACAATATGTACGAAGCCCAAGAGGAGGCTCTCTTCCCGGAGAAAGAATCCTTATACGAAGCCTAAGAGGAGGCTGTGAATACTTCTAAGAAGTCGACGGGTCCTTGTACAATGCCCAAGAGGAGGTGGGGATGCTTTTAGGAAACCTGTGGGTCCCCAAATCCCGAGAAGTTCAAGACAGGTTATTCACGGGGAATAGATCAAGCCAAGAAAGTTCGAGAATTTGGAAGAAACTCAAGAGATGCCATTCACGGAGAAAAGATCATCTATGGGGAGTAGAGTTTCTTTGACAATTAAGGGTGACAGCCAAAGAGAAGATTGTATCTAATGCTCTTATGGGGGATCTAGTTTAGTCTATTTAAGAGTGATCAACAGGGCTTAGTGCTAGACGTAATTGCCGGGGAAACTCTAAATATCTATACTCGTATTACACAGTTGATATGAGTTTATGAAAGAAGACTTACAGTGAAACAGCCCCACAATACAGTTATATGTATATGAAAGCGGGTAAAGAAAGCATATAAACACTTACTCGGTTGTAGAGCTTCCATGTTGTTTGGGTTAGTTGTTCAACAAAGAAAGATTTGAAAACAACAGTATATTTCAAAATCCAAGGAGAAAGTATTTTGAAAAGAATGTTGAGGCTTACAACTCAAGGAGAGGCCCAGGGTTTTTATTAGTGATCGCACTGTCATTTTGTACAGGGACTTATACAAGTGACTGAGGCCCAAGAAAGGTTTTTCTGTACAAAGGGATGGGTCTTACACTCTCTCAAGAGGCCCAAGTGTTTAAAAAAGGAATGGGGCTTATAACACGAGGGTAGGCCCAGATGATTTGTTTTTGAAATGGCGACTACGTCAAGGTTTTCTTTTAACGCAGAGGGACTTATACAATGTCTGAGGCCCAAAATTATTTTGATTAAAAGGGGATTGGGTCTTACACTCTATTAGAGGGCCAAAAAAGTTTTGTATAAGTGATGGGGCTTACAACTTGAGGAGAGGCCCAAGGTCATTTGTTTGAAACGGGTGATGATCGCGCCGAAGTTTTTGAAAATGCGGTGGGTCTTATACAATAAGTGAGGCCCAAAAGTTTGGTTTTCAAAGCGGGTTGGGTCTTACACTCTAATAGGGGCCCAAGAGTTTTTGAAAATGTTTTGTGAGGGTGAAAATCACAGAAACCCTAATTTGTTATTCTTTAAAAGGAAATATTTAAAGAAAATCAAATAAAATACCAAATAAGTTTGGATAAACCATTTGTGATTTTTTTTCAAGGTTTGAAAAATGAGGGATTAATCACAAGGGATATTAAAACTCACTTGGTTTTGATTTTCAAAGTAAATATTCACTTTTAAAATGTTTAAGAAACATTAAAAATGAATTTATTCACAAAAATACTAATTATATTAAATAAATAATATAAACTTAATTTTTTTGTGGAATAAAATATTTCAACATTTTTCTGATTTTTTGCAAAAAGAACCAATAAAAAATAATTAAAATTGAAAGAGTTATTAATTTTCCAATTAATTAATAAAACATGAAAATATTGGAAAAAATAGCAAAAATGTGAGAAAACACAAAATGGGATGGGTGGGGTTTGAACCCACGACCTCTAGGTTATAGGACGCGCGCCTTACCACTGGGGTGGTGATACATCCATTGCTTGAAGTGAAACCACAAATATACAAGGCTTGCCTTGTTTTCTAGGCCTGGCCAAGGCAAGGCAAGGCAAGTTTTGCCAAGAAACGGGAAGGTCCATAACTTTCTCATTTCTCCATGGTTGGGGATAAAATTTATATGCATCTGGCCTAGAATTTCATAAGGAATCCAATGGTGGTGGTATTTTTTTAGATCATACTCTCTCCTCAAAATCCAATAGTGGTTTTGAAAAAGGCCTATAATTGCATTTTCTATGCTACACTTTGATACAGGCATTAATTACATGATGAATTGGTTCAAACACAACATATAAAACATGTATGAGGTGTGTATGATCAGTGGACTTCAAAGCAATGCATATTTTGGAAAGTTCAAGTCATGATGCTTACCTCTTTTTGAGCTTTTGGAGTTTTTGTGCAATCTGTCAAGCCTCTTGTTCTAGAAATGGTTTGATGCTTTGGGCACCCTCAAATGATCCCTTAGAAGCTTTTAGGATGAGTGGAATCAGCTGGAACCTGCAAAAACACAAACTAGCCCTTTCTTGCAAAATAGGTTAAAATGACCAAAATAGCAACTCTCTCAAATAGTGTTCCAGATGGGGGGAACCATTTGGGACAGTTCAAGGATGATATTTGGAGTGTGTTTGAGGTTTTATCTGGTTTGGAAAGTGATTGATTCAAGACATGGCTTGAAAAATGCACAAAAAGGCCTATTTTGAGGTTTTGAGAGGTGACTTTGTGATTTTGGTATTACAAGTCACTTGTGATAGTTTGGATCACCTACATATGATGTTTATGAGGTGTTAGGATCATGAGATGTGATGGAAATGCTCTCTAACTTAAAAACTCAGAGTTACCTTGCTAAAGAAGGCATTTTGGCCTAAAGAGAGGGATTTTGAGGAAAGCATCTGTTTGATGGCTTTGGTGTACTCAAACTGAGCACAAATGAGCTCTATTTATAGTAGAGCAAGTTTGTTTTAGGATCAATAGTGAATGGCAACTGCAGCAGAGGTTTGGCCAATGTTAGCAAATGAGAATCCAAGTCTCCTCTAGTCATTGACTAGAGGTTAGAGCACAGAGCTGTGGTTCCCTAGTTGTTGGATCATTCTTGACTAAATTCAGTTGCAAATGTGTCAGTCCATGCCACCTTGGTGCATCCATTAAATGCTCCAATCCAAAATTGGAGTCTTGTCCCTCTTTTAGGGATTTCTAGGTTTGTCATGCTACTTCTTGTTCCAAAGACTTTGGAGGCTTGGCTCAGTGTTTATCCCCTTTAGATTTGATCCTCAGATGTGTTCAAGATGATGACAAGGCTTGGAATTAGCTGATTTTGCCAAATCGAGCAAAAATACAAAATTCTGCCTAGCCTTGGCAGTTTTCAGCAAGGCATATTGCCATTGTCATATCTCATGGCTCAAGTGGAATTTGGTGATGTTCTTGGTCATTTTGGAAAGTCCTTATATGATACAGCAACTGTTTGATCATATTTGGTTTTGATACTTTTTGGATCCAAGTGAAAAATGCCCCTACATTTGGAAAAAAGTGAAGGCAGATTCTGACTTAGTGAAAATTTCACTAAGTGTTGGAAAAAGTGACATTTTCACTTTTTGTGATTTTGATCATTCCATAACTCAAAATCCATGAGGAATTTGGAGGGAGGTCAATTCTAAGCTTTTGTAGAGGGTAATGAGATCTACAAATCAAGTTTTGGATGGGGAAAAATGGCTTTGTGGTTTAGGAGTTATGATCCTCCAAAGTTGGTACCCTTGCCACTTTGTTCATAACTTAGAAAATTTTCTAAGTTTTTATGGTTACCCCTTTTACAAGTTATCCCACTTTTCTTGATTTTTCTTGATTAATGATGATTCAAATCATACATTAACATCATTTTAGGGTTAAAAAACCATAATTGTGAAAAATCTCAAAAAGTCAAAGTTAACTTTTGTGCACAATTGACTTTTTATCAGATGAATTCCAAACTGTGCCATCCTTTAGGAAATCATGTCTTTGACCTAAATCAAACTTGATGGACATGTTCCATGGGTGTTATAGGGTATATTGAATCATGTCCTAGGGTTTGGGAGCATGTCCTGGTCAAAAGCCAAAGCTACAGTTTACTTTTTCTCGCAAAACCCTAATTGTGGCTCTGATGAAATTGAGACTTGTTGCTCAAGCTTCCTGGACCAATCCATTGCTATAAATGGATCAATGTGGTATGTTGGAGATCCTCAAATCATGTCTTGAGGTCTTGGCTTATGATTTGTCCCAAAAGTCAACTTAGGGGTGAATTAGGTCAAGAAACCCTAATTCCTGATTTTTGATGTATGCATCCCTTGGGGCTAAATTGACTTGATGATTGGGTTTATGATGTCCCTTGGAGCATCATAGGTTATTCCTTGAAGAATTGGCTCATTCCCAGAGGAAAATTTCCATCTGGAGACCCTGGTCGACCAAAACCCTAATTTGGTGACACTGGCAATCTCGAGGCTTGATCCACTTAAGAGGGAGCAGCCTTGTGCTTAATCCTTGAAGTGGGAGTCCTCTTGATCCATTGGGGATATTTGACAGGTTTAGACAAGTTGAAGATCATGTCATTCCTTGATTGATCCTTTGTCCAAAGCTCAGAGAGGGCTTGAAACCCTAAGTTTGATTGTAGTAAGTGTTCACCCATCTTTGGGGAGACTGATGAGGCAAGATGGTTCATCCATATTGTAATGATGATTTACACAATGATGGGAAATCTCAGTGGTTAAAATTTGGGGTATGACAGCTTAGCGTCCTTTTTGCTTAATAGATATCTGATTGCAGCATGATCAGTGTAGACTATGATTTTTACTCCTACTAAATAGGATCGGAATTTGTCAATTGCAAAGACTACTGCCAGGAGTTCCTTCTCGGTTGTGGCATAATTTAGCTGAGCCTCATCTAAAGTCCTACTGGCATAGTAAATTACATGGAGTTTCTTATCCTTCTTTTGTCCTAAAACAGCGCCAATAGCGTAATCGCTAGCATCGCACATAATTTCAAAAGGTTGGTTCCAATCAGGAGGTTGAATGATGGGTGCGGAAATCAGTGCTTGTTTTAAGTATTTAAAGGCTTCAAGACATTTATCATCGAATTTGAATTCGGCGTCTTTCATAAGTAAGTTGGTTAATGGTTTAGTTATTTTGGAGAAGTCTGTCGGTAGAAACCGGCGTGTCCAAGAAAACTTCGGATTTATCTAATGGTTTTGGGTGGTTGGAGGTTTTCTATTACTTTTATTTTAGCTTTATCAACCTCAATTCCTCTTTCGGATACTATGTGTCCTAGTACTATGCCTTCAGTCACCATAAAATGGCATTTTTCCCAGTTTAGAACGAGGTTGACTTCTACGCATCTTTCCAGGATTTTCTTGAGGTTTGTTAAATAGTTTTTAAAATTGGATCCACATACCGAGAAATCGTCCATAAATACTTCCATGATCTCATCAAGGAAATCTGTGAAGATTGACATCATACAACGTTGGAAGGTAGCTGGGGCATTGCATAGTCCGAATGGCATTCGTCTGTAAGCAAATGTTCCATAGGGACATGTAAAGGTTATTTTCTCCTGATCATCAGGGTGAATGGGTATTTGAAAAATCCTGAGTATCCATCTAAATAGCAAAAGTAAGAATGCCTAGCTAAACGTTCGAGCATTTGGTCTATGAATGGAAGTGGGAAGTGATCTTTCCTAGTTACCTTATTGAGCTTTCTGTAATCGATACACATCCGCCAACCATTTTCTATATGTTTGGCTATTTGTTCTCCTTTTTCGTTTTGTACAGCGGTGACACCTCCTTTCTTGGGTACCACATGTACGGGGCTTACCCATTTACTATCGGATATTTGGTATATTATTCCAGCCTCTAACAACTTTAACACTCCCCTTTTTACTACGTCACTCATTATAGGATTTATCCTTCGTTGATGTTCTCTGGAGGGTTTTGCGTCTTCCTCCTGCATAATTTGGTGCATACACATGGAAGGACTTATTCCTTTGAGATCGGAAATATTATAACCTAGAGCTGAGGGATATTTTCTTAAAACATCTAACAATTGATTGGTTTCAGGACCATCTAACGTGGCACTGACTATGACTGGGCGGTTTAATTCTTTGTCTAAGAATTCGTATCTTAAATTCTTAGAAAGCTCCTTAAGCTCTATAAATGGTTTTTTCGGACATGGCATATGATCTGGGGTAAGTGCCAAGCATTCGTAAAGACTGTTATCTATGTAAGGTTCAGATAAGCGTTCGAATCCGTTGTCCTCTATTATGGGGATCGAAGGTAGTTTGATGGTTTCTACTGGATCTTCTTTATCTAATTCTCTTATGCATTCATCAATTATATCGATGGCATAACATAAGTCATCCATGACTGGTGCATTTAAGAATTGGGATAGTATAAATTTTACTTTTTCATTACCTACCTCGAATGTCATTTTTCCTTTCTTGACATCTATTATAGCTCCAGCTGTTGATAAGAAGGGTCTACCTAAAAGGATTGGGATCTCATTGTCTTCTTTAATGTCCATTACGACGAAGTCCGTTGGAATATAAAGTTTACCAAGCCTAACTGGGACGTCTTCCAAAATGCCAATTGGATACTTAACTGATCTGTCGGTTAATTGGAGAGACATCCTAGTCGGTTGCATTTCTCCTAGGTTTAACCTTTTACAAACGGCTAAAGGAATTAAGCTTACACTTGCTCCTAAGTCCAGAAGTGCTTTATCAATAACTTGGTTTCCCAAAACACAAGGTATAGAAAAACTTCCTGGGTCTTTCTCTTTCTTAGCAAGCTTATTCTCAGTAATTGAATTACATTCTAAAGGTTTAGGATCATCTAATCTTCGTTTGTTGGTTAGAATGTCTTTAAGGAATTTGGCATAAGATGGTATTTGGGTAATAGCTTCTGTGAATGGAATCTCTACGTGGAGTTTCTCAATCACTTTTATGAATTTCTTATATTGGTTATCTAATTTGGTTTGTTTAAGTCTTTGTGCGTATGGAACCAGAGGTTTGTAAGGAGGAGGTGGTACATAAACTTTTTCATTCTCTTCTCTTTCCTTAACTTCCGTATTCTTAGATTTCTCAGGTTCCACCAATTTCTCAACTTCTTTCTCAGGTGTGTTCATAACTTCTTTCTTAGGAGGTTCTGGATTATTCAACCTATGGTTTATAGGCCCATCGTAAGTGGTCCCGCTCCTTAAGGCTATAGCATTCGCGTGCCCTTTAGGATTAGGTTGAGGTTGTCCAGGGAATTGTCCTCCTGGTGTAGCATGAGTAGATTGTTGTTGTGCTACTTGAGAGATTTGGGTTTCAAGCATTTTGTTATGGGTAATTACAGAATCGAGTTTAGTACCCAACTGAGTAATTAGTCCATTCATGTGAATGTTTTGGTTCATGAAATCCTTGTTCTGCTATAATTGAGCTGAGATGAATTCGTCCATCTTTTTCTCAAAGTTTGATTTCTGAGGAGCATATGGTGCAGATTGGTTGGGTCTTTGAGTTTGGAAACCGGGTGGTCTTTGAGGTGTTGAATTTTGAGTAGGGTTATTATTCTTATAGGAAAAATTTGGGTGATTCCTCCATCCAGGGTTGTATGTGTTTGAATAAGGGTTTCCTTGGGCGTAATTAACCTGATCTGTGGTACTCTCGGCTAAAAGGTTGCATTCAGCTATAGTATGTCCTGAGGTTCCACAGATTTCACATCCGGGTTGTATAGCTCCTATGGTTGCTGTGGGGTTGATAGTCAGGTTTTCTACCTTTTGAGCTATAGTGTCCATCTTTGCGTTCATATGGTCAAAACAACTCACTTCATACACACCTCCTTTGGTCTCTTTCTTCTCCACCAGTGCTCATTCGGTTCCCCATTGGTAATGGTTTTGTTCCATATCCTCAATGAGAGCGCTAGCCTCGGGGTAGGGTTTGTTCATTAGAGCGCCACCAGCGGCAGCGTCTATGGTCATCTTTGTGTTGTACATGAGTCCATTATAAAAGGTATGGATTATAAGCCATTGTTCTAAGCCATGATGTGGACATGCTCTTAATAGTTCCTTATATCTCTCCCAAGCGTCGAAAAGTGATTCTCCCTCGCTTTGGGTAAATCGAGTTATTTCATTTCGTAGAACAACAGTTTTACTCGGTGGAAAGTATCTAGCAAGGAATACTTTCTTTAGGTCATTCCAAGTGGTTATACAGTTGGCTGGAAGGGAATCTAACCATGATCGGGCTCTATCTCTAAGGGAAAATGGGAATAGTCTTAGACGTATTGCCTCAGGAGGAGCTCCGTTCGCTTTTAAGGTATCGGCTAGTTGAATAAAGACTTTAAGATGTTGGTTCGGGTTTTCCGTGGAAAGACCTGCGAACTGGTTCTGTTGTACTAATTGTAATAGTGATGGTTTTAATTCGAAGTTATTGGCTGGTTTAGTTGGGTTAACTATACTAGAATGAGGTTCTTTGTTAGAGGGTAGGGCGAAATCCTTAAGAGGTTTAGCTTTTTCTTCGTCTGCCATTGCTCTTTTGAGTTTTCGAAGTAGAAGTCGAGCTCGGGCGTAACGTTCAGGTTCTTCTAATGGATCAACTAAGTTTCTGGTACTGCGAGTTATTCGCATTTACCAGCTAAGGGATGCCTTAGTCTAGACAGTGTAACAACTAGGTACGAAATTTTGACGTAATTGGTCCCCGGCAACGGCGCCAAAAACTTGATGCGTGTTATTCGCAAGTATACGGATTACGTCAGAGTAATATAAAAGATTTATCGATCCTACAGAGACCAATGTCAATATATCGATTACTATTGTTACGTTGTTTATCTAAGGCTAATAAATATCAGAGTAAAAGTTTTCTAGAGAACGAAAATAGAAATAAATCAGATAAATACTATACTGGAATGTAATTCACATCAATCAAACAATACTCCTATCATCTAAATAGTAACACTTATGGGGCAATGTTTTCTTCTTTGAAAAAGAGTTAATTAAAAAGGATCTGCCGCGTTAGCGTGATCGGAACCAGACCTAACCTTTAATCTATACCATCCGCTCACGCTGCACCGGTCGCTCTCTGCGTTAAAGTTATAAAGTCCTTTTTTATGTAATTACCTCTAAGACTTAGTTAAAAAGTGCTTTCGATTAAAAATATTTTATACCAAAGGGTTTCCGGCATATGCTCGGCCAACGGGATCCTAAATCTATAAACACGTCCGAAAATAGTTTAAAACCTCTTTCTAATAATATAAAACTTTCCTAGTTAATCAATAAAGTGCTTCCGCTGTATTTATCAATTAACAACTAACAAACTCTTTTCTAAAATGCCGGAAGGCTTTCGATCTTACCCGATCTAGTCACAGTCATTACGCAAACAAAAACACAGTCTTATTTACGTAATGACCGATCAATTGAAGTTCAGAAGAGGTTTAATTAAAATAAAAAAACATCCCCTAAAGTATTTCTAAAGAGATGGCATGTGGAGTACCGTCGGAACGACGATCCTCACATCCCAGCACAAGGGATTTAGCTGGACATGGTAACTAAAAACATAACAATAAATAGGTTTGCAAAGTAAAGCATTTGTAAGATAAAAACGTGCAAAGTGTGAGAGTATACTTTGAGAGAATGAATACAAGTGTCACGCTTGATTTCAGTTCCGAAAGATAAACAGATCACACAGAAACTTAAAATAACAAAGTAAGGGCAGAGACAGAAAATAAATGAATGTAAAGCAGTGCAGGAAAATAAACGAATATAAAAGCGATGCAGAATATAATAAAATGCAATTTATAAAAGAAACCTGCTCCAAAGCGGATACTGAATCTGGTACAGAGCTGGAAAGTAAATTGTGGGAAAGTAAATAACGTCAAATATAAACACTCCTAAATATGGTTGCTCCAATCTAACTAACAACGATAGTGCAATAACCCCTCGATGTGACTGACTATTGCTTTTCAAAATGAACTTTATGCCTAAGGTTGGAAACTAGGATTGGATAATCCAAAAGTGAAAATACTAGTCTTTTTATAGTAGTCATGAAGTTGTAACTGCCTCTCATCATTATGAAAAAATGGTTGAATAATAATTTTCTTCGTGTGTAACTGCTTCTAAAGTTTCTGACCGTTTTCCTGTTACAACGGTCGGTGCCCGCCACCCTCTCTCAGCGTCCGCCGAGTGTGCCTGTGGAATAAAACGCATTTTGTGACCGTTGGAATGTGGGCGAAACCCACTACTCAAATGGCGTCCTCTATGGCGTTCGCTGAGTGAAACGGTTAGTGTACAATTTGCATAGGAAATCTCCATTTTAGCTCCGTTTTGCATCGTTTCTTCATTGCAAGCTCAAATCAAGCAATGTATCTGAAAGTAAAACAAAATACCATAATAACAATGGAAAATTACAAATAAACAACTAAAAACATGTGCAATCGGGGTCAAATGTACAGTGTGATTTGGTGTTATCAGCAGCCAGCGAGTCTGGCTCACCTTTGGTTCACCCAGCGAACCTTAGGTAAAGCCCAGATAGAACCAAAATTGCGCCATGGTCGCCCGATGACCAACCAGCGAGCAGCTTGCTTTCCGTTTTCCAAGGCTCGACCGGCGACGCTATTAAAATAGCTTGCCTCGAGTTCGCCAGAGCTCGCCCGATGACTCAGTCAAAACTCAGGTTCTGCACAACGCGAAATGAAGGTAACCATGGCCAAAAACTCAACCCCACAAGTTCAAACAGCATCAAAACACCCAAATAAACATGTTATAACATTATTAAGCATGCAATTCATCAATTACAACATGAAAACAACATTTAATTCAATTTCAACACAACCTAACCCACCAATATTCTCATATTTTCTCCCCAAAAGCTACATTATCTAATGGAACTCATCTTGGATATGAAGAAAATTAGACGGAGTTGATGATGATGATGATGAATCCATAACTTCCTCTTCTTCCTCTTTTCTCTTCTCTTCTTCTCTTCTATTTTCTTTCTTTCTTCTTACTAACTTCTTCTTCTTTTTCTATTTTCTTTTTATCCACTCTTAAATATAATACATATAATATAATAATATGTAATGATATAAAATACCTCCATTTGATATTTTATCATCTAACACCAATTGACCAATTATTGTTGTTAACAAAATGTCCTCTCTTCACTTATTAATATTGGTCTGTCTCTTTTATTAATAATTTATCTATCTTCAGAGTTTACTAGTTACTCTATTGGTCCCAAATGATAAAGTTTAGAGCATTTATGAGTTCCAATTGTTCTAACTGACAAAGGTAGAGTACATAGCAACTCAGTTGATCTCAACTGACATCCAATTGAACATTTAAGGGAATATGGGATATTACAATCACCATAGGTAATGCTTCACTAATTCCTATATGGAATGATTGCTCGCTCCTGAATCCACACCATCAGACCAGAGCACACATAATTCGTTGTTATCACCATAAGGAACGCTTCACTAATTCCTCATTAGAATTAGCTACTCGCTCTTGAATCCATACCACAGGATCAGAGCACACCAAAAATTGGACCAAAGCTCGTACACCATGATAAATGATTCACCATAACATGCAATCTCACCAAAATTGATAAACATTAAATTATCACCCATATGCACACAATATACTTCATACAACACAAGTGAATCAATTCAATAATAGCATCATAAACAACATCATGCATTTCGAAACAGTGGCTAACTAGTAGCCTATATATAGCATAACACCAAAATTGAAACGATAAAACAACTCCACGCAACTGAGAGAATGATGATGTTCTGTCAGCGTGAAGGGTTACCCATTACCCCACACGTCACCCCTGTGGCATCCGTCTTAACTTATAACACCCTACTTCCTGGCTCAATAATTAATATATGAAATATAATTCTATCCAAGTAGGATGTTACTTAACAATCCAAGAAGTCAGAAAGTTACTTCATTTAATAAAAAATTATAGTCCACACAGCGGAATTAAACAAAAGTATGGCATCCATAGCCTCAACAAACCACCCACGCCAAAAGTGGTTCAATAATTACTTTAAATTAAAGATATGTAACATAATAACATAAAGAAAACAACTTGTTCCTCGATATTATGTATCAGAGCAACTCCACTAGTAGACTCGATCGATAGCAACATGAGTTGCATCTCCAACTACTCAGGTACCCGATTATCTATACTTCGAGGGAGCACAAACACAAAAAATATAAAAGGGGTGATAAATTCATTCATATAATAAATAGTGTATAATAATTGAGAGAAGTATTTATACACATAAATCACATTCATTCAAAATCACATTCTCACCACAACAAATAAACAAGCACAACATAATTACAATGCAATGAGACCCGACACCACTACACGATGCATGTGGTACCAATTTTCATCAATGGTTCATCATACAAACTTGATTCCCCTTTCAGAATCCCGAACTCCCCCTTCTGAGTTCCGAATAAGTCTTTCATCCCCCTTCGAACCTATGACTTATCTCCTTTAACATATTAACAATGAATGCATGACATGGTAATAATGCAATTAACACAACAATTATAATAATATTTAGTAATCCATAATTGATCACACAATTGTAAACATGCTTAAAATAATCCACCTTTTTGAACTACCACTAATATAATTAAACTTACCCTCTCAATCATTCATAACACATCAAATAATTTGTCAATATAGATATCGTTCATATTTGTCACCTCATACACTTCTTTCCCACATGCTACCGACCTCTCTGATAAAATTGTAAAAAATAGTTTATCCCTGAAACAAAGTTATATCCCTCTGTTTAAGTTTTCCAACGCTTCAAACCCTATCCCAAAATGATTTACGAGTTGAAGGTTATTATCAAAAACCGTGCATGACGGCATTACTAAAAAGTTGTTGTTTTCTGAAATTTCCAGCACTATTTTCATCTTCTTTAACCCAAAAAATGTCCATGAAATCATCACCAAAGATATTTTATCCTTGAAACAAAGTTATATCCCTTTGTTTCAGCTACCCAACACTTAAAACCCCATCCCAAATGATTTACGAGTTGAAAGTTATGATCAAAACCGTGCATGAATGCATTACTAAAAGTTGTTGTTTTTCTGAAATTTCCAGCATGATTTTCATCTTCTTGAACCCCAAAACATCCATGAAATCATCACCAAAAATATTTTATCCCTTAAATAAAGTTATATCCCTCTGTTTCAGCTACCCAATGCTTCCAACCCCATCCCAAAATGATTTACGAGTTGAAAGTTATGATCAAAACCGTGCACGAAGGTGTTACTAAAAAGTTGTTATTTTTTTGAAATTTTCGGCACGATTTTCATCTTCTTCAACCCCAAAAACGTCCATGAAATCATCACAAAAAATATTTCATGGTTTTAAACTCAATAATAAACATACCAATATTAATCACCACTTATATTCATATAATCACACCAATAAATTCACAATTTTATACCCTACCATCATCTTAATCATCATCCCAAACTCTTAACACTAGTGCAAAGTGACGAATATAATTTTAAAATTTACACCCATTATACTGAAAACGGGTGTAAATAATAAACGCGGTGGAAAATTTGTAAATAAAATGTCATTTATAGTAGCAGTACGTGACAATAGACACCATATTTTAAAAATGGGTGTAAATTAAAAATATTATTATAATAAATTAAAATCATTACTATAATAATATCTCTATTACTCCCGTTAAAGGAAAAACGGGTGTAAATTAAGATTGGCAGAAAAATAATTATTTAATTTAATATCTCTAAATATTAACCTTAAACATATTAATAAACCACACTATATTTTATTAAGTGATATTTGGGTAAGTAAATCAATTAATGGGTGTAAATTGATTAATTAATATTTTGTAAATAAAATAATAACAAAACACATATCAATATCAAATTTAATTACGGATATCAATCAAACTCATTTCTCTCTAAACCCCATTTCTCTTCTTCTGTTCATTTCATCGTCTTCATTCATCGAGAGTTTCATCCTCTTCATTCATCACGAGTTTCATCTTCTTCCTCTCATTGTCGAGTTCCATCTCCTTCATCTCATCGGACATCCGAGAAATAGACCTCCATCATCGCATGACCATTGTCACACATACGAGAAACCTTTGTCATCTCTCATCATCGTACGACCATTCTCACAGCTTGATGACAAGATGCACAGCGAAAAACCCGGACTAATTGGTTTGTCTATTTTTTTTCAATTAGGGTTTAAATTTTTAGGTAAAATATTAGGATTTAAATTTGTTTCCATCTTATTTCTAATCTATAGATTTTACCTCTGAAACTATGCTAAAAACCATATCGCTATACTCTGTTATTTATTTACAATTTGATATGAAGAAAATCTCTAAATTAACAAAACTATGAAAAGCATAAAAAATAAGAGAAAGGTAAAAGTAAACTAATAAAATTAAACTTCATTTCTTTTCATTCATATCCCCAAATGTGTCAAAGACACTACATTATATAATGTCACTAATGGATAATCTAACCTAAAAGCCCAACAACTATTAAAAACCCAAATTGTCCTAAAAATATTCTAGAAAACATCATAATATAAAATAACTCCTAATACATCAAAATACTAATAAAATTCATCTAACTAATATTAATTATTTTATTAATCTCCCTATCATTGTCGTGGGGTTCACTTGAACCTTGTCCTCAAGGTTCTAAAATAAATGGAAATTTTCTTGAGAAAGTAATGGTGAAACCGCATGGAGAGAGCAAAACCAAAGAAAAAGAAAATGTGCAAATGGTAAAATTGGCAATGCACCCCACGTGGCCTTCCCAATTGCCACCACCGTTTCACACCAACTGTCTCACACCAATTTCAAATTGGTAACAGCCAAGCAAGGGTGGGGTCCATGCGCCCATGCCTTGTCCCTTTTTTTTCACTTTTTTTTTCTCTTTCACTTCCCCATTTTTTTTCTCTTTCTTTCTTTTTTGTTTTTCACGCTACTTTTACTTTTCTTTTCTTCTTCTCTTCTCACATCTTTCTTCTCTTCTGTTTCCATTTTTTTTCCTTCTTCTTTCTCCTTCTCTTTTCTATTTTCTTATCTCACCACTTCTTACTTCTTTCCACCATGCTTTCTCTATTTCTTCTTCTTTTTTTTTTCTACTTCCTCTTTCTTCTTCTTTCTTTTTTTCTTCTCTTTTTTTCTTTTTTTTTTCTTCAACCAATACAAAATAAAAAATAAAATGATGAATGAAATAAAAAAAGGTGGTGGTTCCGGCGGTGGCCGTTGAAAATTAAATGGTTGTGGATCTGATGCTTTTGATAGCTTTGGAAAATTCGCCAGAAATGTCTTCGAAACTTTTGCCGGAGAAGATGCCGGAAATCCTTTTGAAAATTTCGCCGGAGATCTCGCCGGAGTTGATGCCGGAAAAGTCGTTGGAAGTTTGTTGTTACCGGAAACAATTTTTGTGAAACCGAAAGCTCTTTGACTCCTTTTTCTGATGACGACTTTTCTGGTTCTGTTTTGACAATATTTTTTTTTATACTTTTCTCTATGTTGCTGTAGTAAATTAGAAAACTCTTGAAATTCTGTTTTGAGAGAAAGATGAAAAGCTTGAATTTGTTCTTTCAACTCTTCTCTAGATTTTTTTGAGATTTCATGAGTTTCAATTAAATATTGTTTTAGAGTTTCTAGCTGGTGTATTTCTGTTTGTGAAAAGAAATTTTGAGGTTGAGGTTGGTATGGAATGTATGGATGATGAACTATTAAATGAGATGGATATGGGTTAGATGATATAGGTTGTATGGTTGTAATATTGGAATAATAAGGAAAAAATGGTGATGGAGCACTAAAATATGGAGGGAGAAAAAAGTGGTGATATGAATATGTCATGGAAGGATTGAAGTTCAAGAATGAGAGCACCAATTGATAGGAAGAAAATCTCTAAATTAACAAAACTATGAAAAGCATTAAAAATAAGAGAAAGGTAAAACTAAACTAATAAAATTAAACTTCATTTCTTTTCATTCATATCCTCAAATGTGTCAAAGACACTACATTATATAATGTCACTAATGGATAATCTAACCTAAAAGCCCAACAACTATTAAAAACTCAAATTGTCCTAAGAATATTCTAGAAAACATCATAATATAAAATAACTCCTAATACATCAAAATACTAATAAAATTCATCTAACTATTAATTATTTTATTAATCTCCCTATCACAATTTGTTAAAATTGTATGAAAGAGCATGAGCAGAACACTGAATGGGGTCAGAACAGAACAAGCATGAGCATGTGTAGTCTAAGGAGTCTCGTAGTACAAGCGAAGTTCATACAGATAATACGTTGAACAGTTGGTGGCATTGAAACCCATCTTAGTTTCAAACTCTTTTGCACGCAAACAACACAAAACCGGGACAGCTTATGCAAGAGAATCGAAAAGCTTCCCAAATGAGAATCAATAGCTTCCGCTTTCCGTAATTGGATAGGTGATGGCTTCCCTGTTCGTGGCGCCGACGCCTCCATCTCAGAAAACTCAACTTCAACAAACGTGCACTTGAGGTAAAATTTACTCACTAGTTCTTTCTTTTCTGTTTTCTCAATCAATCTTGTTTTGTTTCAATGAATATAGCTAGTACATTGTGTTTTGTATACGGTTCCATTGTTTAAGAGTTGAATATTTTTTCTGATTCTATTTATTTGGTCTATCACAATTGTTCTGATTCTATTTAGTATTGGAATGGTGTGCTGATCCAGATATCTATTGGAACTAATGTGGATGTTGCGGATATTGGAGAAGTATCAGATAGGCATAGATTTTTTATTTTTTTAGAGATGATGAGTCCTGTGGTTGTTTTGATTTGGTGTAATGTAGTCTATGTAAATTGCAGTCTGCTATGAAGCTCTGGCTATTGTGATCTCAGCATAGTGGAGTCGTTAATTGACAGATGATTCTCACTGTGAAGAATTGGATAACATTCTGTTGTGATTTTCATCTGGTTTGGCTTATGTGGTTAAAGTTGACATCAGCAACTATGTGCTAGATGTTGGAAAATTAATATAAACTGAATAGATCGAGGCTCGAATCGTGAATGATGTCACTTTCCTTAAAAGTATTTCGAGCACTCTCTTTATGTCTTAGAGTTGGAACGCAAGAATACCCAGGATAATTCAGCCTTTATCGAATCTGCGCAAGACCGACGAAAATTCGATTATGTAGCGAAGAGTGTCTGAAATTTTGTACAAGAGAATATTTGGTTTGGGATGTGATTTTCTGAATTCCCAAATGAGGTATTTATAGACCATGCATGTGTTGTTTCACAAGGCTGCGACCATTGATGAAACAACACCTTTTAACCAAAAGTTGTCATGTCTCCAACCATTGCCTATGTTCATTCTGTAGCAACCCTTGATGAAATGTTGCTTCTTTTCGAATTCAAAAATTAATATCCACTTGAATATTTTCTTGTCATTTTGGAACACACTCATAATTATTATTATTGTTAATAATTTATAACAAACCCCCACTTGTTCTAATAATGACAAGATCAATTCCAGAAATAAAAGGAAACAAAAGAATGTTAATACAGTTAAGTATCTTTCGATTTGAAGTTAACCTTAGTAAAGACAACGTAAAGCCTAATAGGAACGTTAGGTAGTTATGCGTTGAACCGTTATCCCATGTGATTAGACCGGTATTACCATACACACACTCTTTAATGGTTCTTCGCCTACATCTCTCGCCTAGCACTATTTATGGCCATGTGCTTTTCCTGTTTCATGAATTTTTTATGAGAGAAACTCCAACTCTCACTTTGAGACGGCATCATCTCGAAATTCACATAGGTGAAGTTCATATTGTATCCTTTTCCATGAGACACATACCCTCGGTATTGAACTTCATTAAGAGTAAATAAAACTCAACCCTCATTTAAAGGTCAACATTACCACGAAATGTATGACAAACAACTAATTCAACGACTTGTTGTTACCCATTTAATCTTGAGGTTAATGTTCTACTAACGTAAGATTGCGTTGCCGCCGTTGTCGGAACTCTTACTCAAGGAGTTTCAACCCCATACCTCTCGAGGTTGTTTTTACTAAGTTTCTGGCCAGTGTCTTAGTAAATGGATCAAGAAAATTATAGCTTGATCGTATATGTGTAAATGATTACATCTTTAATCAATTTTCTCACAAAAGAGATTTTCTATTATACACTTTTTGTATGCTTTAATTAAAGTTGTTTGACTACCAGAATGTGTCAACACCTTTGAAACATTGTCTTTAGCCAATGGAACTTCCAACAGAAGGTCCCTCAACCATTCAATTTCTTCACAAGCAAAAGTAAGAGCCTCAAACTCCGATTCTATGGTTGAGAGAGTGATCCGCATTTGTTTCTCGCTCTTCCAAGAAATCGCACCCTCTGTTAGTGTAAATATCCACCCAAATGCATATTTTTGATATTCAATACTCGATATCTAACTCGCATCGATATATCCTTCTAATATGCCAGGAAATCTACCATAATGAAAACCAAGATTTTGGTTTTCATAAGATATCCGCAATTTTCTAATGATGGCCTTCTAGTGCTCACCATTTGGAATACTAGTAAAATCTACTCATTTTACTAATTGCAAATGCTTTGTGGGGTCTAGTACATTACATCCACTTGATATTTCATTTGAGCCACAACTTATCTATCATCCTTTTGAAGTTTGACATTAGGAGTGATCACTTCCTTAAAGCGTAAGTGTTTGAACTTATCAAGCACTTTTTCAACATAGTGTATTTGACTAAGTTCATAACCCCCACTATTTCGCTTTACTTTGATCCCCAAAGGTGTGTCCACTAGTCCAAGATCATTCATCTTGAATGTGGAAGTTAGAAACCTCTTTGTTTCTCAAATTATATTAATCTCGTTGCTAATGATCAATCATATAATCAACACGGAGACAAATGAATATCACAATTTTCACACAACTTTATGTACAAACACTTGTAACAAGAATCAGAAGAATAATATTTTTAGATACTCATGCATGATGATGCAAGAAGGTTTTAGATGAAGTGAGAGATGAAATTATGAGTAATTTAAAGTAGTATAGTATAAATTACTATGAGTACCTTAGTTACTTGTCTTAAATCTTCACTTGAATTTCTATGTTGAACCTTCTCGATCGACTTCATCATTGATGTGCATGACACTTTTGATCCTTTCTTCTTTGATAATCTTTGTCTTCATCAAAACTGAACTCGATATAGGATATATTCTTCACAATCTTCCCTTTTTGATGATGACAAACTCTTTTACTTTATTTTTTATAATAATTGAAAATTTTCCCTTTAAGTTGTGTGTCTCCCCTTAATTGGTGAATCTTACAATGACAAAGTCAAACTTTTGATGTCATTGTTTCAGTGCTTACTTTAATCCATACAAGGATTTAGCAAGTTTCCACACCTTTTGTTCATTACCAAGAAATACACGATCTTCTGGTTACTCCATGTAAATCTCCTCATCGAGATCTCCATATTGAAATTTTGTTTTGATATCCATTTGATGAACTATACGGTCATGCAAGGAAAGCTAATGCAAACGAAACTATAATTTTTCGTTGTGCTTACTTCTATAGTGCATATGTGTCAAAATAATTAACACATTTTCTTTTGTCTAAAACCCTTGGTTACTAAACTATCCTTGTAGGTGTTTAGTGTACCATCACAATGATACTTCCTATTAGATACCTACTTGTATCTAACGAGTTTTGATCTTTTAAGTAGATAAACAAGTTCCCAAGTGTGGTTTGACATAATTAAATCCATTTTGTCTTGAATACCATCCTTAAATGAGGAGTCCCTTGAAGTCATTACTTCGTTGAATACACTAACAACTATAGTGAATTATGAACCTAACCAATTCAAAGGACATTTCTCTAACAACTAGAAAATATATCACTTTCTATTTTACAAATACCTTTAGAAAGTACACACACTTTCTTAAAAATTATGTCACCACACACTTGACGATCAATTATAATACTTGAACAAACTTAAATATCTTGAATTAATTTCAATAAACAATTGATCTTCTCTTTTAATTTTTCATTTGGTTTAGATTCAAATAAACCAAACTGGATTTGAATGTTAGCACGACAACAAATCTCATGAAAACAAATGTTAAAATATAATTTTACAGAATCAATTGAATACCTGTATAAATTCATAAATTGATGTGGTGCTATTCCGAAATCATACATGCATGTGACGGAAATTCTATAAATTTCTTAATGCCTTTAAGCACACAATCCATAGTCCATATCAATTTAATACATTAATATTTGATGCATTATTTTGCAACGGGAAATAAATGCATCTCGCAATGAAACCTTAAATAATCATAATAACCTTTTGTGACATTATATTGTAGAAACATTTAATGTGTACAGTAAGTATGCCTTTTGCAATATGAAGATATATATAAATGATATGCATTTTTATATTATCTTGTGTCTACTTTGACTTTCGTATCATATATACATGGAATGGTTAACATAATTGATATATCCATGATTCTTTCCGAAACGTGACTGCATGATCAAATGAATAACAATCATATATATGCATATTTCAGTTTTTGATATTATGATTTTCATAATGTTTTAATTATTTATTTATTTATGAGAAACAATAAAACATACCCGGATTCATTGTGATGATTTTGTTCTTGATTCTTGATATGGAAACGTCAGTTTCTATTATTTGTAAATACTTTTAAGAGTGTTGGAAAATTAATATAAACCGAATGGATCGAGGCTCGAATCGTGAATGATGTCACTTTTTTTAAAAGTATTTCGAGCACTCTCTTTATGTCTTAGAGTTGGAACGCAAGAATACCCAGGATAATTCTGCCTTTATCGAATCTGCGCAAGACCGCCGAAAATTTGATTATGTAGCAAAGAGTGTCTAGAATTTTGTACAGGAGAATATTTGGTTTGGGATGTGATTTTCTGATTTCCCAAATGAGGTATTTATAGGTCATGCATGTGTTGTTTCACAAGGTTGCGACCCTTGATGAAACAACACCTTTTAACCAAAAGTTGTCATGTCTCCAACCATTGCCTATGTTCATTCTGTAGCACCCCTTCACGAAATGTTGCTTCTTTTCGAATTCAAAAATTAATATCCACTTGAATATTTTCTTGTCATTTTGGAACACACTCATAATTATTATTATTGTTAATAATTTATAACACTAGAAGAGTTGGATACCATTCTATAGTGATTTTCATCTGATTTGGCTTATGTGGTTAAAGTTGACAATAACAAGTTTTGCTTCTAAGGCTTAAATTATTATGTATGTTAGTAGCTCATGCATGACGTCTGTAGATCTATCTTGCTCCCATTTTTCTGTGTTTAGTGGAAAGATGTTTCAGTTCGGAGTTTCGAGCAACCGCCAGCTTATGACTATTCTGATACGAATATTGAGTTTTTCATTTTCTCTAAGGATTCTGATCTGTCTAGATGCTAGTGCAATTTTTGTCATCGCGGAGTTGTGGTCGAGTCGAAGCTGTGGAACGAATGGCGCATGCTATCTTTAGGGGAACAGTATCCAACTGTTTTGATTTATTTGAAGTTGTCAAGGTGTGGAAGGTTGGAAAGCAGTGTGGCAGTGAAGCTAATCTGACCTGTTGTTTCTACTGTTTGTTTGTTTCAGTTTGGCGGGAGGATAGTATGATGTTGGTGGATGCATTTTAGGAGTGTTCCTATAGGGTGTTTTTAGGCTTCAACTTGCTGTTGCTTTTGTTTGGGTGTTGTATAGCTTAACAATTTTTTGACAGGAATCTGTCTTTGTGGTTCAATGCTTGTTTGTTGTTATTGGCATTCATTAGTTATTACCACTTAACTAAACACATGTTGGTGCTGCATTCTAAAGGACTACACTACCTCGACATACATGAATATCTACCCAATTAGAGCACCGCTTGAGCCAAATGTTAGCACCAATTCTTTCAGATCTGTAATTAACTACAAAATATACATGGCGAAATCAAAGGTGATGGAATCATATTGCTCAATCAATTCCTTAGAGCTAAATTGGTTGTATTCTTGTGTCTACGCAGAGGGGTTATTTCTTATTAAATATTCCAAAAATTGATTTGATGGCATTGATGGCGTTTTCATTGATAAATGATTCATCGAATCTTTTCAATAATGGGTTGAATTCCGGGGATGCCCTTGCATTTGCAAGGACAAGATCAGTTCTGATTCTCTGTTCAACAACAACATTAGGCAGCTTATTTAGCAAAAAGTATGATATTGTAACTTGTAGAGTTATAGTTGCTACCTTAAAGTCTTCAAAACCAGATTTTAGAGCTTTTTCAAGTGTAGAAAGTGCCGCTTGAATCTGTTTGAAAAATGTATTACTTTATTAACACATAGAATGTGTTTGAAATTTTGAAAAATCTTAAGTACTTGGAATTTCACATAATCAATTGTATACATGTCTTATTCGTTATGTGATTTATATTTTTTGAACATCCACTGTCTTAGAAAGTGATGTCTTAGGGTGTTTGAACCAAAAAGTAATGGTTCAAGGGGCTAGGCTCACTAGGTGTTGTGGGCTGGAGGAGCAGCAGCCTGTAATCCCTCCACTGTCAGGAGTAGGAAGTGTTCGCTGCTCTGTGAAACCAACCTCACGCTATCTGAAAGAATTGGTGCTAACATTTGGCTCAAGCGGGAGGATTCATTTTCTTCTTGTTATTATAATTATTATGATTAACTTTTAAACGCAGGGGACAAACTTGTGATTGTTGATTATTTCTCTCCTGGTTGTGGTGGCTGCAAAGCCCTTCATCCTAAGGTATTATTCTTGATCTTAAAACCTAAGCTATAACTAATTCAGAGATGAATTTCATTGTTGTGGTTTTGATTTTCTTTTGTTTTTGGTTTTATGACAGATATGTCAATTTGCTGAGATGAATCCTGATGTTGAGTTCCTTTCTGTGAACTATGAGGAGCATAAATCTATGTGTTATAACCTAAATGTTCATGTGCTTCCTTTCTTCCGGTTCTATAGAGGCGCTCTGGGTCGAGTATGCAACTTTAGTTGCACCAATGCCACGGTTAGTCTGTATACTTTGTTTGTATTCGATTCGTTAATCGTTATTAGTAACATTATTTAATTTGAAGATAACTGATAGATTTTGAATAAATGACATAGATCAAGAAGTTTAGATATGCATTGGCTAAACACACTCCAGAAAGATGCAGTTTGGGGCCAACCAAAGGGTTAGAGGAGAAAGAGCTCATAGCTCTATCTGAAAACAAAGATATTTCCTTTACATATACGCCTCAACCTCTGCCTGCAAAAGAAGATTTAGGGACCGAAGCTGCACCTACAAGTTCTGAGTCGCTTCCTTTACATTCATTGACATCGAATTTTGAAGTGTTGGAGAAAACCTTAACCACTGCCGGTAGATGATGTGGTCAGTTTGTAAGCAACCACGTCTTCTGACTTCATCTTTGTACAGTTTAGGTTTGGTGTAATATCATGAAGCAGTATATATATACTTGTGAGAATGTAGATATACCTTTGAAGATCAAGTCACATAGTGGTTATTCCTCCAAGGTAGTTGGATTTATGGTTTTTTGGATCCATGCCTTGTTAGTATTAGGGAAATTTTAAGCTCGAAGAGTTATTAGTATTAGTATGGTTTCAAAATAGGTTTGCGATTGATGTCTATGATCGTCGTCTCTGATCGTCGCATGTGACATCAAGGGTTTTGATATCTCTGATCGGTGCATATAACTGCGATTATCAAAAATTGCAGAACCTTGATTATTAGTTGCTTGTTGTTGTTATTTTTGTGTGTTTGAGGAAGAATCCCTATTAAATATTGTAAAATGGATGCTATTTTATTCAGTAATAGACAATCTTGCTTCTGTTCAATTTTTGAGACATATATTTTATTTTGTTAGGCGTATTCTTGATGTTAAGATGCCGCATTCTCTGTAAAGTATAAGTGATATGATTTTTGTTTGAGAGAATGGTGTATGTGTTTCCCTCTTGTTCAGAGATAGAATGAGATGTTTTTGTTCTCATGCCTGTTTAGAATAGAAAGGGATTTTTGGCACGTGCCTTTGTTCACTTGGAAAAGTTGAGTAGTTAACTGACTTCTGACATTTTAAATGTAAACAGGTGAAAATTATCGGGGGTGGAACCCACTAATGCAAATGTAATGGCTTTGTCACTTCATCATGGCCACATAGTGATTTTAGACCAGGTTGGAGGATTTGCAGATGGTGTGGCTGTTAAAGAGGTCGGCGTAGAAATTTTTCGCTTGTGCAAAGAGTTGGTCGATGGTGTTGTTCTTTTAAGCTGTGATGCAATTTGTGCATCAATAAAGGTGAGATGCCCTTTCCCTCGTGAAAGTTTGCTTTCAGAATCTCTGGTGCTATAGACTGTTTCCGCACACACACATCACCATAATGTATGGTAACTACCTCTCTAGTTTTATGAAAAGTACAATTGAGAAATTTTTTATAAAAAATAATTGATGTAAGTGGGCAGTACTAGTATCACAAGGTCAGTTTAAGACATGCACTTAATAGGAGAATTACTTGAGTATTACTTTAGTATATGAAAAGTTAATCCAGGTTATAACGGCAAACCCAATTTATTTGTAATAGATGTCAAGGGTGCATTTTTTCAAAAACTTACATCTTTAGCTACCTGAAAGCAGGCGGTGACTTAATTTTTTTTGGGGTCTACCTTTAGATCTCAATGGTGCATTTTTACAAAAACTTACATCTTATTCCAGCTGAAGTTTTTTTTCTCTAGTTTTGATTTGATTATCAGAATATGGAGGATCCTATTCCACCTGCTGCAGAGTTGGATGAGAATAATACCTTGGCTTTAGCCATCGTTCCCATTGGTAATTTGTTACATTTCGACAATTTTTCTTAAGATATCAGAGGATAATAATCATGTGAAATGAACTATGCTCCAGCATCGCATTCCTATTTCTGTATTGTGTTGGATATTGAAATTAGATATGATGTTTTGACCACAATTCATAATTTTTTTTGTTAATGGTGGTTTCAACTGATCAACAACCTTCTGCTATTTTAAATCATGCAAATGGAACCACTGGTTGGGAATTGGCACTTTAAATCATGAAAATGGAACCACTGGTTGGGAATTGGCACTTGTTACGTCTCCCAGTTCGAATGAGAGTGCTACAGCAGCTAGCAAATTGGTATGATTTTTTCTTCAATTTTCCCTCGGTCCCTTGCTTGCACATATGCTCTCTATTTCTGTTAATAAGCGAGATTATCTATTCGGTATTCAGGTTGGAGGTTTGGACCTGGTTACACTAGACAACCTATACTACGACGTACTTAGAAGAAACTACCAAAACGTTAGCTATAATCCATGGGAGCAAGCACTGGCGAGAGGCATGATGCAACCTGCAACGCACGATCCGTTTTTTTGCCTCTAATAGAATGATTGTTCCACCTTAAGTTCAAATGGCAGCTATGTCCAACCAGCAACAATCTTTCATGTATCAACAACAACAATAGCACACTATTTAAAATTGAAAATTATGTTGGTTTTGTCATTGTGGAAATAGGTCTAATTGAACAGAAAATGGAATTCATTTGATTTAGTGAGAATTACATAAATTATATGTTTGTTTTGGTTGTGCTTTTTGTTTACCGAATGTTTAGATGTATACAAAAATATTTGATTAAATGCAAAAGGTTTAAATCAAATTAAATATAATATAATTATGAAAATAAAACAAACATATTCTATTTAAAGAAAATAGGGTGTAAACTTGTCAACATCTATGGTAAAATATGGTGTAGTGTATCATGAAAATAGGGTCTAAATTTGTCAACATACATGGTAAAATCGAGTATAAATTTGTCAACATTCATGGTAAAATCGGGTGTAATATATCATATTTTTACAATCCATTTAAAGAAAATAGGGTGTAAATTTGTCAATATTCAGAGTAAACATTGCTCATTTTACACCCGATTTTTATCAAATGAGGAGTAAATATGTTTAATTTAATACAAATATTTAAAAGTTTATACCCGTTTTCTAAAACAGGATGTAATATTACATATTTATACACCCATTTTAAACAAAAAAGGGTGTAATATACCATCTATAAATGTATACATGTAAACATTTACACTCGATTTCTACAAAACAGGGTGTAATATACCATCTATAAATATATATATATTGTAGCGAGCGATTTTTGTCGGTGACGCGACCACCTTATCGCTGGGTTTTCCTCACCACAATGGTATGAGGGGGTGCTACTTTCTGATTTCTTATTTATCCCATGAAGCTGGAAGGGAAATGGAAGGTATCCAAAACTAACCTTGCACGCAAATGTCTAACAGGAAAAACGCTTAAAGAGATTGGGGGGTTCAGAGTCAGATTATACAATGGGGAGTTGTCAATTACCCATCCTATATGTGGTTATCCACATGATATTAGCTTTAGGTTTTGCTTTGTACTTGATAGTGTTTATCTGTTAATGGGTTGGGAAAGTTTCTTGGAAAATGAGAGAGAGCGAGTGAGTTTTTGTTTGATGTTTGGGTGTTTTTAGTAAGATACTGGACCTAAGTTTTGATTGATGTATGTAGGTATTGGACCTAGAGTTTTTTATTAGTATGTTCACTAAGATTTCGCAATCTTATGCCTACGTATTCCCGTTTAAACGAAACAGGGAAATCAGAGCAATCGTAGTTCCTCCTATTCTAAGGGAGAAAATATATATTTTGGTGTCTTGTTCAAACCCAAGATGGAAGCTAAAAGGTTTATTTGCGTCTTGTTCAAAGCCCAAGATTGAAGCTAAAAGGTTGACTGAAAGAGAATTTGTCATCTCTAAAGAGGGATTGTTGATTTTTTGTGTGCCTTGATCGAAGCCCAAGGTTGAAGCTAAGAGGTTAATTGACTCCACTAGGGAAGTCCTTATACAAAGCCTAAGAGGAGGCTGTATGAGACCGACTCAACAAGAGAGTGGATATATTGGTGTCTTGTACAAAGCCCAAGACGGAGGCTAAAAGGGACTGACTCTTTGGGGATATCCTTATATGAAGCCTAAGAGGAGGCTATCAGTTTGACTTTTTCGGGGAAAGCGTTCTATCTGTCTTGTACAAAGCCCGAGATTGAGGCTAAAAAGAGATTGACTCGACTGAGGATATTATTTCTCAAAGCTTAAAAGTAGGCTGAGAGGAATTGACCCCGTTGGGGAACATATTTATCTTGTATAAAGCCCAAGATTAAGGCGAAAAAGGGGTTTGAGTCAACAAGAGAGTGTTTTTATCTATCTCGCACGAAGTCCAAGATTGAGGCTAAAAAAGTTGACTCAACAAGAGAGTGCAAAGAGGTGACGGACTCAACAAGAGACTCTATGAGAATGGTTGGCTCAACAAGAGAGTCTGGGAAGTAATTGATTGACTCAACAAGAGAGTCTGAAAAGTGGTTGACTCAACAAGAGAGTCTGAAAAGGTAATTGACTCAACAAGAGAGTCTGAAAAGGTTAGCTCCGCTGGGGAGAATCATTGTACAAAGCCCGAGAGGAGGCTGACTATCCTGAGGAAATGATCATTATACAAAGCTTAAGAGGAGGCTATCTTCTGCTGGGAATTGTTGAGATCCCGAGGCAGGTCCATGTGGGGAATCAACTCTTGCAGGGGAATCCAGAAGAGTTGATATATCAGATACCTTGAGGTTCTGATTTGGGATAGTGTTATATGATGATAAACTGACCCTATCTTGGGGATTTTAGAAGTGAGACTGGGTTTTAAAACCCACAAGTTTTAACTATTGCTGGAGATTAATCCAAAATTCGGGGTTTCTTCCTATATTTGTAGGGAACTTGAGAATGTCTTTGAGACTCGAGGAGATTTAGACTGTCCAAGTCTATTAGTGAGGTTTATCTTTGTACAAGGCCCAAGAGGAGGCCGACTCGTTTAAGGGATGAGTATCAACCCTAAGATTGGTCTGAGGGCTTTTGTGACTCTTTTAAGAAAGACAGGTCTAGAAAAGGATGACTAAGTTCTGTCCTATACCTCTAAGAGGTCGTGAGGGTCCTTGTATGAAGCCCAAGAGAAGGCATGAGAACTTTTAAGAAGTCGACAGGTCCTTGATCCGCTGTCGCACACGGATCAAAACGAGTGATTTTCAAAATTGTAGTAAAGCGACAATGACTCGAGTCGTATCGCAAGGATTCTTGATTTATTAACCAACAGTAGTAACGAATATGGGGGGGTTTGTGATCGATTCAAGAGAACAAAGCAGAAAAAAAATGATTATTAAAATAAGTGATTAAAATAAGTGATTATAAAACAAACGGATTCACTGTGTCGGGTTCTACTTATCATCGACTGCCAATATTACAATTCCCTAAGCGGATTTTCTATCCAATTTGATAACAATATCAGTCAACAAGCGTGATTGATATTATGAGAAATATGTTCCTGTTGTCGGATTAAGCATACGGTTATAAATAACGCAATTTAACGATTAAGCAAGGTTAGTTGCGATTAAAATTGGGGACACAAATCAATCAAACTAAATCAATAATGTTGTATGATAATCGAATTAAGCAAACAACGATCACAAAACAATATTGAAAGGAATCGAAATAAAATTATAAATATCATAGCAATCTCAAAGTTTGGAACCTGAGTACAGTGAATCCGTCCAGAAAGTGTTAGTTCTCCATGAGTTCTTACAAAGCGTATAATTTTTTTTCTCTTGGAAATTCTGTCACGAAAAACTCTAGCGGCTCCTAGGTATAAGTGAAAGACCATCCATTTGGTTTACAACCCAACTGGGTCAAATACAAAACCCAGGCCCATTACAATTGACCCAAAACAAAAAATATTTCTAATGCTGCAGCTTCAACTGATTTTCTGGAACTGTTGCACTCCGAATCAGCTCTCGGCCTCTTCAAGAAAATCGTAGCTCTTTCTCTTAGCTTTCCAACCACTGGTAGAACGCCTCATTCCGACATTCGAAGCTCCAATTATGAGTTTATTCGTAAAAGTTATAATTGCTGAAAAATAAAGTGCGAAAATTAGATAAAGGAAAAAAACAACTAAATTAGAAAAACATTATAAAACATGAAAATAAGCAAAACAAACCAAGAAAATGCTTAAGTACAAACATGGAAGAATGTGCATCGAAATGCACTGATCAGTCCTTATACAAAGCCCAGGAGGAGGCGGGGATGCTTTTAGGAAGCCTGTGGGTCCCCAAACCAAGAGAAGTTCAAGAAATGTAATTCACGGATAAGAGATCATTCCAGGAAAGTTCGAGTATTTGGAAGAAACTCAAGAGATGTTATTCACTAAGAATAGATCAACTCTGGGGAGTAGAGTTACTTTGACAATTTCTAAGGGTGACAGTCTGAGAAAAGGTTCACCGAGAATACTGTCTTTCTCTTTGTTCCATATTGATTAACCCCAAGAGAAGGGAAGACTGTGTCTGAAAATCCTATGGGGATCTAGTTTTGTTTGTATTTAAGAGTGACCAACATGGCTTTACATAGTTCTAGACCTAGTTGCTGGGGAAAACTCTAAATAACTATACTAGTATATATACAGTTGATATATGACAAGTATTTAAAGAAGTATGAAAGAAGACTAACCATGTGCAGCTTCCCACAATACAGTTATATATATTGGACATGTATTTAAAAGAATGAAAGAAAACTAACTGTAACGCCCCGTTTTGTCTTATTTATTTAATCAAGTCGATTTAATTAGTTTCGTTTTTATATTATTTTATTCTTGACTTTTATTTGAAAATATATTATTTTTCATCGTTGTTTATGTTTTATCGCGTTTTGAGAGCGTTTGCGAGATATTTGAGTTTGAGGGGTAAAATAGTCTTTTAGGGGTTTAGATATTTTATATAAATAGAAAGTGGAAAGAAAAAGAGAGAAAAGAAAGAAAAAGGAAAGAAAGAGAAGGGAAGGAAAGGAAGAGGAGAGAAAAGAGGAGAAAAGAGGAAAATCGCGGGAACTCCGTTTTGAGCACGAATAATCGGGTAAGGGTGAGAAGTTTCAATTATATCTTGCTTGTGTATGTATATGTGTTGTTTGTTGTAATTGTTTTGGTTGTTTCGCGACTTTTCTTATCGATTCAAATTAGGAGCAATTGATAGAAATCGATGTTTTCACTGATGAAATTCGATATAAACCGCATAGAATACTCGTTGATTATGTCTGAACATGTTTTGGTTGTTCTGGTATGAATTAGAAGGGTTTGGGTGGTAAAAATGATGTATTTTGGTCCCATATGACCTATATTGACGCTGCTGTGAATTTTGGGTTTCGCGGATTCGCTGCAAAGGAACGGGTGAATGTTCGCCTAGAGGTTCGCCTAGCGAACTTTATGACTGTTTTCCACTGCCTTGGTTCACTAGGGTTCGCCTAGCGAATACTGGAGCGAACGTTATATTTTTCTATTTTGTTTTCTTCGTAATTTTCAAACCGTAAGTCCGTTTTGGTCGCCGTTCGAAGCGTTGGAAAGCTAATGAAATATTCTTTCTATTAAAAATGGGTTGGAGGTCAGTAGATGATTTATTTAAGTTGTGGTTTTGAAAAAGTGTTGGTTTGTCGGATTTTTACCGTCGTATTGGTGTGCGAATCATGTGTTATCATGATATATGCTTTTGATATGTAACGTATAGCGGGTGTGCTGTAATATGGTGTTAATAAATGTAATGAAATGTTGTGCATGATTGATACGCATTGGTGATGGATGTATGATATTTGAATGATGTTGTTTTGTCGACTTTTGTCGTTGTCATTGTGTGTAATTGATGTGTATCATGAAATGTGTTGTTGATATGGATATTGTATGACTTGTGTGCTGTTGTGGAATGAAAATGCACATGATACATGTTGTGATGATGAGTTGTGGCCTAAGGGAAGGAAAATGCAATGTGTGGTATTTGATGATATATGCGTGATTGTGGATGTGCAGATGTGTGCATTTTAAATGTCTTGAGTCGTTGTATGCCAAGCATCATGATATGCATTCTTGAGACGTCCTGAGTGACGGATTGATTCCAGAGGGAATCTGCTATAACATCGTGGCCTTAAAAATAAGAGGTATGAATCGGCTTAAAAATAAGAGGACCGAAAGCGATTGTTATAGACGATCGTGTGCCCATGTGGGGTGTGAGCGATCGGATCGTGCGCCTTAAAAATAAGAGGTATGAATCGCCTTAAAAATAAGAGGACCGAAAGTGATCCATAAACGTCGTGCGCCTTATACAAAGAGAACCGAAAGCGACGGGGAACATCGTATGCCCGACGGGGAGTTACAGTGATGTAACGAGCGATGGTTCCAGCAGAGTTCCTGAGTGAACTAGTATTGAGAAATGTTGGAAGTCGGTACCGCATGGCATTAGCATAGAGTCGTTGTGTCGGTCTCTGTGCATTTGCATAAATCATGGATTGATTATGTGTGAGAATTGTGAATGAATGCATTATGTGTGGAAAATCATGATTTGATTGATTATGTGTGGAAATTGTGCATTGATTTGTTATGTGTTGAGATTGTGATAGCATTGGTAATATGATGTGCATATGTGATAAATGCATTGGTTGTGGATAATATGATTATACGTAGACATATGCTATGTGATGTGTGATGTGTTTTCTAAATGCTATGACTTGGTATGCCTTATGTGCAAATAGGTGAGTATATTGGATACTTGATATATGCTATATTGTTGGATTAATAGATATATGTTACGTATATGTGGTATGTTATATGTATTAGTATGTGGTGTTTGTGGTGAGAATAGTTATGCATGTGAATTGTTATGTATTTGCATATTATTATGCAATCTAGATTTTAGTTGTTATTTCTCACCCTTCTGTTGTTTTATAATGCTCTATGAGGCATTGCATATTAGAGTTGCTGGAGGTCTTTTTGTGAAGATTAGCCCTCCGTTCTGTTGTCGGTCTTGGTGTCTGCTCTGATACGTAGCACGGGAGTCGGGGAACGATTATATATATATATATATATATATATATATATATATATATATATGTATACATTTGTTGAATGTATTTTGTAGTACTTTTGTGTATATAGTTAATGTTCTAAAATGACTTATTTTGTAAAACAAGTCGGTTATGGATCTTTCCGCTTTATTCCATAATTGACCTTTCCCTTTAGATGGAAAAAGTTTCCCGTTAATGATTTTCTCTATTATGTGTTATGTATCAAATAATTGAGCAGGGATTGTGTTTTCTTACTTTAAAATGTGGCATCCTTGTTTCTGTCGGAAAAATAAATTTTTAGTTACTCTGATTTATTTATGTATTATTTATTCGCGATGGGAATTGAGGTGTTACACTAACCATGCGCAGCTTCCCACAATACAGTTATATATATATTAAAGCGAGTAAATGAAAGCGGATAAAAACTTACAGGTGAGCAAGCTTCCATGCTCTTTTGTTAGTTGTTTGAAGAAATTAAAGAAAATTTTGATAACAACTGTATATTTGAATCTAAATCAAAAGGGAAATTGTTTTGAAAAGATTGTTGGGGCTTATACTTAAAGAGAGGCCCAAGGTTTAACAGTGATCGCAACGTTGTTTTGAATATCGTATCGGGACTTATACAACGACTGAGGCCCAAAGAGGTTTTCTGTACAAAGGTATAGGTCTTACAACTCAAGGAGAGGCCCAAAGATTATTTTGGAAAAGAAAGATGGGACTTACAACACGAGGGTTGGCCTAGATGGTTTGTTTTGAAAACGGCGATCGCGCCGAGGTTTTTGAAAGCACAGTGGGTCTTATACAATGTCTGAGGCCCAAAATAGTTTTGGTTAAAGGGGATTGGGTCTTACACTCTATTAGAGGCCCAAAGGTTTTTTTTTTACAGGAGATGGGGCTTACAACTTAGGGAGAGGCCCAGATGATTTTGAAAAGGCGACGATTGCGCCGTTGTTTTTGAAAATATACAGAGGGACTTATACAATATGGAAGGCCCACAAAAAGTTTATTTACAAAAAGGGGTTGGGTCTTACACTCTATTAGAGGCTCATGAGTGTTTGAAAAAGATTGATGAGGGTTGAATTAATCAAAACCCTAATTTTGTTTAAAATATAATTAATTTTGTTTAAAAATTAATAAAAATTATTGAAAACATGTGAAAAATGAGTGGTGATCTTGGATCAATGCTTCAAAAATCATGTTTTTATCCACAAAATGATTGAAAATCAATTAAGTTTGGAAAATCAAGAAAGAAAAAATATTTTAAATGTTAAAAACAAATAAAAATTAACTCTTTTGCAAAAATATCAAGTATATGAAATAAATAATATTTTTGGGAATTTTTGGTAAAATAAAATATTTTTAACATTTTTGTGAATTATTAAAAAAATAATCAACTCAAAATCATTAAAATTCAGAGAGAAATTAATTTTTGAATAAATTAAATAAAATCACAAAAATTCAAACATTCAAATATTTGAAAAAGGGCGCCAAGAACACCTTGGCCTTGCCCGCGTGCTCTATTCTTGACTGATTTGCGTTTTATCATCAATCTCACTGAATACTTGATGAAAACACACATTCCACATATCAATCTACTCGTTTTCATCTCACGATCATGTCTATGGTCTTTAATTTCATTTATTTTAAGCATGGAATAAGAAATCAAAGAGAAACCTCAAGAACCCTAAATTCTGCATGAAGGCTCGGAAGTTCCACACACGATTCATACAAGGCAATTAATAGAGGGGAACATTCTATGCATGATTATGAACATATGGCAAAATTATTGTGCGAGAAAATATGCATGAATCATGAGATGACCAAGTTGAGGCTTACCTCTTGCAGCTGGTGATCGTGTTTTGAGTTATAGGTGTTGTAGCTTGGTTCCAATGATCTGGATAGCTTCCCTAGGTGCTATGAAGTGTGTCTGAATGCTTGGAGTAGTTGGAAACAAGCTGGAACTTAAAATGGTACCCCAACTGCAAGTCTGCTAAAAGCTTGAGCAGTTGGATGGTGATTTTGTGAAATTGGTGTTCCGGATGTTGTTTAAGTGTTTGGATCACTTCTATATGATGTTTATGAGGTGTGTGTGCGATTGGTTTGGTTGGAATTGCTCTCAAGCTCAAAACCCGATAGTGACTTGCTTTGGAAGGCAAACTTGGAGTGAAAGAGGTGATTTTGAGGAAAGCATCAGTTTGGGTGCTTTGGTGTACTCAAACTGATCACAAATGAGGTCTATTTATAGTGTACCAAGTTTGTTTTGGCTGCAATAGTGTATGGCAACTGGTACAGGTCTGTGGCCAATTGTATCATTTTGGAATCTCAAGTCTCCTCTAGCCATTGACTTGAGATTAGAGCACAAGCCTATGGTTCTTTGATTCAAGGATAAGGCTTGACTGAAGTTTTCATCTTTGCTCTGATACATGCTACCTCTAAGCATCCATTGAATGCTCCAAAACAAAATTGGAGTCTTGAAGCTTCTTTGGCTTTTTAGGTTTGGCATGCTACTTGTAGTTCCAAAGACTTGGGAGGCTTATGGATCAGTGTTTGTCCCTCCTTGGTCTCCCCTTGATGTGTGCAGATGGATAAACTTGTTTGTCATTTGCACAAATTGATCAAATCGAGCCATAATGCACAAATCTACCTTGTCATGACAGTTGCAGCAAGGCATGTTACAGCTGTCATAATTCTTAGCTCAGATGGAATTTGATGGAGTTCTTGGCCATTTTGGAAAGCTCTCATATGATACAACATATGTGTGATCATATTTTGTCTTGATACTTTTTTGATCCAAGTGAAAAATGCCCCTACATTTTGAAAAAAAGTGAAACAGATTCTGACTTAGTGAAATTTTCACTAAGTGTTGGAAAAAGTGGCATTTTCATGTTTTTGTCATTTTGGTCACTCCATAACTAAAAATCCATGAGGAATTGGAATGAGGTGTAGTTGACACTTTTAAAGTATGTCATTAGAGCTACAAATCCATCTTTGGACCATCCAAAATGGTTGCTTGGATCTCAAGTTATGATCCTTGGAAGTTGGTACCCTAGCCACTTTGTTTCATAACTTAGAAAAATTCTAAGTTTTTATAGTTACCCCTTTTACAAGTTATCCCATTTTCTTTGATTTTTCTTGATGAATGATGATTCAAATCACACATTAACATCATTTTAGGGTTAAGGAACCATAATTGTGAAAAATCTCAAAAAGTCAAACTTTGACTTTTGTGCACAGTTGACTTTTTATCAGATGAATTCTAAACTGTGTGATCCTCTATGAAATCAAGTCCTTGACCTAAATCCAACTTAATAGATGGATTCCATAGGTGATATAGGGTGTATTGAATCATGTCCCATGGTTTGGGAGCTTGTCTCGGTCAAAAGTCAAAGGCACAGTTGACTTTTTCTTCAAAACCCTAGTTGTGGTCCAGATGAAATTGAAACTTGTGGATCAAGCTTCTTGAATCAATCCATTGTTATAAATAGATCAATATAGTGTATTGGAGACCCTTAAATCATGTCTTGAGGTCTTGGCTCATGTTTTGTCCCAAAAGTCAACTTAGGGGTGAATTAGGTCAAGAAAACCTAATTCCTGATTTTTGGTAAATGCATCCCCTGATGCTAAATTGACTTGATGATTGGGTTCATGAGGTCCCATGGAGTATTTTGGGTTGTGCTTTGAAGAAATCGCTCATGCCCAGAGGAAAATTTCCATCTGGAGGCCCTGGTCGACCAATACCCTAATTTGGTGACACTGGTGATCTTGAGGCTTAATCCACTTGGAAAGTTGCAACCTTGTGCTTGATTCTTGATGTGGGAGTCCTCTTGATTCTTTATGGAGGTTGGAGAGGTTAGACAAGTTGAAGACCATGTTAATTCTTGATTGATCCTTTGTCTAAGGCTCAGAGAGGGCTTGAAACCCTAATTCCTATTTGTGGTGAATGCTCACCCATCTTTGGGAAGACTGATGAGGCATAATGATACATCCATATTGTGGTGATGATTTGCACAATGATGGGGAATTTTGGTGGTCAAAAAAAAAAAAAAAAAAAAAAAAAAAAAAAAAATATATATATATATATATATATATATATATATATATATATATATATATATATAGTAAGGACCCTTCACTACCCTCTCATGATTAGGCACCCTTATAGGAATAGTCCTCTTACCTAATAATTTTTAACTCGAAGCTCTTCTACAATGGCGTTGTTCTTCTTCTTACCCTTGTATCTTGCCTTAACTCTCCCTTTTCCAATTTTTTCATGTACGTTCCCTATTCTCTGTTCTCTCCTCACCTTCTTATAAGCAGACCAACTAAATCCCTTATTTTTAATTTATTTTTAAATCTTATGATTATTATTATTATTATTACTATAATATTTTATCAAACTAAAAAAATCAAATACTAATAATAATATCTCTATATATATATATATATATTATTTTCTAAATCATATCATTAGACCAACTACCCAATAAAATAGTAATAAAGGCTATGAATTTTGGTGAATTATGGATTAAATGGATCAAAGGTGGAGTTATGGATATTCATATGTCAGTGTTAGTTAACGGTAGTGCGTCCAAAGATTTCGTGGTTGTGAATTATGGATTTCTTGGTGAAAATTTTAAAGGCTGTGAATTTTGGTGAATTATGGGTTAAATGGATCAAAGGTGGAGTTATGGATATTCATATGTCGGAGTTAGTTAACGGTAGAGCGTCCAAAGATTTCATGGCTAAGAGGGGGCTTAGACAAAGGGACCTCTTGTCCCCTTTCTTGTATTCTATTGTTGCTGAGGCGCTGGCAGTGATGGTCAGGAGAGCGGTTTCAAAGCAGTTTTACAAGGGGTTTAAACTTAATATGGAAGAAGAGATTAACCTTGTGCAATTCGCGGACGATACAATTTTTATTTGTGAAGATAAATGGGGTAATTTATGGGGAATAAAGAAGATTTTGAGAGGTTTCGAGTTGGTGTCTGGACTGAGAATAAATTTCGTCAAAAGCTTTATATTTGGTGTTTGTGTTGCAGAATCATTTTTACAGGTTGTGAAATTCTGGTATGACAGATCCTAGATGTCCTACAGGATGTCGAGACATCTGGTCTGTTACAGATAACATGGCAAGGTATAAACAATAACAGTACTGAAAAGCATAAACAACACACAAGAATTGTTCACCCAGTTCGGTCTAACAACCTACATCTGGGGGCATACCAAGCCAGAAAGGAAGTTCACTATCAGCAGTATCAATTCATAGACCCTACAATCAACACACCAGTTGATGATCTACTCACTTAATCACTACCCTATAACCCTTCTACCTAAGTCCACCCTAGATAAGAGACTCCATCTCACTTCCAATCATCGCAATGATGTCTAGCAGTCAACACCTCAGCCACTGCATCAACAGCTTGATTTCCAACAACTCTTCAATCACAAAAAAGCAGAAGACACACTTCAAGAAACACAATCATCATTGCTTAAAAGCTCATAGATGATTGACAAATACAACTCAACTAAACAGACCAACTCTAAGTACAAAACAGTACCAGAGTGGCTCACAATTTCACACAAACCCTAATGATCTACATTTTGGACCCGTGCCTTTTTCTAGGTTACAAGCACTCTATTTATACCTTATTCCCAACTGGATTTGGGCTTTAAATCACAGCATAACAGCTGCTACAAATCAGCAAAAGATTCTCCTACAAAATAGGTCTTCAATCAAATCCTTCCTAATTTATCTCCATAATTAGAAAGTCATTATTCTTCAATATTCTTCCTGATTCTGACTTGAATCTTCCAGACCTATAAATCAGCTACATAATATTTCCAGGATATTATGTATCTTTTAAATCTTCACTTTTTAATTCAGCTGCAAGATCTTCTCCATAAAAATAGGAACAAATCTCCAAATAGTTTCCTAAAAAGTCTCCAAGATCCTTTTTATGAAATCCAATTAAATATGCACTTTGTTCCTAATAAATCTCCTTGACCTGTGTATAATGATGAGATATATCCAAAAAAATCTCATCAAATCAAATCAAATTCGTCAAGAGATATACAACAGCAGCACCTGCTGTATCAGACAATGATGTTATGACATCTCCTTTGACATCTTGATTAACCATCACATGACAGCAAAACAGCAACACCTGTAAAGGTATTTATCATATGTGATAAGGTAACCTTCTCACACAAGGTACGACATTCTTTTCCTGCACACTTGTGGCACTAGATGATCCCTCTTTTATTAATCCACACCACTGATCACTTCAGATTAGGTAAGTGGCTTGACCTGATACTCCACCATGAGCCAAACTAACTCCCTTGGTTGAAAACTCAACACCTTTGAGATGTTGTTCCAACATCAGATCTGACAACAATCTCAAACACGTGGATTTGACACTTACTATGGTTTCGGAGGTAACATCCGTAGTAATCCATGTACAACTCTTTGCAGGGGATACAAGAGTTCACCAGTAGCTGATCATCCTTTCTGATCAGACCATAAATACTTGCATGATACACACCATCAACACGTCTACATCTTTTACTCTTCCAAGTGTTCCATCATGTGAGGGACATCACATAGTTGGACCTAAGCTTGATGAAGACTTCCCTTAATCATCTTAAAGGTCTTCAAAACTAATTCAAGCTACAGTAAAACTAAACAACAGCAAGACTCAGAGTCATTTTCCTAATTAGGTCAAGTATTAGAGAGACTCGTCTAGAGACCAAAATAAATGGCTATATCCTTTCTTCAACAGATTTCTTGAAGCGTATATCAACCATACACTATAGTGCCTTTAAGAGTGGATTTGATAAATAAAACTCAAGTATCGTTGGCAACTTTATACAGTTGGTTGAAACAGTCTTGCATACACTACATTATCACACATCAACTCTTCTGAGGAGACCAACCCTACTGCCCTTCCTTTACTAGCGACACAAGGAAACCCCAGGGTTTCATCAGATACCATGCAGCGGAATACACAACAATCACAACCTCCTCAACAGTCTTCAGGTACAGCATATTACACAAACCCACCACTATCCAGGTGCAAACTAAATTCTAGGTTTGAAACACAACAAATAAAATCTCCACCATGATTTTTGCCAGGAATCTCTCATCAGGATAACCCAAAGAATTGCAAACAAAAGTTAACAAACCAAACACACATTCTGAACTGAATGTTCTCCAGTTCTATAGTCACATGTTAGGACATCAGACTTGACATCATAAATTGAAGTTCTGCAACAAAAAAACACCATTCTTCCCTTTGGCTAAAATTGGCTGAAACAGCCTTTGCAAGAAATACTGGGGAATCATAATCAAACACAATAACAATCAACCAGAACACTGTACTAGAACAAATCAGAGGCGCACACAGCAGAAATAACAGAGCAATTCCTTGGAGAAAAATAAACTCCTCCACAACAAGATCCTCCAAAAGAAACTGAACCATCTTGTCTGACATCACAGCTACACAGCACGCACACATCCACCATACTTCAGGTGGAACTAGTTAACCTAACACATCAGTTCACCACTAAAGTTACAGGCCCTCAACCTATAGAGGAACAATAGAGCAACACTTCACACACCATAAATCATGTTCTGCCTATAAGTACCAGCTGTCACGAATAGTCCATCCTCCACTTCTAGGGACCATTCAAACACCAATATGAACCTACCACATCAAACAGCTTTTTAGTATAACATCATTCTTCCTTTACCCTGAACCAGAAAGTATCCCCTCGGATCTCACCCAGAAACAGAATAGGATGCCTGCTCTGATACCAATTGAAATTCTGGTATGACAGATCCCAGATGTCCTACAGGATGTCGAGACATCTGGTCTATTACAGATAACATGGCAAGGTATAAACAATAACAGTACTGAAAAGCATAAACAACATACAAGAATTGTTCACCCAGTTCGGTCTAACAACCTACATCTGGGGGCATACCAAGCCAGGAAGGAAGTTCACTATCAGCAGTATCAATTCATAAACCCTACAATCAACACACCCGTTGATGATCTACTCACTTAATCACTACCCAATGACCCTTCTACCTAAGTCCACCCTAGATAAGAGACTCCATCTCACTTCCAATCATCGTAATGATGTCTAGCAGTCAACACCTCATCCACTGCATCAACAACTTGATTTCCAACAACTCTTCAATCACAGAAAAGCAGAAGACACACTTCAAGAAACACAATCATCATTGCTTAAAAGCTCATAGATGATTGACAAATACAGCTCAACTAAATAGTCCAACTCTAAGTACAAAACAGTACCATAGTGGCTCACAATTTCACACAAACCCTAATGATCTACATTTTGGACCCGTGCCTTTTTCTAGGTTACAAGCACTCTATTTATAACTTATTCCCAACTGGATTTGGGCTTCAAATCACAGCATAACAGCTGCTACAAATCAGCAAAAGATTCTCCTACAAAATAGGTCTTCAATCAAATCCTTCCTAATTTATCTCCATAATTAGAAAGTCATTATTCTTCAATATTCTTCTTGATTCTGGCTTGAATCTTCTAGACCTATAAATCAGCTACATAATATTTCCAGGATATTATGTATCTTTTAAATCCTCACTTTTTAATTAAGCTGCAAGATCTTCTCCATAAAAATAGGAACAAATCTCCAAATAGTTTCCTAAAAATACTCCAAGATCCTTTTTATGAAATCCAATTAAATCTGCACTTTGTTCCTAATAAATCTCCTTGACCTGCGTATAATGATGAGATATATCCAAAAAGATCTCATCAAATCAAATCAAATTCGTCAAGAGATATACAACAGCAGCACCTGGTGTATCAGACAATGATGTTATGACATCTCCTTTGACATCTTGATTAACCATCACATGACAGCAAAACAACAACACCTGTTGTACCAAATTAAGATGTTATGACATCTGTCTTCGACATCTGTCTGAACCACATACTATTGTACCAGATCAAGATATTATGACATAAGATAGTAGAACTGCCATGACAGTTGATGATGCTTCAACATCTTACTCGACATTCTGCCAAGTATTATAACCACATCTGTACTAATGTCTGATCAACCAACTCAGGACCTAACAATCTCCCACACAATAAAACCATTTAGTCCAAAATCCCACTTGTTGCATAGGTTGAGAGTTGTATTTATCTGATGCGCAGCTGCTTCAATCTTGGAAAATATGCATCATGCACCAGTCAATACATTACACAGAAATCCTGAAGCATCCCTGCATAAATAGCCACGTCACTGAACCTTAACCTTCAGGTTCAGTGAAGTGCAACATGTCATGACATCTGTCATGACATCTCAGAAAACTCCTGCAGAATGGAATTTTGTCACACCATAAAATAACCATGCACTCATACTAGCTTAGTGAAGCACAATGTCACGACATCCCACTTGACATATCACAATCTGCAATTAAACTATTATGGCAGATACATACAGCATGTTAAAACACCTTCAGTGACATAAGGGCTAACATAAAGGTTTTAACAAAATTTAGCCAACATACATACTGCATAGCTGCAGAACTAACAAACTCCCCCTTTGGCAAATTTTGGCTAAAACCAGCATCAGAAGACCAACACAGATTGTTAGCACAGTTACACACACATCAGCAGATAAAAACATTTATCACACAGCAGCAGCTTCACAACAACAGATCAACACTCAACTACAACCTCACACAGCCACTCACACTAGCTCACCAGTTAGCATATCATCAGTTAGTGGCATCAGATATCAGCACATCATGCAATCACACACTCTCCCCCTTTTTAACTATATTTGACAAAGCAATAGCACACCAGAGCAATATCCATACAACCTTTGGATAACACAACCAGCTCCCCCTTAAGGAAACAACCAAGGAACACTACTACTACTTAATTCTCCCCCTTTTTAGCCAAAATATACAAAACCAAGCAATTTTGCATCAAAGGACAATCAACCAAAAGCAAGCAAGTCAGTAGCAGAACACATCCAACTCAGAAGCTTGTACAATCTGACAGGTTACAGTACTCTCCCTATCATGGATAACCAATGCTCCATTGCAAGAAGAACACACAAAATGAATGGAAAACACAAGACGCATCTTCATGTCTTCAAGAGCGCACCCTCTGTTCAACACACCTGCTGAACACATTCACCGACTGCTTGACCCTCAAGCAAACCATGTACCACAATAGTACAAAAATTAGATAGAAGCTTGTGTTCTCTGGAGACGAAAAAACCATAACATTCTGAACATAATGTTTTGTCAACAGATGTTAAGACATCAGTCTTGACATCATGAACAGAATCCAGCTGCACTAAGAAAAACACCACATTCCAAATAAAAATAGAATCTCCAAGCTCCCCCTTAAGCCAAGGAACCAAAAAACCAGAAAACCAAACAACCACCACAGCACACAGAATTCTACACTACAACACTCTCTACTCTCCCCATATCTTTCTCAACATATGCTTCTTCAGCAAGAAACACCCCAAAACCACTACATGATATCCTATGACAGCTTCATGATCATATAGTGTGTGGATACCTAGAAGCCATCCATGTACCACAACCAACAGACTTGAGATCAAAGCTCCAGGAATTTTTAGCCCAATTGTTCCATAAGCACTAAACTTATCCACTTCTAGCATGTCCCATTCACATCAGGCTTCCAAGACAATCCTTTACCCATCATTCTCCCGTATGAAAAGATAAATACTTCTTAGATAAGATGTGAACTCAGCGTCCTACTCCAAGGATAACTAACCCCGAAAATGTTCTAACATTTGTTAGAACTTTCTTGACACATCACATACACTACACACCATGAAAAGAAATAAACAGCCAAATAGAGAAAAGTAAATTCTCAACATTTCTGCAGTCCTGCACTTTTACATCAGACATATACATAGTCTCCCGTCAATGTATTTTGTCATTAGTTGAAAGCACAACACCTTAGATAAACGCTCAGCTCCCGTCAGAGTATTCACTATCGGTTAGATGCACATCCTTATCAAAAATAGACAAATACTCAACTCCTGTCAAGGTATTTATCATATGTAATAAGGTAACCTTCTCACACAAGGTACGACATTATTTTCCTGCACACTTGTGGCACTAGATTATCCCTCTTTTATTAATCCACACCACTGATCACTTCATATTAGGTAAGTGGCTTGACCTGATACTCCACCATGAGCACAACTAACTCCCTTGGTTGAAAACTCAACACCTTTGAGATGTGGTTCCAACATCAGATCTGACAGCAATCTCAAACACATGGATTTGACACTTACTATGGTTTTGGAGGTAACATCCGTAGTAATCCATGTACAACTCTTTGTAGGGGATACAAGAGTTCACCAGTAGCTGATCATCCTTTCTGATCAGGCCATAAATACTTGCATGATACACACCATCAACACGTCTACATCTTTTACTCTTCCAAGTGTTCCATCATGTGGGGGACATCACATAGCTGGACCTAAGCTTGATGAAGATTTCCCTTGATCATCTTAAAGGTCTTCAAAACTAATTCAAGCTCCAGTAAAACTAAACAACAGCAAGACTCAGAGTCATTTTCCTAATTAGGTCAAGTATTAGAGAGACTCGTCTAGAGACCAAAATAAATGGCTCTATCCTTTCTTCAACAGATTTCTTGAAGCGTATATCAACCATACACTATAGTGCCTTTAAGAGTGGATTTGATAAATAAAACTCAAGTATCGTTGGCAACTTTATACAGTTGGTTGAAACAGTCTTGCATACACTACATTATCACACATCAACTCTTCTGAGGAGACCAACCCTACTGCCATTCCTTTACTAGCGACACAAGGAAACCCCAGGGTTTCATTAGATACCATGCAGCGGAATACACAACAATCACAACCTCCTCAACAGTCTTCAGGTACAACATATTACACAAACCCACCACTATCCAGGTGCAAACTAAATTCTAGGTTTGAAACACAACAAATAAAATCTCCACCATGATTTTCGCTAGGAATATCTCTTCAGGATAACCCAAAGAATTGCAAACAAAAGTTAACAAACCAAACACACATTCTGAACTGAATGTTCTCCAGTTCTATAGTCACATGTTAGGACATCAGACTTGACATCATAAACTGAAGTTCTGCAACAAAAAAACACCATTCTTCCCTTTGGCTAAAATTGGCTGACACAGCCTTGGCAAGAAATACTGGGGAATCACAATCAAACACAATAACAATCAACCAGAACATTGTACTAGAACAAATCAGAGGCTCACGCAGCGGAAATAACAGAGCAATTCCTTGGAGAGAAATAAACTTCTCCACAACAAGATCCTCCAAAAGAAACTGAACCATCTTGTCTGACATCACAGCTACACAGCACGCACACATCCACCATACTTCAGGTGGAACTGGTTAACCTAACACATCAGTTCACCACCAAAGTTACAGGCCCTCAACCTATAGAGGAACAATAGAGCAACATTTCATACACCATAAATCATGTTCTGCCTATAAGTACCAGCTGTCACGAATAGTCCATCCTCCACTTCTAGGGACCATTCAAACACCAATATGAACCTACCACGTCAAACAGCTTTTCAGTATAACATCCTTCTTCCTTTACCATGAACCAGAAAGAATCCCGCTCGGATCTCACCCAGAAACAGAACAGGATGCCTGCTCTGATACCAATTGAAATTATGGTATGACAGATCCCAGATGTCCTACAGGATGTCAAGACATCTGGTCTGTTAAAGATAACATGGCAAGGTATAAACAATAACAGTACTGAAAAGCATAAACAACATACAAGAATTATTCACCCAGTTCAGTCTAACAACCTACATCTAGGGGCATACCAAGCCAGGAAGGAAGTTCACTATCAGCAGTATTAATTCATAGACCTTACAATCAACACACCCATTGATGATCTACTCACTTAATCACTACCCAATGACCCTTCTACCTAAGTCCACCCTAGATAAGAAACTCCATCTCACTTCCAATCATCGCAATGATGTCTAGCAGTCAACACCTTAGCCACTGCATCAACAACTTGATTTCCAACAACTCTTCAATCACAGAAAAGCAGAAGACACACTTCAAGAAACACAATCATCATTGCTTAAAAGCTCATAGATGATTGACAAATACAACTCAACTAAATAGTCCAACTCTAAGTACAAAACAGTACCAGAGTGGCTCACAATTTCACACAAACCCTAATGATCTACATTTTGGACCCGTGCCTTTTTCTAGGTTACAAGCACTCTATTTATAACTTATTCCCAACTGGATTTGGGCTTCAAATCACAGCATAACAGCTGCTACAAATCAGCAAAAGATTCTCCTACAAAATAGGTCTTCAATGAAATCCTTCCTAGTTTATCTCCATAATTAGAAAGTCATTATTCTTCAATATTCTTCTTGATTCTTACTTGAATCTTCCAGACCTATAAATCAGCTACATAATATTTCCAGGATATTATGTATCTTTTAAATCTTCACTTTTTGATTCAGCTACAAGATCTTCTCCATAAAAATAGGAACAAATCTCCAAATAGTTTCCTAAAAAGTCTCCAAGATCCTTTTTATGAAATCCAATTAAATCTGCACTTTGTTCCTAATAAATCTCCTTGACCTGCGTATAATGATGAGATATATCCAAAAAGATCTCATCAAATCAAATCAAATTCGTCAAGAGATATACAACAGCAGCACCTGCTGTATCAGACAATGATGTTGTGACATCTCCTTTGACATCTTGATTAACCATCACATGACAGCAAAACAGCAACACCTGCTGTACCAGATTAAGATGTTATGACATCTGTCTTCGACATCTGTCTGAACCACATACTGTTGTACCAGATCAAGATGTTATGACATAAGATAGTAGAACTGCCATGACAGTTGATGATGCTTCAACATCTTACTCGACATTCTGCAAGTATTATAACCACATCTGTACTAATGTCTGATCAACCAACTTAGGACCTAACAATCTCCCACACAATAAAACCATTCAGTCCAAAATCCCCACTGGTTGCATAGGTTGAGAGTTGTATTTATCTTATGCGCAGCTGCTTCAATCTTGGAAAATGTGCATCATGCACCAGTCAATACATTACACAGAAATCCTGAAGCATCCCTGCATAAACAGCCACGTCACTGAACCTTAACCTTCAGGTTCAGTGAAGTGCAACATGTCATGACATCTGTCATGATATCTCAGAATACTCCTGCAGAATGGAATTTTGTCACACCATAAAATAACCATGCACTCATACTAGCTTAGTGCGACACAATGTCACGACATCCCGCATGACATATCACAATCTGCACTTAAACTATTATGGGAGATACATACATCATGTTAAAACACCTTCAGTGACATATGGGCTAACATAAAGGTTTTAACAAAATTTAGCCAACATACATACTGCATAGCTGTAGAACTAACAAACTCCCCCTTTGGCAAATTTTGGCTAAAACCAGCATCAGAAGACCAACACAGATTGTTAGCACAGTTACACACACATCAGCTGATAAAAACATTTATCACACAGCAGCAGCTTCACAATAACAGATCAACACTCAATTACAACCTCACACAGCCACTCACACTAGCTCACCAGTTAGCATATCATCAGTTAGTGGTATCAGATATCAGCACATCATGCAATCACACACTCTCCCCCTTTTTAGCCATATTTGACAAAGCAATAGCACACCAGAGCAATATCCATACAACCTTTGGATAACACAACCAGCTCCCCCTTAAGGAAACAACCAAGGAACACTACTACTACTTACTTCTCCCCCTTTTTAGCAATAATATACCAAACTAAGCAATTTTGCATCAAAGGACAATCAACCAAAAGCAAGCAAGTCAGTAGCAGAACACATCCAACTCAGAAGCTTGTACAATCTGACAAGTTACAGTACTCTCCCTATCATGGATAACCAATGCTCCATTGCAAGAAGAACACCCAAAATGAATGGAAAACACAAGACGCATCTTCATGTCTTCAAGAGCGCACCCTCTGTTCAACACACCTGCTGAACACATTCACCGACTGCTTGACCCTCAAGCAAACCATGTACCACAATAGTACAAAAATCAGATAGAAGCTTGTGTTCTCTGGAGACGAAAAAACCATAACATTCTGAACAGAATGTTTTGTCAACAGATGTTAAGACATCAGTCTTGACATCATGAACAGAATCCAGCTGCACTAAGAAAAACACCACATTCCAAATAAAAACAGAATCTCCAAGCTCCCCCTTAAGCCAAGGAACCAAAAAACCAGAAAACCAGAAAACCAAACAACCACCACAGCACACAGAATTCTACACTACAACACTCTCTACTCTCCCCATATCTTTCTCAACATATGCTTCTTCAGCAAGAAACACCCCAAAACCACTACATGATATCCTATGACAGCTTCATGATCATATAGTGTGTGGATACCCAGAACCCATCCGTGTACCACAACCAACAGACTTGAGATCAAAGCTCCAGGAATTTTCAGTCCAATTGTTCCATAAGCACTAAACTTATCCACTTCTAGCATGTCCCATTCACATCAGGCTTCCAAGACAATCCTTTGCCCATCATTCTCCCGTATGACAAGATAAATACTTCTTAGATAAGATGTGAACTCAGAGTCCTACTCCAAGGATAACTAACCCCAAAAATGTTCTAACATTTTTTAGAACATTCTTGATACATCACATACACCACACACCATGAAAAGAAATAAACAGCCAAATAGAGAAAAGTAAATTCTCAACACTTCTGCAGTCCTGCACTTTTACATCAGACGTATACATAGTCTCCCGTCAATGTATTTTGTCATTAGTTGAAAGAACAACACCTTAGATAAATGCTCATCTCCCGTCAGAGTATTCACTATCGGTTAGATGCACATCCTTATCAAAAACAGACAAATACTCAACTCTTGTCAAGGTATTTATCATATGTGATAAGGTAACCTTCTCACACAAGGTACGACATTCTTTTCCTGCACACTTGCGGCACTAGATGATCCCTCTTTTATTAATCCACACCACTTATCACTTCAGATTAGGTAAGTGGCTTGACCTGATACTCCACCATGAGCACAACTAACTCCCTTGGTTGAAAACTCAACACCTTTGAGATGTTGTTCCATCATCAGATCTGACAACAATCTCAAACACATGGATTTGACACTTACTATGGTTTTGGAGGTAACATCCATAGTAATGCATGTACAACTCTTTGCAGGGGATACAAGAGTTCACCATTAGCTGATCATCCTTTCTGATCAGACCATAAATACTTGCATGATACACACCATCAACACGTCTACATCTTTTGCTCTTCCAAGTGTTCCATCATGTGGGGGACATCACATAGCTGGACCTAAGCTTGATGAAGACTTCCCTTGATCATCTTAAAGGTCTTCAAAACTAATTCAAGCTCCAGTAAAACTAAATAATAGCAATACTCAGAGTCATTTTCCTAATTAGGTCAAGTATTAGAGAGACTCGTCTAGAGACCAAAATAAATGGCTCTATCCTTTCTTCAATAGATTTCTTGAAGCGTATATCAACCATACACTATAGTGCCTTTAAGAGTGGATTTGATAAATAAAACTCAAGTATCGTTGGCAACTTTATACAGTTGGTTGAAACAGTCTTGCATACACTACATTATCACACATCAACTCTTCTGAGGAGACCAACCCTACTGCCCTTCCTTTACTAGCGACACAAGGAAACCCCAGGGTTTCATCAGATACCATGCAGCGGAATACACAACAATCACAACCTCCTCAACAGTCTTCAGGTACAGCATATTACACAAACCCACCACTATCCAGGTGCAAACTAAATTCTAGGTTTGAAACACAACAAATAAAATCTCCACCATGATTTTTGCCAGGAATCTCTCATCAGGATAACCCAAAGAATTGCAAACAAAAGTTAACAAACCAAACACACATTCTGAACTGAATGTTCTCCAGTTCTATAGTCACATGTTAGGACATCAGACTTGACATCATAAACTATAGTTCTGCAACAAAAAAACACCATTCTTCCCTTTGGCTAAAATTGGCTGAAACAGTCTTTGCAAGAAATACTGGGGAATCACAATCAAACACAATAACAATCAACCAGAACACTGTACTAGAACAAATCAGAGGCGCACACAGCGGAAATAACAGAGCAATTCCTTGGAGAGAAATAAACTCCTCCACAACAAGATCCTCTAAAAGAAACTGAACCATCTTGTCTGACATCACAGCTACACAGCACGCACACATCCACCATACTTCAGGTGGAACTGGTTAACCTAACACATCAGTTCACCACCAAAGTTACAGGCCCTTAACCTATAGAGGAACAATAGTGCAACACTTCACACACCATAAATCATGTTCTGCCTATAAGCACCAGCTGTCACGAATAGTCCATCCTCCACTTCTAGGGACCATTCAAACACCAATATGAACCTACCACGTCAAACAACTTTTTAGTATAACATCCTTCTTCCTTTACCATGAACCAGAAAGTATCCCCCTCGGATCTCACCCAGAAACAGAACAGGATGCCTGCTCTGATACCAATTGAAATTCTGGTATGACAGATCCCAGATGTCCTACAGGATGTCGAGACATCTGGTCTGTTACAGATAACATGGCAAGGTATAAACAATAACAGTACTGAAAAGCATAAACAACATACAAGAATTGTTCACCCAGTTCGGTCTAACAACCTACATCTGGGGGCATACCAAGCCAGGAAGGAAGTTCACTATCAGCAGTATCAATTCATAGACCCTACAATCAACACACCCGTTGATGATCTACTCACTTAATCACTACCCAATGACCCTTCTACCTAAGTCCACCCTAGATAAGAGACTCCATCTCACTTCCAATCATCGCAATAATGTCTAGCAGTCAACACCTCAGCCACTGCATCAACAGCTTGATTTCCAACAACTCTTCAATCACAGAAAAGCAGAAGACACACTTCAAGAAACACAATCATCATTGCTTAAAACCTCATAGATGATTGACAAATACAACTCAACTAAACAGTCCAACTCTAAGTACAAAACAGTACCAGAGTGGCTCACAATTTCACACAAACCCTAATGATCTACATTTTGGACCCGTGCCTTTTTCTAGGTTACAAGCACTCTATTTATAACTTATTCCTAACTGGATTTGGGCTTCAAATCACAGCATAACAGCTGCTACAAATCAGCAAAAGATTCTCCTACAAAGTAGGTCTTTAATCAAATCCTTCCTAGTTTATCTCCATAATTAGAAAGTCATTATTCTTCAATATTCTTCTTGATTCTTACTTGAACCTTCCAGACCTATAAATCAGCTACATAATATTTCCAGGATATTATGTATCTTTTAAATCTTCACTTTTTAATTCAGCTACAAGATCTTCTCCATAAAAATAGGAACAAATCTCCAAATAGTTTCCTAAAAAGTCTCCAAGATCCTTTTTATGAAATCCAATTAAATCTGCACTCTGTTCCTAATAAATCTCCTTGACTTGTGTATAATGATGAGATATATCCAAAAAGATCTCATCAAATCAAATCAAATTCGTCAAGAGATATACAACAGCAACACCTATTGTATCAGACAATGATGTTATGACATCTCCTTTGACATCTTGATTAACCATCACATGACACCAAAACAGCAATACATGCTGTACCAGATTAAGATGTTATGACATCTGTCTTCGACATCTGTCTGAACCACATACTGTTGTACCAGATCAAGATGTTATGACATAAGATAGTAGAACTTCCATGACAGTTGATGATGCTTCAACATCTTACTCGACATTCTGCCAAGTATTATAACCACGTCTGTACTAATGTCTGATCAACCAACTCAGGACCTAACAATCTCCCACACAATAAAACCATTCAGTCCAAAATCCCCACTTGTTGCATAGGTTGAGAGTTGTATTTATCTGATGTGCAGCTGCTTCAATCTTGGAATATGCGCATCATGCACCAGTCAATACATTACACAGAAATCATGAAGCATCCCTGCATAAACAGCCACGTCACAGAACCTTAACCTTCAGGTTCAGTGAAGTGCAACATGTCATGACATCTCAGAAAACTCCTGCAGAATGGAATTCTGTCACACCATAAAATAACCATGCACTCATACTAGCTTAGTGCAGCACAATGTCACGACATCCCACTTGACATATCACAATCTGCAATTAAACTATTATGGCAGATACATACAGCATGTTAAAACACCTTCAGTGACATAAGGGCTAACATAAAGGTTTTAACAAAATTTAGCCAAAATACATACTGCATAGCTGCAAAACTAACAGGTTGCTTCTTAGTTTTTGGCATGCAATGTGGGTACGTTTCCTTTTAAATTTCTTGGTATTTGTGTTGGTGGAAGCCATAGACGAGTTTGAATTTTGGAAACCGGTTGTGGATTTATTCAAATCAAGATTGTTTGTTTGGAAAAGCAAATTAGTTTTGGTTGGAGGGAGGGTAACATTGATTAATTTTGTCCTTAATAACTTACAGATTCATTATTTTACATTTTATAAAGCCCCTTTTAAGGTTATAAAACAGTTAGTGGCTATTCAAAGGAGGTTCCTTTGGGGTGGTAATGCTGAAAATAATTTGATAGCTTGGGTAAAATGGTTGAAAGTCTGTAAACTGATGGATAAAGGTGGTATTGGCATTAAAATTTTACATGAATTTAACATTGCTTTGTTGACTAAATGGTTGTGGAGGATTATTCATGAACCTGGCGCAATTTGGAAAAAGTTATTGCAATTCAGGAATGGTTGCATTGTGAAAAGAATCCTACTAAAATATGAGTTATCGATTGTGCGGTTGAATTCACTATGGTGGAGGGATGTTTTGCTATTATCTGACTGCACTGAGCCTGAAGGTTTTTTAGGAAAACTTTCTTGCAAATTGGGGAATGGCAAGCTACTTTCCTTTTGTCATGTGAAATGGCCGGACAAACGGCCATTACGTGAATGTTTTCCTGCGTTGTATGTTGTATCGGTTTGGAAAAATTCTGCTGTTGAGGACTGTGGTTTTTGGATGGATGATACCTGGAAGTGGAGCGTCTTAGGGCCTAAGGAGCTGTTATCTGAGGTGGAAAACGTATAGAGGTTGGAATTATTGAACATTCTTGCTAGTGTTAATCCTTTACTACATGGTGAGGATAGTTTTGCTTGGCCAGGAGCTTCTCCTTGAAACTTTTCAGTAAAAACATGTTACAATGGTTGGGCGAGGGGCCGAGATCATATTGAATTGGATATTATTCTCAAGGATGCCCTAGATTTAATGTGGCAATAAAATATTCCTAAGAAGGTTAAATTATTTGGTTGGCGGTTATGTTTAGACAGGCTTCCTACTCGTTCGAATCTAGTGTCCAGGGGAATAATATCAAATCCTCACAACTTGGTATGTGTTTTTTGCTTTCATAATGTTGAATCTTCTTTTCTTCCCTTTCTCTCTTGCCCGCGAGTTTGTCTTGTTTGGAAGGCGGTGTTTGATTGGGTTGATGTTGAGTGGTTTGAGGCAACAAATTATTGTGAGCACCTTCTTGAATGGTTTGTAAGGGTGGTGGGGTGAACCTCGCGTAAAACGACAACTATCATTTGGTTCTGCACTTGTTGGTGTCTTGGGATGACAAGAAATCAAATTTTGTTTAATGATGAATTTTTGGGATCTTGAAGTAATTTTCTATAAAATAGTACATTTATCTTGGTTGTGGCTAGGAATTTCATCTAAGCGCCAGTTTTCTTGTAATTATTATGAATGGTGTAAATGCCCTACGGATTTTGTGTAGCTGTTGCACTTTAGTTTTTGCCTGGCACTTAAATGGTTGAGGCCATATTTGATGTATGATAGTTGGGATTTGAATACCTTTTGTATTCCCTTTTATTTCATTTGATTATCAACAAAAAAATAATAATAAAGTAATATTATCTCTATATTATTATTGTTATTTTAAATAAATATTAACTTATTTATTATTACTACTAAATTAATTTAATTTAATCTAATAGTAATAATATTAATCTCATTGTGTCCAGCACCTCTTACTTTTCATTAATTACTACCACACCCCCTCACTTAAAATTCTAATATTCTAGGGACACTACACATACCCAAGGCTACCCTACTACCTCAACCATTCAAAACACATACAATACATTTAAATTATTCTATAGAATTAGATAATTCAAATGAGGTGTTAGAACTCTCCCCCACTTAGAATATCTTTGTCCTCGAAAATTCACCTGATACAAACTGAATATTTCTTTTTGTCTGACCATTAGTCTGCGGATGATAAGCAAACCTTAGCTTAGTGCCCAAAGCTTCCTGCAAACTTCCCCAAAATATGGATGTAAACCATGGGTCTTTATCAGAAACTATACTTGATAGGACACCATGTAACTTCAAGATTACCCTGATATAAATCTCAGCCAACTTCTGTAACGGGAAACTGATATTAAACAGAATAAAATGGGCCGATTTCGTTTGTCTATCAACAATTACCCATATCGCATCAAACCCGCATAGAGTATTCGGTAATCCAGTCACGAAGTCCATCGAAATACTATCCTATTTCCACTCTGGCATATCCAATGGTTGCATCAAACACGAAGGTTTATGGTGCTCTACCTTTGACTTCTGGCAAGTCACACATGCATACACAAATTGTGCCACATCTAGATTCATTCCTGGCCACCAAAACTTTTTCTTGAGGTCCTGATACATTTTAGCATCCCCAGGATGAGTACTCAGACTACTTCTATGACTTTCCTCTAAAATCATCCTCATCAACTTAGAATTATCAGGCACACATACTCTACCTCGAAACCTCAGCATTCTATGCTCATCCACTTTAAAGTCACTTTCTTCGTTTGGGTTCACTGAAGACAAGAAATCTACCATCTTCACATCTAGCTTCTGATTCCCCCTAATTTCATTAAGGAATTCATTATTCACCTTTAACATACCCAACATCACACCTCCTGGTGCCAATTCACAAACCATACTCAAATCTCTAAAATTCTCAATGAGATCCAACTCTCTAATCATCAATGCCGACATATGTAGAGACTTTCGGCTCAAAGCATTAGCCATACCATTAGCTTTACCTGGATGATAACTTAAGCTAAAATTGTAGTCCTTTAGAAATACCAACCATCTTCTCAGCCTCATATTCAACTCTTTTTGGTCAAACGAATACTTTAAACTCTTATGGTCGCTAAACACTTCGAATCTTGAACCATAAAGATAGTGCCTCAAAATTTTCAACATAAATACCATTGCTACCAACTCTAGATCATAAGTAGGTTAGTTCCTCTCATGTACCCTCAATTATCGTGAAGCATAAGCCAACACTTTACCGTCTTGAATCAACACACCGCCCAAACCCATTTTAGAAGCGTCACACATATGCCTGACCCTTTTGAGTCAACTGAGTTAACCGAAGGGTGGATCCACTACAATGCCAACCCTAAGAATCTTCTGATCTCTGTAACCGATTTATGAGCTTCCTATCGTAGTGTTGCGTCTACTTTGGGTGGATCCACTACAATGCTATTACCAAATATAACATGCTTGAGGAAACTCACCTCTTGCAACTAGAACTCCACTTTGATAACTTTGCAAACAACTTAATCTCTTTTAACACCTATAATACAATCCTCAAATGCTCTACATATTCTTCATTCAATTTAGAATAAATCAGAATATCGTCGATAAAGGCTACGACAAACTGATCAATATAAGGATGAAAAATGTGATTCATATACTCCATAAACACACCAAGTGCATTTGACACTCTGAAAGGCATCACTGAATATTCGTAATGATCATATCGAGTTCTAAATGCCGACTTCTGAATATCTTCATCCTTAACACGGATCTGATGGTAACCTGGCCTTAAATCAATTTTGCTAAACACACAAGCTCCTACCAGCTAGATCATCAAATCGTCAATTCTCAGAAGTGGATACTTGTTCTTAATTGTTACTTTATTCAACTGTTGATAATCAACACATACTCGCAAACTACCATCCTTTTTCTTTACCAACAACACTAGAGCTCCCCAAGGTGACACACTAGGTCTGATAAATTTCTTTTCAAGTAAGTCTCCCAACTGATTCTTCAGTTCTTCCAACTCCGATGCTGAAATTATGTATGGTGCCATAGAAACAGGTCTAGTACCAGGAACAAGATCAATAGCAAACTCCACCTCTCTCTCTCTGGCAATAAACCTGAAATATCATCTGGAAACACCAATTGAAATTCACATACCACTGATAACCCTTTAATTACTGTTTGACTCTCAACTGACAAGGAAGCAAACATTGCAAACACTTTAGCTTCACCTTTCAACAACTCTTCCAATTGACTAGTAGATATGAAACTAGCTTTTTCTTCATCATTAGAAGCAAGAAATTATACTGACATATTGTAGCAATTGATATGAACATGGTTGAATTCCAATCAGTTCATCCCTAGAATAACATCAAGATCACTTAGTGGCAGACAAATTAAGTCCACACCAAAGTCTCTACCATAGATTGACAGAGGGTAATTCAAGCAGATTAAAGAAGTAGTCACCGACCCATTAGCTGGAGTATCGATAACTAGTCCACTACTCAAAGTAGACACTACAAGACCCAATCTTTTAACACATTCAGCAGAATAAACGAGTGTGTCACACCCGTGTCAATAATGGTAAATAAAGGAATGTTGTGAATATAACATGTTCCTCGAATCAACCTATCAGAATTGATAGTCTGAGATCCTACTAGTGCAAACACTTCCCCTCTAGACTGAGCTTTCTTTGGCTTTTGACAGTTGGTGTTGATGTGACCAGGTTCCCCATAGTTGTAATAAGTTGGCACATTAGTCTTACAATCAACAATAACGTGTCATGGCTTTCCACACTTGAAACATTTCTTTTCATCACTCTTGCATTCATTGGCACGACCACACCTGTAGCATTTGATAGGAGTGGGACTCCCTCTCCCACTTGGCTTCTTACCCTCTGAAACCTTCTGTTTCCCTTTGTCAGCTGGAGCACTATACGGTTTTCCACGATTCAGCTGCTTTCCCCTCTTGTCACCCAGGCTTTTATAATGAGCAGACCAAGCCCTACTGTCCTCATCATAAATCCTGCATTTGTTCACCAGTTCTGGAAACTGGCGAATCTATTGATAACCAATGCCTTGCTTGATCTCAGGATGCAACCCATTCTCTAACTTAATACATTTAAAATCCTCAGCAACTGCACCATTATAATGTGGACAGAATTTCACAAGTTCCTCGAACCTGGCAGCATACTCAGCAAAAGTAGAATTCCCTTGTTTCAGCTTCTGAAACTCGATCTCTTTCTTCCCATGCACATCTTCTGGAAAATACTGCTCTAGAAATTCTCCTCTGAATACAACCCAAGTGATTTTATCGCACACATCCTCCAATCTCTGACTCATATTATCCCACCTATCATCAGTTTCCTCTGCCAGCATATGCGTACCAAATTGCATCTTTTGTGCTTCAGCACATGCCATAACCCTAAAAATATTTTCAATTTCCTTCAGCCAAGTTTACGCTTCATCCAGATCATACTTACGTTTGAAGATAAGTGGTTTATTCCTCTAGAACATTCCCAAGTTACGGAAGTCATCATTCCTTCCATTTTGATTGTTATGCACAACTTGAGCCACTACTTGCAAAGCGGCAGCAATAGCACCGTCATTTCTCCCAGTCATATTTTGAACAACATCAACAAATAAGTATTAGAAGAAGCTTGACTCGACCATGTTCACACACCAATCGTACACTACTGACACACTATAACACCTGGCCGGACGAACCGACTTGCTCTGAATCCATTATGTAACATCCTACTTCTCGACTCAATAATTAATAAATAAAATATAATTCTATCCAAGTAGGATGCCCTTAATAATCCAAGAATTCTGAATGTTACTTCATTTAATAAAAAATTATAGTACAAACTGTGGAATTAAGCAAAAGTATGGCATCCATAGCCTCAACAAACCACCCACACCAAAAGTGATTCAATAATTACTTTAAATTAAATATACGTAACAAAATAACATAAAGAAAACAACTTGTTCCCCGGTATTACGTATCAGAGCAACTCCACAAGTAGACTCTATCGATAGCAATATGAGGTGCATCTCCAACTACTTAGGTACCTGATTATCTATACTTTGAAGGAGCACAGACACAAACAACATAAAAGGGGTGAGAAATTCATTCATATAATAAGTAGTTTATAATAATTAAGAGAGAAGTATTTATACACATAAGTCACATTCATTCAAAATCACATTCTCACCACAACAAATACACAAGCACAACATAATTACAATGCAATGAGACTCGACAACACTACACAATGCATGTGGTACCAATTTTCATCAATGGTTCATCATACGAACTTGATTCGCCCTTCGGAATCCCGAACTCTCCCTTTTGGGTTCCAGATAAGCCTTTCGTCCCCCTTCGGGCCTATGACTTATCTCCTTCAACATATTAATAATGAATGCATGGCATGGTAATAATGCAATTGACACAACAATTATAATAATATTTAGTGATCCATAATCGATCACACAATTGCAACCATGCTTAACGTAATCCACCCTTTTGAAATACCACCAATATAATTAAACACACCCTCTCAATCATTCATAACACATCAAATAATTTGTCAATACAGATATCGTTCATATTTGTCACCTCATACACTTCTTTTCCACTTGCTACCGACCTCTGATAAAATCGTTAAAAATATTTCATCCCTGAAACAAATTTATAGCTCTCTGTTTAAGTTACCCAACGCTCAAACCACATCCCAAAATAATTTACGAGTTCGAGATTATGATCAACACCGTGAACAAAGGCGTTACTTAAAAGTTGTTGTTTTTCTGAAATTTCCAACACGATTTTCATCTTCTTCAACCCCAAAAACGTCCATGAAATCATAACCAAAAATATTTTATCCATGAAACAAAGGTATATCCCTCTGTTTCAGCTTGTCGCGGTGAGAATCGGATATCAAGCTATTGGATTAACTTGAATCATAATTCATAATTCACCACCGAACTTTGATTTATCCAAAGGAAAGGTTAAAGATCGAAAAACCTAAGTTAAGAGAATCTAGGTTCGGGGGTTGGTTACGCCTAGGGAAGGTATTAGCATCCTAAACGTCTGTAGTACTCTATAGGAACCTCTTGTTATTATTTATGTTATGTTACTTGTTTGCTTGCTAAGGAATGTGCTAAGGTAAAGACCTAGGGGTTAGTATCTAAGTATACTCGCCAAGACATCGTATCTTGTGCCTACGTATCCTGACGGGAGTGGAATCAGAGTATTCGTAGTTCCCCTGAAAGAGGGTGAGGAACTCTTGACGGTGGTCAAGGTTCCAAGGGGGAGGTAGTGTCTTTGGCAAGCCATTACGTAGAGTGCGGTGACTCTAAAGTTAAATTTAAGTTGAAAAAGGTGTAAGTATTCACGGCGGAACATAAGCATGGAGTGCGGTGACTCCGATCCTAAGGTTAGGATAAAAGGGATAGAGGTGTTCGCGGCGGAACACATGTAAAGAGTGCGGCGACTCTAAGGCTAGGATAAAAGGGAGGGACCTAAAGTTAGGCTAATTTGTGACATAGAAGTCAACAACGAGACCTTTCCTTAGGAATTTGATTGAGAAAAGATTTTTTTTAGTTTTAAGAGAAAATACTCGACAAAGATTGAGGTTTGAATTACGTGATGGCGATTACAAAAGGGCAACCGACTTACGAGAGAAGTAGCCACTTGACGTTGGATCAAGGTTTTTGAGAAAAAATAGTTAAGTCGGAACCTAGTCCCTAAGGGTGCTCCTAGTAAACGAAACCGTAATCAAAGTAAAGAGAGAGTATTGGCATGAGGTTGATGGCGATGTTAAAAAGCAGTCGACTTACAAGTTGGGGTATGGCTTGATATGTGGATCAAGAATGCTTTGGGTTTAGTTGATGGCGATCGTAAAAACAATCGACTTACAGGGTTTAAAAAGGGCTCGATTCTTGAACCGAGAATTGGTTTTAAAAGTGATTTAGACATGAACAACAACAAGATGCATACAAAATATTAAAACTATACATTCATAACAAATAAATCAGAAAAAATAAAGCAAAGAAGAGAGGTGCACAGATCATAATCATGAGACAATGATGCGAACCAAAGTCGTGTACGCGAAGACGTGCGTAGGTTACCGCAAGAGATTAGATCGGATCTAATAATAACAATGTTGGATCAAAATTAGCGCAAATTGAAGAAAGAAGGCAAATTGCTACCGCGTAAGCGGTCATCGCAAATCGGATCAATAAGCCACTACATAATAAAAATTAAATTAAAACACAAAGTTGCAGATCGAAACACGAATTGGTTGGTGTACAACAAACGGATTACCACTAGACCAAACCATCGGACGTGCGCACAAAATTGAAACACAACGATAATCACTTTAAAAAATAAAAAATTGCAAATAAACCGATAAAATTAATCAACAGGTTGCTACACTTAACGTGATCATCGCAATCTGGATCTAAATCGTGCAGATTTGAATATATCCAAAAAACGTAAAGCAAAAGGAATTTTAAACATTTTTTTTTTAATAATAATGTTGCTAATGCAAAATTGCGATCATCGCAACCGGATCAAACCGACACAAATGTCACGCATCATGCACCAATATGCAAACAGCGTATTGACACAGTTCGATCAAAATAATAAAAATAAATAAATACATAAATAAATAAAAGAATGTATATTAAAAAAAAATTAAAACAATATGACTATATAAATATTAAAATGAGATATGCTATGTTATACATTATAAAAACAAAACGTGATTTGTTATGTATATATATCTAACCTATTATATACATATGTTATGAACTATATTAGATTATGTATTTGTAATATAGCAGATTAGATTATATATTATAAAAACAAAACGTGATTTGTTATGTATATGTAAAACAAAAAGTGATAGCAGATTATATATTAGAAAAAACTATATTTAAGTTCAATAAATCATAATAACGGCATACGATACGGACCTTTGCACAGTAACGCGACATGGGTAGAAAATAGGATAGTAACAGTAACGGCACTTGATTAGTTATGCACAGAAAATATATGTTAGTAATAACAATGGATTAATATATATACCATGGAACGAGTAGATCATGAAATTAAAGCCTGCGATAAAGTTTCCACCCTTTTACACTATGAAGGGATGTATCGCGCCGCTGCTCTCCTTTTCTTCCGTCTCCTTTTTCATTTAGCAACACAATAATATATAGAAACTAAAACTAGGGTTAACTTTTAGTTGCCAATAATGTCTCTAATATTCAATTTGAGGCCCAAGTTAAATAATATTAAAATTAAATAAAAAATAAAAAATTTAAACAACTTAATTAATTTAAAAAAAGAAACTAATTACTGTTTATTTAAAATAAAAAATTTAAAATAAAATTAAAATAAAATGCTAACCACTATTTATTTATTCTTAACATCTAGTTAAAATCTAAAAATAAAATAAATATTAAAAATAAAAGATAAAATAAAAAACCCTATTTATTCTAAACGTTGTTAGTTGATAAAAAATAAATATTTAAAATAAAATTAAAATAAAATACTGATTATTCTAATTATTTAATATTAAAAAAACAAAATTTTATGGTCAAAAATTAGGGCGTGACAGATGTCCCTATTTAAGTTTCTTCTATCCGGAGATACGGGGATTGAAATCTTCGTCTCGACGTGATAGGAGAGACTTAAATACAAACATGCACAATTTTTGGCCTAAGATGCCTTATGATATGATATGATATGAAATGAAAGACAGAGATCTTGAAGATACACCCGAAACATTTAGAAAATCATTCAATGTACGGGTAAAGATTTGAAGACATATCTGGGAGAACGTCAGATAAGGAACATCATATCTGAAAAAACATCAGATAATCAAGGTCATATCTGGAAGAACATCATGTAGACACAAAAGTGGTTTTGGAAAAGCGTCAGAATGAAGTCACATATCCGAAAGAACATTGGATAAACAAGGTCATATCCGGAAGAGCATCAGATAGAGATAAAGGGGCTCTGGAAAAACATCAGGAGCAGACAGATCTGGGAAAACATCAGATGGTAAAAGCAAGGTCGTTCCGGACAAGCATCAGAATAAACAAGGCGATATATCTGGAAGAACATCAGATAACAAAGACTCAATCTAGAAGAACATCAGAAATAGAGACATATCCGGAAAAATATCGGATAGATTCCGGAAAAGCATCAGAATCGATATGAATGTTTGGAAAAATGTCAGACAGGTTCTGGAAGAACATCAGAATAAGAGTACATATCTGGAAAAACGTCAGACGCAGCGTCATATCTGGAAGAACATCAGATAGACACAGAGAAGGTTTTGGTAGAACATCAGAACAAGTATACATATCCGGGAGAGCATCAGATAAGTACAAAGGAGTTTCTGGAGAAACGTCAGAAACAAAGTCGTATCTGGAAGAATATCAAATAGTCACAAGGGAGTTCTGGAAGAACATCAGAACAAACAATACATATCCGGGAGAGCATCAGATAGGTACAACAATATCTGTTTGGTAGTGTCGCGGTGAAAATTGGATACCATAGTTATTGGTTAACTAGGATCGCATTTTTAATGTCACCACCGGTCTTTGATTTTATCCAAAGGAAGGGAGAAAAACCGAATTCCCACAATGCAATGCAAATGCACTAAGATTCTAAGTTCGGGGGTTGGTTATACCTAGGGAAGGTGTGAGCATCCTAGATATCTGTAGTACTCTACAGGAACCTCTTGATTCATTTATGTTATTTGTCATCTTGTTTTGCTAAGGGTTTAAAGGGTAGGTGATTTATAATTTTTATTCCTAAGGGTGCTCGACAAGATATCGTATCTTATGCCTACATATCCTGTCTAGAGGGAATCAGAGCACTTGTAGTTCCTCATTAAAGATACTAAATGTTTTAAAGGTTTAGGAAAAGAAAATGAGTCATCGTCTTAAGAAAGACCACCACAGTTTTTGAAAATGTGTGTATGTTGTGGGGCATGGGATTGTATGTCCCTTTCTTTGAGATGATTAACATCTAATTCTCTTGTATGGAGAATTTGGTAGGCTAAAGTTTGATTAAAGAAATCAAAGTTTGTGGGGGACTAACCTAGAAAATCTATCCTAGGTTGTCTAATTGCCTTATCTTAAGGTGACGATTATGAATGCAAATGATATGCACCATGCACAATAACATGGTTATTATGCATGGGATTTTCCTTTGGATATTAATGCGATTAAATTACGTTATTTAGGCGAGGGTGCTAGCAGAGTGATGCTAGACTTGTGTCTGGTGACCGAAAGGTTGAATGCGATGCACGAAGGCGATCGACTTACATGGGTAGAAAATGGGCTCGACGTTGGATCGAGAATTTTGATATTGTTTTGAAAAGGTTTAGACAATAACAAATAGGCATATAAATAGAAGTGCGAAGTGATAAAATAATAATAGATAAGACATGATACAAGTTAAATCATTGATATGAGATAACATAATGGAAGCAACGTAAGCATGAAGATGGCAATACGTTTCATGATAAAGATATGGATGAGATGAACATGATTATAAGAACACATCAATATGCTTCAGATAGAATGATTAAAATGATATCAATATGTTTCAATCTTTAGGAAGACAAACATATGAAATGATATCAAGGATGACAATCAATATGCTTCAATCTTTAGGAAGACAAACATATAGAATGATATCAAGGATAACATTCATGTAAAAAATCAAGCATGTGATAAGTTAACATGAATATATTAGTTCAAGAATTAAACAAGTCAATTAGTGAGGTAACACTTCAAGATCAACAAAGGTGCTCATAGATGATGCTGATAATTAAACCAAGATTGATAATTAATTGACAAGGCAATTGAAATTAACAATTAACACACAAGGTGATTTAAAAATTAACTACATAGGGATAATTAACAATTAGAAAATTAATATTTAACCATACGTTAGAAATCTCAAAATTTAAGACACAAATTGATAATTTAAGACTTAACAATATTATTGAAAATAACAATTAACAATTAGGATTAACAATGCATTTAAGATATAATTGATAATTAAAATCAAAAGCTAATAAAACAATGGCTTAAATAGTATTTTCGTCCCTGTAAGTTAGCGAGTTTTTTATTTTCGTCCCTGTAATTTATTTATTTTGGTTTTAGTCCCTATATTTCACATTCGCGTTCATTTTAGTCCCTAAAACCAAAATCCGCAGGAAAATCTGCAGAAAAATCCGCAGGAAAACTACGGATTTTCCTGCGGATTTTGGCTTTAGGGACTAAACCGCAAGCGGAAAGTAAGATATAGGGACTAAAACCAACAAAAAAATATTACAGGGACGAAAACCAAAAACTCGCTAACTTACAAGGACGAAAATACTATTTAAACCTAAAACAATTAACCATTAAAATATAGTTAACAATTTAGAAAACACATTAAAATTAACCACATAAATAATTACTAATAAACTGGAATTAAATAGATATTAAGCAAAAAGTAAATAAGACACAAGAAAAAGATTTGAAATAAATTCAATACAATGCGCAGGGGGGTGTATGAGGTAATGGTTCAGTTGAGAAAATAAAAGGGAGTTGATGGGCCTGAATAGTGGGGGGTGTGCATAGAAAAAGGGCGCAAGGCCCAACCATGGATGAACAGTGGCGAGCGAAGAAGAAAAGGAAAAAAAAAACAGAGACTGGGGGCGATGGGGATTCGAACCCCCGTCTCAATGGTTTTCAGTACGTTAAGGGCAAGTGTGCAGCCACTGGGGTGGCGATACGTCCGGTTATAAACATGCATCCATTTATTAATAAACCAAACAAAATGTTGAAAATATAATAAAAAATAACGCGCGGACTGAACCATGTAGTGTGTGTTACGTGGTATAATTGGCATGTGAGTCAATGATGCACTAGCAGACAAACTTCAAACAGCCACCCAACTTAGTACGCATGGAAAATGTGGAAAAGACATACAGCATCAAAACATACTATCGTCTTTACAAAACAACACAATTATTCAATTTGAAACCAACTTATATTAATCAAAACTCAACCAAACAGTATGGAACAAAAACTGAAATGAAGCATTTGTCTAGTGGAACACGATGCAGTCCTCAGTTGGACGAGATATCAGTTACAACATGAGCCATAGATAAGTGGAAACCAAGATCCAAAAGGATGGAATTCAGTTTAAGAAGGAAAATAATAAACTTTCTAATTTAAAATTTAAGCAGCAACGTGATAGTAACCAATATTGAACTCCTATATGCGAATGAATAGAATATTAAGAGTTTTAATACCAATGAACCAAACAGCCAGCATGATATATTCAACACAAATATTCACCTCACCTTAACTCCCGCCAACATTCAAAAGCAGTTTAAAAGAGCAACACATAAACACCAAGGAATTTAAGATGACTGTACTGAACTCGTGAGTGAAATATAGCTGGTGTTTTCAAGATGGCATTCCAAAATAAAATAGAAACAATATAATCATGTAGAATGTCAAACTCCAAACATACAAATATGTAACCACAACTAGTCAATATATTCAATCACATTTTACAAGCAGCAGCAACCTGGGATCGTATCACAAAGGGTCAAGCATACCTAGGTTCAGTCTTAGATGTCAAAGAGAGATAACCAAGTTCTTGCTTCAACATCATATTCAATATAGAATTCTTCTTAAACCAACACAACATCTATAAAGGCATCAACAGTGTGTAAAGCTAGAAAGTTGCTGCATACCATGTTTCGAAAATAACATTTGGTGTTCAAAATCAAAACAGCATCTTTCATGGATTCAAGAAGATATTTACGGCAATCACTTAAAAACAGCACACATCAAAGAACATGTACATTAATATCAACCACACAACTCGTGACGAACCACTCAATATGCTTCCAAAACTAACTCACATATGATATGGATTTAAGTCATGAGCAATGATGAGTCAAAGCTTCTCCAAACAAATTCAACATGAGATTCAAAATAACACGATGCGTACCAAGCACTTTAGACATTAAAACAGTAATGGAAAGGGTCTAATAGGTGGATGCGACGCAGTTAGCGTAATACGATGCACATGATAAAAGAGGGTTTGAACAACTTACCTGATATCCAAAACAAGTAGCAGAAATTTCTCCTCTTTCTCGGCTACTTCGTGCTCCAAAGGAAACAGACTGCAGGGTGGGTTTTTTTTGGTATTGTTGTAGTGATCTCTTTTTCTGCGAAAGCTTGTTGGTTTTATAGGTGAGTTTGAGGGCACATGGTTGGGATACACGAACTGGATGTTCCCTGCATGGGGCTGCAAGCGTGGTTTCACAATTCTTGAATCATGTGAACATGAATTTGTCTTTTTCTCTTTACTTTTGCATGCTTGGGACAAGATCAATAGCTATAGTTTAGATCTTATTTTTGTCTTGCACGAGTCATGGGATACTGGGATGATGTGGTGGTAGGTAGGTCTGCAGAGAAGATAAGATTTGAAATTCAAAATTGATGTGTTTTTGGTGCAAAACCAATTTCGTGTGTCTATGTTCTTCTCATGATATATTCTAACTAAATGATCCAATTTTCATGCTCTTGAGTTTAAATGAAAGTTCTTGGATAATACTACAAGTTTGATGTTGGAAAGTAATTGAAATAACGCCTTGGATTGGTAGAAAAAACCCTCACAAGTCGTGTCCCTAAAACTGCCAAAAGAACTTAGAAAAAATTCTAAGTTATTGAAATTTGACAATTTCAAGTGCCCTACTTTGACGACCCATAACTTGAGAATGGTTTGTCCTATAGAGATTTTCTACATATGGTTGGAAAGCTCTCGACAAGCTCTACAACTTTTATTTGGGACTCAAGACTTGAATCCAAATGGAAATGGGTGAAAAGTGGTGTCAAAGTTGAGAAAAAGAGTGATGAAAAGTGCTAAAAAAATTTCTAAGTGTTGGTCAAAATGCCTTGTAATCTTCATAACTCGAAATCCAAGCATTTTTAGGCAAAAAGTCATATGGAGTGAATTAAAGATCTTGATGAGAGCTTTCCAATGAGCTTTGAGTCGTTTAATTTGAGTGTGCGGTTTAGGAATTATGATTATTCCAAATCGGGCTATTAGGGGAAAAATGTCATATACGAAGTCTTTCGCGACCAAAACCCTACTTATCTTGCAAGAAACCTCACGAAACTTTATATGGATGCCTTGGATACTTCAGGAGACAATATATGATGATTAAAACCATTAACACTTCATTTGATCCAAGATCCCAAAAGATTAGGGTTTCAGTCGAACCCTAATTCTGACTGTGAATGCACTGAGGCCAAATCTTGTAAGTTTGCTTCTTACTTCCCCTCTAAAGGTCTTAGGAGACTCTCGAGGATGTTGATAAACTAAAGGAATCAATAATTAGGGTTTAGGAGATCGTCTTGATGAAGAATCAAAGCTGTTGGTTGATAAGCGTCACAGGAACCCTAATTTTGAAGTATAGTGGGATTGAGGCTCAAATTCTTCCTGCTGAGGATCAATGAAGCATGGATTCTCGTTGAGTGGAGTCTCTTGAACATAAATGACCTCAAGTGGTAGGTGGACCACACAAATCCTGACTTGCTAGAGTCAATTTCTCAATGATTTCTTCAGAGCAAAATCCTAATTCCAAAGTTCTTGTACTGGAGATCTTTTGTTGATTTGACTTGCTTTAAAGCAACTTGGGGAGCTTCATGGTGATATGTAAACCTAATTTGAACACAAAGAAACAAACTACAAGATATGGGTTAGCTCAGACAATGCAGAAATGCTTGACCTAAGATGCACAAATGAGATGACGTCTTAGGGTCAAAAATTAGGGTGCGACAGATGCCCCTATTTAAGTTTCTCCTATTCGGAGATATGGAGATTGGAATCTTCGTCTCGACGAGATAGGAGAGACTTAAATACAAACATGCATAAAATTTTTGGCCCTAAGATGCCGCCAAATGCACATGACATGGAATGATGCAAGATGAAGGAAAACAAAAGGAAACCCGACAAGGGACGACTCAGCGAGATACGACCCAAACGGGAAAAGGTCTAACTCCACTGGGGGGAAAGAGACTACCAACGGACAATCACAAGGTAGCTTAAGTACTTGGCGAGAACTTGCAAGGAACAGGATAACTTACCACCACCTGGTAGTCTAATCCAAGGTATCCACTTGCAACAAGGGAGTACATTACCTACTATCACACACGATAGCCTAAGCGAGGTAAGCACAAAAGGAAAGATAGCCTACTACCACCACGATAGCCTAAGCGAGGCATCTGACCAAAATACAGACGTATTACCTACTATCCCACGATAGCCTAAGCAGAGGTAATAGGCTGAAAGGAGAGATCACCTACTACCAAACACGGTAGCCTAAGCAAAGGTGTCTGACCCGAAGAAAAGTGTATTACCTACTATCAAATATATGATAGCCTAAGCCAAAGGTAAACACAAAAGGAAAGATGACCTACTACCAAACACGGTAGCCTAAGCAAAGGTATCTGACCAAAAAGATATGGTATATTACCTACTATCAAACATATGATAACCTAAGCAAAGATAATAACCAAAATAAGCTTCCAATGATCAAAATATGATTCAGCTTCTCTTTTAACTAAATATTCCATTCAGAAAGGGTAAATAAACTTCCTCAACGCTTCAAGGTTGTATGCCATGAACGGGTTTTCAAATAAAATGATGTGAGGTTGTATGTCGCGAGCAAAGTCTCGAAATACAAGCTACGAGGTTGCCTGCCTTGAGTAAATCTTGACCTTCCCACTCTAGAAAGACGAATACCTGTTGGAAAATAACTTCACAGGGGATTGGAATTTTCCTGGAGATTGAAGACTTTAGTGGGAATCCACAATTCATTGGAGATTAAGAAATTTCCCGGGGATCTTCAAAAAAGATTCAGGCCGGCTGACTTGCAAAATACTGTCTTCTCACACAAAGAGAAAGATCATCTGATTCTTCACCAAACTTCTCGGAGAGGTGCCATCTGATGGGAGGACAAGTTGATGACCTTGATAACTTCTGGGGATAGACAAACTGTCTAGAAAAGAGACCGCCATTTGTCGTAGAAATCTTTGATAACCGAATTGTCCAAATAAAGAGCAGCTACTTGCCGTCTGGGTGTAAATCCCTTGAAAATGTAGTAATCATCAGAGAAATAATTTGTGTCTTCCATAGAGATCTTCAAGTAAACTCTTCTTGGGAAGACAAAGTGCAAAATAAATGCACGCTTAATCCAGATTCAATATCTCAGAAATATCCAAAATCGTGATTGTCAGGGACCAAAGTTCAATCCAGGAAATAACTGGAAAGAAACGGCCAAACAAGAACCCGTCTAGTGAGGAATGAACTCAACTGGGGTTTTATCTTTATCCAAATATGAAAAAGAGAACTAAATCAACTGCCTCCCATGAGGATCGGACTTAGCGGGGAATTAGAAAGTATATGCTTTTTCTGCCTAGGGCTGACGACTCTACTTGGAGGGAGCAGACAAACCCAGATCACTTGGGGGATAAACACGACCAAAGTGACAGGACAAAACAAACAACACAAAATGCAAGATGCAAAAATGCCACATGCCATGAATCTAAATGCAAGGATGTTATACCATGGTTATGCTTATGCTTATGCTGACAACAACACAAACAGCAAAACCGGAGACGAGAACAAGCAATTCGATACGAATACTCGGCCAATCTTGGCAATATAGCAGCATCGCTGGGGATGAATGACAAGCCCTTCCCTGGGACCGAATCCTGCCTCACAGCTTCTCTGGGAAAAGAGAACACCCCGCTTAGGACGAGCATAACGACTTCGCTCAGGATACCAAGATGAATCTTAGATTCCACTGAGAACGAATTAAACTCATGATCGAAGAGACTTTACGGGGGATAAAATAAATATCCATTGCGAGCTGAAGTAATTGGAATGAGCGTTGTAACTGGATAAATTAATATCCACTTTATCGGGGAAGTTTGGATCAATATAGTAGTTGGAAACGTCGAACCTAAAATTCCGAGGGGGAGAAATAAACATCCACCTTCACTGGAGAAGATTACGATAGTAAGAAAAATTCCAATAACGAG